>JAFEMH010000281.1:200000-882170 GCA_022495995.1 Adenophora triphylla var. japonica
TCACAACAATAAATTGTTCGATAGCTCAAGACCGAAAAGCAATAAAGGTTGGTAAATTCTATCTCATAGGAATTCAATTTAATCGTATAGAACGGATCTTAGGGCTTGGGTTTTGTGTTAATTTGATGCTTAATTCCGCTGCGCATGGACCCATAAAACCCAACAGTGGTATCAGAGCCCCGTTCGTATGATTAAGTTTGAATTAACATGCTAGAATTAAGATGTAAATCGTTTATATGCTTATTGCATGTTTTTGTATGCGATAGAATTTTATTGTTTATGTGAAACAATGTGAAAATCGTTTTCGAATTATGATGAATTAAATCTGTAAAAGGGCTGTTTTATATGATTTAATTGCCATGTAATCTGAATTGATTGAAATCTGGAAATCCTGCGAACTGGCTACCTATGTCGTGCGACATAGTAGGCCACATGTGGAAATCTGGTAATCTGGCTAGTTATGTCACGCGACAAAACTAGCCACTGGCTAAGTATGTCACGCGACATAACTAGCCACTGGCTAAGTATGTCACGCGACATAATAAGCCAAATCTGGGCAGAATCAGTTTGTTTAATTTTTCTGCTAATCTGTGATTGTGTTTGCAATCTGAGATGTTTTATGTCTTAATCTGGATGCTATAAATTTCTGGAAATAAAATTTATAGGGCTATGCTAGATTAATTCATTGTTTATGATGCATGCTTAATTAATTCAAATGTGTTTTTATTAATTGTTGCGATGCATGAATTAATTGTTCTTAAGTGTTAAGAATTTTATTAGATGTTTAGTTGAAACATTGATTCATAGTTTCCTAATATGTTTAGATTTAGACATTGTAAATTTTGGATTTTATGATTGTTTATGGAAACAAGTCATAATTACGCGAAATTTAAAAGGAAACTGATTGTTTATAAAAGGTAGTGATTATGTTGCCAAATCAGAGCTGATTTCTAATTGTGCATGTCTAGGAGAGTTCTGCCTAAGGAAGAGTTGGTACTTAAGTAGTCCTTGTGGCTCACCTATCTTCCTGGGAACTTACCTGGTGCATGATTATGACTATCTTTGCTGATATGCTTATAATCTACCTTAAAGAACCTTCATTTAACTTTTAAGTTCTTTATGCCAATTCATGATTAAAACACTTGAGACCATTCGGATAGTTTTGGGTGGGCTTGCCATAGCAAGGTGCTTTGATTCTATTCCGTTTGCGAGCAAGATGAGAAAATGGTGGTTCCTATACGTTTAAAATGAATGAACTTAATTGGGTTATCAAAATGGTTTTGGACCCAAGGCATAAGATGAGATTAAAAATATGCTTAGACATATGATGTCTTAAATAAATCTCATAAAAGATCCTAAGAGTCATATATGATATGATTGATGTTTTCTACCTAATTAGTTTGATCTTGAGCGGTGCGCCATAGCGTACTTGAGATTAAATTAAAGATGGATCTTAGTCCTAAGAGTCATATACGATATGATTGATGTTTTTCTACCTAATTAGTTTAATCTTGAGCGGTGCGCCATAGCGTACTTGAGATTAAATTAAAGTTGGATCTTAGCCCATTAAATGTATATTATGCTTATTAGCATTGGAAGGTGTATGATTTAGTGGGAGTATTTGTAAAATACATTATTTGCTCTTAGATGATAAATGTGTTGATATTGATATGTGTTCATATAATTTGTATATTTTATTGTGAAATAGCATTACATAATGATAATTGCGATTCGTCCTTATGAAGGACAAAGTTCGAAAGGAACAATACATAATGTGTACGTTCTTGACGAATCCGTTCCTACTGAACCCATTGCAAATGTTGCAAAGGGCAAATAAGGAAGCAACATTAGAAACATATTGATGATTCTGACAATATTGCTTGCCTTGTATTTGCCACCATGTTTAAAGGCTCTTATGAAGAACCTTGAGCACATGATAACTATTATTTTGTTCTAGCATAACGCAAAAGGGGAAATGTTCCAAATGCATGCTAGGCAAAAGATATATGTTGTGGTGAAGGCTCTTAATTCATATGATGAAAGAAGGAGCAATCCGCAAATTGTGTTAATGGTTGACACAATAAAAGGGTTCATAAAGGAAGGAAAAAGTAGGTAAAGCAAAGGTTGCCAAACCTAGGACAAAAGTTGTCAAAGCCGAAGAGGCTAAACCCAAAGTGTCTCAAAAGGATGCAGTTTGCTATCATTGCAATAAGATTGTCATTGGAAGCAAAGTTGCAAGGCTTATTAGGAAGGCCTAAAAGGTGAAGAAAGGCAATATGATTGCTACTACTTCAAGTATCTATATGATAGATATTTTCCTTTCAACTTCTTGTTCTTGGGTATATGATACCGGATTGGATCCCACATTTGTTTAAATGTGCAAGGAACAAAGAATAGAAAGCTACTCAAAGAAGGTAAGTCAAACCTATGCATAAGAATGGAGCAAGGGTTGCTACATTAGCCATAGGGACTTATGAAGTCACTTTACCTTGTGGACTAATACTTGTTTTGAACAAGTATGACTACGTTTCGAATTTGAGTAGGAGTATTATTTCCGTTTCTTAAATGGATGATGAAGGATATAATTTTCTTATTTTCAATAAGAAGTTTTATATTTATTTAATAATATGCCTTATTATAATGCATATGTCATTAAATGGTCTTCATATCCTTGATGATGAGAAACAAAATAATATTGAAGATATCTATAATATAAATGAGAAATCTAAACCGAACAATATGAACAAAGCGTTCATATGGCATTGCCGGCTTGGTCAAATAAATAAGAAACATATATCTAAACTCCATTAACATGGACTTTTAGACTCATATGACCATGAATCATTTGAGGAATTTGGATCTTATTTATTGGGATTATCGACCAAACCACCCTACACTAAAGTAGTGGGAGGGCTAGTGACTTATTGGTCATTATACATGAGATGTATGTAGACCATTAAGCAGCATTGCTAGGGGAGGATTTCGGTATTTCATCATATTTCACTAAAGACTTATCTAGATATGATTATGTCTATCTGATGAAGTCCAAAGGTGAATCGTTTGAGATGTTTCGAACATTTCAAGATGAAGTGCAAAACAACTTGGCAAAACTATTAAGTACTTCGATTAGATCGAGGTGTTAAATATTTGAGCCAAGAGTTTGACAATCATCTCAAAATTATGAAATCGTTTCAAAGATGACTCCACCGGAACACTACATTGTATGATGTGTCTGAAAGGAGGAATTGAACCTTGTAGGACATGGTTCGTTCGATGATGTGTCAATTAGACTTTCCTATTTCCTATTTCTTTTTGAGGATATGCATTAGAAATAATGCGGTTACACTGAATTGAGTCCTTACTAAATCGGTTCCTAAGGCCCCACATGAGATGTGGCATGGAAGAAAACTTAGTTTGTCTTTCATGAAGATTTGGGGTTGCAAATCTTATGTAAAGAGACTTGTCTCTTATAAGTTAGCACCAAATTTGACAAGGTTATTTTCGGAAATTAATCTTACAATCACAAAGAGAACAAAATGTTTGTTGCTCTACACGATTTGTTTCTTGAGAAATAGTTTCTCAATAAAGAATCTAGTGGGAGTAAAATTAATCTTGAAGAAACACTACCAGAAAAAGGTCATTTAGCGACGGAAATTTCCGCCGCTAAAATTATATTTCCGTCGCTAAAATAAATCACCGACGGAAAAATTCCGTCGGTGGTCCGTCGCTACCAGCTCGTCGCAGTGCTCCGACGGGTCAATTTCCGCCGCTATTTTTTTCTTTTACGGACGGAAATTAATTCCGCCGGTGAATTAATGGTTTCACCGACGAAAAATTCCGCTGCTATATTAATTTAATTTAATTAAATTTTCATTTCAGCGGCGGAAATTTCCGTCGCTGTAATAAAAATTAATTTAATTAAATTAATTTCGGCGGCGGAAATTTCCGTCATTGTAATAAAATTTAAATTAAAATTAAATTATTTCGGCGCGGAAATTACCGTCATTGAAATTATTTAATTTTAATTTAAATTTTATTACGGCGACGGAAATTTCCGCCGAAATTAAAAATTAAATAAAAATTAAATGATTATAGCGGCGGAAATTCCGTCGCCGAAATTAATTTATTTAATTAATTTTTATTTCAGCATTAATTTCACGACGGAAAATTCCGTCGCCGATTCTGAAATAAATTTTAAAAAAATAATTTAAAATATCAATAAACCAAAATTTTTGTACGATATAACATTTCAATTTATAAAACTAAAACTATAAAAACTAAAATTCAAATATCGGCGTACCAAATAAAAACTAAATACCACCGTACCAATTCGGGAGGGGGAGGGGAGAGGGGGAGGGGAGAGGGGTGGAGGGGGAGAGGGGGAGGGGGGAGAGGGGGGAGGGGGGAGAGGGGTGGAGGGGGGAGGGGGGAGAGGGGTGGAGGGGCTCCCGCGGGTACCAAATGTCTCAAATGTTTACAAACAAGTATAAATTAATACAAAAATGTCTAAAAATGTCCGCAATCAACCTGGGGGAGGCGGAAAATTACCCTGGGAGTCCTGGCCGAGATGAGCCATCAACGCCGCCAATTGTCTTTGAGTCTCTCGCATGCCGTCTCGAATCTCTGCATGACGTCGATCGTTCTCCTCCCGCATCCGCGTCTCGAACTGCCAGCATCCGCAAGCTTTGCCGCTCGCGTTTCTCCTCCTCCAACGCAGCCTCCAGAGTGTCGACCCTCGGATCATGAAACGTGGCCGGGCTACATTTCGCCGACGGCCGGCCGACGCCGACGGGCATTGTCGCCCGTAATCCCCCATCCCTAACACTCGGGCTCCTCTCCTTGGATGTCCCCGAGAGGTGACCTCGTGCCAAACATCGTGCACGAAGGGGATGGGCTCACGGGAGGCGTTCCTTCGGGAACAACGCGGCTTGATATGCGGCTGAAAAATAAAACAAACAATTATAATCATATACACAATGTAAGGTACATAAATAAATTTACATATTCAAAATCAAGTCATTTAATGGTAGTTTACTTACAAAGGCAAGAGCAGATCGATCGTCAACCCATCATGGAGGTTGATCGGGCGCCGTAGAATTCCGAATATGGGTGCTAGCGTAAACATCCACAAAACCGATATTCGGACCATACTCCCTTTCCTATAAATAAAATAAGCGAGATTATTACTTTGAAATTGTATATATAAATGCAACATTTAAACAGATTTAAAAGCATGCATACACTACATTTACACTAAAACTATGGATTTCATAGCATCAACATTGGCTCCCAGCTAACATACGTACATAAACCTATTTAAAAGCATCCATACACTACTACATTTAAATTAACATACATACCATGCGGTCGTGATGCTCGCGACCGTGAGCGTCCCCCGTATGCAACGCCGCCGACCCCGAGGAGCTCGCTCTATTGGCCTTGGCCTCGTTCGGATATAGCCTTCGCCGCAGCGACCCCCAATATTCGCAAAATTGACCAAACACCTCATCGGTCATAAAAGTAGGACACAAGGGCTGTTCTCCCGCCGCGAGCCGAGTAGTATAATAATTTTTCTTCGTGGTACCTATAAAAAATATGAATATCTCGTAAACATATAATGATGACATTATAAAATTAAAAGAGTATAATCATTGTTAATTAAACTAATTAAGGATAGATAAATATGTTACAAATAAAATCCTTAAATAGCTTGTGAGCCTGCTCATCGTAAACATATCTAGCCGTCGCATCGCCGATGTCCGGCGCCCAATAATATTTAGCCTACAACATATAATGATAACATTACAAAACTAAAAGAGTACAATCATTATTAATTATAACATTTTAATAACAAACTAACATTTAAGTTTTAAATAAAAACCATTAACACATTACCTTAAACTCATCCCACGCATCGTCCTTCTGCCTCTGTGGCAATTTTTTCCAGTTGGGCCAAAACTCGGTCATTTTTCGAGACCGCCGCATTGCCCGATCTTAGTCCCCTGGGGTGGGGTATCCACCTACAAACCTGCCAAGTATATTTATACAATAACATTTTAACTTAAATAATGAATTATATATAAAGCAAAAAGGAACCAACTTATATCAAATTAATGAAGAGTTACTTACCGGTCATAAAGTGATGATATCCCGACCAATATCCTCCTCGGTAATCGACGGTAGTCCGAGTATCGGCCCCGCAGGTGGAGCTAGTACTACCGCGTGAAGGGTCGACATCATCGCTACCGGATCGGGACGGTTGCGTCCCAAGAATCAATGTGTAAATAGGCTTAGTCTTCTTACCCTTGCCCTTTCTACTAGAACTCATACCGTATTACAGTAAAAATATTAAAATATACAACTTTAACAATAGGAAACAATATATTCACAATACATCTAAAACTTTAAAGTTCTAATAATCTAAAGTATTCACAATACATATAAAACTTTAAACTATTAATAATATAAAGCATTCACAATACATATAAAACTTTAAAGTTCTAATAATCTAAAGCATTCACAATATATATAAAACGACGGATATTAAAAATAATCTAAAGCATTCACAATACATATGAAACTTTAAAGTTCTAATAATCTAAAGCATTCACAATACATATAAAACTTTAAAGTTCTAATAATCTAAAGCATTCACAATACAATTTTAAACTTTAAACTATTATTAATCTTCGTCCCCATCATCATCACTGGACTCTGAATTACTACAAAACTCGAGTTCTTCATCTTCGTCTTCGGACTCTGATGAATCAAACTCTGGTTCCTCTTCCTCTTCCTCTTCCTCTTCCTCTTCCTCTTCCTCTTCCTCTTCCTCTGATTCATCAATATCAATGTGCGCGAGATGACCTGAACGAGGCGGGGGAGTTGGCAAATTCACTGGTAAGATATCCTCCTCGGGTTCATCAACATTTTGAGGAATATGAGTGACATCATCTAATGGATGATTAGCTGATGAAACGTTAGGTGGCACTGGCATTTCATCCTCTTGATAGGGTGTTTCTAATGACGACTCTGTAGTTGTCGACGAGGGTAGGTTGTCAATCATGCTCCTAGCCTTGGTCATCCAAACAGCCCACAATCCGCGATGCCGTCAATCGCCCCAAAATGGAAAAACTCTTATTAAACAGAAAATCCTTTGCTCAAACTGACAAGAACTTATTTGCTCTATCTTTCTTGATCAAAGATGGACGGATTTTGATAGCTGTGGGTGAGAAAGGCTCTCATCTTATTTATATTTTAAGATGTTAACCACCAACCACAATACCCTAAGGTGCATCTAGGGTGCCAGGATTGATATCAGGCGCTCAAACGTAGGCGATATTACATCACCGTCCGCGATGCCGTCAATCGCCCCAAAATGGGATCTAGAACCACTAAGGTAATGTGCGGTTGAATATGTTACATTATTGATACATTCACCCCCCTTCCTCCCCCTTTGACTTTAAAAGACTTGAAAATTAGATATTTAGTAACTTATCTAATTGTTGCATATGTAATATGTTATGTTTACTAAATATGTAACATGTTATATTTACTAAATATAACATGTTACACCAGTGGAAAATATCAAGTCTATTGCACAAGCATTTGGCCCAAAGATTGAAACTTTAAAAGTAGATTTACTATTATAATTAATCAGAAAACAAGAAAATCCCCAACCTGCAGCTTTTGTATCTTCTACAAACCGAAGTCAGATTTTCTTATTTTCTGATTAATTGCTAAATCTACTTTCAAAGTTTCAATCTTTGGACCTAATGCTTGTGCAAAAAACTTGAGATTTTCCACTCCAGCATAACCCCATGGTAGTGGTTGTACGTGATAGTAGTGGAGTTGGATTAAAAGACTTGAAAATTAGATATTTAGTACTAAAGCTGTACTAAATACATGATCAAAAAGTGTTCCAATCCGAGTTGTTTATCCTAGGTTTCCAATGCCTCAAACATGGACCAAGACTACAGGGTAAAATAGTTCAGCTTTCAAACATGCCTGCCAAGAAACTTTAGGTCAATATTTAAAGCACTTCCCTTTAACCAATTGGACCATTTCAAGTTCCCTAATGTAGTACTAAAGTTGTACTAGATATAGGATTAAAAATCATTCAATTCCATGTTGTTTAGGCTAGGTTTACAAAGCCTAGAAAAAGCATCCAAGCTGCAGATTTACTTAGTGCAAGTGCCAAAACTGCTTTTCAAGCAACTTCATGCCACTACTTAAAGCTCTTGCCAATATCATTTTGGCCCATTCCAAGTTCTAAATTATAGTACTAAGGGTGAGTTTGGGAGTGCTTTTTTGTGGCTTATAATCACTTTTGAAGCTCAAATCACTTTTAATAGCGTTTGAATAATAATACTGATTATGATTTTAAGCTGTTAAAACGCAAAAAACTGTGTTTTCGTAGAAGCAGCTATGACCCAGCTTTTGCTAAAAGTGATTCTTAGAAGCTGTTATTTATGTTGTTTTTACAATAATAACCTCTATCTCTTTTATACATTTATTATATCGAGATACATATCATAAAGGTCATTTTTGATATTTATCTTCAATAATCAGTTTTGAACATATACTATCCAAACATACTTATAAATTTTAGTATTTATTACAAATAATCAATTTTTCTAAAATCACTTTTGAAAAATCACTTTCAGAGAATCAGAAGCAATGCCAAACTCACCCTAAATTTGTACTACAAGTATGGTTAAATAGTTATTAAATCTACACTCATTAACCTAGATAAAATCCAGATGAAAGGCCAGCACATTTAGTACAAATTAAAAAAAAAAAAGATAATTTATACAGAAATAAACAAAAAAAAAATCAAAATTTCACCAGCCAATTTCTTGAAGCCATGCCTACTGTAACACAGCTAAATCCGACAATAAGAAACCCAGCAGATTCAAAATCAAACCAAGGGACGTGCACTCAGTAAAATAAAAAAAAAAACTTTTTTTTTTAAACTGGTAAAAAAAATTGACCGGGTGCATCTTTCTTGAAGGGGAAATCAGCACTATAATTGATGAAAAAAAATACAATCGAATGTAGTTTAAGGGGAAATCACGTACCTTGAAGAGAGAGCTAGGATTGAGAAATTGGATCGCTATACCAGGGAGAGAGAGACGCAGATGGTGAAGACGGTGGAGATGGTGGACGGCGAAGCTTCGTCACGGCGGAGACGGTGGAGAGGTGGACGGAGACGGCGGCGATTCTTCTTCTTCTTTCTTCTTAGGTCGCAGAGAGAGCGGGAAGAGAGAGAAAGCGGGAAGAGAGAGAGAGGGAAATGATACGTAATTGATAAATTCAGGGATTAAATGAGTATTTATAATTTTTCCCGACGGAATATTATTCGCCGCTAAATATTAATTATAGCGGCGGAAATTAAATTCCGACGCTATAATTAATATTTAGCGGCGGAATATTCCGTCGCTGTAAATCCGACGCTAAACTATACGTACGCTCACCTGGATCGATGACATGGCACTCTCACCGACGGAAATTTCCGCCGCTATTATTAATAAATATAATTGTTTTCATTATATTTTTGAAAAAATAAATAAATCATTAATATTTATTAATTTTAATTTAATAAATATCATTATTTTTATTTATATAAAAATAAATAAATCATAAATATTTATGATATTTTTGAAAAAATAAATAAATCATAAATATTAATTAATTTTAATTTTATAATGCCATTATTTTTATTTATATAAAATATGAAAGTTATTTTAAATTACTCTCAAAAAAATAAATATGAGTCAATAAATATTATTTTTGAAAAATTTTTAATTTAATAAATATCATTATTTTTATTTATATAAAAATAAATAAATCATAAATATTTATGATATTTTTGAAAAAATAAATAAATCATAAATATTAATTAATTTTAATTTTATAATGACATTATTTTTATACCCTATACCCTATACCCCTATACCCTATACCCTATACCCTATACCCTATACCCTATACCCTATACACTATACACTATACCCTATACCCTATACCCTATACCCTATACCCTATACCCCTATACCCTATACCCTATACCCTATACCCTATACCCTATACCCTATACCCTATACCCTATACCCTATACCCTATACCCTATACCCTATACCCCGATACCCTATATCCGATACCCTATACACTATATCCGATACCCTATACACTATACCCTATACACTATACCCTATACCCTATACCCTATACCCTATACCCTATACCCTATACCCTATACCCTATACCCTATACACTATACCCTATATCCTATACACTATACCCTATACCCTATACACTATACCCTATACCCTATACCCTATACCCTATACCCTATACCCTATACCCCTATACCCTATATCCTATACCCTATACACTATACCCTATACCCTATACCCTATACCCTATACCCTATACCCTATACCCTATACCCTATACCCTATACCCTATACCCTATACCCTATACCCTATACCCTATACACTATACCCTATACCCTATACCCTATACCCTATACCCTATACCCTATACCCTATACCCTATACACTATACACTATACCCTATACCCTATACCCTATACCCTATACCCCTATACAATATACCCTATACACTATACCCTATACACTATACCCTATACACTATACCCTATACCCTATACCCTATACCATATACCCTATACATATCCTATACCCTATACCCTATACCCTATACTTATACATACCCTATACATACCCTATACCTATACTTATACCCTATACCCTATATCCTATACCCTATACCCTATACCCTATACCCTATACCCTATACACTATACCCTATACCCTATACCCTATACCCTATACCCTATACCCTATACCCTATACCCCTATACCCTATATCCTATACCCTATACACTATACCCTATACCCTATACCCTATACCCTATACCCTATACCCTATACACTATACCCTATATCCTATACCCTATATGGTTTAGGGTTTAGGGTTTAGGGGTTAGGGTTTAGGGTTTAGGGTTTAGGGTTTAGGGTTTAGGGTTTAGGGTTTAGGGTTTAGGGTTTAGGGTTTAGGGGTTAGGGTTTAGGGTTTAGGGTTTATACAAAACAAGGAACTAACCAACTATTAGACAACACTCTGGAGATTATTGTCTCATAAGTAATAACTAAGATATCCAGAAAACAAAGACCCACATCATTACTGCTGAGCACACTGCACTCTCTGGCCCCCACCACCGTGCATGTCATCATCTACATCGTAAGCTTCAATGTTGACATCGTGAAGGGTTGTCTCCTCGCACTCATCAAGCTCCATATCTATCATCTGCGATGAAGGCTTAGGAGGCGACACCCTCTAGGGCCTTGCTTTGTACAGAGAAGAAGTTCTTGGAAGTGGTTGTGGAAAAGGGTATGCAAAAAGGACAAAATTACATTCCCACACGAGAAGCCGATGAAGCTCCCGACACTCTTACTCGGAGACATAGTCTTTGTACTACAATGTAAAGAGCACCCAAAGTTCAAGCGAAAGGGTGATGACATGTTTGTTAGGGGCTAAATATCGTTTACCTAAATTCCAAGTGAGTCAAATGCAAAATCTCTCCTTTTCAATTTCGCATCTACAAAAAGCCGGACCGGATCGGATGGATTAATTTCACAATCCACCGCGCGCCAAGTTGTCGCTCATTTAAAATTTCCAAATTTCCGAACTAACACCCAGCATCTCATCCAATTCACACTTTCAACCCCAATTAATCAGACCCCTCTAACTCCCTCTCTCCCATCCTCTCTCTCTCTCTCTCTCTCTCTCTCTCTCTCCAAGAATTGAATTTGAAAAAACAAATATCGAGCCGCTCTTACCCCGGTGCTATTTCATCTTTAATTTCGTGTAATTCCACATTTCAATTCTCTCCCTTCCCGTCTGGGTCCGAAATCTGGGTTCGACTTCCCGCAGTTCCTTGACTTCCGAACAATGCAAGGCCCTAGAGGGTGTGCCTCCTAAGCCTTCATCGCAGATGACGGATATGGAGCTTGATGATGAGTGCGAGGAGACAACCCTTCACGATGTCAACATTGAAGCTTACGATGTAGATGATGACATGCACGGTGGTGGGGGGCCGAGAGTACAGGTGTGCTCAGCGGTAATGATGTGGGTCTTTGCTTTACGGATATCTTAGTTATGACTTATGAGACAATAATCTCCAGAGTGTTGTCTAATAGTTGGTTAGTTCCTTGTTTTGGACTAATCTTGTTTTTGTTTTATTTTGGATAAAAATTTAAAATTGTATGCAATTTACCAATTTGGGAATAGGGTATAGTGTATAGGGTATGTGGTATAAGTATAAGTATAGGTATAAGTATAAGTATAGTGTATGTGGTATAAGTATGTATATAGAGAGTATAGGGGTATAGGCATAGAGTATAGGCATATAGGGCATAGTATAAGTATAGAATATAGTATAAGTATATGGCATGTGGCATATGGCATAGGATATGGGAGGTATAGGGTATAGGTATAGAGTATGTATATAAGTATAAGTATAAGTATAGGAGGTATAGTGTATAGGGTATAGGGTATAGGAAGTATAGTGTATAGGGTATAGAGCATGGATAGGATAGAGGCATGTATGGGGTATAGGCATGGTATGAGGCGTAGGCATGTGGCATAGGGCATAGAGCATAGGCATGTGGATAGGGCATAGGGTATAGGGTATAGGTATAAGTATAGAGGTATAGAATATAAGTATAAGGGTATATATAGTGTATAGTATATAGGGTATTAGGTTTAGTGGTTTATAATTTATTTATTTTTTCAAAAATAATATTTATTGACTCATATTTATTTTTTTGAGAGTAATTTAAAATAACTTTCATATTTTATATAAATAAAAATAATGGCATTATAAAATTAAAATTAATAAATATTTATGATTTATTTATTTTTTCAAAAATATCATAAATATTTATGATATTTTAATGTTTTTTAGTTTGTTATTTTGTTAATTAGTTCTAAAAATAAACAAAAATTACATTTTATTATCAGCAACGGAATTTTCCGTCGCTGATAAATAAAAAAAATATTAAATTATCAGCGGCGGAAATATTCCGTCGGTGTTTAATAAAAAAAAAAAACAAAACATTTAATTTCACCGTCGGAAATATTCCGTCGGTGTAATATTTCAAAAAGAAAAATAAAAAATATTTTAATTTCACCGTCGGAATATTTCCGACGCTGATAAATAAAAAAATAAAAATATGATATATTTTCACCGGCGGAATAATTCCGTCGCTGATAAATATTTAGCGGCGGAATATTCCGTCGGTAAATCAACCGCCAAATTAGCGGCGGAAATAAACGAATATTCGAGGAATATTCGTTTTAGCGGCGGAATTTAGCGGCGGAATTAAATTCCGTCGCTAAATTTGACGCCAAAAATTTTCCGACGCTAAAGCCTATATTCCACCGCTATTTAGCGACGGAATCTGTCCGTCGCTGATAATTCCGTCGCTAAATGACCTGTTTCTGGTAGTGAAAGTTCAAGAACCTGAAAATGACATGGATCCAAGAGTAGAGACGGAACCAAGTTCACAAAGGAGCTGTGGAACCGGTTCAAGATGCACAAGTCCATCGTAGATCGGATAGGTTACAATCCGAACCCAAGGAATAGTGATTTCTCGTTGAGGAAAGTGATGAAGTGGAAGTCATTAAGAATGACGATCCTACTTGCTATCAAGAAGCGATGTCCTCTCCTAATTTGGATAAATGGTTAGGAACCATGAAGTCCGAATTACAATCCATGTTTGACAATCAAGTTTGGAACTTGATTGGGCTACCTGAAGGTGTAAAAACTAAAGGGTGCAAGTAGGTCTTCAAGACCGACATGGATGTGAAGGTGTATACTTTCATGACTAAGGATTGTAGCAAAGGGATTTAGGTAAATTCATAGTATTGACTATGATAGAACCCTTTTTTTGCCAGTTACAATGCCAATATCTATTAGAATTTCAATTGCCATCATCACATATTGTGACTATGTGATATGAAAAATGGATGTCAAACGACTTTCTTTAAAGGGAAAGATTATTAAGGATGTGTAGAGTACACAACCCGAATAGTTTGTCGATCCAAGAAACTCTAATAAAGTATGCATGTTGCAAAGATCCATGAGATGGATTGAAGCAAGCTTCAAGGAATTGAAATCTTCGTTTTGATGAATTGGTTAAAGAGTTTGACTTCATCAAAGAACAAAGATGAATCTTGTGTATACATGAAATTCAGTGGGAGCGTAGTATTATTTCTATTGTTTTATTACAATGATATCTTACTCATTGGAAAAACAAGTTCCGACACTTAAGACTGTTAAGTCTTGGTCAATGAAAGATTTCTCAATGAAAGATATGGGTGAAGCCGCTTACATCCTTGGCATCAAAATCTATAGAGATGGATCTAGAAGGATAAATTGGTTTGAGTCAAAGTGTTCACATTGACAAGGTTCTTAGAAGAGTCTAAGAAAGGTAACTTGTCAATGGATCATGGTACTTCTCTTAGGAATATTCATTGTCTTATGACAACTGATGAGCAAAAGGGAAATGAATGAAGTTCCATATGCTTCGGCATTTGGATCTGTCATGTACGCCATGATTTATACTAGACTCGGCATCTCATATGCTCTAAGCATGATGAGTCGATACCAATCTGATCCCGATGTAAACCATTGGATGGCAGTCAAGATGATCCTTAAGTACTTAAGAAGAACTAAGGATATGTTCTTGGGATTTGAAAGATTGGAAGTTAATCTTGTTGTAAGGGTTACATAGATGCTAGCTTCCAAACTAACAAAGTTATTTTAAAATCGCAATTAGGATTTGTGTTTATGCTTATTAGAGGTGCAGTTTTGATTGGAAGAGTTCCAAACAGAAATTGTAGCCAATTCTACTACTAAGGCCGAATTTTAGCAACATATGATGTAGCCAAAAGAGGCAGTTTGGATCAAAAGTTCATTAGTATTTTGGAAATGTTCCAAGTATCACTAATCGGTGAAACTTTTGTTATGAAAATTGTGGTACCATTTGTGCAATCAATGGAACCAAGGTCACAACAGCGATCCAAACACTCACTTAGACGTTTTTTGAGGAATTCATAAAGAATGAGAAGACGTTAAAATATACAAAGTATCAACCGATGATGACATAAGGGATTCACTAACAAAACCCTCGCACAGGCAAAAGCATGATGGTCATGTTAAATCCATGAGTATTCGATACATAAATGGAGCCTAGTGCAAGTGGGAGACTGTTGGTGTAATGCCCTAGGCTTTAGTTATGTTTAACTGAAAACTGTTATGTATCATCTTTATCGTTTATGTTTATTATTTGATTATTATATAGTTTGCATATTTATTGTAATAATCTCCGTCCCTAATTGTTAAGAGAATAATTAGTATAATTGTCAATGGATAATCATATGATGATTATATGCATAGAGATTCACATTGAAATTATGAGTACTTGTTAGAGAACAAGTGACTGGACTTGACCCGTATGAGATTTATGTCATGGTCAAATGTCATAATTAAATCTCATATGGTCACTTCATTTAGTCCCTAGACCTGAGATTATCATGACCTTACATATGATGAAAGTCATGTTTGATTTTAGTCAAACGATATCTTAACACGATATTTATAAAGACTATCTTTGGCATGATTGGATTCATGATGGGAAGGATGATAAGTCAAGATGGAATTTGCCCCTCGGAAGAGAGATGTTTTGCTTGGGCCCCTCGATGAGTGATAATGATGAAAGAGTGTGGCCACACCCCAATATGATTGGACTATCATTATACTCAAGATCGAGAAAGCATTGAACAGATACAAGTTGACGTGGACCATGACTTGTGTTCAATATAACATCGTGAGACAAAGGGAGAAATGGAAGTGTACCATTGGAAACGTGAACTCTTACGTTATATTAATTGGGTAGACATAATGGCTTGCTAGAGTACGCATGTCTTATGAGAGTCGATATGATCGAACTCATTGCCAACATAATATAATCCTATTGGGTCACACACAACTAGAATGAATTGGTTAAACCAAAGGAAGAATGATTGAGAGTTCCTGCATATGGCAACGTTTGTCACGCGACATACTTAGCCAACTGGCTAAGTATGTCACGCGACATAACTAGCCACTGGCTAAGTATGTCACGCGACATAACTAGCCACCAGACGCGTTTTGACAGCCTGGTCTCCTAATTCGATTAGGAAACATATTCATACTAAAGTAGTATAAATATGAGAGGTCTGTTAACCCTAATGGTCTAGCCGAATTTTCAAGAAAGAAAATCACCAAAAGGTTTCTCAATATTCTTCCATAGGTTTAAGAATCTAGCAATTCACAAGAACTGTTCTTGGTTCATTCTAACGTGTGGATACTACTAGAGGGTCTTCGCTCGTACGACGATCAAGGCCTAGAGTTCTATTGTTCAGATCAATATGAAGATTCAAAAGGTTTTGAAGATCGAAGATTGTGATTCAAAATCACAACAATAAATTGTTCGATAGCTCAAGACCGGAAAGTAATAAAGGTTGGTAAATTCTATCTCATAGGAATTCAATTTAATCGTATAGAACGGATCTTAGGGCTTGAGTTTTGTGTTAATTTGAAGCTTAATTCCGCTGCGCATGAACCCATAAAACCCAACAATATATATATATATATATATATATATATATATATATATATATACATATACATATACATGTATACATATACATATACATATATACATATACATATATACATATACATATACATATATACATATACATATACACATATACATATACATATATACATATACATATATATATATATATATATATATATATATATATATATATATATATATATATATATATATATATATATATATATATATATATGGTAGATTCTACTACCAACCGTACTAATCGAGTAACAACTGTAACAACTAAGTTGGTATACCGACTTAGTCGATTGATAATGATACATATTTTTATATAACAAATTAAACTTAATCGGTATATACATAATATAAAATACAATTGGTATATCTACCAACCCACCCCTAATAATAACCCCTATTTTTCTATTCAAAAAGAATGTTTTTCCTTCTATTAGGTATATACTCTCTTTCTCGATCTTTTGTCAAGTTTTTAGTTTCAATGAAATATAGCACAAAAGGGGCAATATGAGGCTTTTTCTTTCATTGTTATTGTGAGTTTAAATATATTTTGAACAAGTTACTTTTACTTATTCAAACGAGAATTTAAAAATTGTTATTGATAATATTTATGATGATGTATTAATTAGTAACACGTTTTCATTAGTAAAATTAAACATAACCTAAATTATTTCTCAAAGTTCTTTTAAACTAACATCAGAAGAAAAAGAGGGACTAACTTTTATTGACTTTTATAGACGGAGCGAGCAATAAAAGTGCAACTAATTTGAATAATGTTTGTAATTAATTCGATGGTTAAAATCCTTCTTTTTTAAAAGATATACTCCATCTATATCTATATCGAAATGAAAGTTTGAAAGTGAATTAGTAAAATGTTTATGATTTTTTCTATTGAAAATCAATATTTTCAAAATGATGCTTAAATTAAATTAAAAATGGTCGTTCAATTTGAGACGGTGGGGGTATAACACCTTAATTCCAATTGAAATGAAAACGCCACATCAATAAGCAAATGAATATACCAAATCACTTCCTTTACGTTAACACAGTCACGCAATGATGTTAAGACATCCTATAAATTCAGTTTTCACTCTGTCACATGAATTCCTCACAAACAACAAATCAGTTTCGCACAGTTGAACCTTAAACAAAGGCACACATGCATATATCAAAATACACACTACCACACAAGTTGTTGTATCTGGGAAAAATCAGTCACATTGTCATGTCCCAGATACACAAACAAAACATTTATTTCAATTATAAATCGACGACAAAGCTGTTCCCAACGATCGAATCCTCGTCTCTCATCAAGTAATTCACCTGAAGAGCATATTAAAATGAATAAAAATATCCATGTAAATAAACAAAAGATTAACAAGTATATTGAAATACTGGCTAATTAAAGTAGTTTATGTACCCAAGATGGAAGGATTTCTTGTCTGGAAGATCATAAGACGTCGACTGTGGAGGATTGTCCATTATATTCAGTTGAAGCATGTTACCTGAAGAAGCAAGGTATGCTTGGTACACGTTGTAATCTTCCCCTGCTGCTGCTCCAGCTACCTGCATACTTAGCTGCTGCATCCTCTCGTTCTCAGCAATCTGGAAAAAATGGAGTATATGTCCAAGTGAAGCACTAGAAACTAACCCCTCCGTTTCATTATTTACTTTAAAAGTACAAAGAAAAAAACACTTAATTTTGGGGACGGAGGAGTAAGTAATACCTTTGCACGCAAGCACGAATTGAAGTGTTCAAGCTCAATTTCCTGCATGCATAACACATCGAAAATACCAAAGGTGGACTAGAGAGTTATATTTACATAACCAAAAGAATCTTTATATTCTTATGTTTAATTTTTATAATTAACTGAAAAAGAGGAAGAAAAGGTAAACATAAGTTCAGGCGGTAATTACCCTTTTCTGCAGATTTTCAGTTTCAGCAAGTATCATCTCATGCTGTTCAAGTTGGACAAATAATTTAAATGAGGGTAACAACTTAACCACAATAACAAAGACGAAGTTTATTAGTGAATAATACAACATTATTCAATAAACATCAAAACTGATAGCCATCACAACGAGAAATGAGAGACAAAAGGAGAATTTTATGTGTGAAAATAAAGATTAATCTTTGCAGAGTACACGAGAGAGAGGGAGAGAGAGAGAGAGAGAGGAAACATTGTAATTAGAACAACCAGGAATAGTAAGGAATTTAGAACGGGCTGTAGTGGTACATTAAAATTTAGCCATATCTCCTTTTCTGGTAGTACACGATAGAGATTTGTTGGGTAATAGCACACTGTTTATTTATTTTTCTGCAGCCGTTCCAAATCAAAATAGCAAGTAATATTATTAGGGTGATACACACATTGTTATGTGCTTGAGTGAAATTACCTTTTTGGACCTGATCCTAGCGATTCCGCGTTCAAGCCTGTTCTCCAACTGCTTCAGCTCCTTTATGTTTAAGGAACTCAATCCTTCACCCATCAGATGCCTGCATATTTCACCCAAAAGGGACTGTGAAATTTTAGACCCTGGCTACTGAATGCATGTACGTACGGACATACAAATAGGAGTTTAGATTAAAAGTAAATAAATCTATCATCTGTATAAACTGCACCAGAAATAGTACTAGTGCTGTGAATCATACGCTATATAGTTAAATCAGAAACTTTTGGGACAAAGGTAGTAAAAATTTGCAATTTAGGTAATAAACTCGTACTCACTTTCTCCCTCCTTTCGTTAAATACTGAGATTTATTTTTCTTAAAAAGTTTGACTTGTAAAATAAAAATATTATATGGGAGCCACAGTGTTGAGATATTGACAAAGATATTTTGTCAATATCTTTTCCTTTTCCTTGTTATCTTGTTTCCTTATGTAAGATATGTAATTTAGTAGACTTTTTCTTCAAGTAGGAAAATAGTATATATAGTTATGATAGAATTCTAGTCAAAGGAGGAATATTGTGTAGGAATGTATAATTGTATTTCTTCAAGGAGTGAAATAATAATTTTTCCTTCACATATTTTCGGTTCTAACTTGGTATCAGAGAACGGTTTAGGTCCGGCCATGACCAACGAGTCTAGCGGAGAAAAGAAAACTATGGATGAGAGGCAATCTCCATGTTTTCTTTCGACAAGTGACAATCCAGAAATGATTTTCATTCACATTCAATTGAAGGGTGAGAATTATGAAGAATGGGCTAGGGTTTTCAAGGGATCATTGAGGGCTAAGACAGAAACAGCCTTCATTGATGGAACCATTGAAAAACCCACCATGGAAGATGAATTGGAACATTGGCAAACGGTAAACTCAATGGTAGTTTCATGGATTTTTAACACCATTGAGCCAAGCCTTCGTTCCATGGTGAGTTATGTGGATGATGCGAAAATGTTATGGGACGACTTACAGGAGAGGTTCTCGGTTGGAAACAGACCTAGGATTCAACAATTGAAGGCGGATCTAGCAAATTGTAAACAACAGAAAGGTGAAAGTGTGGCGGCCTATTTTGGTCGCGTGAAGAAGTTATGGGACGAGTTGAATGACTTTGATGCATTCCTGACTTGTTCATGTGCGGGGTGCAGGTGTAACATTAGCACGAAGCTAGTTCAACGACGTGAAGACGAGAGGGTTCATCAATTCATTATGGGGCTTGATGCGCCGAAGTTTGAGAACGTGAAATCCTTCATATACTGAACACGGAACCTTTTCCTAATGTAAATAAGTCATATTCCATGGTTGCACGAGAAGAAAGAGTCCGGGGCAGCCTACATGGAGATTATCCAGTGCCTGCCAGTTTTGCTGTTAAGACAGTTGAGAGATCCAGTGTGCGCACAAGTGACCGCATAACTGATCGTACAAGTGGTTCGAAGATAGAGAAAAAGGAGGCGAGCAGTGCTGTTTGTTCTCACTGCAAGAAAAAGGGACATGATGTAAATACATGCTACAGGCTGGTGGGATATCTAGATTGGTGGGGAGAATAGCGTTTAAGGAACATAAAGGGATGAGGCGGACATACTTCGGCTACGGGAAGATTCAATCCATGAGTCAATATGGTGCATACCAGCGGAGAGGGAGCTACTGGAATCACAGATGATGATAAGACTGGCTTGCTGGGGTTCACGCCTGAACAATGGAATCACTTTAAGGAATATGTGCAGACACCTGTGCAGACAACTGATCGCACAACTGACCGCACAACTGGAAGAATGAATGGTAAGACTAATAATGAGCCTTGCACTACCAGAAACTGTGTCTTTAGCGACAGAATTTCCAGCGGCGGAATCATTCCGTCGCTATATAGCGACGGAATAAAATTGGCGTCAATTTTATCGACGAAATTTAATTCCGTCGCTGACTTCCGTCGCTAAAAACGAATATTCTTCGAATATTCGTTTCATTACCGCCACTAAATTGACGCCTAAATTATCGACGAAATATTCCGTCGCTAATTCTTTCTTAGCGGCGGAATTATTCCATTGTTGGAAATTATATATTTTTTAATTTTTTTTAAATAAACCAGCAACGGAATATTTTCGTCGGTGATAAATTAATTTTGATTTTCATTTTTTTTAATAAATCAGCGACGAAAATATTTCGTCGGTGATTATAACATTTAATTTTTAATTATTTTTAATTAAACAGCGACGGAATAATTTTGTCGGTGGAAATTAAATATTTTTTAATTTTTTTTAAATAAACCATCGACGGAATATTTCCGTCGGTGAAAAATTAATTTTGTTTTTTATTTTTTTTAATTTATCAGCGACGGATTTATTCCGTCGGTGATTATAACATTTAATTTTTAATTATTTTTAATTAAACAACGAAGGATATATTTTGTCGGTGGTTGTAACATTTAATTTTTAATTATTTTTAATTAAACAGCGACGGAATAATTTCGTCGGTGATAAATTAATTTTGTTTTTTTATTTTTTTTTAATTTATCAGCGACGGATTAATTCCGTCACTGATTATAACATTTAATTTTTAATTATTTTAAGAACTAATTAACAAAACTAACTGAAAACGTTAAAAAACTGACTGAAATTCTAAAAAAATAACTGAAAACGTTAAAAAACTGACTGAAATTCTAAAAAACTAACTGAAAACGTTAAAAAACTGACTGAAATTCTAAAAAACTAATTGAAAACGTTAAAAAACCGACTGAAATTCTAAAAAACTAACTAGAAACATTAAAAAACTAACTGAAATTTCAAACGGTTATAATCGATTAAATAACCGACTGTTAGGGGTATAAAGTATACTCCCTCCGTCCCATAGAACATTACCCCTTTTGCTATTTTGGGCGTCCCTCTTTAAAGTCCCACTTTCCTAAAAAGGAAACCTTAAATCACTATTCTCTCCACTCATTCTCTCTCCTACATTATTTTAATACTCACAACACCATTATAATTTACTATTCTCTCCACTCATTCTCTCTCCTCCCACTCACAACACCTACTTTAATAACATTATTCCTTATTTTCTGTTCTCAATAGTAAACGTGTAATGTTCTATGGGACGGAGGGAGTATGATTTAGGGTTAGGGGTTGGGGTATAAGTATATGATATTTGAAATTTAGGGTTTAGGGTTTAGGGGTTAGAGTTTAGGGTTTAGGGGTATAAGTATATGATTTAGGGTTTAGGGTTTAGGGTATAAATATATGAGATTTGAGATTTAGAGTTTAGGGTTTAGGTTTAGGGTTAGAGTTTAGAGTTTAGGGGTATAAGTATATGATTAAGGGTTTAGGGGTTGGGATATACTCCCTCCGTCCCATACCTACGTGCACACTTTCCATTTTGGGTGTCCCAAACCTACGTGCACATTTCCTAAAATGGAAAGGAATCTTTACTATTCCCTCCACTCATTCTCTCTCCTACATTATTTTAATACTCACAACACAATTATAATTTACTATTCCCTCCACTCATTCTCTCTCCTATTTTATTTTCACACTCACAACACTTTCAATATAATACTCTCTCCTTAATTTACGTGAAAAGTCAAACTAGGCACCAAGGTCCGGGACGGAGGGAGTAAGTATATGAGATTTGAGATTTAGGGTTTAGGATTTAGGGTATAAGTATATGAGATTTGAGATTTAGGGTTTAGGGTTTAGGGATATAAGTATATGATTAAGGGTTTAGGGATTGGGGTATAAGTATATGAGACTTGAGATTTAGGGTTTAAGGTTTAGGGGTTAGGGTTCGAGTTTAGGGTTTAGGGGTATAAGTATATGATTTAAGGTTTAGGGGTTGGGGTATAAGTATACGAGATTTGAGATTTAGGGTTTAGGCTTAGGGTTAGAGTTTAGGGTTTAGGGGTATAAGTATACGATTTAGGGTTTAGGGGTTGGGGTATAAGTATATGAGATTTGAGATTTAGGGTTTAGGGTTAGAGTTTAGGGTTTAGGGGTATAAGTATATGATTTAGGGGTTGAGGTATAAGTATATGAGATTTGAGATTTAGGGCTAGGGTTTACGCCAGGTTGTAGAGTTTAGGTTTGTGGGTATAAGTATATGATTTAGGGTTTAGGGGTTAGGGTAGTAATAGCGGTAGTAGTGGTGGTAGTGGTAGTAGTAGTAGTGGTGGTAGTGTGGTAGTAGTGGTAGTAGTGGTAGAAGTGGTGGTAGTGGTAGTAGTAGTGGTGGTGGTAGTGGTGATAGTAGTAATAGTAGTGGTAGTAGTGGTGGTAATCGCGATAGTAGTGGTAGTAGTGGTGGTGGTAGTGATAGTGGTGGTGGTAGTTGTGGTAGTGATATATAGTAGTGGTGGTAGTGGTATTAGTGATGGTAGTAATAGTGGTGGTAGTGGTGGTGGTGGTGGTGATAGTGGTGGTAGTGGTAATAGTGATGGTAGTGGTGATAGTGATGGTGGTGGTGCATGGTGGTGGTGCATAGTGGTGGTGGTAGTAGTGGTGGTAGTAGTAATAGTTATGGTGGTATAGTAATGGTGGTGGTGGTAGTGGTAGTGATAGTAGTGGTGGAGTGGTGGTGGTGGTAGTGGTGGTAGTAGTGGTGGTAGTAGCGGAGGAATAATTATGTCGGTGTTAATTTATTTTTTTTAATTTGTTTAGCTCTATTTTTATTTTATTTTAATTTATGATTTATTTATTTTCAAAAATAATATTTATTGACTTATATTTATTTTTTTGAGAGTAATTTGTTATATTTTATTTAATTAACAATGATTATACTTTTTTAATTTTATAATGTTATCATTATTTGTTTACGAGATATTCATATTTTTTAAAGGTGCCACGAAGTCTAAATTTTATATTCAGCGGCTAGCGGCGGGATTAGCGCCCACGACACCTCCTTGGATGACCGAGGAGGTGTTTCATGGATTTTGCGAACATTGGTCGTCGGATGGGGCGATAGCTATCGCCCAACAGGCTCGGGCAAATAGAGAAGGCTCCTCGGGGTCAGCGACAAAGCATACGATGGGGACGATACCAGTCGGCGAGCATCACTACCGTATGGTATGTATGTTAGTTTAAATGTAGTGTATGCATGCTTTGAAATCAGTTTATATACGTATGTTAGTTGGGAGCCATGTTGATGCTATGAAATCCATGGTTTTAATTTAATTGACTTTGAAACCAAACAGGACGGTTGTATGCACGTTGTTGGTGGGTGTTAGTGTAAATGATAAGAAATACATGAGGTGTTAGTTTAAATGTAGTGTATGCATGCTTTTAAATCAGTTTATGCACGTATGTTAGCTGAGAGCCATGTTCATGCTATGAAATTCATGATTTTAGCTTAATTGACTTTGAAACCAAACAGGACGGTTGTATGCACGTTGTTGGTGGGTGTTAGTATAAATGATAGAAATACATG
This sequence comes from Adenophora triphylla var. japonica, assembly GCA_022495995.1. Taxonomy (NCBI): domain Eukaryota; kingdom Viridiplantae; phylum Streptophyta; class Magnoliopsida; order Asterales; family Campanulaceae; genus Adenophora; species Adenophora triphylla. The sequence goes on from JAFEMH010000281.1 coordinate 224,582, forward strand.
GCGTGTTATTTTAAATGTAGTGTATGCATGCTTTTAAATAAGTTTATGTACGTATGATAGATGGGAGCCATGTTGATGCTATGAAATCCATGGTTTTAGCGTAAATGTAGTGTATGTTTTCTTTTCTATGATTACCTCTAAATCCTAATGAAAGTAAATATTATACTCACAACTTTAGTGATTAAAGAGAACATTTTTTTATTACAAGAATAATATGGGAAGCTAAATGTTGCATTTATACCATTTCAAAATAATAATATCGCTTCTTTTATTTATAGGAAAATGAACATGGCCCCGATGTCAGTTTTTTGGATGTTTTCGTTAGCACCCATGTTCGACCTCCTACATCCGCCGATCAACCTCCGCAATGGGTTGATGATCGCTCTGCATTGGCCTTTGTAAGTAAACTATCATTAAATGACTTGATTTTGAATATGTAAATTTATTTATGTAAATTTATTTATGTACATTGTGTATATGATTATATTTGTTTGTTTTATTTTGACAGAGTACATATCAAGCCCCCGTTGTTCCCGAAGGTACTCCTCCCGGCCAGCCCGTTCCTTTCGTGCCTGAAGTTTGGCGCTCGGTCACCTCGGATGGACATCCAAAGAGAGGAGACCGAGTGTTATGCATGGGGGATCACGGGCTGCAATGCCCATCAACGTCGACCGGCCGTCGGCCGAATGTTTTCAGGCCCGATCCTCAGTATGCTTCGAGGATCGACTCTCTGGAGGCTCAGGTGGCTGAGGAGAGACGCGAGGCTGCAGAGGCTAGGGCACTGCTTGCGGAGGCTCAGACAAAGGCTATGGAGGCTGATGCAAAGGCTGCGGAGGCTCAGGCACAGGTTGCGCAGCATCGGGAGGAAACGGATCGTCGATTTCCGATGTTGATGGCCCTAGTGCAGCAGGGTAATTTACAGTCTCCGCAAATCCCCCCCCCCCCCGAGTTGATTTCGTACTATTTTATACTTTTTTGCAATAACATTTGTGATATTTGTTTGTAATAACATTTTGGATACTGAGATGTCCCCGCCCCACTTTTCCATCGATTTGGTACCCGCGGGAGCCCCAGCCCCCCTCCCCCCAATGATTTGGTACTGTATTTTGGTTTTTAAATTTATAGTTTTAGTTTTATCAATTGTTATATCAGCAGGTACAGGTACAAAAAAAATTTATAATTGATATTTAATTTTTTTTATTTATTGCATTATCAGCGACGAAAATTTCCGCCGCTGAATTAATTCATTTTAAAATAAATTTTTATTCCAGCGACGGAAATTTCCGCCGCTGTGTCAATTTATTTTAATTTCGTTTTTATTTTCACCGGCGGAATATTTCGTCGCTGGAATAAAAATTTATTTAAAATGAATTAATTTAGCGGCGGAAACTTCCGTCGCTGAATTAATTCATTTTAAATAAATTTTTATTCCAGTGATGAAATATTCCGCCGGTGAAAATAAAAATAAAAATTAAATTAAAATAAATTAACTCAACGACGAAAATTTCCGCCGCTAAATTAATTCATTTTAAATAAATTTTTATTCCAGTGACGGAATATTCCGCCGGTGAAATAAAAATTTAATTAAATTCAATTAATATAGCGACGGAAATTTCTGTCGCTGTTATCAAAATATCACTGACGGAATATTGTTTTCGTCGGTGTATACCGACGGAATTTGGTTCGTCGGACTTTAGCGGCGGGCTGACAGTGGCGAACCACCGACGGAATTTTTCCGTCGGTGATTAATTTTAGCGACAGAATTACTATTTTAGCGGCGAAAATTTTCGCTGCCAAAACATGTTTTTCTGGTAGTGTTGGCTAGTCGATAGTGGAGCTAATCTACACATAACAGGTAACATTGCTCTGCTGGAAAATATACGACAGATTGAGGCTAACCATATAGGTTTGCCGAATGGAAGATACATTATCGCCACGAAAGAAGGAGATGTTGCCATCGGATCACATCTGCGTTTGAGAAACGTTTTATCTGCTCCCACATTCAACTGCTATCTCTTATCTGTCTCTCAATTATTGAATGATTCCAATCATATAGTGCATTTTTCTGACAAAATGTGTGTTGTACAGACCAAGCCACAAAGATTTTGATTGAAACGCGGGAACAAGACGGGGGGTTGTACTACTTGAGGGGATCAACAGGGACGCAAGCTTGCAACATTAGAGAATCCAGAAGCTATTAGTTATGGCATCAGCGACTTGGACATCCATCAAGTAAAGTGGTTGGTTTATTGCCTTTTATTAATCGTAGTAGTATTGATAAAGACATTTGTGGGATTTGCTATCAAGCTAAACAGAGTAGGGATAAGTTTTCGCTTAGTGACAATAATTCTATTGAAATTTTTGATTTAATTCATTGTGATATTTGGAGTGATTAACGAAAGCCTGCAATGTGTGGAGCCGTTTATTTTTTGACCATTGTGGACGACTGCTCTCATGCCGTGTGGGTTTGCTTGGTTAAATCCAAAAGTGATGTTTTCCAAATTTTGAAATTTTTTCTTATCATAGTCGAACGGCAATTTAATAAACGTGTCAAGAAAATTAGGAGTGTCAACGGGACGGAATTTACTTGTTTAGAAAAATATTTTATTGAAAATGGCATTGAGCACCACACCACTTGCATTCGTACGTCCCAACAAAATGGAAGGGTGGAAAGGAAGCATAGACATATTTTGAATGTGTCTCGTGCTTTAATGTTTCAAGCAAAATTACCGGTGAAATTTTGGGGGGAGTGTATATTAGCGGCTGGACACCTTATTAATCGTACCCCTTCGAAATTATTGAATGGCAAAACTCCCTATGAAATTCTTTTTGGAAAATTCCCTTCTTACAAACACATTAAGGTTTTTGGTTCTCTGTGTTATGTTCATTATTCTCGAAGGGATAATGATAAATTTGCTAGTCGAAGCAGGCGATGTGTTTTTTTAGGGTATCCATTTGCGAAGAAAGGTTGGTTAGTATATGATCTTGATGAGCATAAAATGCTCATTTCTCGCGATGTTGTTTTTGTGGAAAAGGAGTTTCCCTTTGCTAGTGATTGGACTGATCCAGAAAAAGCCTATACAGATTCAGACATTTTCCTTTGTCCGTCTATCGATGAAGTTGCCTATGAATAAGACAATGTTCATGTAGGCAATCAGCTGCCTAAACAGTTGTCTGACCAGTTGTTTGAATAACCTGATGCACAGCCTGAACAGTTGACTGAACAGTTGTTTGAACAACCCGCTGCACAAGTTCTTGCAACCCCGGTTACAGATTCTGATCAAAGGCCCGAACACACTTCTGATTCATTGCAGGAGGCTGAACAATCTGTGGCAGAGACTTTGGGTTGGGGTCAGAGAGCTAAGCTTCCATCTTCAAAGTATCCATCAACTGAATATGAGTTAGGCAAAGCCCACACCGCACGAGTCCCCTTCCCGTCTAGTTCGCCTGTCCAAAAGAAATCTTCAGCTACTCGTTATCCTTTATCACACTTTGTTAGTTGCACTAATTTTTCTATGGCACATCGTTGTTTCTTGGCTACTGTTGACTCAGGATATAAACCAATGCATTTCGGGGAAGTGGTTAAATTCCCTCTTTGGTGTGAGGCCATGAACAAAGAACTTACTGCTCTTGATCAGAATGGTACGTGGGAATTAGTTGATGCTCCCATTGATAAAAAGGTGATTGGCAACAAATGGGTTTAAAAGATAAAGTATAATACGGATGGATCAGTTGAACGCCACAAAGCTCGCTTAGTCATATTAGGGAACCACCAAGTTGAAGGTGTGGATTTCAAAAAAACTTTTGCTCCAACAATCAAGATGGTCACCGTCCGAGTTTTTCTCTCCATTGCTGCGGTTCGTGGGTGGGAATTTCATCAAATGGATGTTCACAACGCATTCCTTCACGGCGATCTTAGTGAAGATGTCTATATGAAGGTACCTTTAGGCCATCATGCTTCTGATTCCGAAAAGGTATGCAAGCTCAAGAAGTCACTATATAGCTTACGTCAAGCTCCTCGTTGTTGGTTTGAAAAAATTTCCTCTGCCTTGACAAAATATGGCTTACGTCAGTCATATTCCGATTATTTTCTCTTCTCTTACACCACTTCCACTGCTGAGCTACACGTTCTTGTGTACGTGAATGATTTGGTCATTGGTCGTAATGATCCTGAGGTTATTCAACGCTTCAAAGCATATCTCAGTAAATGCTTTCACATGAAAGACTTGGGACGTCTTAAGTATTTTTTGGGCCTTGAAGTGGCCACACATCCAGACGACATCTTTATTTCTCAACAAAAGTATGCCTTTGATATTCTTTCCAAGGCAGGGCTACTTGGTGCACGGCCGACCCTTACACTCATTGAACAAAATCACTGTTTGGCCTTGACCGAAGAAGATGATTTGCGTGATCCTGAGCCTTACCGGCGTCTTGTGGGGCGGCTTATTTATCTCACCATTACACGCCCGAAATTGTCCTATAGTGTGCATATTCTTGCACAATTTATGACCTAGCCCAAGATTGCTTATTAGACTGTTGCGTTACGTGTTGTTTGTTATTTGAAAGCACATCCTGGCCAAGAAATTCTTTTGAAATCATCCTCCATTTTACAACTGCGAGCCTACTGTGATTCTGATTGGGCTAGTTGTCCCATCACGCGACGTTCACTCACTACCTATTTCATTTTTCTTGGTGATTCACCTATCTCGTGGAAGACGAAGAAACAAGGTACGATCACTCGTTCTTCGGCTGAGGCAGAATATCGTTCTATGGCTAGTGCCTCGTGTGAGCTCAAATGGTTACTTGGTCTTCTTCGGTCTTTTGGAATTAAACATGATTCTCCGGTGCCTCTTCTCTGTGATAGTCAATCTGTAATACATAAGGCTCAGAATCCAGTCCATCATGAATGCACGAAGCATATCGAAGTTGACTGTCATCTTGTGCGTGATGCTGTTCGAACAAGTATCCTCACAACTCGGTATATTTCACACATCCGAACAAGTGGCTGATGTTTTCACTAAGGCGTTGGGTAGTCGACAGTTTCTCAATCTACTTGGCAAGTTGGGCGTTTGTGACCTACACGCTCCAACTTGAGGGGGGGGGGCGTTGAGATATTGACAAAGATATTTTGTCAATATCTTTTCCTTTTCCTTTTCCTTATTATCTTGTTTTCATATGTAAGATATGTAATTTAGGAAGACTTCTTCTTCAAGTGGGAAAGTAGTTTATATAGTTATGATAGAATTCTAGTTAAAGGAGGAATATTGTGTATATATAGAGTTGTATCAATTTTATTTCTTCAAGGAGTGAAATAATAATTTTCCCTTCACATATTTTCGATTCTAACTCACACCTCGTTGGTTCACATAACCAATCCATCCAAAAATGGATCCAGTGGTCAAGATGATAGTGATCAAGACATGGGGTCCACTACTAGGTACACTTTTTTCTACTAGGTGTTGGATCTTATGTGTGGCTTCTTCAAACTTAATGGAAAACTTGACAGAAAAAACTAACGGAAATTGGGAAGAACAATTTAGGAAGTCGAGTCTTGTGTAGCACAATTTCCGTAAGAAGTATTTGCCCCGCACAGGTGCTTACGGTTTTAAATGGCAAACTTCTCGTGAGATAAAACGACTTATAATCACCAATAGGAGCACTCCAAATTGGTAACTCTACGAACTACTCACTATTTAGAACTTTGGACTTTGAAAGATTTGATGCAACAAGATGCCAATGATTTGGGTATGTTTATCTATCTCACTAGAGGGTAGGAAGGGTAGAAATACAGTATGAGTGAATTGAAATTCGGAGGGGAAGTATATAAGGAGAGTCAAAGGGTTTGGTGGCTTTTCCCTTGAAAAGTCACAACTTTTCGGGTATAACAGCATTTGCACGGCCGTGTCCAATGAATCGCACGGCCGCAAGGCAATATGCACGGTCGAGTTCAAGGCTCAAGACGGTCGAGTGGCAAGCCAAGGCACGGTGCACGGCCGTGTCCTAGACACGTGCACGGCCGTGCAAACACTTCTTCACCTCGCTCGTCGGCCCCTTTAGCCACAACAAGTCCACCCCAATTTTGGGACCAACCCAAATCAAACTTTGACCCAATATTTAACTCTTGTTAAGTTACAAAAGACTTTATCATTAATTCTCATTCACCCTAAATGGTTTTGAGACATTAAATGAGTTATATATAATCTACAACAGATGTAGATTACCATTTGTAACTAGTTCCGTTAACACATAACGAACTTCCGTTAGAAACTAGATCAACGTTAAGTTAAACTTAACTTTCCGTTATCCATTTCCAACAATCCCCCACATGAATGACAATTAATGCATGTATGCAATTTCGTCCAAAGTTCCGGCGAACTATTATTACATCGGGATAGATAGCTTGTGGCCTTGAATCTTCCCTAGTGAAATATTATCAGATATACTAGCCATTTGGTAGCAAGTCGCTTTGAACCGGGATCGTAGGTTGTATACCAAGACAATAATACTCACATAATAATAGCTCTAATAGTTTTTCATTCTCACGGTTTTGTCCATTTCGGCCCTGGACCGTATCTCATTCATAAGCGTTCATTTAGAGGCGGCCTAATTATCTCTCGCTTTATATAGGTGATTCTCACTATAAGGAGTATCATGCACTACTCCACCCGAAGGTATAGAAATCATTAAAAGTTTTCTCAACTTATCCTTACCACTGCTGCATGTGCTTGTACTTGGATGTTCTGGGAATGAGTATTCAACATCTCCAGGTTAATAAACCGAGTTGTTGTTTCCAAGTAACTCTACTAGAACTTATAACTTGATTGTCTCATTGAACCAAGGGCCTGGGATCTCCATTTCTCAAGGTTGAGTGTCCGCTATAAGTTCTTTTGTTGTGGGTTTTAAACCCATTCCCCATAATAGTTTAAACAGTTGATCTCGATTTATACCTTTGGTAAATGGATCCGCTAAGTTATCACATGATTTCACATAATCAATAGTGATAACGCCATTCTTGATCAACTGTTTAATGGTATTGTGTCTACGACGAATATGTCTAGACTTACCATGATGTTCTACACCTTTTCCTATTTCTCATTGTCGTCACAATGCCTTAGGTTATGTAGACACAAACTTATTCCACTATGTCGTACAACCGTGTTGGATCTACTTGTGTATTCATATGGACTAAAACAAGCAACTAACTAGTGGCATGAGAAGTTCGATAGAACTATGTTATCAAATGAATTCAAGATTAATGAATGTGACAAATGTGTCTACATTAAAGGAACATCTGAATCATTTGATACCAAAGACATGTTAAAGAAGAACTTTGACATGAAAGATATGGGATTAGCCATGTCATATTAGGAATAAAGATTTCTAGAACATCAGAAGGAATAGTCCTATCAAAATCCCATTATCTTGAAAAAGTACTTCGAAAGTTCAAATAGATTCTTGAGAGGTGTACTCTAGTAAGGTAGAATCTTGAGAGGTAATCTCTGTAAAGTAGATTCCTGAAAGGTAGACTCTAAGGAGGTCAAACCACTTAGAGATACTGAATACTTGGGAAGTCGAAACAGTACAGAGATAATAACCACTTGAAGAAACGACCATAGAAGAATTTGATCACTCGAAGATCATTCTAGATAGAGACTCAAGGTCTAATTGTAATTATAATCAATCACCGGAATAGTATAATCATAGTACTTGGTGTACTTGAAGATATACTTATGATTAAAGATTACAATTCCTATGTAAGTTGAATGGTCTTGGAAGATATTCCTTATCCATAGGCTTTATACTTCCTTTTAAGAATCCAATTGCAACCTAATGGTTTGCAACTTGGAGGGAGATCTACCAATTCCAAAGCTTATGGATTTTGTCTCACTGTTAATAGCCTCTTTCCAGAACGAACTATCCGGACCAGATAACGCTTTCCATAATAGTTGCTGGTTCGTTTTCCAACATAAATGATAGAAAATCAGGACCAAAAGACTTTTCCACTCTTGCCCTTTTACTACGTCTAGGTCCTTCATCTTCTACTTGAGATGGACCGTTTTGTAGTCTAATATTTAAAGGTTTCATCCTTGGCACATCTAGTTTTTTCAACCCAACGGTTCGCATAGGAAGATCAACCATCTTCCAAAATAGAATAGGATGCATTATTAACTGTTATCAATTATTTAACAGTTTCAATTTATTTTCCATCTTAGAGAATTTAGAACCAAAGAATTAGTAACTTTTGTCCTCCAACTACATCTTGGTTCTTCTTCTTATTAAGAAGACCACCATAGTTTCTATAAATTTCCTATCATTTCAAGGAAATATATTCTCAAAGAATATAACGTGTCTTGCTTAAGTATTTCTACTTTAGCCAAATACCCCCACATTTGAGGTATTTATAAAACGGCTTATGAATATTTCATAATTCGTCATCATTGAATATTTCCTTTCTAAGGATCCATTCTTTTAACTGTTAACAGTTTAACAGTTTCTGTTAATACTAGAAGTTCATATCAATAGAACTTATGTATTTAGCTTGTACCCCCACACTTGAGGTGTACCTCCACATATCAAATATTTTATGAATATCCTAATTCATATTTAATACTTTCCTTTTATGTGAAGTCATTTAATTGTAATAACCATGTTATCTCCTGACAACTTAGTCATAACTATGTTCAAGTGAGGTTTCTTCAACCTTGGTCTCTTCAATCATTTTGTTTCGAAGAATACCGTAGTGCCAATGGAAACGTAATCCATGGTTTTGGGTCCTATCTTAACCTCCTTAGGTTTAGATATTTTTACCTTTGCTAGGTATACCCACATAAGACGGAACTTATCAATAAGGAGTTCAACATCTCCTTAAAAGTTCTATCTTTCCTTTTTCTGTGATTCAATTGATTTGAGTGTGTAAGAAGCATTCGTTTGATAAATAAGTGTTAGCGTCCCAACAATTATTTTTCAAACGGTACTACATACTAACCACCTCTATCACTACGAAATTCTTAATTGTTAATTAAGATGAATCACAAACCTTATTGTTTACTTAAAACAAGGTTTTACATTTACTTTTCCAAAAGATGAACTTTGCATAAATGCAATCACAAATAGAAGTAATGAACTATCTATTTACTATCTCTGGTTTGAACTGATTTCTACAAAAGAAATCACAATTGATATGCGAATCAAACTTCATCTTAGGTAGTAATTTTAAATTAACTCGTCGACTTAGTAAATTTAAATTTACACGACCTAATTGAACACGCCATAACAATAGGAACACTTCAAACCAAGTAAATAAAATTTGAAATTTTATTCTTCGCACTTAGGCGGATAAAACATTTACAATTCAAGTTAAGGAGTCCTTCAACAAGGTACCCTTTACTAACACAATAACCACATTTGGTCAATTCAATCTTATGCCCCTAGGCTAAGTTGATCAAAGTTCAATGGGACATATCGATCTTCAGTCACATTGGCTTGAAGAGGGTTTCCATCTTGGTTGTTGATTCTAGGATGTCGACATTCCCTAGCCATATGCCCCGGTTTGCCGCAATTAAAACAACTACCTTTAACCTTCTTGGCGGTCCTCTTCACTTTCCCGGTGTTCTTTCTCTTGTTTCCGGTACTTCTTTCCACCAAGTTCACTTGCGGTCTTTTAGTCACAATACACATAGTATTGTGCATCTCGAGAAAGTCCCAAAGTTCTCTCGCGGTCTTTATGCCACAACACACCTTGTATTGTGCATAATCCAAGCCATTAAGAATATAATTGCGACACAAGAAATCGTTGTGATTCCATGTATCCAAATCATTCTTTGCTTTGGATTCATCCTCGTCGGATATCAATGGTGGATATTCCCAAAGAAATTGCACCAATTTTAATGTTGTCAAATAGACCAACATTTTCTGTTGCCACCTCTTAAAGTTCATCCCGCTAAGAATACCCGGTCTTTCCGCATGTACGAACACATGAGACGGAGGGAGAGCATTATGAGGTGCAACCCTTGAGGTTGTACCAGAAGGAGGTTTCTTACCATGAACCGAGTGAGATGGTGTAGTAGCGGGTGCAACATTGTTGAACGCAGCGTCACCTTGAGAAGGAGGCGTTCCATTCCCTTGACTGGAAGCGGTGGTGTCTTTCTCGGTTGCCATCTCTTGAAGATCTTGAAGAAGCGTAAAATACTTCTTACGATTGTTGGATCTTATGTGTGGCTTCTTCAAACTTAACGGAAAACTTGACAGAAAAAACTAACGGAAATTGGGAAGAACAATTTAGGAAGTCGAGTCTTGTGTAGCACAATTTCCGTAAGAAGTATTTGCCCCGCACAGGTGCTTACGGTTTTAAATGGCAAACTTCTCGTGAGATAAAACGACTTATAATCACCAATAGGAGCACTCCAAATTGGTAACTCTACGAACTACTCACTATTTAGAACTTTGGACTTTGAAAGATTTGATACAACAAGATGCCAATGATTTGGGTATGTTTATCTATCTCACTAGAGGGTAGGAAGGGTAGAAATACAGTATGAGTGAATTGAAATTCGGAGGGGAAGTATATAAGGAGAGTCAAAGGGTTTGGTGGCTTTTCCCTTGAAAAGTCACAACTTTTCGGCTATAACAGCATTTGCACGGCCGTGTCCAATGAACTGCACGGCCGTGCAAGGCTTAATGCACGGTCGAGTTCAAGGGTCAGCACGGTCGAGTGGCAAGCCAAGACACGGTGCACGGCCGTGTCCTAGACACGTGCACGGCCGTGCAAACACTTCTTCAGCCTGCTCGTCAGCCCTTTAGCCACAACAAGTCCACCCCAATTTTGGGACCAACCCAAATCAAACTTTGACCCAATATTTAACTCTTGTTAAGTTACAAAAGACTTTATCATTAATTCTCATTCACCCTAAATGGTTTTGAGACATTAAATGAGTTATATATAATCTACAACAGATGTAGATTACCATTTGTAACTAGTTCCGTTAACACATAACGAACTTCCGTTAGAAACTAGATCAACGTTAAGTTAAACTTAACTTTCCGTTATCCATTTCCAACACTAGGTACTTTTCTTTTAAAGATCCAAATCTGGAGAAAAAAATACCCCTCCACATGTTGAGCAAAGACCGAGCTACATGGTGGGATGAACCGGCCGTCAGTTATCCCAAAAAATTTAGGACGGAGTGAGTAATAAATACATAGATCACCTGTTAGTACTCTGCATCATTTGTATCTGATTGCGTAGCTTCTTTGACTCTTGTTGATAAAACTGCATCAAAATCATGCAAGCAAACTAATCAGACTATAAAAACCATATAGTATTGTTGATTTATATACTTTCTCCCTCTCATTGATTCGATTAATATGTGGATGAAATTAGAGCACATGAAAAGTCTTCTTACTTGAGCATTGATCTCTTGAGTTGAGCATGTATTTGGTGCATCAGTTGTTGCCTTCTTGTACCTGTCGATAGTTGATCTGATGCTGCATATGAAAATGAAGACAATATTATTAGACTAGCTAGAATTAACTAACCTTTCCTTCAATAACATATATATATATATAGATTCTATATATATGTATGTATATCAAATAAGAAAACAATAATCTATAGTATAAAGACCTCCACTATCTACAGTACTATGAACAGTATTATGTGCCTTTCCCATTTTGCCCTCATACATTTGTCTCTTTCCCATTTAGCCCTTAAAAAAAAAACACGTGTCCTTGGACACGACACGGGCATGCACTAGTTATGTACAAAAGGAAAAGATATTGACGACAATATCTCAACAAGAGAGAGAAAGAGAGAGAGTTACTCCTTCTTGACAATGAATGGTACCAAGCATTCAGTCTTTTGACTCTTTTTTTTATGTATAATAGGGAGACAGCAATAGCAGAACTAGGGAGAAATCACCAAAGTGGAACTCAGAATTTGCATGAAGTTTTAGCAGTTTAAAGTGTGTTTATGTGTGTAACTTTCCCATCTCAATATAAAGTCAATAAAAATGATCATAAAAATAGAAGGAACATTATAAGAAAAAGTAGAATATTGAAGCAAGAGGGGGTCAACATGCAAATAGGAAAGATATGAAAGGACTATATATCTATTAATAATCAATGTGTCAAAAATTGCTTTTTGAAATCTTATAAATCTCTGCATGCGAAAAGACTAACTTAGAGTTTGAAGTCGATAAGGGGACATACAAAAGTTGGCAAGACATCTTCCTAAAGCTCAAACAGGAAACTTGAGACAAACAACATTGATATACACAAACAACATAGAATTGTGACAAGCAAAGGGTTGTCAGATTGTCAGCATTGATTTTAACTCCTTCTGATTTTGATTATGAAGAACTGCTAGTTTTCTTACTCTTTGACATTAAAATGGAAACTGGTGTCAAAATAAAAAAACATTGCAGTAAAACAGTAAAAATGAATAACACTACAGCTAGTTAATAATAATAATAATAATAATAATAATAATAATAATAATAATAATAATAATAATAATAATAATAATAATAATAATAATAATAATAATAATAATATGTCCTCTGTCCCAAAATGAATTTCAAAAAAATCCAAATTTACTCTTGATTAAGAGCAATTTTAAAAACTTATTGATATTCGTTTTTGGATAGATGGTGTAATAAATTTTACATGTACAGTACTACTTTCTTAAATACTTTTCTTGTCCCAAATTATAAGTGTTACTTTCTCTCTGGGAATTTCTTATTTTTTTCTTTTTGGTATACCCCAGTTTAAAGTTTTTAGTTGTTTTATTTCTTTAATGACTCCATATGCAACTAATATTATTTGAAATTACTGTCATTATTGTTTTCAAATTTTAAAATAAACACCCATTTAAGTACCAAGAAAATACAACTTCCGGCCTTACAAAGATAAATGCATGGGCATAATATGCATAAGGCTTAACTAAAGGGAAAAAATACATGGACAACAACGGCTCTAACAAACAAGAAAATATCTGAAACACTTCCTCCTACAATTCTTTTACAAAACTACAATACGCATCACAATACGAAAAATAAAGTTACAAAAAAAGAGAGAAAAAACACTTGAAACTTAATTAATTAGTGTTCAACAAACACAGTTGTGAATCATTTATTCATGACATTTGGACTATATAGCATTGAATGAATTTATTCAAATAACATGATGAACTGAAACAATTATTTTTATTATTGTTTACCAAAAAAAAAAAAGTAATAACAAATAAGAATATTGAATTGAATAACTAGAGCGACGCACAGTAAATTGACTACCTGTTATTAGCATACTCATAGACACGGCCTCGGCTGGAAAAGACAATGAGAGCAATTTCAGCATCACACAGCACAGACAACTCGTAAGCTTTCTTAAGCAGTCCATTTCTCCTCTTGCAGAAGGTCACCTGACGATTCGTGTTGTTCTCAATCCTCTTTATCTCAATCTTTCCTCGACCCATTTCACAATCCTGTTCAATCAACTCAAAATTAGCCACAAAATATAATTTATCGGATTCCCCACATTAGTTTAGCATATACATATAGTCATCCAAATCTTTTATTACTGGTAATTTACTTTTATTCTATGAATTTTCTTACAATAAACAAACTTTAATTGCTCTGTCCATGAACCGGAAAGATCTAAGAAAATATAAAGGAAAAAATAAAACTGCAAGCATGAAAAGAGCCTAATTTTCAGTATCTTAGAGAGATATTTGAGATTTTGGACCAACAGTTGACCAAGTATATATAATATTGTTGGTCAATATATAGATCTGCAAGATCATCTGTCTTACAAGCCCTAAAATCTACTTTGGACAATAAATTTGATTTTAAAAACTTATAGATCTGGAAATCGGAGAAACACAACTAAAGTTACTTACAAATTACATTGACAACACAAGTTATAACAATTTTAATAATGAAAAATCTGATAAAAGGTTTTGCGGTCACTAGAGAGTAGAGAGTGTTTTTTTATAAAGCAAATTTTCATTTAAAAATCTGCAAATTCTTTGATAATAAATGAGAGAAAAGATTTTAAAGCAGAAGTTGCTTGATCAAAATAACTCAAGCAAGATCTGAAAAACTTTGATCTGCTTCAAAAAAAAAAATGAAAAACAAAAACATAATAACACACATAGATAATGGAAGAGAAAAATACATATTTCAGAGACCCGGGGATCGTTAATTCCTCAAATAAATATATAAATCCAGCTTATTTTATAGATTTTATTTGTTTTGTTTTGTTAGAAAGCCTTATAAACTGTTACAACCTATCATTTCTCAAACAGATCTATGCTTAAAAAACCTATTTGCAAAAAAAAAAAAAAAAAAAAAAAAAAAATCTGCAAAAACTGAAAAAACAACGAATTAAATAAGGAAACTTTGTATCATTAATTAGAACGAAATTAATAAAAGACCTGGCAAAGGTTTCCGGAAAATTACTATAAATTCCGGCGAAGTAAAGCACGGATTCCAAAGAAGCCTTCTTCCTTCCTCTTCAATTCCAACCCTATTTCTAGAGAGAGAGAGAGAGGGGAGAAGAGAGAGAAAGAGTGCTGGCGAAGAAAATGACATTGAAAATGAATTGTTGCCCTATTTGAACTAAGCGACGTTAGCTAATCTCGACTGCTTACTACTCAAAATTCCCACCAGAAACTGCAAAAGTTGCATTTCTTATTGGACTAATATGCCCTTGCCCTAACTGTTATATTACCTTTTATACCAACCATTTTATTGCCACTTAATTGTGGTGCGTGCTAGGGCTTCATTTGTGTTTTTTGAGTCATCTCCTTCTTAATTAAGGATTAGGGTTTGTCGGTTTCGCTTATAAAAACTCCCTCCTTCCCACAAATATACAAAAAAAAATTCCTTTTGGGCGACCCACAATATCTATACTTTCCCAAAATGAAAAATGGGACTCACTTCTCTCTACTCACAACACTTTTTAAATTTATTATTCTCTCCACTCATTCTCTCTCCTATTTTACTTTTACACTCACAACACATTACCTTTATTTTATCACTTTTTACCTTAATCTCTGTGCCGGACCAAAAAATCTATATATATAATTGTGGGACGGAGGGAGTATGGGTTAAAGTGGCATCAGTGTGTTTGGATTAGGGTTTACTTGGTATCTTTTAGTTAATGCACGGTGTATTAATGGAACTTCACCTTCCAATTATTTTGTCAAGGTAATAACAGTGCATTTGGATTGTGCAGAAATCTATCTGACTAGTTACTTTTTGATTGATGGTAAAGAAGTTTAACTCTAACGATATTTGTTTAGATGTTCCTTTTTATACTATACGTCAAAGGTTCAAACTTCAACAAATACGATTTCTAATAATTTTAAGTATCTTGTAATAAATTAAGTAAATCATTTAATAAAAAATTCAATTAAAAAAAAAAAACCTTCTTGGTTGGGGGTGAATCTATAATTTTTGGAAATGGTCAAATTTTAAGGTAAAAAAAGTGTCATCCTATAAATAACTTTTTTATAGTCATGAGCTCGGAAAAAATGAAAATAATAATGATCATAATAAAAATAGTAATAATTCTAATAATAATAATAATGAAAATATAACACCAATAAAAATAAGAGCAGCAAAAATCTTGTAAAAAATGCATTTTTATTAAGCATAACAAAAAACGTGTTTTCCAACAACAGTTCATTTAACGGACGGTTCATACACACAATTTTTCGATCCGTTTCTCTGCTATCTTTTTTATTACACGTGCAACCAAAAATTTTGAATTCTTTTCATCATTTGCGCTTTTCAATTTGATATTTCGTAATTGTTTTTCAAGGATTCCGTTTATTTTTCATCAATTTACACCGATTTTACATCTTCTCCGACCTTTTCTCAATTGTTTTACGAAATTATGACCGGCCAAACCAAAGAAATCAGGAGCAAGCGTCGTAACGAAGGTATGATTTTTTAAAATGTATTATACTTGATTTTACTTATTGTCCGATATGTTTTTAGTCATATTTTTCATCGGTTTCCACCGATTGTTATTGATAAATGCATTGACACATTATATTCGTGACACTAGCACTTTAAAAAACACAAGCAGTGGCTTTTTGGAAATAAGAAATTGCACTGGCACTATAAAAACCGTTGCACTGGCACATTTACTTACAAATACAAGCAAATGTTGGCACTATTGAAACCCTAACATAACACAGACACTTTTGAAACATTGCTGCAGGTACTTTGATACACTGATGATGACACTTTGAAACTCTAATGTTGGCACTTTTGAAACACTATTGGTAGCATTTTGAAACACTGATGCTGGCACTATAGAATTAGTTGAACTGGCACATTTACTTATAAACACTTACAAACACAAGCAAATGTCGGCACTTTTGAAACTCTAACACTGGCACTTTTAAAACACTGATGTTGTCACTTGAAACACTGATACTGGCACTTTGAAAATCTGATACTGGCACTTTGTAACACTGATGCTGGCATTTTAAAACACTGATGTTGACACTTTAAAATACTGATGCTGACATTTTAAAATATTGATGTAATGTTTTTTGATATATATTTTTAGGTTCATCAAAGTGTAAAAGGGATGGGGATGATGATGATTTTGATACTTTTAGTAAGAAACCTATAGGGAATGATAAATTTGAGCATTCTTGTACTTCTAAAAGACTTGTTGAGCTCTGTTTAACTCCAAATCAGCAGAGAGATGTTAGGAAAATTGATTTTGGTTCTTTATTGAGTCTTGAGGTTAAGGTATTGCAGCTTAGGATTGTTTAGTTTCTTGTTGAGAGATTTGAACCAGTAACAAGGATACAACAAATTGATTCATCAAAAGAATATGTGATTACAACATCAGATATTTTTGATATATTTTGTCTACCTAGGAATATTGCAAATGATAAGGTAAATCGATCATCCAGTGAAAATATGGAATTGAGAAATCGATATTTTGAATAATTAGGGCACACTAAAGATGGTCTTCCTGTCTAAAAACTTGTGGAACGCATTTCCAATTTACATCAAGGTGGAAATGATTTTAAACGCTTGTTTGTGCTATTTATTGTTGGAATTTTTCTTGCTCTGATAGTTACGAAAACAATTGTGCTATTTATTGTTGGAATTTTTCTTGCTCTGATAGTTACGAAAACAATTGACGTGTTGTTGTTAAGCCTTGTAGAAGATGTTTCATAGATAAAGAAGTTTTATTGGTGTAAATATGTTTTGGATAAACTATGTGAGGGTATTACGAGGTTTAAGATACCTTATAAGAATTCAAAGAACTGTAGAGGATGTGTGATGGTCTTGCTGATTGCTTACCTTCACAGATTTACATTTCAAGGGTTGAAAGAATCAACTGTTCGCCCTATGATTCAGCATTGGAATGCAAATAAATTCAAACTGAGGATTGATTCTGAAGCTAAAGTTGGTTGGGGAAGTTAATTTTTTCAGAAAATGATGTTTATCATATACTCCCTCCGTCCCAGCAGAGTGTACACTTATTTCCCTTTTGGTCCATCCCAGCCGAGTGTGAACTGCCCAAAATGGAAGGAAATCTTCACTATTTACCCCACCCATTCTCTCTCCTATTTTACTTTTACACTCACAACATTCTCTCTCCTAACTATTCCTTCCACTCATTCTCTCTCCTACTTTACTTTTACACTCACAACATTCTCTCTTCGCTTTTTCTCTCTCTTACTTTTCCTTAATCGGTGTGCCCAACATTTTGGTTCACACTAAGCTGGGACGGAGGGAGTAAGTATCTTTGGAAATGATTTTGTGTATGATATACCTGGTGATTTTCATGAAGATACTAGTCCATTGATGATTGAAAGTGGTGCAAAGGAGAGAAATGTAGAATCAAGCGATATAAGTACTGTCAATTTATTTTTCTTTTTTTTTTTTTAA
Source organism: Adenophora triphylla var. japonica (assembly GCA_022495995.1). Lineage (NCBI taxonomy): Eukaryota > Viridiplantae > Streptophyta > Magnoliopsida > Asterales > Campanulaceae > Adenophora > Adenophora triphylla. The sequence continues at coordinate 242,506 of JAFEMH010000281.1, forward strand.
AAAAGAAGGGGATCAACACATTTCACCGCTCCCCCCTTGATGCACTTCACAGAGGCGCCTAGCTATGCTAGGGAGGGCAATGTCATTCCCTCTAACCACTGGTGGGGGAATCGAACCCATGACCTCCAGGTTGAAAGCCATGAACTCTAACCATCAGGCTAAGACCCCGCGTGCATAAGTACTGTCAATTTGAAATTCATACACTAGGAATTTGAAATACTTATACTGTCACTATTGATTACTTGCACTGGCACCATTAATATCATGTACTGACACTTAAAATACTGACACTAGCACAATCATTTGGCTGCACTGTCACAATTGCACTCTGAAATTGGCACCAATCATTTTCTTACACTAGCACAATTGCACTCATTCTTACTATTTTTCATTGATGTAGGCTAGTAAAAAGTCATGGGATGTATTTAGGAAGGACCTTGATAATGTTGTCTATGCACATATAGAAATACTTAAACTTATCAAGAAGGATAAGAGAAACAATGCAGCAGATGAGAAGGGGAAAGAGAAAGACAACGAGGGGGGGAGGGGGAGGAAATAGAAGAAGATATTTCTAATGATGAAGATTTTTCTGAGATTGATAATATTGTTTCAGACATTTTGAAGAAAACAAAGGCTAATATGAGAGAAAAAAAAAGATTCAACTCCATCATTTGACCTTTTTTCTCATCAATCGGATGTGGAAAAAAAGAATATACGGTTCAGAACGAACAAAATCTAAATGAGATTTTGCGGGGGATAGATGAAGTTTATCCCTGTGACACGACGTATGAAAAAGGTCAAGAAGATGATGCCGAACAGATTGAGAAAGATGTTGAAAATTTGTTGAAAAATATAAATGAGAGTTGTTTTGGGAGTTGTTACGAGATGTTGAACGTATGGTGCTTATTGAATTGTGGAGCAGCTAACGAGAAAGTTGTATAATGTTCTCGATTTATGATTAGCAACTCTGATATTTTTCGATCAATGTTGAAGCTGAGGAAGGAGGTTATTGACCTATGCATGTCTGCACACTTTTCAAGAACTCTTAGGGGGCAAGCTATAAATTTATGTAACAGTGGCATTTATCAATACAAAACATTGGCCCTTATGAACACAAATACTGGCACATTTTATTAATGTATACACTTGTAATTAAAAGCATTTACTAATTTATTTTTCTTTTATAGCGAGTGCCATCCTATATATACAGTGGTACATAGTTTGTTACTTGAAAATATTTCGAGCTTGGAAGAAGACAGGCAAATAACTTCAAATACCATTGAGTGTTGGGCTTTACTTCTTAATAATGTGTAACGAAAGTCCGATAGAATGAGAAAGTTTATTTTTTGGCTAAGTCATTGTGTGAGTTCTTTATCTATGGTTGTTTGTTTGTTAATTAAATTATATTTGTGTCCATTTAATGATTTTATTAATGTACATGTGTTATACAGGCTGCTTGGTTATAACGTACAAAGCAGAATCCTCAAAATGTTGTGCAAAAAGCTGGTGAAGAAATTATAGACTGTCTGATACATTGGATTGAGCTTAATATCAATGTTGCTGAGGGAATTGAATTGAGTGAACTTAAATTGGTATGCATTGTCATTTTATAAAGGCACACACTGGTACACTAAAAGACTAACACTGACACTATAAACAACTACCATTGTCACTATACACAACTAACACACAATTAAAAATACAAGTATTGACATTTATAAATACATGTACTGGCACTTATTAACCCAAACACTGGCATAAAAATTACTTGCACTGGCACACTAATTTACAAACACTGGTATTAGGAAACACATGAACTGGTTGTAGACAATTCATTCACTTGCACTGTTATTTTCTTGCAGTTCTTCTTGCCCTTACATAGAGGTGACAACAGAAGTGGCCATTACACACTTTATGTTGTCAATACTGAGAGTCAAACAATTTATTATCTTGACAACTTGCCAATGAATGATTAGAAGAGGGAGAATATGCCAAGACTTGCTTATAGTATGGTAATATTTTTTTATTGAATTTGTTTGTGTTTTTTTTTTTGTTACCAAAACTTTCATATTAATTTTGTTGATTTTTTTTTAATTTGCATAATGCACCAGTCAAACCCTTTTTAAAACACATAAATCATACAAGTACTGCAAATGTGTCAAAGTTTCAGTTTGAGTATATGTCATTTGAATGGGTTTTGAAAAAAATTGTGGTAATATAAACTGGATAGTATACTTAATGGGTGAAATGAGACAATTTAATGGAACAATTTACTCATGCCCTGAGTTGTGTGATCACTAATCAAGACTGCGTATTAGGGTCGAGATTCTTGTATCTTTAGTTATTTGTGATATTAACTTTGCAAGGCAAAGTTTACTGCTTGAATTATAGTTGTTTTCAAACGATAAAAGAGCAGCCTTGAACAAGAAAGAAAGAAGAAGAGAAGATAGAAGAAGAAGAAGAAAAAAAGAAAGAAGAATAAAAGAAAAGGAGAGAAGAAGAAAAGAAAAAGAAAGAAGAAAAAAGTAGAAGAAGAAAAAAAAGACTGAAAAGAAGTATTTTAATAGGAAATCTAATGACAAATGAATTTTTTTTTGTACAAAATAATTGTTTGTATTTGAATTATTGTTTTTTATAAATGAATTAGCGTTATTTTTAGCATTTTTATTTATGCAGAGTACTATGTTGACAATTTTATAAACAATGCATTGTCACTTGCATTTAATTAGAAACACTGATATATTAAGAAATTAACAATGTCACATATAATAAAAAGCATTGGCACATATAATAACAATACTGGCACATTAAAAAAAAAGTAATATTGGCACTCCAAAAACACTCACCGGTACTTCAAATAATAAACACTATTATTTTCACTTGTTGGAATCTTGTACTTTTCAAAAAAAAGTAATATTGTCACTTGCATTTGTTTTAGGTTTCTTTTTCTATCTTTTGTATCTGCACGAATAGGATCCGTCACTGTAGGTGCACTGAATGTTGTGTTTGTTGAAGCACTTTTCACTTGTTGGAATCTTGTACTTTTCAAGAGAGTAATTCTTATATTACCAGTGTATCTCTACTAAACCAATCTTCTAGAATTATTCTTGCATCACTGTATTCATGGCATGTTAACATCAAATCGTAGTACTTTCTTGCCTTTTGTTGTTTCCATGGAATTTAATTATTTTGCTTAGTTGGAGTAGTAGATATCCCTTGGTAAGTTTTATTTCATATACTTCCTTTGTCCCACATAAAAATGCACTCTTCCACTTTGCACGATAATTAAGGAAAAGTGTAAGTGGTGTAAGTGTTGTGAGCAGTGTTCTAAAAGACCCCGCTTAAGGGCGCCTAGGCCCCGCCTAGGCGCTAGGCCCCTCTCCAACGCCTAGTTCTAAGCCCCGCCTAGGTCCCGACTAATCCTGACTAGTCCACGCCTAGGCGCTAGGCTCGGCTCCGCCGCCTAGCATCCGCCTAGCGCTTTTTAGAACCTTGGTTGTGAGTATGAAAAGTGAAGTAGGAGAGAGAAAGTGGGGTAGGAAATAGTAATTTGATTGGTGTTGTGAGTGTAAAAGTAAAGTAAGAGAGAGAATGAGTGGGAGGAATAGTAAAGATTCTTTGCCATTTCAGGAAAGTACATTCTTATGTGGGACGCCCAAAATGGCAAGAGTGCATTCTTATACAGGACGGAGGGAGTATTTGATTTGACTGTCTTTGTCCACCTTTTTTTAATGTACTATTCCGGTATCCAATCAATATTTGTCAAGTTGAGAATCTTAGTTCAATGAAAGCACAACCAACTGACCTCACTGAAATGATTGCATGTACATTTGAGAGTTATCATTTCATTACTTCGCGTGAAAAGTACCCTTTCAAACTTTTCTGGATGGTGCTCATGAGCAATTTCAAAGAACTTGTTGTTTTCATCTTTGCAAAAGTCAATATTATACTTTGCAATAAAAGCAGCCTTGACCTCATTCTCAAAAAATCTGAATATTTCTGCTTGTAAACCTCCCTTGCATGTCTTATTAAACCATCATTTATTCCTGTGCGATGCTTTGAGTTTATTGAATCAAATTCCTTTCCTTGCTCCATACTTCTCCAACATTTTACTGTCTCGTTAAATATATCAAAGAATTGTGTTAGGGATGTGCTTCTATTTGCTTTGAAACATATGGCATGATTTGTGATCTCACTTCTCTGTGAAGATAATATATCAGCTGAGAAGAAATCTTTACTCAATGTTATACACCATTTCTCTTTTAAGCTATATAAACGATTGAACCATCTGTTCTAAAAAATGTTATATTTTTTTATCATTGAATGCCAACAATTTTCAAACTCATACTCATCACTACATCCTCTCAAGTAATTGTTGAATTCCTTTTTGAATTCTTCATCTGTCTTTAGTTGTCCAAAGTGTGCTATGGCATTTTGTTGAATGTGCCACAAGTATAACATATTTCTTGTTCTTACCTCAAAAACCTGTCAATAACTTATAATATAGTCAAACACTGACATTAATAAAGTCTAACACTGGCACTATAAAAGAATAACACTGGCAATTATAAATACGAGTACTTATAAATCTAACACTGGCACTTTATAACACATGAACTGACACTTATTAACCCAAGCACTGACACATATAAAAAGCTGTTACACATCATTAAATTTAGACAAACATATTGATTTGGGAAATTAATTTGGTCAGTGTAAAAAGCTGTTACACATTATTAAACACAATCATCCAAAAATTAACAGTCAATGACACATATCAACGCATGTATTGACTCCTATAAATAAAAGCACTAGCATATTTAAAATACAAACACCTGCACTTATAATCTCAAACACTGGCACTTACATTCTTAAACACTGGCGCTTAATAAGACAAACACTTGTACTAGCTTGATCAAACATATTAAAGACAACAGTCTGAAAATCAACAATCTAGGAAATAGGGGTTTCATTTATGTTAAAGCACTTACAATTCACCTACTCTGGTCAAACATATTAAATTTTGTTAGTAGGTATATGCAATATGAATAGGAAGGGGCTTGATATATTTCAAAATTACACTTTTTCTTTTATTAAAATCAATTCACTTCTAATTTCAAGCAATATGTCTCATGACAATGACTCCTCCTCAGATGATGAGTATGACTCCGATGAGAAAGAGTTTAGGAGTGCCTTTCGTGCAATGACAAAGAAACTCCACTTTAGTCACCTTCATATCCCTCAAACTAACTGGAATTCTCGTTAAGTTGTATATATGCCCTCTATAGCCTTGCACAGGGCGTATGATACGTGAAAGGGACCAAACTACAATGCTTCAGCATGCATTTGATTCTTGTGGCCCCTCTTCCTCTCTCTCCAATGTTGCCAAAGCTGTGCACAAGACTTTGGCAAAATTCCTTAAGGAGTATTTGAAGTTGTTTGAACCTGTGAAAATTCCTTTTTGTAAGAAGGATATGGTCAAGAAGAAGCCCTTTGACAAAGGTGATGAAGGATGTGGTGGAGTTTCTAGTGTGAAGCCTTGTGGTGGTTTTGGGAAGGGATCAAATGTATTTTAGTTTTTTATAATTTTGTATTGTAGTTTTTTTTCTTTTTTTTTATTTTCTAATTGTATCTTTTTTTAACTATCTTTTTTTAACTGTCTTGTGTTTGATACAACTTTTATTTTCTGTCTTTTCATTTGTTAAGAAAGCACACTCAAACATCACCGTGTTCCAATGGTTGTTCACCCCAACTATTGGTGCACAAATAAGATTGTATTTATTTAAATCATAAGTTGTATCAAACACAATAACACCCTCATAAAATTCATAATCCTCCTTCAACATACCATCTCTCCAAAACAAAGTAATGAGTCTACTTTCTTCCCCAAACTGCATTTTGAAGTAGAATCTTTCATCCTCAATTTGGCTTAGTCTATTAACTAAAGTTTGTGCATCGCCCATTTCTATTATTTTACCTTTAGCTTCTGATATTTACCTCTCACTACGCTTGAAGTGGTTCAATTATGGCCTTTTCATCTCATGGTTGTGGTCAGTTACGTTCCGTGCAACTTCATATAAGTTTTCCTTATTTAATAACTTTACTCTCATAAGAGCATGACAACCTGTCCTTTTAGAAGGAGCTTTTTTTCTCTTCAATTTCATCTTTAGGTTTTCAATTCGTTTCAATGGAGATGAAATCTCAATTTCACCGACTTCTAATGGATCTGGAACATCAATTCATTTCATGTTCCTTTTGTGTATCCTTGGCATGAAGATATGAAATACTTATCTATTGTCCTTGATGTTTTTTTCGAGACATGTGAGGTTGTCATCTTAACACTAAATCCCAATGCATTAGAATGATTCTTGTACAATTGATACAATTCTTCCCATGTCTTTACTTTTATCCCCATCAGAGATGAAGCAAAATCAACATGGCTTGCTGCAAATAAAATAAAATAAAATTTGATTGACAATAACACTGGCACTAGAGAAACAGGTGATGGCATATTATATTAGAAATATTGTCACCTTAAAAACACATGCATTGGCATTGGTGTAAGTGCTCCAATTTGAGCTTGTTAGTATTTTCGTTAGAAAATTAACGAAAGTTATGACATTTCTAACAATTCCTAACAATTCCTAACATTCCTAACATTTCTAACCAAGCAAGGGCAAAGTGGGCATTGTTATTTAAGGATAAACCAAGAAAGGAATCCTAAAAAGCAAAAGAAATTAAAGAAAACCAAAAATAGAAACTGCTGGAACAAAAACTGGCTGTTTAATTTTATTTTTTTTGAAAATATTCCTCTTGTCCAAAGCCTGAAGCAGCATTTAATGAACAGTGCACGCTGAAGGACATATCCGCGCGGACATGATTGCAATTTTCAGAGGGCTATAAATTGAGGCCTTCAGTCTCAGAAATGGAGGAGGAAAAATATATTTCTCAACTGCATCTTGGCGAAAATAGGGAGAAAACAGTGAGAATTCCATAGAATTGTCACCTTTTTCTCAACTATTCAACCAAAATCACACTCACTCAAACACTCTCATATTCAAGCCTCATACACCAATACAAGGAAGATAGGTATAACCTCCCTCTCCTCATTCTAAATCTCTCATCCATGCATGCATTTCCAAACTACAAAATGTAGTTTGTTTATCTTCTTGCCCTAGATCCAAGAAGATCACCATGGAAGTTCATCTCCATGGTTGATCTTCTACAAGGATCAACATTATTTTCAAAGTGTTCTTACTTTCTTGCAAAGAAAACACATTTTCAAAACCCTAAAAATCATTTTTCATACATCAAATCTTCATTTTCAAGGATAAAATTCCCCTTCCCAAGCAAATGAAGTGCTTAAGTCCTAATGTACCCCAAGGATGGTTTGATTAAGTAGATCACCACTAAAATGTCTAGTGACTGCTAATCAAAACCTAGGGAAATGGGGACAAGCATGGATGCCAAACCCCCCTTTAAAAACATGTTTTCCTTCTTGAGAAGTTGCTGTCCAGTAGCAATTTTCTAAGACCCCAGTCCATGGTCTAATTTTTTGGACACAGATAAACTTGGAATTTGGTGTTGACTACAAAACACTTTTTGTAGCAAATATCCAGAGCTTTCCAGACATATTTTTACTTTATTTTTTGCGTGATTAAAACTCCATTTTCCAAATTTTCTTTTGAAGGTCAGATCACCAGTCTCTGGGAGTCCAGATCTCATATCTGAGATTTCCAGAAGGTTTTGAGTCCTCAAATCTTCTCCAAAATGAAAAATTCTTTCACAGAAATCTTATTTGATGTGTCTGGAACAACTTTCATTCTCTGAGTTTTCTCAGATTATGAAGTTTTTAAGCCCTTAAATCTATTTCAAAATCAAGTGTCCACTGCCTTTTTCATTCTGGCAGAAGTGTTCTTCAACTTCCAAAAATCTTTTGAGTACCAAAACTCAACCCAAAAATCACACCAAAAATCATGGGATCTGTCCAAAGTCTAATAAAGAATTTCAGATTTTTACTTTTCTGAGTTTCAACTTATTTTGGCCAAAACACACACATACACACACACAAATGATTTTTAGCTTGGAAGACTCGTTTTACGAGGCATTCCGGGTGCACACTAACGTCCTTCCCGGCGTGTAACATGACCTCCGAACCCAAATCTCTAATCTCGGGCATTTTTCAAAGTTTTGGCCCTTAAAACAAAAATGGCGTGGCGACTCCGGTCTTTTTCGATTGGTTTTTCGAAGAAACGAAAAATTTCAAAGTTAATCCTTTTTCGGAAGAAAATTTCGGCGGGCGACATCATCACAGTGGCGACTCCGCTGGGGAAAAATAAGCTTTTACAAAAAAAAATGATATTTGGTATATTGGTGGAAACCATTAAACTTCCCGTTATCGCCTCCTAACACGAGTCGGGGATAAATTGTGGTTTAACAATCCCACGTACCGGTATCATTGTTTTCAAAAAGGAAAAGCTTTTGAGGGTCAAGCTTCCGTCCCGGCATTAAAAATCATTTGTTGTGTGTGTTGATTTTTGCACATTTTCGTGTTGTTTCGACTGCCTCGGAAAAAGTCAAAATTTTGACTGTCGGAATCATGTCCCTAACTGTCGGAATTCTTGTGCTTATGTGCTTATGTGCTCATTTAAAAAAAAAAAAGATTTTCAAAAAAAAAAGAAAATTTTCAAAAAAAAAATCATGCATCATATTTTTAAGACACATGAAAAATTTCTATTTTACTCAGAAAAAGAAGATAGACTGCTTGCACACTACGCGCACGTGACCTTACACTGCACACTACGTCCCTAACCCGGGGAATCCCTGTCGCGGCCCGTTTGGTCTTATTACGCCTCTCGATGCAAGCACGGGACTACCCAAATATCCCATGGAGCCTCGTGTCGACCATGCACTTGTCCGTGACACACTTTGTCCGAGACCCGGTTGGTTTTTAGTCTGGTCTGTGTCATGCCCTGTCTGTGTATAGACCTTTCCTTTCAAGCCTTTGTCGGCATACCGACTCAATATCTTTCGGGGACCCTAATCGGCCGAAGTTCTCGCCGGTTTTCCGCCGCGGACTTTGACCAAGATATTGACCGGCGCCTTGACTTCGGCTCGGCGGCACAAATTATACACTCGACTCCCAAAGCATGACACTGAGTCATCAAGGATTAATGATTATTCCATGCCTAATTACGGCTTAACTGACGACAAGTCAAGATCAATTGTGGACGCTTATCAGTCCAAATCATGCCGACTTTTGTCGAGCTCTCGGACATGATCTTGACTTTGACGTCAGCTTTGTCCGTAATTTACATCGAATGCTCGTTAAGACTCGATTACCCGCCAGACTTTTAGGATCGTTTTTCTTTCGGTCGGTGGGACCCGCTTGCCCTATAGGACCCTCGCCCGGGGTTGTCCACCCTGGGAAGTCGAAATGCAGGTGGAATACGAGGGGCTTACAGACATAGTGACGGGGCCAACTGATCCAGGATCCAGAGTAGTTTGCGAAGAAGAGCAATCTTTTCCAACCGACTAGGTTAATAAAACATGTTTTAAGTAAACGTGAACAAATAACTGCATGTTGCATGAGCCCAAAGCCCAAACACTTACCCTCCTTCAATTTCCACATATCTGAACCCTCGTACCTTGTCCCCCGCAGCTCCTCACAAAGGTTGGTTCCGGACACCGGGTCACCGTTTGATTAGTTGGGAAGAGTCAAGCGCGTCATCAGCTTCGCCATTTGTTCCGACTCCGGGTTTCAGAATGTCTGCATCAGCCGGTAATGATGGGGACAACGTCACTCCGCCTCCCGGGACCCCTCAGACAGAACAGCAGTGGAATCAGTTAGCAGAACAGATGAGATTACGACAGGAAGCATAGCTGAATAGCCTTATGGAGGCTATTAAGAGCCACAGTTTGGCCGCCAACCTCAATCCCGATGGCACCTTCACCGTGGAAGAAGACGAGGATGCCAATCCCACTCTCAGTCGCCCTGATTACTCCAGGATGCCACCACCCACCTCCTATGGTACCACTACCAGAACCCATGCTCCTCGGTCTTCGGGTCGGCCCGGCTCCCGACTCAGACCACTTGATCCACGCGCGGCCAGAAGCGACACTGAAATCAGTTCACAGTTCCTCAGTGGGGACAAAGCCAGTACGGAATGTCTTCTCATGGTTGGGGTTATCTCGGAATGCCACAGCTAATTCGGAACCCGCCTCAGTTTGGAACCGATCAATCCGGGCCTTCACAGCAACAGTTCAAAGGGCCACAACAACAACAGCCGTCAGGAGCCCCTCCTCAAAATGATGTTAGCTCAACTGCTCCTCCCACCGTTTTCACAAATCCATTTCTCACTCAGGGTTCGATGGGTTACCAAACCTCCATCCCAGTTTCATCAGAATCACCAGGACCGCAGTACCCCCCGGGTTATACACCATCACCTCAGCCAGCCATGCAATTCAACAGTCAGGGACATCAGCCCGCACCTAAGCCTACTTATGGGCCCCACTCTGGAAATCCAAGCTATTCGGCTACAGCAGGACTGCCTCCACCCACTTTGCCGATTGAAAACCCACAGCAAGTCGCAAGGTTCTATCCTTTTGCTCAGGGTCCTACTCATGCTCCCCAGGGTAACTCAGCCCAAGGACAGGTTTTCACCTACGTCCCCGGGCTGGCCATTCCATCCACCAGTCTGCCTCCAGTGGTAACCCCCCTCTCCGATTCAAATGCCACGGCTCCACCACAAGACCCTCATTTGACCTGGTTCATGGAACAACACAAGGAAATGAAAGCGCAGATCGCTGAGTTGACTGCTAAGAAGTCTGCCTTCCGGCCTACGGACCCGGACTCCATCGTTCCCCTGCCCCACAAATTCGTGATGCCAAATCTGGACCTCTTTGATGGTACTGCATGCCCAAAAACTCATCTGGACACGTATACCTTGGCAATGAAGGCCAAAGGATGTACCAATCAGCAGTTGGCTGACTATTTCAGTCTATCTTTGAAGTCCAGTGCCTTAAAGTGGTTCTTCCGTTTGAAACCCGAGGCCAGGGCTACATGGGACCAGATTACCAATGCCTTCACAGAGAAATATAAGGCCAACTTGGAGTGGGAAACAAATAGGGTTGACCTACAAACAACAGTGCAGCGTCCCGATGAGAATGTTGGGGACTTTTACAAGCGGTGGAATCGAAACTCGGTGAAATGGCCATCCCCCTTCCGAAGAGGAACAACTGGACATCTTCCGAGTCATGCACGAAACCACATCCGAGAGCCTCCTCGGTCACTTCCCGTACTCGAGACTTACGGGCCATGGTTAACTCCAGCCTAAGTTTGAAAAGGCTTACAATCAAGAACCGGCCTGCACACGCTTACGTATATCGGGCTCCTCCGCAAACACTACCCCCACAGCTTCTGCTAAAGACAAAGAGATGATTAACTACGCGGGACAGGAATGTAATAACACAACTCCTTTTGCCCCCAGAAAACCAGCCGAGCCCAGGCCACGGGTCATGAACCTCGAAAACTTTGGAATGCCTCTGAACGACATCTTTAGGGGACTGGTGAAAGAAGGCTTGCTGCGGCTGTAAGTACCCCAATCTGGATCACCCCCTTTCAAACACACGGGAAACACCGCAGACTCATCCACGTAGTCTCGGAGACCTCTCTCACTCAAAACCCTCTCAAAACCCTCTCAAACCCCCAACCAAACCAAGGGAGGAGCCTTCCTGGGATAAAAAGGGACAAAAGGACCTTTTGGGAATTTTCAGGAGAGCGAAAAAGCAATTAAGGTCCGTACGGACCTCTTTGTTTCAATGATTACTAAATCCCCTTAAAGTCCACAATATTCCCTCAAATCCCGGGAAAAATGATTACTTCCCTGCAGAGTTGGTCCGTACGGACCTCTTTGCATGCAAGATGGTCCGTACGGACCTTATTGCTCAGGGAACACCATCATTCCAGAATATTCACCATCATTGCAGATTCTCTCAAATCGAGGAAATCCAAAATTCTCGGATAACCAAGAAGGTCCGTACGGACCTCTTTGCTCCGAAATTTTTACTATAAATAGAGGGCTCCCCCTCCCTCATTTTACACACCTCCCTCTTCTCTCTTCCTCCCTTAGCCTTCTGGCTCCCCTCTAAGTCCTCTCGAGGCACTCCCGGCCCCTTTCGGATCCTTCCGAGGCCTTCCGAGCTCCCTTGTGGTGCTCCGAAGCCTCCCCGAGCGCTCCCGAGACGCTCCCGCGCTGCCCCGAGGCACTCTCGAGGTACTCGAGGCCCCTCGTGGTACTCCGAGGCCTTGCTCGGTCTTTCCACGGTGTCCCGCTCTTTCAGAGTCAAACCGAGCGATCCCAAACCACGCCGAAACTCGCCCGAGTGACTCTCGCCACCACAACGCACGCCGAACCTCTCGCCCGAGTGATCCCGACGATCCCCACGCACGCCGAACCTCTCTCGCCCGAACGCAGCCAGGCAATCTCAACTCACGCCGAAACTCGTCCGTCCGCAGACAACCGGTCCTCCTGAAGCAATCCCGATCCGTACCTAACGCTACTCCGACCTCAAACACTATTCCCCGAGCGGAGACAGAGACACGAACCAACATTGGTAAGGCTTCCTTCCTACACTATTTCAATACATTTCCATACATAGCATACAATGTAGACATCCGATACAAACATGCATTTTTAAAAGCACACACACACACACACAACATTTAAAGGATATTAGGGGTATCCGAAAGACTCGTTTTACGAGGCTACTCGGAGTGAGCTCTAATATTCTAATATTCTCTTCCTGGAGTCATCTCGACCTCCGAACTCAAAATCTCATCACACAAAAACGAGCTTTAAAATTATCTTTAAACCGATGCCCTTTTTCAATGTTTTGGGCTTAATAAAAACGGCGTGGCGACTCTACAAATGCGAAAACAAACGGCGAGACACCTCCAACGCGAAAGATGCCGGTATGCCTGGCCGCGAGGCCTTTCTCGGATCCGGGTAATTTCGGTTGGTGACTCCGCCCCAGGGACATTTTGTTTTAAAAACTTTTAAACAAAACAAAAGATTTTTAAAACGATGATGAGGGTCAAACTTTCATTTTACCCCTTCCTTTAAGCTGTTGTGTGTGTGCATCGTGCTTCGTTTTTATTTTACAAAAAAATAAAAATAAAAAAAAAAATGCATCAATATACATCTCGTGCATACATTTAAAATTATTCAAAAAAACTTCTATTTTACTCGTAAAAAGAATTTTAGAGACCGCACACTACGCGCATCGTCCGCTCGGTTACACCGCACTCTACTCGCACCGGCCGCCTCGGTTACACCGCACGCTACTCGCACTGCCGCCTCGGATACACCGCACACTACAACCCTTAACCCGGAGTGGTCTCGGTTGCGGTCCGTTTGGTCTTCCTAGGCCTCGGGCGCGCACGGGATCATTCCAAACATCCCATCCTAGCCAAGCGTCAACCCCGCACGTTTGAGTCTTGAGTCACACTCTGTCCCGGACTCGGTTGGTTTTACCCGATCCGTGTCATACGGCTGATACATATACCATGCCGGCCATTTTCTGAGTCAAGGCTCGGAATTCAAGATCCCTTGCGCAAGCAAGGTGATGAAAGGTCATGCTAAAATCTTGACTGATCTTGATTTCCGGCTACACCTGCACGATGTTCCGTCCCGGATATACATCCATGCTCGCATGACACCATGTCATCACGCCTTTGATACGTCGGCCATGACAATATGACCGGCCAACGCCTAACGTCACGGATCCCTTGCGCAAGCAAGGTAAAGAGAGGTCATGCCGAAATCTTGACTCGATCTTGACTCGGTGGCCGCTCGGTTCACTATTCACATGGCTAACGCATCAAAACGAACATGACAAAGCTCGGTCCTTAGGTTCGATTTTTCTTTTAGGCCGGTGGAAACCACTTGCACTATAGGACCCTCGCCTGGGCCGTCCACCCCGGGATGTCGAAATACGGGTGCAAAACGAGGGGCTTATAGCCGCACGGATGGTCTCCATCGACCCAGATCTAGCATAGTTGCGAAAAACAAGAGCAATCTTTTCCAACCTACCTAGGATTCTGAGAAAACATGTTTTAAGTAAATTAAAACAACAAAAAAAAAATCAAAAAATAAAAGAAACGGAAACCGCATGCCACGTGAGCTTTCCCCCTTTTATCCCGTTAGGCCACTCCTGTGTCTAAACCTTGCCCGTCACCCTCCGCCTAACAGAGAGTGGTCAAGAGTACCGGAAACCCGTCTCCCGAGTGTCAAAACAAAGAAGGTCCTACCCACCTCGTCACCAGACAATCCGTCAATTCCCCATGGCCAAGTCGGTGGATAACAAGGATGAGAACGGGACCTTACCCCCAAGAAATTTCCCAACACCGGAAGAAGTTTGGCGGTGTCCTCATAGCTATTGAGAAACGTCAAGGTGAGCAACAAGCCTGGATCGAAGGTGCCATGCACCACTTCGAACCCTAGCCACCCAACTACCTATGGCTTCCTAAGCCATGATCGCTCCTCCAGCTCTCTAACATCTCTCATTGTCTCCCGTAAGTCAACCTGTTACCCTCGTACGAGCCATGCAAGCTATGACGTAAGACCACAAGACCTTCCAGAGGAAAGCTTGCCCATCCAGCCTCCCGAGGTCCCACCACCGCCGAACAACGAACACATCCGGTGGGACGTGCGATTGCAGTGCTTGTCCGGAAATGGAATTCCAGGATGCAATGAACGAGGGCCGTCCTCGACGAAAGAAGAAGCTATCTTCTCAACAAAAACTGAAAAAGAGGTATGAATCTGTGATCCCACGCCGGAACCCTTGGAGAACCCTCAGGAAAGTTTGACTACTATGTCATCTACTCCAAAGAAATCTCCCCGGCCTAATTCTCGCACAGTGGCCACGGCAATGTTTGCTCCATGATCAGCCGGGACGAGCCCGCACCGCCACCGAAGGCCCGAAGGTCCAGATAATCCAACCCCGTCTTGGGAAGATCTCAAAGCTACTATTGATGCTTCAAAAAGCCATGACAGTGAATGAATTGAAATGCGCAATCTGGCCTTACGCCAATCAGGCTCCTCCCACTACGTAAATAGGAGAGACAAGCAAAACCATAAGTCCAGAGGTGAATGTTCTCGACACGTTCCGGCCAAATCCCAAGAATCCTCCACGGACAGACAAAAGGCCAGCCATACCCGAGCCACGAACCGAAAAGGGGCCCTACGCCAAAGAAGCCGAAACCTTGGACCCAAAGGTTGAAGATCCCGTCTTGACACGGCTCAAGCGCACTCAAAGCTAACATCTCACTCTGGTCCTTACTCACTTCATCTTACCCGCACAAGCTCAAGTTGGAAGAAAGCCTCGGCCTGCACCATGGTTCCCATCACAGTGACACCCGATGAAGCGCCGTATGATTGGCAACGTCAATTACGGCAATATCATCACCTTCACGTAGCTCGATCTCCCAAAATTTGGGGCCGACCACAACGAGCCTCTCTACATAACAGCTCAACTGGACGAGCGCCGTCTCCCTCGGGTGTTGGTAGATGGAGGATCATCCATGAACGTCCTTCCAGCCAAAATGATGGATTTGCTAGGGATCAAAGCAATCGATCTAAAACCCTCGACTCGTGCAATCAAGGCATACGACTCAACATCCCGCCCAGCCTTGGGAATAGCCACCTTGAACTTGTGGTTCGGAAAACAAATGGTCCCGACAGACTTCCCAAGTCATCGACATCCCAATCACCTTCATCGCCATTTTGGGACGCCTTGGCTACACCCGTATCAATGGGGTGGCATCCACTCTTCATCGGTGCGTAAAGTTCGTCCAAGGAACGGATCTTACCATCATCTACGGTGATAGCATAGTCAACGAAAGGACCGAAACAAATGGCGTCCCGGTCTTAGAAATCAAACCCGACGATGAGGGCATGATGCTCACAGGGTTCACCATCGAGAGCCCAAAGGCCCAGGTGTGCCACATAGATTTGCCTTTGATTTGGGACAAGATTCCTCCCCCGATGAAAATGATGAAGCACATGAACTACATCCCGGGCTCGGTTTGGGAAAACGCCATCGTGGCACTCAACGGATCATCAATATCAAAAATGTAATACCCGCACGGCCTGGGATACTCTCCTACTCCCGAACACATTACGGAGGACAAGCGAGCTGCACGAAAACGCTCCATAGATAACAAAAGAGGCTTGCACGCTATCTCCGATCTTCGTCCTTTCAGCTTCGACATGACCAAGTACTTCACAAGGAAGGCCGGCAACTTGGAAGAAGATCCGTAAAAGGGAACAGAGCCGATCGCCGCCAAACAAAGCCGGCCGACAACCATGGACAAGCTCCACAGTAACCTCGGCAAGATTCAGAGGCCTCAAGCCAAATCCCGTCCGAAGAGCATTCCTCGACACACCGCCTCGCCGGATCCACAACCACCACTATTCACAATGAATTTTGGTTCGAAAAACTCCCTCTTTGGCGGAAGAACTCGAAAAACTCTCTCGTCAACACTCCCCGCCTTCAACAAGCGGGACGAGTCTGCATTCGAGCTAGTAATGCCCAAGACAAAAGCAAGAGACTCCGCAGACGATGCTTGGGACGAACCACTGCTCCACCTGCTCTTCAAAGAAGAAATCGAGATGCCGGATCTAATCGATTTTGTTTCTGATAACTCTGTGATAGCAATGATCGGGAACGGTGACATAAAGCCCTTCAAGCCCCATCTCCTATCAAGCTCATTGCCACTCAATAACTGGGCCACATTCTCCGGACCTACTATCAGCAAAAAGGACATGATCGAACAACTTGGTCTGACCCCTCGAGTCCTAGAGTCTAGTGTCAAAACTCATCCTGAGTCCATTAGCTTTGAATTTGAGTCTCTCGAGTCATCTGATGGCCTCACGCCAGAAGATTACGAACTCATTGCCAATAATGTATTCCCGTATGCTCTTAATGAATGCTTCGATCTTTCCGAGTATCCTCTCATTGCATCTTTAACAACTGATAAATTAACTAACACACAAACAGTTAATAACAATTCATCTATACAAAAGGCAAACACATTAATTAAATAAATGCATCAAGCAAACATTTAAGCATGTTGTCAAACGAGAGAAAAACCGGGCCCAAGCTGCCGAGAAGGTTTTAATCACAACGATTTGCAAGATTGCTGAAGAGCCAAAGAGACGCAAGTCCGACGCCATTTCCAGCACAAACCAGATTTTCCAATACCTCAAGAACAGGGAAATCACCTTCATGAACAAGGAAGACCCACACACAGAAGGGGTCAAAACCAAGAGCATCATGGCCCTAAAACGCCTTGCCTCTCACTTCGTCATCCTCGGGGACATGCTATACAAGAAACGCTACCATGGGCCACTCCTACGCTGCGTCAGCCAAGAAGAAGCAGACAAATTCATGAATGAAGTCCACAACGGGGCTTGCGGTCCCCACATGAATGCCAGAGCCCTGATGCAAATCATTCTCAGGATGGGCTACTACTGGATCTCCATGGAGGAAGATTGCATCCACTTTGTCCGAAGCTGCGACAAGTGCCAACGGTTCTCCAACCTCAATCATCTACCGCCCCACGATCTCTACTGCCTGACTACACCTTGGCCCTTTGCCACTTAGGGAATTGACGTCATCGGGAAAATCGCTCCGCCAGGCAGCAACGGTCACGAGTTCATCTTAGTAGCCATCGACTACTTCACCAAATGGGTTGAAGCCAAGTCCTACAAGGTACTCACCTCCAAGAAGGTCGCGCATTTCCTCAAGGAAAACATCATCTCGCCGATACGGCATCCCAAATGAGGTCATATCGGACAACGGCTCACACTTCGAAGGGGAATTCGGACAGATCAGCCGGGCCGAATTCAAGATCACACGTCACAAATCTTCTCCCTACCGGCCACAAACAAACGGCGCCGTGGAAGCAAAGCAAACAAAACCCTCGAACGGATCATCCGAAAAATGACCACCCGAGGACGAGATTGGCCCGAGAAGCCGCACCTTGCACTTTGGGGCTACCGCACATCGGGCCGAATGTGCCCACGGGAGAAACCCCATTTGCCCCGACGTACGGGATGGAAGGCAGTCCTTCCCATCGAGCTAGAAATTCCCTCACTCCGAGTGCCGCTGGAAAATGACATCAACGAAGTCGAATGGCTCCGAAGCCGACATGACGAATTGGCTCGCTAGATGAGCGACGACTAAAGGCCATGGAACACGTCCGAGCCTATCAAAGCAGGATGGCTAGAGCCTTCGACAAGAAAGTCAAATCCCGAGACATCGTGGAAGGTGACCTTGTACTCAAAGAAAAGCCTCCCACTCGAACCAACCCACTGGGAAAATGGGAACCCACATGGATCGGCCCTTTCGTGGTTCAAAAGATCTTCTCCGAGGCGCCATGAAGCCGACGGCACCTAGACGGCAATCCCTTCATGAATCCAGTCAACGGAAGCAAACTTCGCAGATACTTCGCCCGAAGAAGAACAAATTGTGCATCTCTTGGCACTCCATGTAGTGTCGAACTACGCAGACTGAGCCCTCTAGTCCGGGGAACGTGAGGCAACCTTAATTGGTCCGGTCTAAAAATACACAAAAAAAGTCAAAAGTTTGAATGTCAATCAAGACCTCCATCAAGCTACGCACTTTTCAAGAACACGCCCCCAACGGTCACCTCGACCAAGTCAAACGACGGGCAACATCAAAGGACATCCGAGGGTCACTCAAAGATCAAACGACCGACTCATGAATGTTTCCAAGCCAGGGGCTTGTCTTCGCCCTCACGCGCTTCAAAAAAAAAAAAAAAAAAAAAGAGAGCTCGAGCAAGGGCTCACAAAAAAATAAAAAAAAGAGAGCTCGAGCAAGGGCTCACAAAAAAAAAAAACAAAAGAAGCTCAAGCAGAAGCTGCGAAATTGAGGTCAAGAGCCCGACGCCAACAAGCGGCAAGGAAGCTACGATAAAGACCGTCGAACGACTTGTCGTGGGAGCATTCAACCTCTCGCCCAAGCACAAAGCCTCGCAAAGGAGATTGCCGTCATGGCCTGCATCGCTTCAGCCCGCGAATGAAATGTAAAAGTCCAAAGATGGACGCCGACAAAGTGCACAACAGAAGCAAAGGCAAGCAAAGGATCTTGCGTCTCGACAAAGCTTTAAAAGTAATTCACACATCACTAACGGTTACAACATTTCTTGATGAGTTCAAGCACGGTCTACTCTCAAGTTCACAACATGCTAAAAGACAAATTTAATACATTTAACTAATAATGTGTTTGCAATGCAATGAATGGATACCTAGGAGGTCATTCCGCGCCATCTGCGCTTGTCCCTCGCCATTCTTTCCTTTCTTCCTCGTCCCCGGCGAGTCTTCTTTCGCTCCACGTGAACCAACTCTGCGTCTCTCGCCCGAGATCCGGGGTCCTCCCCGTAGAGTCAAATAATCCGGTAGCTCTCGGGGCTTCATTCGCCCGTGCTTCGGCTCGGATCTCCTCCTCGCGAGTCCTGTAAAGAGAACCTCTCCCCGTCGGCCGGTCAACTCTAGTCTCGTAGTCAAACAAAGCGTCTCCCGTCACATCCAAAGGGTCGGACTGTGCTTCGGCACTCCTAAGGCAATAGCTACTACGGCAACCGGGTCCTGTAATCGCTACACGCCGCTCTCCAAGACCACTTGGGACGCCCAACACGCCGCTCATACCAGGCCAGATACCGAGTCGTCAATACAACGCTCCCCGACGTCTAAGGAGTACCACAGAGGGAAAGCGGAATACTTCCATACCCTCGTAAAATACAAGAAGTCACCTGAAGCCGCCATACAAAGCAGGAACTACCTCCGCAAGAGCAAGGTCATCCCAGCCTAACAAAGGCTCCTGCTTCATCCCAAACTGCCCGGGAAACAAGCGACGGAATATAGAAGGAGGACCAAAACAAACCTGGAACTCGACAACGTAGGACCCTTCCCGCAAGACCCTCCCGGTCTCAATCCTCCAGGCCGCGGAACCCACTAGCGGATCTCGATGCGTACTGCCGCGCCATCCATCTCTCCCAGTGATCCGATCCATATCCAACGCAAGAGGTCGCTGAGCAAATGACCACGGGCTAAACGACGTCGGAGCCTCTGACATGGCCTGAAGTCTCTCTCGCAGCCACAAGTGTGAGCAAAGCGGGGCTTCCCCTCTCATAAAACGATCCCTGGGCCGCAGACGGTCGATACCATGAAGAGTCTCCCCAAGACCAACGGGACAATATCCTCTCCACTCTGCAGTGCCCTACCACATCTAGCAAAGCGCCATCGCAAATGCCAAGGGAGCCGACTCAGAAAAGCTGTCGCCATCACGCACAAGGCAAATACATCCCAAGAGACGTCACTCTCGTCATCAACCATGAACCGCTCCTGCAGCAGTCTCGTAAATGTCGATATGACCCGAATCAAGGATCATGCCCCGCACTTCTTCCAACGAAGTACGAAGAAAGTCCGCAAGCTTCACGCTCACAAGCAAGACCACCAATCGAAAGGAAGCGAGATGGCCTCCACCTCCTGGTCCTCCAATCAAAGCCCGAAAATCCTCAAAAGTGGGCACCATTTCATTGTAGGAGAAACAAGACACGTGCCTCCTAACATCCCAGAACTTCGCGGCAGCCCGCAACAAATCCCAATCAGTGAACCAACTCCTTAAAAGACCAAACCGAGCAAAGACGAAACCTTACCTCGAAAGCTCCGTCTCTGATGCCTCATACGGCGCCGCATCCACGTTTTCAACCGCTAAAGGAAGTGTGCTTGCCTCTCCTGCGAAAGCCTCGGCAAAATTCTAGGGTCGTACGAAGAATCCATGGCAAAAATGGAGGTTCCTAGAGAAAATGGGGAAGAAAGCTCGAAAATGGCCGCAAATGGGGAAATGAGGAAGAACTGCGGACACGGTAAAGCATTTATGTCCTTCCCAAAAGCAAAGTTGGTCCGTACGGACCTCTTTGCATGCTAAGTATGTCCGTACGGACCTCCTTGCAAACAGAACCCATTTCCCCAAAGAACAAGCATAAAAGCCACCGTCCTCAAGAAACCTTGCTCCAAACCGCCCAAACACTGGCCAAAGCCATTCCCTAAGCAAAACATAGACTACCCACAAATGCACTCTCACTCACGTGGCATGTACAAAAATAAAAATAATAATAGCAACAATTTCTAGGACAAATCCTGAATCACAAAAATGACATTAAATCTTAAAATAAAATCTTGTTTCTCTCGTGCAAATACATGTGTTTTATTACAGGTACCAATAAATGTCTGTTGCTAAACAAAAAAAAAAGGAGGGATATGAAAAGAGGGAAAGCAAATGAATACTAATCAGAATCCTCAGCATCATCATCCTCGCCAAGATCCTCCAGAGAGAAGTCGGGCATCCCAGCGAACTCGCCCGTCACATCCTCGTCGTCGGAATACCGAGCACCCGCCTGAGACTCCCACGAAAAGTACTCGTAAGGATCAAATCCGGCGAAAGGATCAAAGAAAGAAAAGCTCGAGGAACCCTCACCACGTGCGCCATGCGGAGGCATGAACCGATAAAAGGGCCGCTCCTCGAAGGCCACCGCAGCCCCGAAGATGTCCCGGCATCCATGCTATGCGCGCCCCTCAAGGGTCCCTCCCGCTGCGGCTCCGCTCGGCTCAGGCGGAGGAACGCCTGCGAATGCCTCGAAGGCATAGGCTCGTACGCCGCACGCGTCGCGAAGACCGGCAGATATCTTCGAAGCCATCTTCTTCGCAAACGACCTCATCGCCACGTAACGGCGAGTCGGCATATCATAGGCTCTCCCCGGGACTCCGCACCCAACAAGCACCCTAAGGAAACGCTCAGCAATATAGTTATACTCAACAACAAAAAGAGAAAAATACAGAAAAGATGCCAAGATGGAAAAGAGTAAGCACACTCACCGATCTATCGGGGTCCACTCTGTATGCAGCAGAGCTCGCTCCGAACGGGTGCAGACACCCTCCTCCTCGATCCGTCCCCGCGGACGTACGTGAAATCCGGCCCCGGCATCGGAACCTCACAGGGAGCCCTGCGGGCCAGCCTCTCTCTCCCGCGCCAGTACCTGCGGTGTCCTCAGCTTCCTCCTCACGAAGGCCCCGTACTCCTCTCCATATAAAATGAACTCCTCGGCCCCGACACCGCCAAGGTACCTCTCGAAATCGAGCACGTCCATGTCCCGGGAATCAAGCATCCCAAAGGGAGGGTCCCTCGGAGCCACGGGAAGCACACCGGGGCCATGCTGCCGCGTAAGACCCGCTCTCCCGGATACATGACATCACAAGTCAAGCCCCGCAAAGATCTTCCGCCGCGGCTGTCACCTCTGGGAGCCCTCAAACTCATCTCCCTCATACCGAGTCCACGGGAACAAAACAAACCCCTCACGGCTATCCCTCTCCAAACGCTCCTGCACATCCCCGTAGGCGATGGTGAGCTTCCCCCGGCTGGTCCTCCTCTTCCTCGCCGTACGAGCCCAGCCTCCCAAAGATAAGCAGTGGTACGCAAAGAATGTGCCTCCTGTGATCCCTATCCCACTGGAAGCACCGGAAAACCTCATAAAACCACACCTGTGACAAAAACGAGAGAAGGCTCGCAAAAAAGACAATGGAGAAATGACAGATCGCTAAATCAAGAAAAACGACAATAAACGCATACCTCCAGAGCAAAGTCAAAACAAAGCAACGAATCAAGCACCCCCTAGCTAAACCGGTCCAAGGAGAAGTAGAGCTCACCAAGCCTGCCTCGCCCCAAGCAATGTCGCAGACCCTATCCAGATCACCAAGCTCTCCAACAGAGCAAAGCGGAGCTGCGGTCGCGTGGTTCGAGAACAAAGTCTCTGACGGTCATACCACAAGAAGGAGCGCGCCAACCGCTCCGCTGCCACCTGGCCGCACCTCGGATGTAGGCCCCAATGCCGGACGTGATCCTCGGCTCCACGTCGCTATACAACATGCCTGTGCCCCTCGCGAGGACGAGGCTCAAAGCCCGGCCGGCTCGGTCGGCCACATCATCGTAGATCATGTCTCTCCACCCTGCGAGCTCCCCTTTGAAGGAGAGCCCGTAATAGCAAAGAAATCGCTGGCGTCACTGTCACCTCGCCCGGCTCGGGTGGAAGGTGTGGGTGGTATCCCACCAATACTCGGATAAACCCAGAAGACACTCTTGTTCTTCCTCGTGTCGACACTCCAGCCCGGGTTCTCAACGAACACACCTAGGCCGAAGCATAAACTAGCCTCCGGGGACTCGGCCTACCGTCCACGGAAATATCGGGCATCCGCCGCCATAGCTCCACAAATGCCTCGAGCGATCCCCGAGTCTTCATCCTCTTGGCCTTCCCGGCCATAAGCCCCGCATCCTGCAGGTAAACACAGCAAAGGTACGTCAATCACAGTACTTAATATAAAGGCACATATAACCCGTCACAAAACACGGCACATATTGCACATAATTTTCACATACATTATACATATAATTTTTCCATGTAACCCGTCACAAAACACGGCACACAATGCACATAATTTTCACATATATCATGCATATAATTTTTCTCATGCGACCCGTCACAAAAACACGGCACACACACTGTACATATTTTCTCAAAAGAAAAGGGGGGATTAAACCCTACACGACACATTTTCAAAAGAAAATCCGTCCCAACACGGCACATATTGCACATATTTTCCCCACAGAGTCCGTCACCCAAAAACACGGCACGACACATATGCATAACACAAAAAAAATCCGTCCCTACACGGCACACACTTTCACATATAACCCGTCACAAAACACGGCACATGTCACATTTTTTCACAAAAATTATCACTACACGATAATTTTTCTCACAATGTACATACATAAATAGCATTAGGTACAAAACACCAAAGCATGCAATTCACTAGATAGGCACTTTATTTTCACAAATAAGAGCTAATCTACACATTTCTGCACAAAATACACATACCCACAATTTTTACATGTCTATTTTCAACAATTCATCAAGAATTTCACAAAAAAGGCATAAAATAATAACAAAAAATTCAAAAATGCGAAAAACTAAAACTTAGTTCTAGCGTTCAAAAATTCGAGCAGGGAATCAAAACGGAACAGATTTCTTACCTCCCCGACGTTCGTAGAGCGACGATTGTGCACCTCCGGATTCGGATACAAGACATCCGGGTTCTTCGAAGATGGAACGAACGAAATCCAATTCCTTTGGAGCTCCATCCGTTGCTCGACCACCTCTTGACTGCGTTGACGACGACTCCTTCGAGATCCCTCCGCCATTGCAAGCAATTCAAGCTAAGAAAAATGGAAGATTTTGGACCAAAATGGAGTTTTCTCTCTTTCTCTCTCGCTGGTTCACGCACTGGAAGAAGAAGAAATGAAGGGGGCCTCGGTTATTTAACCCGGTCAAAACCTGGGAACTGTAAAAAACCAAAGGTGGTCCGTACGGACCTCTTTGCAACCAGGTTGGTCCGTACGGACCTCTTTGCAAGGGGTGGCCAAATTACTTTTCTGTCCTTATAATCTTTGCCCCTGGCTGTCCTGAGGCCTTTTCCAGCAAATCCAAGTGCAGAATGGTCCCTAACCCTTCAATTCAATCACCGGCCATCAACGTAAGACCGGTCCTCGCCCACTTCAACGACAATTCAACCACCGGCCGTCAAGCGTAAGACCGGTCCTCGCCCACTCCAACGGCAGTTCAACCCCCGGCCGTCAGCGTAAGACCGGTCCTCGCCCACTCCAACGGCAATCCAACCACCGCCCGCTCAACGGCAATTCAGGAAGAAGCCAACACCTCCCAGCACGAATATCAAGGCACAAGACGCCTCCAAACGCTCAACGACAACTCAACCACTGGAGGTCCGAAGTCATCTTCCCAACAGAAAAGGGCCCCTACAAGGTCACGCATCCCCAGCAATTCAAGCACCGGCCGTCAGCGTAAGACCGGTCCTCGCCCACTCCAACGGCAATCCAACCACCGCCCGCTCAACGGCAATTCAGGAAGGAGCCAACACCTCCCAGCACGAATATCAAGGCACAAGACGCCTCCAAACGCTCAACGACAACTCAACCACTGGAGGTCCGAAGTCATCTTCCCAACAGAAAAGGGCCCCTACAAGGTCACGCATCCCCAGCAATTCAAGCACCGGCCGTCAAGCGTAAGACCGGTCCTCGCCCACTCCAACGGCAGTTCAATCCCCGGCCGTCAGCGTAAGACCGGTCCTCGCCCACTCCAACGGCAGTTCAATCACCGGCCGTCAAGCGTAAGACCGGTCCTCGCCCACTCCAACGGCAGTTCAACCCCCGGC
Source organism: Adenophora triphylla var. japonica (assembly GCA_022495995.1). Lineage (NCBI taxonomy): Eukaryota > Viridiplantae > Streptophyta > Magnoliopsida > Asterales > Campanulaceae > Adenophora > Adenophora triphylla. The sequence goes on from JAFEMH010000281.1 coordinate 267,876, forward strand.
CATCAACGTAAGACCGGTCCTCGCCCACTTCAACGGCAATTCAACCACCGGCCGTCAAGCGTAAGACCGGTCCTCGCCCACTCCAACGGCAGTTCAATCCCCGGCAGTCAGTGTAAGCCCGAACCTCGCCCACTTCAACGGCAACGCAAGCACCGGCCATCAAAGTAAGCCCGAGCTCCTCCCCAACAAGTCGAAAGGGAAGTCGTACAAGACTGCATATCCCCAGCACCGGCCATCATCCTTGCCCACTCAACGGCAAAACAAGCACAAGAAGGAGCCAACACCTCCGAGTACAAGTCCCAAGGCACAAAGCGCCTCCAAAATGCCAAATGGTAAAGCAATCACCGGCCGTCATCCTTGCCCACTTCAACGGCAACGCAAGCACCGGCAGTCATCGTAAGTCCAACCTTCTACTCAACATGCAAAAACACAAAGGCATCGACGTCTCTCGAAGCACAAGGCAGCCACGCCTCCACAAATGCGGCTAGAAGACGATTCAAAGTCCTCGCGCATTACATCAAATGCGGCTAGAAGACGATTCAAAGTCCTCGCGCATTACATCAACTGCGGCTAGAAGACGATTCAAAGTCCTCGCGCATTACATCAACTGCGGCTAGAAGACGATTCAAAGTCCTCGCGCATTACATCAATCAAGGCTAGAAGACGATTCAAAGTCCTCGCGCATTACATCAAGCTGCGGCTAGAAGACGATTCAAAGTCCTCGCGCATTACATCAAGCTGGCTAGAAGACGATTCAAAGTCCTCGCGCATTACATCAACTGCGGCCAGAAGACGATTCAAAGTCTCGCGCATTACATCAAGCTGCGGCTAGAAGACGATTCAAAGTCTCGCGCATTACATCAAGCTGCGGCTAGAAGACGATTCAAAGTCCTCGCGCATTACATCAACCGCCGCGTAAGACGATTCAAAGTCCTCCAGGCGTGGCACCAACCGCCGCCAGAGACAATTCAAAGTCCTCGGCGTGACACCAACCGCCGCCAGAAGACGATTCAAAGTCCTCCAGCGTGGCACCAACCGCAATCAGAAGACGATTCAAGTCCTCACAGCTATCCCCGGCCCGGAAGGCCTTAAACCACCCGATTAGGAAAATCGTAAAATTTCCATCCCAGGACACCACCACGTCCTCACAATTGACCTAGGCGGTCACCACATCTCAGGACACCACCACGTCTCTACCACCGACTCCTCGGCGGTCACACAACACTTCAGGGGGCACCACCACGCCCACATGCACTCACAAATTCACGACCTCGAACTACGACTGTGCTTGATTCCCGCCGGGGATACGTAGGAATCCTATCACAGTGGTCCGGCCATCGACCTATACGGTCACCTAGGACACCACCACGTCCTCCACATCGACCTATGCGGTCACCCAGACACCACCACGTCCTCACCACCGACTCGCGGTCACACGACACTTCAGGGCACCACCACGCCCGCATTCACAAAACACTCACCCCACACCCGAACTACGACTGTGCTTGATTCCCGCCGGGGATACGTAGGAATCCTATCACAAAGGTCCAATTCTATTGACCTAAACGGTCACACAAAAGGACACCACCACGTCCTCACATTAACCCTCACGGTCACTTCCTCTCCCAAAGACGCGATCCAGTTAGGACCCTTATCTTATCGGCGACCCCACTTCTTTCATAAGTGACGTCGTCGAGGGCTTACGTAAGTTCCCCAATCTGGATCACCCCCTTTCAAACACACGGGAAACACCGCAGACTCATCCACGTAGTCTCGGAGACCTCTCTCACTCAAAACCCTCTCAAAACCCTCTCAAACCCCCAACCAAACCAAGGGAGGAGCCTTCCTGGGATAAAAAGGGACAAAAGGACCTTTTGGGAATTTTCAGGAAATTGGGAAAGCAATTAAGGTCCGTACGGACCTCTTTGTTTCAATGATTACTAAATCCCATTAAAGTCCACAATATTCCCTCAAATCCGGGAAAATGATTACTTCCCTGCAGAGTTGGTCCGTACGGACCTCTTTGCATGCAAGATGGTCCGTACGGACCTTATTGCTCAGGGAACACCATCATTCCAGAATATTCACCATCATTGCAGATTCCCTCAAATCGAGGAAATCCAAAATTCTGGATAACCAAGAAGGTCCGTACGGACCTCTTTGCTCCGAAATTTTTACTATAAATAGAGGGCTCCCCCTCCCTCATTTTACACACCTCCCTCTTCTCTCTTCCTCCCTTAGCCTTCTGGCTCCCCTCTAAGTCCTCTCGAGGCACTCCCGGCCCCTTTCGGATCCTTCCGAGGCCTTCCGAGCTCCCTTGTGGTGCTCCGGCCTCCCCGAGCGCTCCCGAGACGCTCCCGCGCTGCCCGAGGCACTCTCGAGGTACTCGAGGCCCCTCGTGGTACTCCGAGGCCTTGCACGGTCTTTCCACGGTGTCCCGGCTCTTTCCGAGTCAAACCGACGATCCCAAACCACGCCGAAACTCCGCCCGAGTGACTCCGCCACCACAACGCACGCCGAACCTCTCGCCCGAGTGATCCCGACGATCCCCACGCACGCCGAACCTCTCGCCCGAACGCAGCCAGGCAATCTCAACTCACGCCGAAACTCGTCCGCGTACAACCGGTCCCTCCCGAAGCAATCCCGATCCGTACCGAACGCTACTCCGACCTCAAACACTATTCCCAAAGGCGGAAGACAGACACGAACCAACATTGGTAAGGCTTCCTTCCTATACTATTTCAATACATTTCCATACATAGCATACAATGTAGACATCCGATACAAGCATGCATTTTCAAAAGCACACACACACACACACAACATTTAAAGGATATTAGGGGTATCCGAAAGACTCGTTTTACGAGGCTACTCGGAGTGAGCTCTAATATTCTAATATTCTCTTCCCTGGGAGTCATCTGACCTCCGAACTCAAAATCTCATCACACAAAAAACAGTTTAAAATTATCTTTAAACTGATGCCCTTTTTCAATGTTTTGGGCTTAATAAAAACGGCGTGGCGACTCTACAAATGCGAAAACAAACGGCGAGACACCTCCAACGCGAAAGATGCCAGATGCCGGGGCCGCGAGGCCTTTCTCGGATCCGGGTAATTTCAGCGGCCTTTGGAGAATTTCCAACCCAGGAATCCGAATGCTCCCGTGGATACCTCAAAATATTGTGCTTTTCATCAAGCTCACGGACATCTGACTGACAATTGCTTCACTCTGAAGAAGGCAATCCAGGGATTGATAGAGCAAGGAAAGTTGGAAGGCCCCGAGGGGCCTAATACAGTCAAAAATCCTCTGCCAAGGAACCATAATCAGGTAAATATGATTGAATGCGGAGAACCTTTTCATGCCCAGGAAGATGCTGATGAAGGTCCCCAAATACCCGTGGCCAACCTTGTCGAGGATCCTGAATTCGGATTCCCCCTCAGCCTTGAGGATATCGAACGAATCAACCCACCTTGGTATCATGTCAGATATTTCCTGCAAGAATATGAAACTCGCTACTTCTCAGAGGAAAGGATAGCTGATACCGAAGAACTGGGGCTGTTTCGGTCAAATCATGAGAGAACCATTTACACGAGATGGTTAGAACAATCGAAAAGAATCGAACAAGAAAGCTTTCGGTGGGCGCCTGTACTGGGTCTTATCAGCAAAGAGGCCGAGGAGCATCTGGAGCTAGTGCACTTCTGCAAGTTGGCTTTGGGAGAGGCCGAATATGATCCCGAGAACACCGAAGAATCGGAAGAGGAGGATTCCTTCTATATCCTACCGGGAGTCAAATATGTGCCACCCCCTCTCACTCTTCCCCCGCAGTTTCTGGGAGGAGAAGCTGAGTCGCAATTATCACTTCCGAGAATGGGAGCATATGACAATTTCTGCGGCTGCACGCACCCATATTCCCCTAACGGGTTTGATCGGCGTTCCCTCTCATCCGAAATCCCGGTAATATGGGAAGATGATTCCGATGACAGCGACGACGATGATGATGACGAGAGCGAAGAGTCAACTGAGGCCCCAGATCCGGAATCAATCTGGAACAATCATGCCGAAAATGATCCCATGGGAGCCAGACACAATGGTTGGTTGTCAGCAAGCGACGACGAAGACATTTCGGAAGACGAATATGAAACCAAGGATATGAAGGCCATGAAGTTTCCTTGGTCTGAGCACGTGGATGTCTTAGAATTCAACACTGCCTACCATGCTTTGGGGAAAGGGTTTTCAGGCGTCCGATCCAGGCTGATAGTCGAAGATCTGATAGAGAGAGGGAAACTAACTCCCATCCGCCCAAATGAGAAAATAACCATGGTCAGATCAAATCCACCCCGGAACAAAGTAACACTCCTTGTCAGGGTTACCCAAGAAGAGGTCACCTTCCCCGAATGTATGTCAGCTTACAGAGAAGTCCTAGAAACTGGCATGATATCGGATGCGCCTCCCACACAGAATGCTATAATCATTTCCCGGCTCACGAGTATTACAGAAAGGAACCGTAATGGTTGCACTATACTGGGGATGAGATCGAAAAGCCGCGAGTCCCGACAATAGCGACTCTTGTTGCATGATAACTATGAGCAAGGCCGGCTATGGGAACGAACCGAGGACGCCCTAGCTCGTTGGGCCATCCAAGGCAAGCAACATGACCCACTCTCAAAGCCTGTGACTTGGGAAGCGGTTATAAGGGCCGCCGGAAGGAGCCGATGCCTCGGCCCTCACCGTTGCTAGACTCCATCGTAACCGGTGGCCAATAGCCAAAAAGGCTCCCCCATTGACCCTAGCGGCACTCAAGAAATCCAAGAAGCGACTGATGAGGAAGTTAACTGCTGACCCGATCCGGCAAATCTTCCAAGGGAATCCCAAGGCGAGATAAGAAGGCCACGGATCAAGCACACAGGGAGAACCGCCGCCTATGCTAAGACAATGAAGCTCCCGACCCCGCAAAGGAGGACCCCGTGCTCACCCTGGGCTGAACTGCATACATGTGCCAACATCTCTCTCGTGGTCCCTGCTCACCTCATCCTATCCCCATAAGCTAAAGCCGGAAGAAAGCTTAGCCCGCACCTTGGTCCCTATTGATGCTACTCCCGATGACGTGGTACATCTCGATTGGAAACATCCACTACGGGAACATAATCACTTTCACGTATCTCGACCTCCCTCAATTTGGGGCCGATCATAACGAGCCTCTCTTCATCACAGTCCAATTGGATGAACGACGCCTCCCTCGGGTCTGGTTGATAATGGGTCCGGAATGAACATTCTTCCGGCAAAGATCATGAGCTCGCTTGATATCAAGACTACGGACTTGAAGCCTTCCTCCTCACAGTCAAAGCTTACGACTCGACATCTCGAGCAATTCCTTGGAGTTGCTACTTTGGACCTCTGGTTTGGCGTAAATTGATACCTGTGGAATTCCAGGTTATTGACATCCCGATCACTTTTAATGCCTTATTGGGGAGACCTTGGCTGCATCAGTCAAGGGGGTCGCCTCAAGTCTCCACCAGTGTGTGAAATTCGTCTCGAATGGGGACCTGACGACCATTTATGGGGATTTAGTCACCTTGGAGGGCACATATACAGGTGGAGTATCTATTCTGGAAATCAAACATGACGAGGAAGGTCTCATGCTAACGGGCTTCACGGTCAAGCCTCCCAAAGCCCAAGTATGCAACATAGATCTGACGATCACTCGGGATAAAATCCCTCCGGTCTTGAAAATGATGAGAAAGATGAGCTATCTACCTGGCCTCGGTCTGGGGAAGCACCAACAAGGAACTCACAAACTCATCGAGGTGAAAGGACAGAAAACTCGCCACGGCCTGGGATATGAGGCCCCCTCAGTGGACACTACAAAAGGAAAAGGATTTGAAGCTATCACAGGAAGGGTCCCGATCGATGACCCTAAATCTCTCCCCTTCAGTCCTAATTTGGCTGACTACTTTGTAAAGGGTCCCACACAACCGGGTAACATCACAGAGCCCACTCCTATAGGAGGGTGGCTGAAGCTACAGGATAGCCTCAACAAGTTCAGGGGAGCCAAAGCTAACCCGGTCCGCAGAATGTTCCTGGACCTACCCAAGATACCCGGGGCTGCCACTACCATGAAGAGTGAGTACACCTTCAAAGGCGTGCCAAGCCTAGTGGAACAGTTCGAGAAGCTCACAACCACTATTCCTACTGCCCAGGAAGGTCCGAAACCTGAGTTTGAATTGACCGTGCCGAAAGCCAAAGCCACAGAAGTCTTTTTAGATGATTGGGATGGTCCGATTATGCAACAGTTATTCGGGGAAGAGACCCAGGTGCCGTGATTGATCTCGGCTCGGTCAAAGAAATGGTAGCAATGATCGAGGGAGGAGAACAGAAACGAGACAGCCCCCGAGTCATGAGGTCCCTGACAGCAATGCCATTAAAGAATCGGGAAACTCTCTCAGGCCCGTCCGTGACCAAAGGAGAAATGATCACCAAGCCTGGATTGGTCCCCCGTTCCTTTGTGTCAACCTAGGAAGAGTCCTCCGAGTCTCTCATTGTTAAGGTCGAGTCTCGAGTCGTTCGACGGCCTTACGCCTAAAGACTACGAGTCTGTAGCAAATGCTGTATTCCTTTTCGTTCCTAATAAAATGACGAACCCCGCCCTGAGAAAGCCCCGGAAGCATGACCACATGAGACCCGCCCTGAAGCACTCTGCGAGTCTCCACCCGCCAACAAGGCACTGACCATCTGATATCTTCTGTCCGGCAACCAGCCATCCAACGCTCCCATGAGCCCTGATCATCAAAATCTACAGCAACCCCTCTCCTGGCGAATGTCCAAGGCTTGATCATGTCAGAAGTTTCCTGAAGAACCCCAGTGCGTTCCATCGCCCACAGTGGTCAAGAGAAACGGGCTGCCCGTGCATATACCGTCTCCCGTAGCGCCCTATCGAGAGCATGGAAAGTCTCCCCAAGATCAAAGGTACAACATCTCTGCCCAAGCTACAATGAACGACTACATCCAGCCGAGACCGATGACAGATCCCAAAAGAATAGACCATGAACAAGGTCCCAAACATGCAAAGTGCAAAGGCATCCCAATAGGCATCGTCAAGCAAGCCTAAGCCCCTAAATCTATCAGGGAGACCGGAAATATCAAAATGATCGGGACCACAGATCATACCTTGTGCTTCCTCCGGGGAAAGATGAAGGAGGTTGCACAATCTATCAACAAAAGAGGCCCCTCCGGGCAAAGGAACCGCAATCTCTTCCACCTCCGGACCGCCAAGCAAAGCCTGTAATTCTTCCACTGGGAACAACCTCGTTGCAAGAAAAGCAAAAAACATGCCTTCTAGTATCCCAAAATGATGAAGAAGCTCTCAAGAGGTCGTAGTCCGGAACCAATTCTTTGAGGGACCATAAACACTTCACCTTGTACCTTTCTTCAAAGAATGACCTCCTCTCATGCATAATCTCCCGAGACCACTCTTTAAACTTGGTGAAGAATTGCATTTGAGAATTTTGGGACAATTTGGGTGGATTTCTCATGCTCACAATTCTCTCCATGGTTTTTCTCTCCTTCTCCCCGAAAATGGTTGTTTGAACTGGTGGTTGAAGAAGGTATTTGAATTTGAAATAAAGGGAGACTAGATCTGAAGCAAAATTAAAGTACAATGTCAGATGCAGGTCCTGTCCGCGCGAATGTGTTTGAAAAAAATCTTTGCAACAGTCCAAACTGCTGCACCAAAGGAATATTTTGTCCCAGCCAAAGCCTGTCCAAACCAGTCCATGCACCAAACATCTACACCCTTACCAAAAAAAAAAACCGAGGCTCGTGCAACATTGCATTCATACTGCATTGCATAAAATCCTGAATTATTACATTCCAAAAAAAGAGAGTGTACATAAATAAATAATATCAAAAAAAAAGTAGGTAACAGTAATCCTAGATTATTACATTCCAAAAAAAAAAAAAGAAGCAAAAAAAAAATGTGCATAAAAATAAACTGTGTCTGTCTAAATACAATCTCAGTCTCAGAAATCAATCTCAAAATATCAGTCTCGAAGGATCGTCAGTCAGAGTCCTCGGTGGCTGGGCCCTTCCCCCGGTCCCTCTTGCGACTCGGGCCCGCCTCCTCTGTAACCATGAAAATCTCAGGCTCAGAATCATCGTCTCTTCCCTAAGGAGGCTCGCTGTGACCAACCGGCACACTCGATAGGGCAAGCCAAGATCTCGCAAAGAAATCATATCCGAAGGTGAAGGCGTCGAGACTCACAGGGACGTGCGAAGAAGATCCACCATCTTTGCGACGTGTCCCGCCCGTAAGGATCTCCAAGAATGACGTGGTCCGAAGGTAGTACCACGCGAGAGATCAAGGAGAGGAGAAAGAGGAGTCTCTGAGGAAGTCTCTCGAAGGAATAGGGGGAAGCCTCCCGCCCGACAGCGCCGCCGTGGTTGCCTCGCTCTAGCCCGAGGGGCTCCACAAGCCACCATCCTCCCGATGAATCTCTTAGCCCCGATCACCTGCTTCGTCAGCTTCTCCACGACCACCTCCGGAAACTGCACGAAAGCAAAAGCGTCAGAAACAATTGAGGCAAAGGAATGATGACAGGAAAGGAAGGAAAAGACAGAAGCAAAAAAAAAAAGAAGAGAGAGGTGGGAAGGAAAGCCATACCTTCATACCCGGACGAGGACGGAAAGCTCGTGAAAGCCGCTCAGGCTGAGGGATCTGCACCCTCAATCGGACCCCATCCTGGACATATGAAAAATCCATCCTAGGGTACCGCGGGACCCCTAACCCCTCTCTATCAAGAACCTGGGGCGTCCTCAGCCTCCTCAAGACAAATACTGGATACGACTCAATCGCCACAAATGCCGAGAAGTGCTGGCCGCCCCGGTAATCATCCCAGGTCACAGATCTCTCACTAGGGTGCATCATGTCGGCGGGAGGCTCCACCGGTGTCATCAAAGGCGAATTCATGCCATGCTGGCGCGTCACCCTCTCCCCCCGATAATAGGCGTCGCAAGTCAAGCCCCTCAAAATCCTCCGCTGCACGGTCCAAATCTCAGCGCCCTTCAGCTGCGCCACATCGAAACGATCCCAGGGATAGAATATCATCTCCTCATCCGTCTCAGCCCTCGTTAAAGGAAGGCAATCCGAGTACCTGAGGGTCGTGCGCCCCCTAGAACCTTTCTTCTCTCGGGCATGCTTGGACCAGGAGCGCATGGCCGGATATGCCCCGATATACTCCGCCGGCTGCCGCCACATCGTGACGTGGAAGAACTCACAAAACCATGCCTGCGAAAGATAAAGTCAATTAAGTGTAGAAAAGAATGCGTGCTTAAAGAAAAAGGGAAAGCAAAAAAGAAAGCTTATACCTCCAGAGCAAACTCAAAGCAGTAGAAGGAGCTCACAGCCTTCCGGTTGTATCTATCAAGAGCAAAGTAAAGCTCGCCGCCCGACCTCTCCCCAAGAGACCTCTCCCCATCTCCACATCCTCCAAACTCCTCGTAAGCAAACACCGCCGTCCCCTCGGCGTGTCCAAAAAGAGTGCTCGAAAAAGCAAACCATAAAAAGGCCCTAGCACCGCTCGGCGCCTATCCTCTCATCCCCGACCTCGTAGCTCCCGATGATCTCCACAATCTTCCCATAAACCACGGCATACTCCATCCCCATCCCCTTTTGGGAATGGGGGTAAAGCCTGTAAGAGCCTCGCAGTCCACGTCGCCGTAGCCGTCCCGCCACTCAATGCCGCGTCCATTGAAGGACAGACCCGTGATCGCAGCCGTAGTCGGAAGGCGTAACCGTAGCCTCGCCCCGAAGAAGTGAAATGTGTGGGTCGCATCCCCTGACCAATGTTTGCTGGGTCAGAAAGCAAACATCAGGCCCTTGCTCTTAGGGAACTTAACCAACCCCCTCAAGCACTCAATGAACTCGTATAGCCCGGTCTCAACAACAATCTGTCTCGGACTCATCAAAGCTCCTCGGCCCGCAATCGGAAGCCGGTCCCATAGGTTAACTACAGACTCCACTGATCCTCGAGTCTTCATCTTATTCAGATGCTCCGTCACGTAGTTGTTTCCGCCCTGCAATAAAAAAAAAAGAGAAAATGTCAAAAAAAAAATTGCATTTGCACAAAAAAAAAGAGAGGGAAAGCATATACATGCATCATGTAACACAAAGCCTAGCCCCATTTTTTCTCGCACAAAAGAAGGCAGTTTTCAGCAAATCCCAATCAACATTCATTCATACAAAGAGTCGACAGAAGTAAAAACTCCGTCTCATTTTTCATGAAATAGCTTACATAAACAATCTTTTAAATCATTCATTCAATCAAAGGGGAACGAAAAATCCGTCCCACTTTTCATAGAAAATCACATTCAAAAAAAAATAAAAATGCATTCATATCATTCACAAAAAGAAAAGGAGCATGCACACATTCATATCAACATTGCAAGAATCCTATATTGCAAAAAAAAAAAGTCCGTCCCAATTTCGGGAAATTTTCATAGTCTCATATTTCAAAAAAAAAATTTTTGGCAAAAATGCCCATTCTTTTTTTGAGCAAAATGCATTACCCATTACAACATGCAAAGCATCAAAATCAAAATCCCAGGCCAAGAACATCAATTATTCGAAATTCAAAAAAAAAAAAAATCACCAAAAAATCAATTTCAAGCAAAGAAATCGACAAAGGGATCGAAAAGATTCGAAGTATACCGTGCGAAGACTCGGATCAGTGGCCCAATGTTGCCACCCATCGGGGTAATGCTCCTCCGCAATCGATTGCGAAAGAGAATAGTGCCTCCTCATTCGGACAAGCTCCAATCGCCTCTCCGCTACCGGACCACGTCCTTGGCCTTGAATGGCTACTCCCGCGTGTTCCATTGCTTAAAAATCGAAGAAATCGGAAGAATTTTCAAGCTTTTGGACCAAAAATGGCGGCTTGGTGAAATTACCCGGATTTCGCGTGATGCGAAAGGTGGTTGTCTTTCGCGGAGGGGTTGGTGTCTGAGACCTCGCTTCATGGGAAGGAACAAAATGAGGAGTCGCCACGCGGTTTTTGTATTTTGAGCCCAAACGTTGAGAAACGGCTATTGTGAAAAGGTGTCGTTTTTATTGGTAGCAAAAACTTAGGAAAAGGCTTTGAAAACGGGGATCATTTTTATTGGCAGCAAAAACGAGTAAAAAGCTTTTTGTACCAGAGATTGTTGTTGGGTTTTATGGATCCATGCGCAGCGAAATTAAGCATAAAATTAACACAAAACCCAAGCCCTAAGATCCGTTCTATACGATTAAATTGAATTGCTATGAGATAGAATTTACCAACCTAAATTGCTTTCCGGTCTTGAGCTATCGAACGGATAATTATGTGATTCGTAATCACAAACTTTTGATCTTCAAATCTTCGAATCTTCAACTCCTTTGGATCTTCAGATTTGAACTCTAGGTCTTTGATTTGTTTGAACAAAACTAAGACCCTCTTTTGGTAATCCACACAAATATGAATGTCGAGAACAATTCTCGGGTTGGGAATTGCTAGATTCCTAAAACTTATGGAAGAATATTGAGAGGACTTTTGATTGTGAATTTTTATTGAAAAATTCGGCTAGGGAATTAGGTCTGACAGACCTCACATATTTATACTACAATAGTATGAATATGTCTCCTAATCGTATTAGGAGAACAGGCTGTGAAACCGCGTAGGGCTTGATATGTCGCGCGGTATATTAAGCCATTGGCTTAATATGTCGCGCGGTATATATAGCCAGATACAGAAACTCTCAACCATTCTTCCTCCGGTTCAACCAATTCATTATATTTGTGTGTGACCCAATAGGATTGTATTATGTTGGCAATGAGTCCGATCATATCGGCCCTCATAAGACATAAGCGGACTCTAGCAAGCCATTATGTCTACCCAAATAACACAACGTAAGAGTTCACGTTTCCAATGGTACACTTCCATTTATCCCTTTGTCTCACGATGTTATATTGAACACAAGTGATGGTCCACGTCAACTTGTATTTGTTCAATGCTTTCTCGATCTTGAGTATAATGATAGTCCAATCATATTGGGGTGTGGCCACACGCTTTCATCATTATCACTCATCGAGGGGCCCAAGCTAAACATCTCTCTTTCGAGGGACAAATTCCATCTTGACTTATCATCCTTCCCATCATGAATCCGATCATGCCAAAGATAGCCTTTATAAATATCGTGTTAAGATATCGTTTGACTAAAATCAAACATGACTTTCATCATATGTAAGGTCATGATAATCTCAAGAGTCTAGGGATTAAATGAAGTGACCATATGAGATTTAATTATGACATTTGACCATGACATAAATCTCATACGGGTCAAGTCCAGTTCACTTGTTCTCTAACAAGTACCCATAATTTCAATGTGCATCTCTATGCATATGATCATCATATGATTATCCATTGACAATTATACTAATTATTCTCTTAATAATTAGGGACGGAGATTATTACAATAAATATGCAAACTATATAATAATCAAATAATAAACATAAACGATAAAGATGATACATAACGGTTTTCGCTAAACATAACTAAAGCCTAGGGCATTACACCAACAGTCTCCCACTTGCACTAGGCTCCATTTATGTATCGAATACTCATGGATCTAACATGACCATCATGCTTCCGCCTGTGCGAGGGTCTTTGTAAGTGAATCCCTTATGTCATCATCGGTTGATACTTTGTATATTTTAACGTCTTCTCATTCTTTATGAATTCCTTGAAGAACGTCTAAGTGAGTGTTTGGATCACTGTTGTGACCTTAGTTCCATTGTTTGCACAAGTGGCACCACTATTTGTCATAACAAAAGTTTCACCGATTAGTGATACTTGGAACATTTCCAAAACACTAATGAACTTTTGATCCAAACTGCCTCTTTTAGCCACATCATATGTTGCCAAAATTCGGCCTTAGTAGTAGAATCGACTACAATTTCTGCTTGGAACTCTTCCAATCAAAATTGCACCTCTTATAAGCATAAACACAAATCCTAATTGCGATTTTAAAAATAACTTTGTCAGTTTGGAAGCTAGCATCTATGTAACCCTTACAACAAGATTAAACTTCCAATCTTTCAAATCCCAAGAACGTATCCTTAGTTCTTTATAAGTACTTAAGGATCATCTTGACTGCCATCCATTGGTTCTCAACAGGATCAGATTGGTATCGACTCATCATGCTTAGAGCATATGAGACGTCGGGTCTAGTACAAATCATGGCATACATGACAGATCCAAATGCCGAAGCATATGGAACTTCATTCATTTCCCTTTTGCTCATCAGTTGTCATAAGACAATGAATATTGCTAAGAGAAATACCATGACCTATTGACAAGCTACTCTTCTTAGACTCTTCTAAGAATCTTGTCAATGTGAACACTTTGACTCAAACCAATTTATCCTTCTAGATCCATCTTTATAGATCTTGATGCCAAGGATGTAATCGGCTTCACCCATATCTTTCATTGAGAAACCTTTCCTTGACCAAGACTTAACAGTCTTAAGTGTCGGAACTTGTTTTCCAATGAGTAAGATATCATTGTAATAAAACAATAGAAATAATATTACGCTCCCACTGAATTTCATGCATACACAAGGTTCATCTTTGTACTTGATAAAGTCAAACTCTTTGACCAATTCATCAAAACGAAGATTCCAATTCCTTTAAGCTTGCTTCAACCCATCTCATGGATCTTTGCAACATGCATACTCTATTAGAGTTTCTTGGATCATCAAACTATTCGGGTTGTGTACTATACACATCCTTAATAATCTTTCCATTTAAAGAAAGTCGTTTGACATCCATTTGTCATATCACATAGTCACAATATGTGATAATGGCAATTGAAAATCTAACAAACTTCGACATTGTAACTGGCGAAAAAAGGTTTCAACATAGTCAATACTATGAATTTGCCTAAATCCCTTTGTTACAATCCTTAGTCATGAAAGTATACACCTTCACATCCATGTCGGTCTTTGAAGACCTACTTGCACCCTTTAGTTTTTACACCTTCAGGTAGCCATATCAAGTTCAAAACTTGATTGTTAAACATGGATTGTAATTTGGATTCCATGGTTCCTAACCATTTATCCAAATTAGGAGAGGACATCGCTTCTTGATAGCAAGTAGGATCGTCATTCTTAATGACTTCCACTTCATCACTTTCCGCAACGAGAAATCACTATTTCTTGAGTTCGGATCGTAACCTATCTAATCTACGATGGACTTGTGCATCTTGAACCGGTTTCACAACTCCTTTGTGAACTTGGTTCTGTCTCTACTCTTGGTTCCATATTATTTTCAGGTTCTTGAACTCTCTTCAATATTAATTTTACTCCCACTAGATTCTTTATTTGAGAAACTATTTCTCAAAAACAAATCAAATAGAGCAACAAACATTTTGTTCTCTTTGTGATTGTAAAATTAATATCCAAAAATAACCTTGTCAGATTTGGTGCTAACTTATAAGAGACAAGTCTCTTTACATAAGATTCGCAACCCCAAATCTTCATGAAAGACGAACTAAGTTTTCTTCCATGCCACATCTCATGTGGAGCCTTAGGAACCGATTTAGTAGGGACTCGATTCAGTGTAACCGCATTATTTCTAATGCATATCCTCAAAAGGAAATAGGAAATAGGAAAGTCTAATTGACACATCATCGAACGAACCATGTCCTACAAGGTTCAATTCCTCCTTTCAGACACACCATACAATGTGGTGTTCCGGGTGGAGTCAACTTTGAAACGATTTCATAGTTTTGAGATGATTATCAAACTTTTGGCTCAAATATTCATTACCTCGATCCAATCGAAGTACTTAATAGTTTTGCCAAGTTGTTTTGCACTTCATCTTGAAATGTTCGAAACATCTCAAACGATTCACCTTTGGACTTCATCAGATAGACATAATCATATCTAGATAAGTCTTTAGTGAAATATGATGAAATACCAAAATCCTCCCCTAGCAATGCTGCTTAATAGTTCACATACATCTTATGTATAATGACTAATAAGTCACTAGCCCTCCCACTACTTTAGTGTAGGGTGGTTTGGTCGATAATCCCAATAAATAAGATCCAAAATCCTCAAATGATTCATGGTCATATGAGTCTAAAAGTCCATGTTAATGGAGTTTAGATATATGTTTCTTATTTATTTGACCAAGCATACAATGCCATATGAACGCGTTGTTCATATTGTTCGGTTTAGATTTCCCATTTATATTATAGATATCTTCAATGTTATTTTGTTTCTCATCTTCAAGGATATGAAGACCATTTAATGACATATGCATTACAATAAGGCATATTATTAAATAAATATAAAACTTCTTATTGAAAATAAGAAAATTATATCCTTCATCATCCATTTAAGAAACATAAATAATACTCCTACTCAAATCCGGAACGTAGTCATACTTGTTCAAAACAAGTACTACTTCACAAGGCAAAGTGACTTCATAAGTCCCTTATGGCTAATGTTGCAACTCTTGCTCCATTCCCATGCTTAGGTTTAATTTACCTTATTTGAGTAGCTTTCTATTCTTTGTTCCTTGCACATTTAAACAAATGTGGGATCCAATCCGATATCATATACCCAAGAACAAGAAGTCGAAGGGAAAATATCTATCATATAGATACTTGAAGTAGTAACAATCATATTGCCCTTCTTCACTTTTTAGGCCTTCCTAATAAGCCTTGCAACTTTGCTTCCAATGACAATCTTATTGCAATGATAGCAAAATGCATCCTTTTTGAGACACTTTGGGTTTAGCCTCTTCGGCTTTGACAACATTTGTCCTAGGTTTAGCAACTTTTGCTTTACCTTCTTTTCCTTCCTTTATGAACCCTTTTATTGTGTCAACCATTAACACAATTTGCGGATTGCTCCTTCTTTCATCATATGAATTGAGAGCCTTCACCACAACATATATCTTTTGCCTAGTTCGCATTTGGAACATTTCCTTTTGTGCGGTGTTCTAGAACAAAAATAGTTATCATGTGCACATGGTTCTTCATAAGAGCCTTTGAACATGGTGGCAAATACAAGGCAAGCAATATTGTCAGAATCATCAATATGTTTCTAATGTTGCTTTCTTATTTGCCCTTTGCAACATTTGCAGTGGGTTCAATAGGAACGGATTCGTCAAGAACGTACACATTTACCCAAGAACCATTCTTTAAGCTTCTGATTCAATCAGAATTATATGTATCGTTCCTTTCAAACTTTGTCCTTCATAAGGACGAATCGCAATTATCATTATGTAATGCTACTTCTACAACAAAATATACAAATTATATGAACACATATCAATATCAACACATTTATCATTTAAGAGCAAATAGTGTATTTTACAAATACTCCCACTAAGTCATACACCTTCCAATGCAAATAAGCATAATATGCATTTAATGGGCTAAGATCCAACTTTAATTTAATCTCAAGTACGCTATGGCGCACCGCTCAAGATTAAACTAAATTAGGTAGAAAACATCAATCATATCGTATATGACTCTTAGGACTAAGATCCATCTTTAATTTAATCTCAAGTACGCTATGGCGCACCGCTCAAGATTAAACTAATTAGGTAGAAAACATCAATCATATCATATATGACTCTTAGGATCTTTTATGAGATTTATTTAAGACATCATATGTCTAAGCATATTTTAATCTCATCTTATGCCTTGGGTCCAAAACCATTTTGATAACCCAATTAAGTTCATTCATATTAAACATATAGGAACCACCATTTCCTCATCTTGCTCGCAAACGGAATAGAATCAAAGTACCTTGCTATGGCAAGCCCACCCAAAACTATCCGAGTGGTCTCAAGTGTTTAATCATGAATTGGCATAAAAGAACTTAAAAGTTAAATGAAGGTTCTTTAAGGTAGATTATAAGCATATCAAGAAAGATAGTCATAATCATGCACTGTAAGTTCCCAGGAAGATAGGTGAGCCACAAGGACTACTTAAGTACCAACTCTTCCTTAGACAGAACTCTCCTAGTCATGCACAATTAGAAATCAGCTCTGATTTGGCAACATAATCACTACCTTTTATAAATAATCAGTTTCCTTTTAAATTTCGCGTAATTATGACTTGTTTCCATAAACAATCATAAAATCCAAAAGTTACAATGTCTATATCTAAACATATTAGGAAACTATGAATCAATGTTTCAACTAAACATCTAATAAAATTCTTACTTGTAAAACTGACTTGTTTCATAAACAATCAGACACTAACTTGTTTCTCATAAACAATTAGTGAACTATAATTCAATGTTCAAAAACATCCTAGAATTATAACAGTTCTTCATGCAACGCAATAATTAATAAAATCACTTTTTAAACAATTAAGCAAGCATAAGAACACTCAATAATTATGCAACGCAACAATTAAATAAACACCTTTTATTTAATTAAGCAAGCATAAACAATGAATTAATCTAGCATAGCCCTATAAACTCAATTTTCAGAAATTTATAGCATCCAGATTAAGACATAAAACATCTCAGATTGTAAACACAATCACGTAATAGCGTAAAAATTAAACAAACCGATTCTCGCCTGCATTTGGCTTATTATGTCGCGTGACAACACGCCCTGAGGCTTGATATGTCGCGCGACCTAACAGCCGATAACCTGAATTCCTCATGGCTCATCATGTCGCGCGACTAAAGTAGCCAAGTAACAGTGATTTCCGCATTTCAATCAATTCAGATACGTGCAATTAAATCATATAAAACAACCCTTTACAGATTTAATTCAACATAATTCGAAAACGATTTTCACATTGTTTCACATAAACAATCAAAATTCTATCGCATACAAAAACATGCAACGAACATATAAACAATTTATATAATCATTCTAGCATGTTAATTCAAACTTAACCATACGAACGGGGCTCGATACCACCGTTGGGTTTTATGGATCCATGCGCAATGGAATTAAGCATAAAATTAACACAAAACCCAAGCCCTAAGATCCGTTCTATACGATTAAATTGAATTGCTATGAGATAGAATTTACCAACCTAAATTGCTTTCCGGTCTTGAGCTATCGAACGGATAATTATGTGATTCGTAATCACAAACTTTTGATCTTCAAATCTTCGAATCTTCAACTCCTTTGGATCTTCAGATTTGAACTCTAGGTCTTTGATTTGTTTGAACAAAACTAAGACCCTCTTTTGGTAATCCACACAAATATGAATGTCGAGAACAATTCTCGGGTTGGGAATTGCTAGATTCCTAAAACTTATGGAAGAATATTGAGAGGACTTTTGATTGTGAATTTTATTGAAAAATTCGGCTAGGGAATTAGGTCCGATGCACTCACATATTTATACTACAATAGTATGAATATGTCTCCTAATCGTATTAGGAGAACAGCCGTGAAACCGCGTAGGCTTGATATGTCGCGCGGTATATTAAGCCATTGGCTTAATATGTCGCGCGGTATATATAGCCGATACGTAAACTCTCAACCATTCTTCCTCCGGTTCAACCAATTCATTATATTTGTGTGTGACCCAATAGGATTGTATTATGTTGGCAATGAGTCCGATCATATCGGCCCTCATAAGACATAAGCGGACTCTAGCAAGCCATTATGTCTACCCAAATAACACAACGTAAGAGTTCACGTTTCCAATGGTACACTTCCATTTATCCCTTTGTCTCACGATGTTATATTGAACACAAGTGATGGTCCACGTCAACTTGTATTTGTTCAATGCTTTCTCGATCTTGAGTATAATGATAGTCCAATCATATTGGGGTGTGGCCACACGCTTTCATCATTATCACTCATCGAGGGGCCCAAGCTAAACATCTCTCTTTCGAGGGACAAATTCCATCTTGACTTATCATCCTTCCCATCATGAATCCGATCATGCCAAAGATAGCCTTTATAAATATCGTGTTAAGATATCGTTTGACTAAAATCAAACATGACTTTCATCATATGTAAGGTCATGATAATCTCAGGTCTAGGGATTAAATGAAGTGACCATATGAGATTTAATTATGACATTTGACCATGACATAAATCTCATACGGGTCAAGTCCAGTTCACTTGTTCTCTAACAAGTACCCATAATTTCAATGTGCATCTCTATGCATATGATCATCATATGATTATCCATTGACAATTATACTAATTATTCTCTTAATAATTAGGGACGGAGATTATTACAATAAATATGCAAACTATATAATAATCAAATAATAAACATAAACGATAAAGATGATACATAACGGTTTTCAGTTAAACATAACTAAAGCCTAGGGCATTACACCAACAATTGTTAGGTTCGGAGGTCAAGTTACGTTTCGGGTAGAGTATTACGAGATCGCCCGAAACGCCTCGCATGACGAGTCTTTCTACCTTTCTCGAAATCGTGTGTGTGTGTGTGTGTCTTTTGAAATGGGGGCTTGAATGACAAGCTTAATCTTGGTTTGGATGACAAACGTTGATTAGGTGACTTTGTTTGAAAAGATGAGCGTTTGAATGACAAACGTCGGTTTTGAGTTTGAAATGAGCGTTTGCGTGGCAAACGTCGATTTTGAGACGGAAATGAGCGTTTGCGTGGCAAATGTCGATTTTGAGTTGAAATGAGCGTTTGCGTGGCAAATGTCGATTTTGAGTTTGAAATGAGCATTTGCGTGGCAAATGTCGATTTTGAGTTGAAAAGGAGTTCGAAGGTCGAACTCCGGTTTTTTGAACCGGGTGAGTCATTGTTAACGATTTTTACGGAAAAAATGCGTTTTAAATGATTTTAAGTGTCAAATGGCGGCTTTTAGTTTGAAGATGAGCATTCGGAGGCCGAACGTCATTTGCGCGTTTTGAAAGAGAGTTCGACGGACGAACTCCGGTTTTGAATCGGGCATTACATTGTTAACGATTTTTACGGGAAAAATGCGTTTTAAATGATATGCGATCAACGAATCGGGTTGCGACTCGGACTTTGAAAAGTAAATACTATCACGATCCAAACGGGTCGGACTTTGTAAATGACAATATTTAAAGTGCGGTATCAACGGAATCAAACGATCCGGATTCGTAAATGACGATCAACGAGGCCAAACGGCTCGGATTTGTAAATGACAGTCAACGAGGCCAAACGGCTCGGATTTGTAAATGACAGAAATTAAAATGACGATCGACGGATCGATCGATCCGGAATTGGTAAATGACAATAAAAGTAAATGGAACGGGGTCGGAACGCCGTTTTAACTCGTGATTACTTCTCTTACGGAAAGAGAAGAGGATCGAGGGGCTAAAACGTATCGGACCCCGTTAGACGGAGGCGTCTACATTTCGATAACGACGTTCGAAACGGTTGTAGCGACTGGCGCGTAAACCGAGACGGAACGAGAGATTTAGAGAGAGGGAGTTATACCTATGGCTAGGGTTGACTCCTTTGGCTCGGGAGGTGTGTATGGGACACAGAAAGTGATTCGAAAGGTTGTTTCGAAGTAGTAAGGTGCGTATTTGATCGAAATACGAAGGTTTCACGCGAATCGAGATGAAACGGGAGCTCGGAAGGGGTGAAAACTGCTTATGCCGTGGGGGTGGTGATTTTTTGGAGTGAATTTCTGGTCCTTTTGCCTTTGACAGCAACTTCTATTTATAGGGTGAAAATTGCAGTAGGAGTCCGGACGGACTTGGACTGAATCCAGGGGGTTTTTGGGTATTTTGGAAATCTGGGGGACTTGCTGGCAATTTCAAGAAAAGTGCACAGGGAGTCCTACGACTAGGCTTGCAAATCAGTGGGTATTTTGGTCTTTTAGCCTTGATTTGTGATTGAAGGGTGACTAGAGGGAGGTGGCATGGCCTGCCACGTGCCCTCCGAGTCACCAAATTTATGGGAATCTGTTCCCTGGTCCCGGCTTTGTCTGCTTTTTAAAATAACAAACCGAAAATGTTCGAAACGCCCTGAAAGTGCCGGAAAATGCGTTTTCAGGGAAAGCCATACTTTTACGTGAGATGACACGTGTTAAGTACGGCTCGACGCCGGGATGCACGGGCAGTCCCCGGACGCCTCGTTGGCACAAAGAACGGGAATTTAACGAGTTCCGGCTAACTGGAGCGGGCCGCTAACGGATTTCGGTTAACTTTCCGACGGATTTGGACGATCCGGATTTGGGTACTTACAAGCTAGCCCATCACGACGTCTCCTCCGAAGGAGGCGGGGTCGTTGAAAAGATAAGGATCCAAATCGGGATGCCTTACTTTGAAAGAGACCCCGGGCGGTCACCGGGCCGGACCCTTAGCGAAAAGGATTCCTACGTATCCCGAGCGGGAATCAAGCCGATCGTAGTTCGAAAGGGGGCAAGGGCCGCGCATGGGGACCTTGACTCCGAGCGAGACCGCTAGGAGGCGTCTAAAACTCGGATGAGACCATCTCGCGAGGTACCCGTACCTCGAATGGAGACCGCTGGGAGGCGTCTCGAACCTGGGACTTCGAAACCTTCGAGGGCGTGTGGCGCCTCAAACCGGAGTTGCGATGCTAACGAGGGCGTTCGTGCCTCGTGCCGGGCTTATTGCCGCGCGCTTTTATCCTCGCTGGGACGGGCGTTCGCTTACTCCGGATGGCCGAAGAGGGATTGTCAGGCGGGCTTATTGCAGCTGCCGCTGAGGTGGAACGGTCGGGCTTACGACTGGCGGCCGGGGAGATGAATGTTCACTTGCTGAAGTGAAAAAGGTGTTCGATAGGAGAGTGGAGGTCGGACCGTGAAGGTCGGGATTGACTTGTTGAGATCGGACCGTGAAAGGTCGAGATGGGGGATTGAAATCGGACCGTGGAAGGTCGCGATTAAGACTTTGAAATCGGACCGTGAAAGGTCGTGATTGAGAGTTGGAATCGGACCGTGAAAGGTCGCGATTGAGACTTTGAGATCGAACCGTGAAAGGTCGCGATTGAGAATTGGAATCGGACCATGAAAGGTCGCGATTGAGGATTGAGATCGGACCGTGAAAGGTCGCGATTGAGAATTGGAATCGGACCGTGAAAGGTCGCGGTTGAGAATTGAAATCGGACCGTGAAAGGTCGCGGTTGAGAGTTGGAATCGGACCGTGAAAGGTCGCGATTGAGGATTGAAATCGGACCGTGAAAGGTCGCGATTGAGGATTTAATGGTGAAGACCATTAGGAATTTTAACGTCGGGAGACGGAATAGTAACTGGAATGTCCGGTGACATGATTGAACGTTTGAATGTCAAACGTCAACTGGACTGAATTTAACGTCAGGAGACGAGCGTTAGTGAAAACTAACTTTGATTTATCCTCGGGGGATGGGCGTTAGAAATGTCTAACTGGGGAATTTTATACTTTTGGGGAGGCCCAAAAGAGGTAAAATTGGAATTGCCAAAAGTTGAGGGACCAAAATGGAAGGAATCTTTTTTTTAAAATGCAGCAGAAGTCCGGCCGGACTTGGACTGAATTTGACTAAGTTCAAATCAGTTCCAAGTCCGACGCAAACCACCCCATTTCTTCCATATTTTCCGACGAGAGAGAGAGAAAGGAGAGAGAAAAATCCAACCCAAATTGCAAGGTTTGCTCGAATTTGTGAAGGAAATTTGCCATGGAAGGTGAAGGAGGACCAATGGCTCGCCATGGAAGGACCGATGACGAAAGAACACGGTTGGTTCGGACCATTCGAACCATTGTGCACCCATTGAATCTGGCGGAGTTTTATCCGGCGAGGGATAGACACAACTCCAAGGATGGGATCAAGAGACAAGTAAGCTTCCTACAAATTCCATTAATTTTAAGAATGTGCATTCTTTAAATGTTAGAAATTTGTTAGGAATGAACTTAGGGATTTTGGTGCCCGAATTGGGGCTTTTGACTTTGCTATGAACCTTTGTCGAAATTGACTAGGATGTAGTTCAATTGACACTATGGGTGGATGACATAAAAATTTTGGTTGCAAAATTCCATGTCTAGATGCATTTTCCAAAATTAAAGTAGCTTTAATTCGGGACGGAGCGAAATTTTTGAAAAATTCGAAAGAATTTGAAAGTTCCGGATTCGACGGAGTTTTCGAAAGATTTTGAAAGTTCCGGATTCGACGGAGTTTTCGAAATGTTTTGAAAGTTCCGGATTTGACGGAGTTTTCGAAATGTTTTGAAAGTTCCGGATTCGACGGAGTTTTTGAAAGATTTTGAAAGTTTCGAATTCGACGGAGTTTTCGAAATGTTTTTGAAAGTTCCGGATTCGACAGAGTTTTCGAAATGTTTTTTGAAAGTTCCGGATTCGACGGAGTTTTCGAAAGATTTTGAAAGTTCCGGATTCGACGGAGTTTTCGAAATGTTTTGAAAGTTCCGGATTCGACGGAGTTTTCGAAATGTAGGAAATGAATGAGAACCGTATCTGCATTGCATCCTTTTGACATGCGTTGGTGCATTTCTGTTGACGTTGCTTCTGTGCTGTTTGTCTCATAGGGACAGTGGACGGTTAATACCCATAACCGTAAGAGTCTGGGGTGCCTTTGAGGCGGTGCGAGCATTGTGGGATATTATCCCTGACGTGGCTCGAGAGGGAGAGAGGAGTCCGCGGCACTGTGCTTGACTCCGGTTGGCCGGGTTCATCGCCGCGGCCGCGACACCGATACGCCGAGGGCCAGGTCTATGTATGTGGCTCTGAGGGAGTATTGGTGGGATACGACCCACACTTTTCATTTCAGATGGGGGGAGGCGACGGTGACTCCCACGGATTTTGCCGCTATCACGGGGTTGCCGACTTATGGCACCACGCTGGTGTGGGTTGATGGTTACACCCCTGAGCGCTTATCCGGGTCAGCTGGTTTTGATATTACCGATGCCGTGGGCTTAGGCATTCGGCAGCCGATGGAGAGGCATCTCGGAGGCGGGTGTCGCCGATTATCCGGGCCGGGTCCTCGAGGATGACCGCGGAGCGTCCGGCTCGAGGGTTCCTTTGGCCTATGCCCGTCGCCGACTTTATTCTTGACTTCGACACGTCTTGTCACTTCCCTTTGCTCGGGCCGCCGGTAGACTTGGATGCCGTGAGGGGGCTTGCGTGGGGGAGGCCGAACCGGCCGAGCTCTACCATTCCCCGGACAGTTCTCGTGGGGAGAGGAGCACTCCTTTAGCCGCTTCACGCCCGTATTGATGTAAGTTTACGTACTTTTTCTCTTCCTTGCCTCTTTTATGTACTCGTATGTATCTCGCTTAGCCGACATAACTTTCCATTCTCTTGGCGGTGTCCGGGTGCTACGAGGTGTCTCACCCGCAGCTTGGGACATCAAGGAGCCGTACCGACCCCTGTTCCCTGCCATGTTGATTTGGCAGAAGAAGGCGAAGAGGGCGATCTCGTCGAGAGTTGGCACTCGAGTGTCATACGAGGAGATATCTCTGGCACTGAACCGGGAATTCTCCGAGAGGATCCAGCTGACCTGGTGGAGCAGGTTCGATGCCGTAGCTATTCAGATTGCTAGCGAGACTACACGGCGGCGGAAGCTCCTGGTGGGACTTCACTGCGACGCCATGTATCTGGGGGAGAGGGTGACTCGTCAAAGATAAGGCCGGGGTCCCTTCCTTTCGGGTGCCGTGGATCCTCCGATGTACATGCAAAGACCCCCGAGAGATGCCGATTGATGAGCCGGAGGGGTACATACAGGCGTGTACTACACCGAGTACATCATAGCGGGGCCGCCTATGATGTTTTCTTGAGGATGAGGCCGAGGAGCCCGGCAGTACAAAGATAGAGAGGGCGAGGTCCCCGGAGGTCCTCGAGATTTTCCGGTCCCGCGAGCCAGGCTAGCGTACGAGGGGCCGGACGGTTCGCGTAGGCGACTTGTGATCCCGCCTCCCGCCGAAAGCCGAGACCACGATACAGTGGCGGACCCCAATGCTTCTGTGAGCACCCTTTTGATTTTCTCGCATTTGATAGTAGCATTCTCGCAAATGTTGCATCCGTACTTTCGCTTGCTTTCGATGACTTTCCCGGTTCGCAGTATCCGGCCGTACGTACAATGACGCCATGAGGCCGGTGGACGGGGTGGTCCGCCTATGCTAGGAGGCTCGTGGAGTTCATGTGGTGCAGCTTCCTGAGGAGCGTGGACGTCCGTGATCGGGGGCCGTCTAGGCCGAGAGATTCGCCCGCTCCCACAAACTGGGGAGGACTTTACACAGGGTGGGTTCGCCGCTCGCGGGCGGAACGGCCGGATTTGGAGCTCCTTCTTCCGCGCACTCGGGCGCGAGAGGGGGAGTCCTCGAGTTCGCGTACCCGAGGAGGCCCTTCGCCTATTCCCTACCGGGAGGAATTTGGCGAGTTCCCGTTTGCGACGAATCCGACAAATGGCAGAGCAAAGACGTCGAGTGTACGGATGACGAGCGTGACTCAGTAGTAGTCCCCTTTTTTATCGCTTTCTTTCTTTACCGCTTTGTTTAGACAAAATGCATGTATTTGTCAGAACAAATTTTGATTTGAACCGTATTTGCAAAAAGGCGCCCGTGGGCGGAACTCGTACTTCGCATATTTATTCTCGTGATCACCTTCGTTATTTTTCGCAAATAAGGAAGTAGGTTAATCAAAAATAAATAAAATGAGAAATGCATTAAAAATTGAACGGGTCAAAAATTAAGCATGTATGCACTAATTATTAATTATTTGCATCTTGCACGAGCCCTAGGCGGAAGGGATATCGATATTTGTTGCATTGAAACCATGGGTAGCACGCAGATTTCTCAAAGGTGAACAGAAGTGGCTTGGAAATGTTTCCAATTTAGGGGCAATGGCCGCAGAGTTGACCAAGTCAATCGCAGAGGGAGTCCGACCGGACTTGGAATGAATTTCCGTATTCTTTAAATTGCAAGCCACTTTGCAATTGTTTAAGAAACCGCGCATAGTTTTTTGTTCATCTCGGGCTGAATTCCTTTCCATTTCTTAAGGTTCCCTTCATTTTCCGACATGGCTCCCTTTCCCAAGTTATCGTCTCTGATGCAAGAGCGATATTTGGACAACTTTCGCCGTCGGTACGGAACCACACGAGGCAAACAAAAGGTTTTTCGAAGGTCAGCATGGGATTAAATCTGTTTGGGCTTTGAAGGAGCTCATGCCGATTGGGATCTTTTGAGAGCCGCATCTCTGTTCGGGACGCACGGAGGAATGTGTACATGCTTTTTGTACAACGAAATTACTCCTACGTTTGAAGATTTCCGGCCATTCTGGGAGGACCCGAGACGGAATGTGCCTAGTTCTTCCGTATGCCGGTGGCATGGCCACCGTTGAGAAGCTAGTGTCTTTGTTTGGTATCTCGGCCGGAGAAGCATATGGGATGCCGATACAGATACCGATTACATTGACATTTCGGACCGCCCGAAAGATTTGCCTGAGCCGAGGGGAGCGTCTTTTCGTGGGACGCGTTTGCTCTGTGCACGATTGCTACTTTGTTCACTTTCACGTCTCTGGGTGTGTGCCATCACAAAGGTCCGGACCTCGGTGAGGCAAAGGCCGAAGTGGGGGAGACATCGTGCCGCCGGTCTTGGGCGAGACGTTCCTCGGGCATAGGCCGGATGGCGACCGGTAGCCGATACATACGGGGAGGGAGTCTCGCTATCGCCGACCATGTGGTTGAGGGAGAGGCTACGCAGATGATGCCCGAGGTGCCAATGTCCCGTGATGCTTGGTCTTTCTCGCGACGTCCCTTCCGGTGATAGGGGGCGATCAGCCGAGCCGGAGCTCGGGATGGCCGACTTTGCACGCATCATTTGCGATCACACCGAGCCGGAGCTCGATGGCCGACTTTGCGTACATGCAGACCACTCAGAGGGTCTCGTTGATCGTCGAGTGCCGGGGCCGTCTCGCATGTCTTTCTATATTCCATCATTTGTTCTCGCGACAAGAAGGGCCGGAGCAGATGCCACAGACCGATCTAAGTTACGCCGCTACCTTTGAGGTGGGATCTTTGCGGATGGAAGATCCTTCGACGCTATTGCCGATCACCCGGTGGTGGCAATACGCGTCCTTTCCCCGCCGTGGTTCTCTTTCACCGGAGAGAGGGCATTGTTCCGTCGACACGCATCTAAACCGGTACGAAGAGTGTATAGGGGAGACACAGATGACTATCTTGTGGAGACGGAGGAGCCGCGGGTGCCGATCACCTCGGACACCTCGACCTTGAGGAGGACAGTGTAAGCAAGGGCTAACCCCGGGAATCGTATCGGCGATGCCACGGCCGATTATGAGGCAAGTGCTGACGGAGGCCAATCAAAGCACCGCGATGATGGCTCGAAGCGAGGCGGCTCGAGACAGAGCTAGAGAAAGTGGCTGCGTTGACAGCCACAAAGCTTGACGGAGGCGTCTGGGAAGAGTCCCCGAGCCAGTAGAAGGCCTACTGAATATTTCCTGCGAAGGTGAAGAACACTCGCCGGGGAAAAGGGAAGGGGAAGAAGGATGAAGGACCTAGTACGGGAAACTAGGTTGACCTTGCTGTCAGTGAGTATCCACCCATTGTCATTACGCACACATTAATTGATTAATGTTTTATTGTAGTTTTGCTAGCGTGTAGCGAGTCAAGAGTTGACCGTGCTTGAACTCATCAAAGAATGTTTTAACCGTTATGAATTTGTAGGTTAAATGAAAAGAGTTTTTCGAAACACAAGCAATTGATGCTTATTGTATTTTTTTTGTTTTTTAGACCGAACCAATGATGGCTGCCTACGTTCCCCTTTTACAGTTGGACTAAGGGGCTCAGGTCACCGTAGTTCGACACTTTAGGTGAATTTGAGAAAACAAAGACAAATGTAGCTTTTCGGGCCAGTCCCGACCTCTGGTGGTCATCTTTCTGATTATCATGGCAAGAGTTTTGTTGGCTGCCTCTACTGCACCATTGGTTTGTGGTCTGTAAGGAGAAGACTTGTGACGTGTGACGTGTGACTCTGAATTCGGTCAGTAGTTGGTCACAATCTCCTTCGAAGTGAGTCCCATTGTCGGAGATGATCTCGTTGGGCACTCCGTATCGGCACATGATGTTCTCTCGAATGAACTCAGCCACCTTCTTAGAATTCAGTACCTTGTACGATCTGGCTTCTACCCATTTGGTGAAGTAATCGACTGCGACTAAAATGAACTCGTGACCATTGCTCCCTGGAGGAGTGATCTTGCCGATGACGTCGATTCCCCATGTGGCGAAAGGCCATGGCGTAGTCATGCAATAGAGTTCATGAGGTGGGATGTGATTGAGGTTGGAGAACCGTTGACATTTGTCGCAGCCTTCTGACGAACCGGATGCGCTGTTTCCATTGATATCCAATAGTATCCCATTCGGAGAATGATCTCGTGTCAATGCTCGGGCGTTCATGTGCGGACCGCAGGTTCCGTTGTGAACTTCGTTCATTAGCTCGCTGGCTTTTCCTTTGTTTACACACCGAAGGAGTGGCCCTTGGTGACGCTTCTTGTACAACATACCCCCCAGAATGATGAAATGGGATGCCAGGCGTTTTAATGCCATCATGTTTTTGGCTTTGATCCCTTCTTTGTATTTTCCATTTTCATTTGTGAAGGAAGCTTCTCCGCTTTGGAGGTACTGTAACTGATTGTACTGTGGTTCGTCGATCGTTTCTTTTCTTTTTTTCGATCTCACAGAATAGGCGGGTGTTTCCCGTCTCGCCATTCTCGAGGGGTTTTACCGTTTCCATCGGGAATTTCGACAAGATAGGCGAGGGTTGCTGTGGCGTCGCGCTTCGGCTCGTCTCTTGGCAAATAGTGAAAAGAGATGTCCTTGAACCGAGCAATGAGCTCCTCCATGTACGCGTGGTACTTCGAAGGCCGAATCTACCGTCTTCCATTTGTTGGACACTTGATTGATGATCAATGCCGAGTCTCCATATACATCCAGCTCTCCGAGATGTTGCGTTCGAGGGCGGCTTCCAAAACCCGCTGCACAGCTTCGTATTCTCGCCGCATTATTGGTTGCTTCAAATTCAACTTGATGGCTATGGGAGTATGCTCGTCCTTGGGATCGACAAGGAGCATTCCAATACCATTCCCCTTCTTGTTGGCCGCCCCATCGAAGAAGAGTTGCCGCCGGTTTGCGCCGTCAAGTGAAAAGATTCCGTCGTCCGAAATTGCGGATCGTGACCCTTAGGTTCACTGCTTGGGAAGTCGGCCACCGATCCGCCATTACTCGCCCTTTGTTGATTTTCTCGACCATGTACTTGATGTCGAACTCAGCCAGAAGAATGACCACTTGGCTAGCCGCATTGACAGAGATGGCTTGTCAAAGAGATATCTGGACGGGGTCCACTTTGGAGACCAGAGCACCGAATGCGACCGCATGTAGTGTTTCAGCTTCCCGACTACCCATACCAAGGCGGTACATGTTTTCTCTCGATGATGAGTAGCCGAGTTCACTTCCTTGAAGCTTTCGGCTTACGAAGTAGATTGCATGCTCAACCTTGGAATCTTTCTCTGTTCTTGTGCCGCATTGCTCCGATTGACGTGGTTCTGCATTCGTCGATATAGGAGTAGTGGCTTGTCTTCATGTGGCGGAGCACAAAATTGGGGGATTAACCAAATAGGTCTTGATTTTCTCAAAAGCTGTTTGGCACTCGGAGTCCCATTTGATGCTCGGCATTCTTTTCATCAGCTTGAACATGGGCTCACAAAGAGATGTCAACTGGTTAATGAAGCGACCGATGTACCGAAGCCTTCCCATGAAGCTTTTTACTGTCAGTGGTTTGAGGCGGCTTCATGTCGATGATGGCCTTGATTTTCCCGGGATCGACTTCGATACCTCTTTCTATAACCATGTACTCCCGCACCTTGCCGCGCTGACGCCGAAGGTGCACTTTGCCGGGTTTAGCCTCATGGAGTGCTTTCTCGAGTCTGTTGAAGAACTTCCTCGCATCTTTCATGTGCCGCATGTCCGATCCCTTGGAGTGGATGATCATGTCGTCGACATATACTTCGATTTCCTTGTGAATCATGTCATGGAAGAGGGTCAGCAGCTCGCCGGTAAGTAGCCCCAGCTGCTGACCGAACTAGCATGACCGTGCAACAAATGCATGTCCCCCACGGGAGTGGTGAAGGCAGTCTTGGCCTGATCCTCCTTGGACATCTTGATCTAATTGTATCCAGCGAATCCGTCCACGAAAGACTTTACTTCGAAATTTGCCGTGGTGTCGACCAGCATGTCGATGTTAGGCAATGGGAAATCATCCTTAGGGCTGGCCTTGTTGAGATCCCAGAAATACACACAGCATCTGACCTTTCCGTTGGCCTTGGTGACCGTCACGATGTTGGAGAGCCAAGTCGGGTACTCAATCACTCTGATGAAACCAACTCGGAGCATTTTCTCTATTTCTTCTTTAACTTGCAAGGACCACTCTGGCTTGATCTTGCGCAGCTTCTGTTTGACAGGCTTGGATTCAGGATCCAGGGGAATTCTATGCTCCACGATTGAGGGATCGAGTCCTGGCATGTCCTGGTATGACCAGGCAAACACGTCAACATACTCCCGGAGGAGGTTTATCAGGGCTTCCTTTTCTGCATCGGCGAAGAAACTGCCCACTTGTGTCTCTTTAGGCTCTTGCACTGACCCCAGGTTCACTTTGGTCATAACCTCTTTGGCAGCTTGGGCCCGGTTGTCCTCTTGGTCAACTACACTCTCGAGACTCGAGAACTTCTTTAATGTATTGTTCGTTTAATGTGTCTGCTTCTTTATCAATTGAATTATTAACGTCTTTTAAGTTGTTTGTTAACTTATCAGTTGTTAAAGTGGCAATGAGAGGATACTCCGAAAGGTCAGACTTTTCATTAAACAAGAACGGGAATACATGATTGGCTACAACATTATTGTCCTTCGGCGTAAGGCCATTGGATGACTCAGACGACTGGACTCTGACAAGGACTGACTCAGAGGGTTTGAGACCGGGTTTAGGGAGACGTGGGTGCGGGCCCAGCTTGTCTTCCAATTCTGCCTGGCTTGCCCTTGGTCCGGTGAAAGTTACCCAATTCTTCGCGGCATTGCCGGATGCTTGATGAGGGTGCGGGGATCGAGAGGCTTGGCTTCGCTGTCCCAATCATGGCAATCATGCTATTGTCGGAGCCCCGCCGATCAAGTTGGGCATCCATGACTTCTTCAAACAGACTCGTAGAGCTGGTCCACCGAGAGCGTCTTCTATGAATTCTAGTTCCTTCGCTTTGGATTTACCGTCTCGAATGTGGCCTCGGTGGCTGATCCGAACAATCGTTTCCCATGGAGAGTACCTTGAGTTGCTCCTCCAAGTCTGGGATTCCCTTGAATGTGTACTCATCTTTGGACTCGTGGTGGCGGTTGGTCCAGTAGAGCCGTGATGTCGAGGAACGCTCCCTTATCGAATTAGCTTTGAGTCCTCTAAAACGCTTGAGGTCCCGTGCTAGCCGTTCCATTCTTCCCGTAGTCTCGTATCGACTATCTCTGCTTCTTTCTCATCTTCATCAGCCCACCGTCGGTCCCCGCCCGTCGCCGGTTTCGCCGCCGGTCCCCTCGCTCGCTGCCGGTTCCCTTGTCGGTCCCCTCGCCTGCTGCCGGTTCCCTTGTCGGTCCCCTCGGTTCTGCTTGGTTCCCTTGGTGAAGTAATGAGCGAGGTCAAAGCCGTAAGGTCGGAGATTGGGTGTGCCGTCGGAGGTTCCCCTTACGGCCGCCGCCTTGGTGCGGGCGAGCCTTTTGTCTTCCTTGATATCGCCCGGTGTTGGCACGTAGCCAAGCCCCGGACCGTGGTATGGTCCTTGACTTCAATGACTTGGTGTTGGCCTTGCAGCCTCTTGCCGAGCCCCACCCCGGGATGAAGTTCATGAGTTTCATCATCTTCATGGCGAGGAGGAATCTCGATCATGAGACAAAGTGGAAGGTCCACGTTGCATATTTGGATCTTGGAGGTCTCCAGTGAATCCAGCTTAATGGCATGTCATCATTATGCTTGATTTCCAACACGGGAATGTCGTTGGTGCCGGTCCCCTCGGTGGTGACGCCGTCGCCGTAGACCGTGGTTAGCTCGTTGCCTTGCATGAACTTGAGGCACCGATGAAGGGTGGATGCCACGCCATTGATTTGATGCAGCCAGGGACGCCCAGATGGCTGTGAAAGTGATTGGAATGTCCAACACTTGGAATTCGGTGGGGATCATCCGCTTACCGAACCGATATTGAGAGTAGCAACCTCGAGAACCGTACGGAAGTAGAGTCATAGGCCTTGACAAGCAGTGTGGACTAAAGGCTTCAGATCTCGTGGGCTTGATGTCAAGCAGTCCATCATCTTGGCGGGCAAGACATTCATTCTCGGGAACCTCCGTCTACCAACACGCGGGAAGGCGACGCTCGTCCACTGGATCATGATGTAGAGCGGCTCATTGTGATCGCCCCCAAATTTTGGAAGGTCCAAATCTGTGAAGGTGATAATGTTGCTATAGTGGATGTTACCGATCATCCGAATGACTTCATCTGGGGTTGGCCCACGGGGACCATGGTACGGGCCAGGCTTTCCTCTAGCTTGAGCTTGTGAGGATAAGAGGAGGTGAGCAGAGACCAAAGAGAAATGTTCGCCCGAGTCCGCTTGAGCCGAGTGAGGATCGGGTCCTCTTTCAAGGAATTTGCGTCCTCGGGCCGGCCGGGTTGCAGTCTGGCCCGTCGGCTTTTGGTGGCCTTAGGTGGTAATGCATGGATTTGACCCGATCGGGTTAGGACGCCGACATCAGGTTTGGTCCCTTCAACAGCCGCTCTGAGTTGAGCCATAGTTAGAGGAGGATTCCTCGTAGCATAGGGCCATATGTCTTCCCTCAACTTATTGATTGTGGATGAATTCCCTGGAGCTTCGGCAGCCTTGACGAATTCTCGTCCCGGGATACCGGCTTGGATGCCTCTGCGGGGAGGTAGCCTACAGCTTTGACGCAGCTTGTTCGAATGTCGGTGCACAAATGTGGTTGCTCGAATCGAACCGTGCGTTGCTGACCCTCCGGGGGAGGTTGGAGATTTCTCGGCTCAAGCAAACGGTCTCCTTGATCTCTTCACGGTATATCGCGTTCCTTTCCTTCTTGCTGAGCATACTCAGGGCATTCTGGAGTTGGGTCTGGCGATACTCGTGGTTTGCTAGTTTTCCTCCGCTCTGGGCCCAGATCAACCTTCTTGCAGCGGAGCCTGCGTCGAGAGTTAGCGCCTGCGTTTCTTCCCATGTGAGAATGGCCAGTGCTTCTTTGAACTGCGTGCGGCAGTCTAGGTAAACTTCCATCGGGGAGAGCTTTCTCCTCTGCTTTATCTGAGCGGCGGGTATGTCGGAAGGTGAGTACACGGCTTCCCGAACATCTGCCCATGTTACTGGTTGCTGTCCCAGTTGACTATTTCTGTAAACGAATGCCTCAGTCTGTGGAATTTCCCTGAGTAGTTGCTCGAGACGAATTTCCATCCTCCTCTTGTTTTTAAATAGACCTTCCTCCCTGAGTTGGCCTTTCAATTTAAGTGTGGAAATGATCCGTTCCCATCCTCCCAGGACCCTTGGGAGTCCGGTTTTGTTGACTTCATGCCCGGCTTGGAAGAGAATGGTTTCATCGTCTTCGTCGTCGCTTTCACAGAGAACTTGCTTTCCCCGGGAAGGTAAGCGCTGGGATTCTTTTGTAGGTGTTAGTTCCCTAGGCCTATAGAGATAGACCTTTATGTAATGTCATTGTTCATTTATATATGAGATTGCTTCTTTGATTATTATATGTGTTTGCATGTTTAGTTATAATAATCGTGTCCCTAGTACTTATGAAGCACTAGTATGAAGTCTAATGGATAATCATATGATGATTATATGCATGGAGATGCACATTAGATTCATGGGTACTTGTTAGAGAACAAGGTACTGGACTTGACCCATTATGAGATTTATGTCATGGTCATATGTCATAATTAAATCTCATATAGTCATATCATTGATATCCTTTGACCTGAGATTATCATCGTCTTCCGCTTGATGAATATCATGTTTGATATAGTTTAACGTTATCTTTAACCGGATGACAATAAGGGCTATCATTGGCATGGTATGATTCTTGTTGGGAAGAATGATAAGTCAAGATGGAAATTGTCCCTCGTAAAGAGAGATGTTTGCTTGGCCACTCGTAAGTAAGATTGATGTAGTGCATGGCCATGCCCGAATGAATTAATGTGATTAATGTCATTCGATTAATCAATTTACTTGGTAACGAGAAAGCATTGAACAATATGAGTTGACGTGGACCATGACTCATGTTCAATATAACATCATGTGACAATGGGATTGTGATATGTTCTATGTAGGAAAATCGAACTTGATATCATACTATTTGGGTAGGCATGATGGCTTGCTAGAGTCCGCTCATGTCTTATGAGGATCGATGTGATCGGACTCATTGCCAACATAGTATGGTCCTATGGGGTCACACGCATCGAACGAATTGTCAAAAATGAAGAAAATGGGTTTTCGGGGCTCGGGGACGACTCGTCTCAAGGCCGAACCAAGTCGTGCCTTGGCGAAGGGACGCCTGTGTTCGATGGGAGTGTCCCGAGGGACGACTCGTGCTCTGGGGCACGAGTCGTGCCCAAAGGGACGGCTCGTCCCGTGAGCTAAGCCAAGTCGTGCCTCTTGCGGGGACGCCAGATCGATGGGAGCTGCAGAGGGACGACTCGTGCCACCGGGGACGAGTCATCCCGTCGGGCCTGGACTGATACGTAAATGGCCTGATTTTAGGGTTTTCGCAAAGGGCTTTTATTTGTAACGTATAAATAGTTGCCCCTGGTTGCCCTAGCCGTCATTAGAACGTTTTTGGTTTGAGAGAAACACTTAGAGTGGGAGATTTCAATTGAGAATCAAACACCACCAAATCCATTGTTCTTCATTGATTGAAAGGTGTTTCAATCAATTGGATCTAGCAATCCTCCTAGAAGAGTTCTAGGGTTCGTTCCGCGCGTGGATAAACATAGAGGATCTTCGTTCATCAAGATCTTTGGTTCGTGATTCCCGTTCGTTCATCAAGGATTAAGAAGATCATTCAATCTGGAGTTGGGTCAAGTTTATCAAAGGCAAAAGCATTCAAGGTTGGTAATTCTATTTCATCTCTCTTAATTATTCATCTAGAACGGATTCCAGGGCTTGGGGTTTTTCGAGTTATTGCTTATTCCGCTGCGCATGGACCCTCGAAACCCTACAAAGGGTATCGTAGCCCCGTTCATGATGCTTAGTTAGATAATCATGATAATTATGTAATATGATTATATGAATTTTCATGATGTGCATGATCTAGAATATGAAATTGTATGAGTTTTACTTGAGAAGTAATAGTATATATAGATATACCATGATTATGAAATTATAATATATATGATTAATATGATTAATCTAGATTATGGGATGTCAATTTCATTGATATGATTAATGTGATTAATCTAGGATATTTGTGATGTATTACTTGGTATATTGGTGGACACCAAAACCTTTCCCCACGTGCACTTCGATGGAAGTGTGGGATAATCTTGGAGCACGTGGCCGCGTACTAGTAATTACTGATCAAATGTAATATGTGTTGCATCATTCCATGTTCATAATTATGTTCATATAGTTTTCATGAATCAACCTTGGGATGTAATTGATAAGCATGAAAAATTGAACCTTCTTTGTAATTTGAGTTTGTTTTATGCCACCCATGTTTAAACACTTGTGAGTACACGGGTAGTTTTATGTGGGCTCGCCATAGCGAGGTGCATTAATTCTATCTTTGTATGATCAAGATGATCAAATAGTGGTTGCTATACGTTTAACATGGTTGAACTCAATTAGGCTATCAAAACGGTTTTGGGCCTAAGGCATAAGATGAGATTGAAACATGTGACATAAGATGTCTATAATCTCATAATGATCTAAGAGTCATATATAGATATGATTGATAAATGTTATCTACCTTTTTAGTTTAATTTTGAGCAGTCGTGCCATAGCCGACTTGAAATTAAATTAAAGTTGGGTCTTAGCCTATTAAATTATATTATACATATTTGTATAAGAAGGTTATATAATTTAGTGGGAGTATTTGTGAAATACGTTAATTAATCTCTTAAATGAATTGGTACTTATATGTGTTCATATCTTGTTGCATATCTTTGTAGATCAATGGCACATGTAAACAATAATCAAAACATGTCATCGCGATCAGTCCTTGAGAAGGACAAGTTAGAGGAGAATGGCAATAACTATGTGGATTGGATCCGCAGTTTGGGAATTGTTCTCAAACAAGAAAGGAAGTTGTACATTCTCGATGGACCCGTTCCACCCGAGCCGGCTGCTAATGCAACTAAAGCGGAAAGGGACCAACATAAGAAGCATATGGATGATTCTATTGATGTTGGTTGCTCGATGCTTGCGACCATGTGTAAGGCTCTTCGAAGGACCTTGTACACATGGAAGCCTATGATTTGGGAAATCATTTGAAGGAAATGTTCCAGCTTGCAAGCACGTACGGAAAGGTTTGACACTATGAAGGCTCTTCATTCATGCAAGATGATTGAAGGACAACCCGTTGGGCCTCATGTGTTGAAGATGAAGGGTCACCTCGAACATCTTGAGAGGCTTGGGTATCCTATCCAAGCTTAGAGCCGGCTACGGATATGATATTGCATTCACTCCCCGAGAGTTATAATCGGTTTGTTCTGAATTATAACATGAATGGGATGAATAAATCTCTGTCTCGAATTGCATGGGATGCTAAAGAATGCGGAGAACAATATTACCAAGAAAACCAATCAAGTGTTGATGGTGAATAAAGGAAAGGGGTTCAAAAACAAGGTTAAAGCAAAAGTTGCTAAACCGGAGGCAAAGGTTGCCGTTGTGAGAAGCCTAAACCCAAATCCCAAAAGGATGCGGTGTGCTACCATTGCAAGGAATCTGGGCATTGGAGGCGTAGCGCAAACTTTATCGTGAAGGGCGAAGAAGAAGGGAAATGAGATTGCCATGACTTCGTGTATCTATATGATAGATGTTTTACTTTCTACCTCTAGTTCTTGGGTATTAGATACCGGATGTGGATCTCACATTTGCCTAAATGTGCGGGGACTAAAGAATAGAAGGTTGCTCAAAGAGGGTGAAGTAGATCTACGGGTTGGAAATGGAGCAAGAGTTGCCGCATTGGCCGTAGGGACTTACGAAGTCACTTTACCAAGCGGATTAATTTTAGTTTTAAATAAGCTGTTATTATGTTCCGTATTTGAGAAGAAACATTATTTCTATTTCATGTTTAGACAATGAGGGTTACAATTTTCTTATTGCGAATAAGAGATTTTCGATTTATTTGAATGACATGCTTTATTGTGTTGCTCATTCTTTTAATGGCCTTTATGTCTTGGATGTTGAGAATAATGTTGATAATGTCTATCATGTTAGTAAGAAATTCAAACCAAATAATGTGAATGACACATATAAATGGCATTGCCGTCTTGGGCACATAAACGAGAAACGCATCTCTAAACTCCATAAAGATGGATATTTAGACTCATGTGATTATGAATCATATGATGTTTGCGAGTCTTGTTTATTGGGCAAGCAAGATTTACTAAAGCACCTTTTACTTAGAGTAGTGAAAGGGCTAGTGATTTGTTGGCTCTTGTACATACTGATGTATGTGGACCAATGAATAGCATTGCTAGGGGAGGATTTCGGTACTTCATAACGTTCACTGATGACTTATCAA
Organism: Adenophora triphylla var. japonica; assembly: GCA_022495995.1. Lineage (NCBI taxonomy): Eukaryota > Viridiplantae > Streptophyta > Magnoliopsida > Asterales > Campanulaceae > Adenophora > Adenophora triphylla. The sequence goes on from JAFEMH010000281.1 coordinate 305,622, forward strand.
GATATGGCTACGTCTATCTGATGAAGTACAAAAGTGAAGCTTTTGAGATATTTAGAATATTTCAAAGTGAAGTACAAAATCAACTTGGCAAAACTATTAAAACACTTTGATCCGATCGAGGTGGTGAATATTTGAGCCAAGAATTTGACGATCATCTGAAAAGTTGTGGAATTATTTCAGAACATACTCCACCCGGAACACCACAATGGAATGGTGTGTCCGAGAGGAGAAATCGAACTCTATTAGATATGGTTCGATCGATGATGAGTCAAGTGAACCTTCCTATTTCCTTTTGGGGACATGCACTGGAAATGTACCCGCTTTCACACTTAACAAGGTCCCTACTAAATCGGCTCCTAAAACCCCACATGAGATGTGGTATGGAAGAAAGCCTAGCTTATCTTTCATGAAGATTTGGGGATGTGAGGTTTATGTAAAGAAATTGGTTTCTGAACATAAACTTGCACCCAGATCTGATAAATGTATTTTCGTTGGTTATCCCAAGGAAACGAAAGGATATCTATTTTACAACCAATCCGAGAACAAAGTGTTTGTTGCTCGAAATGGTGTCTTTCTAGAGAAAGAGTTTCTATCTAAAGAAACTAGTGGGAGTAAAATTGATCTTGAAGAAATTCAAGAACCCGAAAATGACAAGGAACCAATAGTAGAGACGGAACCAAGTTCACAAGTCATTTGTGGAACCGGTTCAAGATACACAAGTTCTTCGCAGATCGGATAGGATACGATCCGAACCTGAGAGATATGGATTTCTCATGACGGAAAGTAATGAAGTAGAAATCATTGAGAATGATGAACCTACTTCCTATCAAGAGGCGATGTCCACTCCTGATTCGGACAAGTGGCTGGGAGCCATGGAATCCGAAATCAAATCCATGTACGATAATCAAGTTTGGAACTTGATTGATCCACCCGAAGGTGTAAAAACCATAGGGTGCAAGTGGGTTTTCAAAAAGAAAACCGACATGGATGGGAAGGTACATACTTATAAGGCTAGGCTAGTTGCTAAGGGGTATACGCAGATTTATGGCGTTGACTATGATGAAACCTTTTCGCCCGTAGCAATGCTTAAGTCTATTAGAATCCTAATTGCCATAGCCGCATATTACGACTATGAGATATGGCAAATGGACGTCAAAACAGCGTTTCTTAACGGAAACCTACTTGAGGATGTATACATGATACAGCCTAAAGGGTTTGTCGATCCAAAGGGTTCTAACAAAGTGTGTAAGTTGCAGAGATCCATTTATGGATTGAAGCAAGCTTCCCGGAGCTGGAATCTACGTTTTGATGAATCAGTCAAAGAGTTTGGCTTCATTAAAAACGAAGATGAACCTTGTGTATACAAGAAGATAAGTGGGAGCATAGTGCTATTTCTGGTGTTGTATGTTGATGACATCTTGCTCATTGGAAACAATGTTCCTGCACTTGAGACTGTAAAGTCCTGGTTAGGAAAATGTTTCTCAATGAAAGATATGGGTGAGGCGGCTTATATCCTTGGTATCAAGATCTATAGAGATAGATCAAGAAGGATGATTGGTTTGAGTCAGAGTACATATATTGACAAGGTCCTTAGAAGATTCAAGATGGAAAATTCTAAGAGAGGATACTTGCCAATGGGACATGGCATTACTCTTAGCAAGACTCATTGTCCTAAGACAAATGATGAGCGAAAGAGAATGAGTGATATACCATATGCTTCGGCAATTGGGTCTATCATGTATGCCATGTTATGTACTAGACCCGATGTCTCGTATGCTCTAAGCGCAACGAGTAGATACTACCGATCCTGGTGAGAACCATTGGATAGGTTGTCAAGAATATCCTTAAGTACTTGAGAAGGACTAAGGATGTATTCTTGGTATTTGGAGGAATGGAAGATGATCTGGTTGTAAAGGGTTACACAGATGCAAGCTTCCAAACCGACAAAGATGACTATAGATCGCATGTTTTGTGTTTATGCTAAATGGAGGTGCCTTTGTTTGTTGGAAGAGTTCCAAGCGAGAGAGCACCGTTGCTGATTCTACAACCGAAGCCGAGTACATAGCAAGACATCGGATGCGGCTAAGGAGGCGGTTTGGATCAAGAAATTCGTTAGTGACTTAAAAGTCGTTCCAAGTATCACTAACCCGATAGAGTCGTTTCGTGACAACAATGGTGCTATTGCCCAAGCAAAAGAACCAAGGTCACATCAGCGATCCAAACACATTTTGAGACGCTTCCACCTCATTCGAGAAATGCGTGGAAAGGGAGGACGTCAAGATATGCAAGGTACCAACGGATGACAACATTTCGGACCCTCTCACCAAGCCTTTACCACAAGCTAAACATGATGGTCATGTTAGGTCCATGGGTATAAGATACATGAATGATTGGGCCTAGTGCAAGTGGGAGTCTAGGTTGCCCTAGGCCTATAGAGATAGACCTTTATGTAATGTCATTGTTCATTTATATATGAGATTGCTTCTTTGATTATTATATGTGTTTGCATGTTTAGTTATAATAATCGTTTCCCTAGTACTTATGAAGCACTAGTATGAAGTCTAATGGATAATCATATGATGATTATATGCATGGAGATGCACATTAGATTCATGGGTACTTGTTAGAGAACAAGGTACTGGACTTGACCCATTATGAGATTTATGTCATGGTCATATGTCATAATTAAATCTCATATAGTCATATCATTGATATCCTTTGACCTGAGATTATCATCGTCTTCCGCTTGATGAATATCATGTTTGATATAGTTTAACGTTATCTTTAACCGGATGACAATAAGGGCTATCATTGGCATGGTATGATTCTTGTTGGGAAGAATGATAAGTCAAGATGGAAATTGTCCCTCGTAAAGAGAGATGTTTGCTTGGCCACTCGTAAGTAAGATTGATGTAGTGCATGGCCATGCCCGAATGAATTAATGTGATTAATGTCATTCGATTAATCAATTTACTTGGTAACGAGAAAGCATTGAACAATATGAGTTGACGTGGACCATGACTCATGTTCAATATAACATCATGTGACAATGGGATTGTGATATGTTCTATGTAGGAAAATCGAACTTGATATCATACTATTTGGGTAGGCATGATGGCTTGCTAGAGTCCGCTCATGTCTTATGAGGATCGATGTGATTGGACTCATTGCCAACATAGTATGGTCCTATGGGGTCACACGCATCGAACGAATTTTCAAAAATGAAGATAATGGGTTTTCTGGGCTCAGGGGACGACTCGTCCCCAAGGCTGAACCAAGTCGTGCCTTATGAAGGGACGCCAGGTTCAGTGGGAGTGTCCTGAGGGACGACTCGTGCTCTGGGGCACGAGTCGTGCCCAAAGGGACGACTCGTCCGTGAGCTAAGCCAAGTCGTGCCTCTTGCAGGGCGCGCGGAGATCGGATGAGGCTGCAGAGGGGACGACTCGTGCCCACGGGGGACGAGTCGTCCCGGGCCTGGACTGATACGTAAATGGCCTGATTTTAGGGTTTTTGCAAAGGGCTTTTATTTGTAACGTATAAATAGTTGCCCCTGGTTGCCCTAGCCGTCATTAGAACGTTTTTGGCTTGAGAGAAACACTTAGAGTGGGAGATTTCAATTGAGAATTGAGAATCAAACACCACCAAATCCATTGTTCTTCATTGATTGAAAGGTGTTTCAATCAATTGGATCTAGCAATCCTCCTAGAAGAGTTCTAGGGTTCGTTCCGCGCGTGGATAAACATAGAGGATCTTCGTTCATCAAGATCTTTGGTTCGTGATTCCCGTTCGTTCATCAAGGATTAAGAAGATCATTCAATCTGGAGTTGGGTCAAGTTTATCAAAGGCAAAAGCATTCAAGGTTGGTAATTCTATTTCATCTCTCTTAATTATTCATCTAGAATGGATTCCAGGGCTTGGGGTTTTTCGAGTTATTGCTTATTCCGCTGCGTATGGACCCTCGAAACCCTACATCTTTCTGCTGTGACGTTCCATCTCCTAGGTCATCGGGACCGTTGACCACCCTTGCCTGGCAGAGGGGGTTGGATGAGAACAGACGGTAGTCAGGGAAGTTGCCATGAGCAAAACTCTTGAGGTCGAACTGATCTAGAGTGGCCTCTAGCTTTCTGTCTGAAGCTGCCTGTGACACTTTTAGGGCTTGGTCCCTGTAGGTCTTTCGAGCTTGGTCTTCGTCCCAAAGACGACTTTCTTGAGCGGCTAGTTCCATGAGGGCTTTCCTCGCGAGAGCTAAGCGATCTGTGGAGGTGCGCACCGTCGGCTAGTGTCCGTAACCGTGATTACATTCACATCACCGAATGGCGGAAACACTTGAATTATGTTGACGAAGGAAGTCGGGCAGGACATTCCATGCGGCCTTCCTTGATCTCGGTTACCAAGAAGTTTGCCCATATACTGTTGATTGACCCCACGGGGTATTGAATTATGCAATGTTGACGGTCTCGTGATCTCGCTCGATCGCCAAGTCTATCAGAGCTAGCGCCGGCCGGGATGTACACGATCCGGGCCCGTGACGCGGGTTGCAGCTCAGCTAGAGCATGTTGATTTACGAGGTGGTCATTTCCTATGTCGAAAGCGGCTGCCTTGCGAGGAAGGCTTTCACCCTGGATGTGGCCGGGCGCCAAAGCGTTCCCGAGGTTGATCGACTTGTAGGGTGAGGAGCTTGGTCTCCTTCGCGTTGACCTTAGCCTTGGCGGCACTTGAGGGTATAAGCAGCGACGGCAAGGGCCGGTTGCCAGCGGAAGTGTACTCGAAGTAGTGATGAGCTCACGAGCTCGCTTGGCCGGGAGCCTCGCTTACCAAGAGCAGGGCGGTCGTCGAGGGTGACCTCGGTATTTGCGGAATCGACGATAAGGACCGGATCCTTGGTATCATCGGGATATCGGGAATAGATGATGTTGACGAAGTCGTCGTCAACCACTTGATCGTAGGATTCTTTGTCGTGTCAACCAAGAACTTCCAATTGTCGGATAAGCTTGCTTATGCTTGGACGTTGAGCTTGACAATTTCCATGGTATTGGAACCTTGGTCGTAGGTGACCCGTCGGGAGGAGTTCCGTCCTCAAAGCGAGCATGTGAATGCAGAGGTCCGCACTGTGTCGCGCGTCCTCGACTCCGGAGAGTCCTCATTCGTCGTCATTCGATCGCTCAATCAGTGTAGGGACGTATTGCATCTAGTTGCGTTGCTGGAGCAGCTAGGAAAATCTCGTACCCCATGCTTGAGAGGAAAGGATTAGTGGGGAATCCCTCTCGTAGGACAGCCCATACAACTGTCATACATTCGAGATGAGTATGACGGTGCTTGTCAACCTTTATCACGAAGATTTCTTCGCCTGGCAGGGCCAGAGAATGGGTTTGAAGAATGCTGACAAATCTCTGAGCAGAGACAGGGGGTTTATGTGCCCGCATCATGGCGATGTTCAGCGTTTCCTTCCAATCTGCCTCCAAATGTTGGAAACGACAGTTGAACTTGATGTATCGGGCCTGTGAGTGCACTTTTGCTCGATGCGTTTACATAGTTAGCATCACCGGACTACGAGGGATTCTCGATGAGATTTGCCCGGTATTCCCTTGGTTGATTCGAAGGAGAGTAACCCGGTGCTCGAGTGCGGACACGCTTAGCTCTTGTCTCGGCTTCATTTCCTATGAGGAAACTATCCTCGGATGACTTCGAGATCTCCTGCTTAGGTTAATGAACTTAACACATGATGGAGAGTGGAAGCTATGGCTTTCATGTGGTGTAGCCAAGGGCGTCCTAAAAGAGCTGAACTCGGATGGGATGTCCATCGCATGGAATTTTGCCGGCACCATTTGGGTTTCGAACCGAGTTCCAGTCGGCGTCCCCAGGATGGGACGGGACGAGCCGCCGTAGGCCTTGATAGTCCGAGCCGACGGAATCGAGATGGCTTTCGGTGATACGGAGGGCTCGCATCATGCGAGAGGGAGAACATTAACGGCTGACCCGTTATCTACCAATACTCCAGGGAGTGATATGGTGTTGAGCTTGAGAGTGATGTCTGAGCTTCGTTGTGCCCCGAGGCATCTCTTGGTAGGTCTTCATCACGTAACGTGATCATACCGCCATACGAAACGGGAGTCGTAGATCTCTGTCTCTATCCGTAGAAGGAGAGTCATCCACCCATCCGTTTCCTGTCTTCCTCTTGCGAGGTAAAGCCTTTCTTTGGAACCTCGGGAGTGTGTTGAGGCCGCTTGTGGCGGTTGCCGCCCTTAGTTAGCACATTGATCGAGTGCGATTGCCAAGTGACCTTGAAGTAAGATTACCAGATCTCGAGGTATTCCGTGTCCGGGGGTCTGAATGCAGTTTCGGCTGGGACTTTTCGGCTTTCCCTGTCCTGCTCTAAAGCCGCATGGCCTCGAAGGCAAAGAGGACTGGAGTACGGTACGTAGTAGTCGAACCTCCCGAAGGTTCTCCGAGTGTACCTACCGGTGTCCCAGCCTTCGTATCTTTCTCTCGATTCTTTGTTGAGAGGATTTCTTCTTTTGTTTTCTCGGAGGATTGCTCCGGACGGTTTCTCGGGACTCGTACTCCGGGCGGGCGGAGCGATCACAAACATCGTAGGCGATGTGGACATTAGAGGAGGATCCGGTGAAAGAGGCGGAGAAACCGGCCCTTTGTGGCACTCTTCTTGGGCACCCACTCAATGGAATTCACGCCGTTATTGTTCGGAAAGGGGTTCCCCGATCAGTACACCCACGGGGCGCTCTAACTTGCCTTCTTCTATCAAGTTACGGATTTCGTATCGTAACCCCAAACGGTTGTCGAGTGGTATGGCCGTGATACGATGGAAGGCGCGATATTTGCTCTTGTCCGCATTGGCTACGGGAATTTTGGGTTTGTAATTGGCAACGGGCTTAAGGAGACCCTCCTTGATTAACCCTTCCGACATCTTGCTCGGTGGCATGTCCAACTTGTCGAAGTGTACGGCAGTCGCGCCGAGTAGAATTGTTGCTTTGCGGGGCGGGTTTCGTTACCCGACCGTTGTCCCCGATGGACGTAGTTGACGAGACGTATCTTTCCCTTTGCCGGGGCCGGTGCGGGATTGAATGCAACCGCTGAGCGAGCGGTATCGGTATGGGCTGTGCGGTAGCCAACCTTTCCTTGAGATCCTTCTCGAACCGTGAGCCGACATTGACCATGGCCGGAGATGCGGGATGAAATTGTGGACCGATGAGAGTTCGATGGACGGTCTTAAGCGGGACTTGAAGATCCACATCTGTTCGTCTTTGGAGAGTGGCTCCATGATCTCGGAGAGTTTCCGGCTCCATCTCTTGTAGAATTCCCAACACTTTCATCCGCTTTACGCTCGGTGGTGATTAAGTCCTCGCGACTTGTTTCCCACTCTAAGTTGGATCTGTGCCGTTCCAGAAGATGTTGCGATCTGTTCCCAGTGTGGCGATCCGCGAGCTTGACCCTCGAAACCATCGTAACGCTGAACTTTTGAGCGTATGCTTTGGAAGTGGTCGGCCATTTCTTTGGAGGGTTTCTCCTTTTGCTCTCATGCCGAGAACGTAGGTATCGACGTGCGTTTGAGGACATTCGGTTCCGTCGAATCGGTCCATCTCCGGCATTACGAACTTGGCAGGAGAGGCGTGACCATTCCCGGATACACGTGGATTTGAGCGTTTCTGCTTTGAGCTGCTCATGGTGGCTTTCGGGTCTTTCATTTGCTCGACCATCCGTGCTAAGGTTGGGTCCAAGTGGTGGACTGTGAGGCTCGGCGCCGGGTGCTACCACGTGAGCGGTAGTGATTGGAGGTGGAAGGCTTGGTATATGAGAATATACGGGGCCTTTTCTCGAACTCATGTATCGGGGTTTTGTCCCGGTGTTTAGGGATTCGTGTATAGGCAACGGGGACGAACCCGGGAGGGTATTGAGGAATATTGGCATCTGAGATGGTCGGCGGTGCGCCGGTGATATTGGAGTGATAGGAGTAGCACCGGGCCGACCAAAATGGCGGGGTTGCCACGAGAGGTGGCAACATGGAGCCTAGGTCATTTGTTTCCTTGGTTGGAAGGCATCCCGTAAGTTGGCGGGGGAGGAACTGATTGAAGGTTTGGTGGCTGGTTTCGGGAATCGTCATCCTTGACCAGACAAAAGTACCGTCTGCGGCGGGGATAGCTTCTATACCACGCTCATTCGAAAGGCCGTATCACGAAATTACTGATCTTCTTTACGCCTCTTGTGAACCTCACAAGCCCGGATGGCTTCTTCCAATGTCATATCTGTTCTAGGTGGCGGGGTCCTTCCCCGTCACGATTTCTCGGTGAGCTAGACATGTCGGAAATTTCCGTCGAGGGAACCGAGGGAACCGAAGAACTCGTCCGACGCCTGCCGTTACGGTGATCCTGGCAAGGCGGCGGCCGAAAATCTGAACCACTTTCTCGCTCGCCGCAGGGAACGAAAGGAAGGGTTTAGGCTTCGGAAAAGGGATTTGGCTCAAGGTTTTCGGGCTTGTGCAATGTGCGATTACCGATTAATGTTTACTTAAAGCACGTTTTCTCAGAGTCCTAATCGGTTGGAAAAGAGCGGGTCTTCTTTTTCGCAACTAATCCTAGAGCTCTAATCAGTGGATCTCGTCACTACGCTTATAAGCCCCTCGTTTCCATTGTAGATCATCTTTCTCAGGACGGACTATCCTGAGCGAGGTCTGATAAGGCAAGCGAGTTCCACCGACAAAGGAAAAAGTGAACTTAAGGCTAGCTGATCACGCAAACTTTCAACGTGTGTGACGTACGGGCCACAGTCGAAGTCAACGTCCTTAAGTTAAGGCGGGAATCGTGCCAAAATTTGGGCATGACCTCTCCTGACTCGCTTGTGCGAGAGACCTTAGCTTTTTAGCGTTGGCCAAGTTGTGGCTGGCACGATACATACGGCGAGGTTTGGTGACATGGCGTCACATTGAACCTTCGGGTATATTTTTCGACAGAGCTCCGCGTCAAAGTCAAGGCTGAAAAGCTCAAGACTTCGGGTCGGGAACGACCTTTGGTCTCAAACTCTCGAGCTTGACTCGGAGCGGGGCCCGGCGTGAAAAATATACACTTAGGCTTTATGACACGAGCTAAGCCAAAAACCAACCGGGGTCTTGGACAAAGTGTGACACAAAGAGTGCATGGCTTACACGGGCGAGGATGGGATGTTTGGGACGACCCCGTGCACCCCCGAAAGGTGTCTGGCAGACCAATCGGAGAGCAACTGATAAGGCCATCCCGGGTTAGGGGTTGTAGTGTGCAGTGTACCGAGGCAGCAAGTGCACGTGAAGTGCGGTGTTCCGAGGCAGCAAGTGCGAGTAGTGTGCGGTCACTAAAATTCTTTTTCTGAGTAAAACAGAGATTTTTTTCAGAATGTGTCTTAAAGAATTTATGATGCACAGTTCAAAAGACAGCATGAAAATCAAACATGAATGGGGATGCACAAACATGGTATGATTTTGAAAAGTTGACAATGTAATGCCTTTGAAACAAAAACCGTTCGAGGTTTAAAGGAACTCACACACACGAAAACGAGGAAGGGTAAACGAAAGTTTGACCCACGGAAGGCTTTTTTGAAAACAATGGTAGTTTTGAAAAAAGTATCTTGTCCCCAGCGGAGTCGCCAACTTAAATTACCCGGATTTCGCGCGATGCGAAAGGCGGTTGTCTTTCGCGGAGGGGTTGGTGTCTGAGACCTCGCTTCATGGGAAGGAACAAAATGAGGAGTCGCCACGCGGTTTTTGTATTTTGAGCCCAAACGTTGAGAAACGGCTATTGTGAAAAGGTGTCGTTTTTATTGGTAGCAAAAACTTAGGAAAAGGTTTTGAAAGCGGGGATCATTTTTATTGGCAGCAAAAACGAGTAAAAAGCTTTTTGTACCAGAGATTGTTAGGTTCGGAGGTAAAGTTACGTTTCGGGTAGAGTATTACGAGATCGCCCGAAATGCCTCGCATGACGAGTCTTTCTACCTTTCTCGAAATCGTGTGTGTGTGTGTGTCTTTTGAAATGGGGGCTTGAATGACAAGCTTAATCTTGGTTTGGATGACAAACGTTGATTAGGTAACTTTGTTTGAAAAGACGAGCGTTTGAATGACAAACGTCGGTTTTGAGTTTGAAATGAGCGTTTGCGTGGCAAACGTCGATTTTGAGACGGAAATGAGCGTTTGCGTGGCAAATGTCGATTTTGAGTTGAAATGAGCGTTTGCGTGGCAAATGTCGATTTTGAGTTTGAAATGAACATTTGCGTGGCAAATGTCGATTTTGAGTTGAAAAGGAGTTCGAAGGTCGAACTCCGTTTTTTTGAACCGGGCGAGTCATTGTTAACAATTTTTACGGGAAAAATGCGTTTTAAATGATTTTAAGTGTCAAATGGCGGCTTTTAGTTTGAAGATGAGCATTCGGAGGCCGAACGTCATTTGCGCGTTTTGAAAGAGAGTTCGACGGACGAACTCCGGTTTTGAATCGGGCATTACATTGTTAACGATTTTTACGGGAAAAATGCGTTTTAAATGATATGCGATCAACGAATCGGGTTGCGACTCGGACTTTGAAAAGTAAATACTATCACGATCCAAACGGGTCGGACTTTGTAAATGACAATATTTAAAGTGCGGTATCAACGGAATCAAACGATCCGGATTCGTAAATGACGATCAACGAGGCCAAACGGCTCGGATTTGTAAATGACGATCAACGAGGCCAAACGGCTTGGATTTGTAAATGACTGAAATTAAAATGACGATCGACGGATCGATCGATCCAAAATTGGTAAATGACAATAAAAGTAAATGGAACGGGTCGGAACGCCGTTTTAACCGTGATTACTTCTCTTACGGAAAGAGAAGAGGATCGAGGGCTAAAACGTATCGGACCCCGTTAGACGGAAGCGTCTACATTTCGATAACGACGTTCGAAACGGTTGTAGCGGCGGCGCGTAAACCGAGACGGGCGAGAGATTTAGAGAGAGGGAGTTATACCTATGGCTAGGGTTGACTCCTTTGGCTCGGGAGGTGTGTACGGGACATGGAAAGTGATTCGAAAGGTTGTTTCGAAGTAGTAAGGTGCGAATTTGATCGAAATACGAAGATTTCACGCGAATCGAGATGAAACGGGAGCTCGGAAGGGGTGAAAACCGCTTCGCCGCTGGGGGTGGTGATTTTTTGGAGTGAATTTCTCGGTCCTTTTGCCTTTGACGGTAACTTCTATTTATAGGGTGAAAATTGCGGTAGGAGTCCGGACGGACTTGACCGAATCCAGGGGGTTTTGGGTATTTTGGAAATCAGGGGACTTCTTTGGCAATTTCAAGAAAAGTGCACAGGGGGTCCGGCCGGACTAGGCTTGCAAATCAGGGGTATTTTGGTCTTTTAGCCTTGATTTGTGATTGAAGGGTGACTAGAGGGAGGTGGCATGGCTGCCACGTGCCCTTTGAGTCACCAGCCTTATGGGAATTCGTTCCCCGGTCCCGATTTTGTCCGTTTTTTAAAATAACAGTCCGAAAAATGTCCGAAACGCCCCCGGAAAGTGCCGGAAAATGCGTTTTTCAGGGAAAGCCATACTTTTACGTGAGATGACACGTGTAAAGTACGGTTCGACGTCGGGATGCACGGGTCAGTCCCGGGACGTCTCGTTGGCATATCAACGGGGAGTTTAACGAGTTCCGGTTAACCTGGAGCGGGCCAGTTAACGGATTTCGGTTAACTTTCTGACGGATTTGGACGATCCGGATTTGGGTACTTACACTTGGGCGATTTTTTCTCTCTCTCCCTCGTAATTTTCTGAAAAAACTGCTTGGGGAAGAAGAAGGGCGGCGCCTCATTTAAAACCTGTCCAGATTACAATCCCCTCCGCGCGGACACGATTGAAGGGTCAAAATGACCCTTTTGCCCTTTAAAAATCCAGAACTCTGCAATTTGATCCTAGACTTAACAAAGTTAACCAAAGTTAACCCCTTCTCAAAGGAACCCCCACGGCAGTCAAACGTAAGACCGATTTCCCCGAGAAAGATAACGGAATCCCGTTTCTTTCAAAATCATCAACGGCAGTCAAACGTAAGTCCGATTTCTTCGAGAAAAATAACGGAATCCCGTTTCTTTCATCAAAATCACCAATGGCAGTCAAACATAAGACCGATCTCCCCGAGGAAGATAACGAGATCCCGTATCTTTCATCAAAATCATCAACGGCAGTCAAACGTAAGTCCGATTTCCCCGAGAAAGATAACGGAATCCCGTATCTTTCATCAAAATCATCAAACGGCAGTCAAACGTAAGTCCGATTTCCCCGAGAAAGATAACGGAATCCCGTATCTTTCATCAAAATCATCAACGGCAGTCAAACGTAAGTCCGATTTTCCCGAGAAAGATAACAGAATCCCGTTTCTTTCATCAAAATCACCAACGGCAGTCAAACGTAAGTCCGATTTTCCCGAGAAAGATAACAGAATCCCGTATCTTTCAACAAAATCATCAAACGACAGTCAAACGTAAGTCCGATTTCCCCGAGAAAGATAACGGAATCCCGTATCTTTCATCAAAATCATCAAACGGCAGTCAGACGTAAGACCGATTTCCCCGAGAAAGATAACGGAATCCCGTATCTTTCATCAAAACCATCAACGGCAGTCAAACGTAAGTCCGATTTCCCCGAGAAAGATAACGGAATCCCGTATCTTTCATCAAAATCATCAAACGGCAGTCAGACGTAAGTCCGATTTCCCCGAGAAAGATAACGGAATCCCATATCTTTCATCAAAACCATCAATGGCAGTCAAACGTAAGACCGATCTCCCCGAGAAAGATAACGAAATCCCGTATCTTTCATCAAAATCATCAACGGCAGTCAAACGTAAGACCGATTTCTCCGAGAAAGATAACGGAATCCCGTTTCTTTCATCAAAGTCATCAACGGCAGTAAAACGTAAGTCCGATCTCCCCGAGAAAGATAACGGGATCCCGTATCTTTCATCAAAATCATTCCCCGGCAGTAAAATGTAAGACCGATTTCCCCGACGAATACGTCTGATTTTCCCAGAGAGGCTAACAAAATCCCCAGCAAAGCCAACGGAATCTCGAGCAGATTTCGAACTACGAAAGGGCTTGATTCCCACTAGGGATACGTAGGTAGCCTATCTTTAGGTCCAGCCCCTCGACCAAAACGGTCACCCTCTCCTTCGGCAGCAGACAAAGTCCACCGAAAGGCCATTTCAAATCAAGGTTCGAGGCACCTAAAACGCCATCATCAAGGTTCGAGGCACCTAAAAAGCCATCATCATCAAGGTCCGAGGCACCTAAAATGCCATCATCATCAAGGTCCGAGGCACCTAAAAAGCCATCATCATCAAGATCCGAGGCACCTAAAAAGCCATCATCATCAAGGTCCGAGGCACCTAAAAAGCCATCATCATCAAGGTCCGAGGCACCTAAAAGGCCATCATCATCAAGGTTCGAGGCACCTAAAATGCCATCATCATCAAGGTCCGAGGCACCTAAAAAACCATCATCATCAAGGTCCGAGGCACCTAAAAAACCATCATCATCAAGGTCCGAGGCACCTAAAATGCCATCATCATCAAGGTCCGAGGCACCTAAAACGCCATCATCAAGGTTCGAGGCACCTAAAACGCCATCATCAAGGTCCGAGGCACCTAAAACGCCATCATCATCAAGGTTTGAGGCACCTAAAATGCCATCATCTCCAGGTTGACGCCTCAAAATAGTCATTCCAGGGTCAAAGACCCGAACTACGACTGGCTTGATTCCTCTTTAGGATACGTAGGTAGCCTATCATTAGGCTCAGCCATCCGACCGAAAATGGTCATTCCTATCCCCAGCAGAGCGGATAGCCATCCGACCGAAAATGGTCATTCCTATCCCCAGCAGAGCGGATAGCCATCCGACCGAAAATGGTCACCTCTTATCCCCAGCAGAGTTTCTTTCCAGCAACCGACTGCAGAACTCGCTCATCAGGTTCAAGGCACCTAAAACGCCATCATCTCTAGGGTCAAAGACCCGAACTACGACTGACTTGATTCCTCTCAAGGATACGTAAGTAGCCTATTAAATGGGTTCAGCCATTCGATCACTTGATCATCCTGCCAAATATGGAGCCTTATTCTTATCGACGACCCCGCTTCCTTCGAAAGCACCGTCGCCGAGGGGCTACTGTAAGTGCTCCAATTTGAGCTTGTTAGTATTTTCGTTAGAAAATTAACGAAAGTTATGACATTTCTAACAATTCCTAACAATTCCTAACATTCCTAACATTTCTAACCAAGCAAGGGCAAAGTGGGCATTGTTATTTAAGGATAAACCAAGAAAGGAATCCTAAAAAGCAAAAGAACTTAAAGAAAACAAAAAATAGAAACTGCTGGAACAAAAACTGGCTGTTTAATTTGATTTTTTTTGAAAATATTCCTCTTGTCCAAAGCCTGAAGCAGCATTTAATGAACAGTGCACGGTGAAGGACATATCCGCGTGGACATGATTGCAATTTTCAGAGGGCTATAAATTGAGGCCTTCAGTCTCAGAAATGGAGGAGGAAAAATATATTTCTCAACTGCATCTTGGCGAAAATAGGGAGAAAACAGTGAGAATTCCATAGAATTGTCACCTTTTTCTCAACTATTCAACCAAAATCACACTCACTCAAACACTCTCATATTCAAGCCTCATACACCAATACAAGGAAGATAGGTATAACCTCCCTCTCCTCATTCTAAATCTCTCATCCATGCATGCATTTCCAAACTACAAAATGTAGTTTGTTCATCTTCTTGCCCTAGATCCAAGAAGATCACCATGGAAGTTCATCTCCATGGTTGATCTTCTACAAGGATCAACATTATTTTCAAAGTGTTCTTACTTTCTTGCAAAGAAAACACATTTTCAAAACCCTAAAAATCATTTTTCATACATCAAATCTTCATTTTCAAGGATAAAATTCCCCTTCCCAAGCAAATGAAGTGCTTAAGTCCTAATGTACCCCAAGGATGGTTTGATTAAGTAGATCACCACTAAAATGTCTAGTGACTACTAATCAAAACCTAGGGAAATGGGGACAAGCATGGATGCCAAACCCCCTTTAAAAACATGTTTTCCTTCTTGAAAAGTTGCTGTCCAGTAGCAATTTTCTAAGACCCCAGTCCATGGTCTAATTTTTTGGACACAGATAAACTTGGAATTTGGTGTTTACTACAAAACACTTTTTGTATCCAACATCCATAGCTTTCCAGACATATTTTTACTTTATTTTTTACGTGAGTAAAACTCCATTTTCCAAATTTTCTTTTGAAGGTCAGATCACCAGTCTCTGGGAGTCCAGATCTCATATCTGAGATTTCCAGAAGGTTTTGAGTCCTCAAATCTTCTCCAAAATGAAAATTTCTTTCACAAAAATCTTATTTGAGGTGTCTGGAACAACTTTCATTCTCTGAGTTTTCTCAGATTATGAAGTTTTGAAGCCCTTAAATCTATTTCAAAATCAAGTGTCCACTGCCTTTTTCATTCTGGCAGAAGTGTTCTTCAACTTCCAAAAATCTTTTGAGTACCAAAAATCAACCCAAAAATCACACCAAAAATCATGGGATGTGTCCAAAATCTAATAAAGAATTACCAATTTTTACTTTTCTGAGTTTCAACGTATTTTGGCCAAAACACACACACACACACACACACAAATGATTTTTAGCTTGGAAGACTCGTTTTACGAGGCATTCCGGGTGCACACTAACGTCCTTCCCGGCGTGTAACATGACCTCCGAACCCAAATCTCTAATCTAGGGCATTTTTCAAAGTTTTGGCCCTTAAAACAAAAATGGCGTGGCGACTCCGGTCTTTTTCGATTGGTTTTTCGAAGAAACGAAAAATTTCAAAGTTAAACCTTTTTCGGAAGAAATTTCGGCGGGCGACATCATCACAATTGGGAATACAAGCAAATGCACTGGCACTAGAGAAACAGTTTTACTGGCACAGTTACTTACAAACACTTACATATTTTTTCAAAAGCAAGGATTGTTATTAAACTAGTACATTTACTGGAAATAGAGAAACACAGGTGCTGGCTCATTAGATTAGAAAGACTTGCAAATATAATAACAAATACTGATACATTCAAAAACTAACAATGGCACATATAATAACTAAGATTGACATATGTAATAACAAACACTGGCTTTTAAAAAAAGTAACACTGTTACTTCAAACAACACTCACTGACACTTCAAACAATAAAGTAACACTGACACTCCAAACAACACTCACTGGTACATATAAGAAACACTGGCACATTCAAAAATTAACGTGGCATATTCAAAAACAAACACTGGCACATTATTAAATAAATATTGTACTACAAAACACTACTAGAAACCGGGTCTTTAGCGATGGAATTATCAGCGGCGGAATATTTCTGTCCTTATATAGCGGCGGAAAAAAATTGGTACCGTTTACACGGACGAAATTATCAGCGGCGGAATATTTTCGCTACTAAAAATGAATATTCGGCGAATATTCGTTCCAATACCGCCACTGATATATGTTGACTGGTCTTCGAACTGTACCGGCGGAATAATCCGACGGTAGAAATTTATCAACGGCGGAATTATTTCGTCGGTGGTTATTTAGCAAATTGGCGGTCTGGTTAATAGTTTTGGCGGTGATGCCGCAGGAAATGTGCTTATCAATCTTCCTCCACGTGGCAGGACTGATCACTTGGCTCCTTGACCTGAAAACCAGAACCCACGACTAGCCGGATGTGTCTCCGGCTTAGACCCTCGGGCGTGAGAGTAAGTACGTATGTATGGAAAGCAAAATATGTATTGAACAAGAGTATTCAAATGACAAAATTGCAGTTACCTCATAACCGTTGTAGTGGAAATGTATTTATAGTTGATGTAGGTGGTATATTTGGTGGGGCTACATGAGCTCCGTAATTTGAGGGACAGTTATTTAACATGTGAACGTGTCCTGAACGTCTCCTGATTTGTAGGAAACCAGTTATGGAAAGACTTGAAGCACGTGCGTCTGTAACCGTTAGCTCGACGCTTGCTTTGGCAGGTCGAGGTCGACATTTGGTGTTGGGTCGACCTGACTGACGGGTAGAGTTGGATCGTACCCGAAGTATATCTTGGATCATAAGGTCGGACTAAGTTAGGTCGGGACCTGGTAGGTCGGTCAATGAACTTAAGTCGACTGATCAATAATATGGGCCTTGGACCAGGTGATAATTGGGCCTAACCCACTGAGAATGTGGTGGCAATAATTGCTTGCGGACTGGGTTTCACTCGCTTGGCCCAGCTCGACACTTTTAGTATGTTTAGTGGCCCCCAACTTTCGAGTTGACTTTGTCGACTAGGAAGTTAAGGACATTTTGACGTAAATTGCAGTGACTCGAAGGTCGCTACTCGTGCTGACATTTAGTCGACCAAAGATGACATGTCACAATCCTGGACGTCCACGACGAACGGCCAGATCTGGAAGAGCACCGTTTTTCTGTAATAATTACAGTTTTGACATTTGAGAGACCGTCTTGGAAAACGTTTTCGCCATTAATTAGGAAAATAAGACTTTTGATTTTTCTTTTTCCTCCTCAATCTTGGAAAATATAAATACCAGATTCCTTCTCCATTTAGAACTTTTATCCTCTCCAGCTTCTTGAACTTCGGCAAAAACTGTAAAAAAGGCAATTGATTTAACCCGAGCTTTCGTCTCCGTCAGTTGCTCCTCTTCGTTCAAACGAATTAAGGTATTCTTCTCTCCCTTCAACATTAGGGTTTAATTTCTGCAATTTCTTCAATTTTGCCATGGCTAGGACTTTTAGCTGTGAGCCTGGAGCTTGGTATGGCTATTGTAGTGTAAATAGAAGGGTTTACAAGCACTTGAATGGAGAGTGGAGGGAGATGTCAATGGAGGAATGTACTTCAATTTTGACCCATTGGGGCTTGCGTTTCACTGAACTAACTTTGCCTGTAGGGGAGGACTTAGGTGTTTTAGAGACGAGTGACCCACGAATAGTATCCTTCAACCTTTTTCATGAACTTCTTGATCACATTACAGTGTTCTACATCCAAGGTCCCAATAAGCCCTCTTTCCTTAGGAATAGGACAGGATTTCCGGGGGAATCTAGGTCACCCCTTAGTGTGTCCCTTAGGTTCCTTGAGTCTGCGTATAGGACTGATTCCCCTATTTCCCCTTCTTCTTATACAGATATAACGACTCAAGGAGGAGCTTCAGCCTCGACTTCTTCCAGCCCACGCATTGTTGACGCCTTTGGGACCTCTGTTGTGCCTGGGAGGAATGAGAGGGGCTACGTGCCTCAAAGGCCAAAGAGGGGGAAACAGAACTTTCCTTCACGACTTGAGATGATCTACCAATTTTGCGAGGTGGATAAGGAGAAATTTGATGTGACCATTTATAGCAAGATGGATTTCCTGGACCAGTTTGGTGCCACTTATAAGGAGGATGCTACCAGGGTTGCCTTTTATTATGGCCAATTTGAGGCTGGTCTTAGATTACCCTTGGACCCCTTTATAAATGAGTTTTTGGAGTGTGCCAATGCCTTACCTCTCCAGCTAGGTGCCAATACCTGTAGAGTCTTGGTTTGCATTGCCATGGTATGTCGCTTCTTGGGATATGAGCCCTGTATGAGGGTTTTTAGGGAGTTTTTCAGTGTCAAGTTTGATAAGATTGATGGGATAAGCACTCCCTCTAAGCCAAAGTCCCCCAAGCTGTTCATCAACCTCCCTGGCAAGGCTAGTGGTTGGAATTCACATGTTGTGGTTGTGGAGAGTAAGTTAGGATGGGAATTCCCTTTACCCGATGCTGATTCTGATGTGGTGAGAGAGGAGGATCAATGGGAGCCTTATTGGCATACGGATTTGTACAGGAAGTTGGTTGAGTTGGTAGCCAAAAGACCCATCAGCTGGGAAGTCCTAGGTACCACCAAAAACAATTACATTCAAGCCGGAATGATGCTTGGAGATAGGGATGTGGTACCCCTAGTGCCCATTGTCAGATGTTTGAGTTATCCGGATTGGGTTACCCATGCTTTGGGTAGATTTGAGAAAGATTGCTCGCTTTGCCGGAAGACCCCCAAGTACTGTAAGGATCATGGGGAGCACGTTGGTGGTAAGGATTTCCTCATCCCTTTATTATTTGCATGTAGAATCTTTAAGGTCGCACATAGGGATTGCTTGAACTATGCATATAACTCTGAATTCGTAAATGCTTTACTTGTAAGTTGATCTTGTAGTTTGTACATGCTTAGCTCGTACGTAGAACTTTCAGCTCGTACGTAGAACTTTTAGCTCATACGTAGAACTTTTAGCTCGTATGTAGAACTTGAATTGTTGAACTGACACTTATTTGTTTTGGCTTGGTGTAGTTTTGACCCCTGCTCAAGAAGCCAATATGGGTCGAGCTATTGATGTGAGGAAGAGCAAGAGGAGCAGCGGGGCTGCCAATGCTAGGGAGAATCGTGAGGCAGAGGAGGCCAAAAGGAACGAGCTGCTGAAGTTGCACTACTAGAATCAACAACATTGGAGACTATATTTGGAGACCAAGAGAATGGTCGCAAAATAGGGACCACAATTTTAAAATGTGGCGACTAACAAATGGTTGCCAATAATTGGAGACCAAATAATGGTCTCTGTTTTGAAATGGCGACCAGTAATCATATTGGAGACCAAATGGTACGTCGCCAAAAAAAAAGGGGGAATATGGAAAAAGTCAGCGGGTAGGTGGAAAAATGTCGCGACCATAAGTGATCTCCAAAATTTTTCGAGACCACTTGATAGTCTCCAATATTTCGAGACCACCACGAGATGGTCTCCAAAATTTCGAGACCACTAGGAGATGGTCTCCAATATTTCGAGACCACATTTAAATTATTCAATGGCTCACATATTAATAAACCATTTCACTCAAATAACCATCCCAACCACTCATTTCAATTTAAATCAATGGCCCAAATCCCTCACCCATTTTATCTCACAAACAAAACCTAACCCACATCATCTTTTACCCCATATGTCGCCTCCCTCATCTTCTCACTCTCTCTCCGTCCTCCCACCTTCTCCCTCTACCGTCTCCCTCATCTTCTTTCTCTCTCTCTCTTAACGGAAGTCCACACCCATCCCCTTCCCCTATGCCGCCGTTCACTTCCGTTTAGCCCCTTCCAACATCGCCGTCGTTCTCATACCGCCATCACCGTCGTTCATCTTCCACCATCGCCTTCAGGTAACTTTTTCTCCATATCCATCTCCATCTCCTTCTCTCTCTCTCTCTCTCTCTCTCTCTCTCTCTCTCTTTCTCTCTCGTTTTAATTTTTTCAGATCTTCTTTCATCTTCATCTCTATTTCTCTCTTCCTGTCTCTTTTTGTTAGATCTATGTTAGATTTATGTATATATTTTTTTTGAAATCATATATTGGTTGAACCTGTGATATTTTTGTGTTTCTTTGTTAAATTTGGGTTGTAGTGGTGGACTGTGGTGGTTGCAGCGGCGGTGATGGTTGTGGTGGCTTGCAGCGGTGGTGATATCTGTGGTGGTTTGCAGCGGCGGTGATGGCGGTGATTTGTGGTGGTAATATGATTGGGTATGAAGAACAAGGGTTGAAATGTTGGTTTGGAATCTACGCCTAGAGTCTGGGGAAGGAAATGGAGGCGAGATTGAAGAACAAGGGTTGAAATGTTGGTTTAGAAGCTGAACTCAAGGAATGTTGGTTTAGAAGCTGAACTCTAGGAATGTAATTTTTTTTAATTTTTTTTTTGAAGGATTTTAATTAGTAAAATGTGATTGTAATTTATGTATTTTGACATTTTTAATTGATGTATTTTGATAATTTTAATGGATGTATTTTTGATAATTTGAAAAAAAAGAATATAATTTTAATGGATGTATTTTTATAATTTAATTGATGTATTTTGATAATTTTAATTGATGTATTTTGATAATTTTTTAAAATTACTTTTATAAATATAATTTTAATGTTTCTGTAGAAAAAAATTATATTTTAATTTATTTGAATATTTAAAAAAAAACAGAAGTTTGGAGACTACTATGTGGTTGCTAATTTTCAAACTTGGCGACCATGTCATTGGTCTCCAAAAGTGGAGACCACGTCAGCGTTGGTCTCCATTAAAATCGCGACCACATAGTATGCGTGGAGACCACAGATTTTGGAGACCCACATTTTTTTTGGAGACGATTGAGTGGTCGCGAATTGGAGACCACTCTGCTTGGTCGACTTTAGCTACCAGATATTCGCAACGACCATATTGGTCTCCAAATTGTAAATTGGAGACGATTTTTGTCATTTAGAAACCAAATCCATCGTCTCTAATTTTTGTTTTTCTAGTAGTGTTGGTGGACCAAGACACTGCCCAGTACATCCCTGCTGAAGCTAATTTGGAAGAGCTGGAAGAGGAACCAGTTGATGGAGGTGCCCAAGGAGCTGAGGGGGAGAAGTCTGCTGAGATAGAGGGCTCAGAGCAAAGTGTGGAACCGAAGAGGGAGGTCGTCCGGACCAGAACCCGAGCTCAAGCCAAAGCCAAGTCAAATGCTGCCTCCAAGGCCAAGTCGCCTGTTATAGATGTGGATGAGGAGGATGAGGATGATAATGCTCCACTGAGCAAGAAAATTAAGATTGGGAAGTCCAAGGCAAGCTCGACAACTGATCAGGTCGATGCTGGTGAGCCAATGGTAACTGAAGTCAGGAGCCCCCAGTCTTCTCCCATCCGGTTCTCATATGCCGAGTTGATTCAGGCTCGTGTTGACGAGTTGAGTGAGGTGGCTCCACTGACTAGGATCAACTGTTTGGCCAGGGAGTATCCTGAGTTGGAGTTTGGCCAAGTGATTGTTAGAAGGGGAGCTGACCAGGATTTAATCAAGAAGTACACCAACAATCCCTTAACTCCAGAAGCATGCCGTGCCAGGGTCGGGCTAGCTCACTCTGAGGTAAACCTCGTAATTTTTTGCACTGCCTTTTTTTATTCTTCTCGCTTGTCTTAAGCCTCTGGCTTATTTCTGTTTGTCCTAACCCTTTTCTTTACTCGTCATTTCAGTCTCTTGCCATGATAGATTTGGCCACTACTTATTGGAAAGCTGCAGAGGAGCAGGAGAAGCTGGCTAAGACTATGCTGGCACGCAAGAATGAGGAGTTGAAGGAGCTAGATGAAGAACATGCTAAGTTGAAGGAGGAGCGTGACAAAATAAAGGAGGAGCACTCGGACTTGGATGCTGCCTACGAGGTCCTGAAGCTCGTTAAAGACAATGAGGTGAAGGCTAAAGAAGAAGCCTGGGGCAAGCTGGGAGAGGCCAATAAGGAGCTTGGTGAGCTCAAGTCGAGTAAAGTGAAGGTCGAGAAGGATCTTGAACTGGCGACCCAACTGTTGGAAGAAAGCCATGTTATTTTGGCAAAGAAGCAAGAAGAACTTGAAGCTGCTCGGCTTTGATGGGAGGGGGAGCTAGCTGATGCTATTAAGACTGCCAAAGAGGAGGCTGTGAAAGTTTATAAGGAGAGTGATGAGCTCCACAATCACATTACAGACAAAGCAAAGGGCTTTTTTGATGTAGGTCGAAGCCATATGGCTCGACGCATAGTTGTAGATCCTTCAGTCGATATATCTATTGAACAGCTGGCCAAATGGGCGTCTGAAGATCAATACAATACAGCAGCTCGCCAGGGCCATCATCTGGTGCCATACACTGATAATGATTTGGAGCTTATTGCTCAAGATGATGAAGCGGCTGAAGCTGAAACTTGGAATCCTCCTCCTATTGCTCCTGTGAACTTCAATACCATTCTAACTGAGCTTGAGGAGCCCGACTCACCGGCTTTTGATGGTGATACTCCGAGGCACAGATTTTCTGAGTCAGGTAAACCAATTGGCCCCCAGCAGCAGGAAGAACCTGTAGATGATCAAGTGACTACAAGCGACCAAGTGGAGGTTGACCCGTCCCTTGAACTTAACTTTGAATGGTGATATAATTAGACAAGTTCCAAACACTTTTGTTTTTTGCTTTGTGAATGCTGATGTCTTGGCCCAGTTTTTGGGAGGCATCTTTATTATACATTTTTGTTTACTTAAGTCTTGGCCCGCTTTGGGAGACTTAGTCATATTTAATCATAGCTGACCTTCCATCATTGTGTATTGCATGCTTTTGATTCCAGCATGTATGTGTCGAGCTAGATGCAATAGGACAAATAAGTCGTCTTATGCTTAAGGTCGGCCTGGTTTTGTGGTGACTCAGTTGACCTTAGACTTGTAAGGATTTTTGCAAATGATATTGACTCAGAGTCGAAACTGTTTAAGAGATCAAAGCTGACCAAGGGTTGAGCTTATTAGAACGAAGTCGACCTAAGGTCGGACTTGTTAAGAGAACAAAGCTGATTAAGAATCAAGCTAATTGGAATGAAGTAGACTAAGAGTCGAGCTTGTTGAAACAAAGTCGACTAAGAGTCGGACTTGTTAAAAGAACAGAGCTGATTAAGAATCGAGCTTGTTAAACGAAGCTGACTAAGAGTCGAGCTTGTTGAAATTAGTGTAACACAATGTTTGGTTGAATAGAACTGCGATTTTTATTGAAGTAGGAACATGCTTACATCAATTGGAAAGCTAGAACTATGGCAAATTCAAACTTGGAAACTGCCTTAACTTTGAACTGAACTAGGGGCTTGGACTAGAAGTAGTATTTGATAAGGTGGGTAGCGTGCCATGGATGCTTCAACTCCTCACCATCTGGATGAGCAATCATGTAAGTCCCCTCTTTGATGATTCGAGTAACAATGTAGGGACCTTCCCAGTTGGGAGATAGCTTATTCTGTTGGGTTCTCCTTCCTGTTGCCTCGATCTTTCTTAGCACATGATCTCCTACTTGGAATGATCTTGTCTTCACCTTCTTGTCGTGGTAACTCTTGGTCCGCTGTTTGTAGTTGACCATTCGCAGGTAAGCTGTATCTCGCTTCTCATTGATTAAATCCAAGTCGATTAATCTGTTAGCGTCGTTCTGCTCTTGGTCGAAGAAGGTTACTCTAGCAGTAGGAAATCGCAGCTCGGGTGGTGCCATGGCCTCCGATCATATGTAAGAGCGAATGGGGTTTCCCCTGTAGGCCCCCGAGTGGTTGTGCGAACTGCCCAAAGAGCAAGGGGGAGTTCGTCCAACCAGTTACTGCGTCGACCAACTAGGCATGTCTTTAGTGAAGATAGGATGAGCTTATTCGCTGCTTCAGCTTAGCCGTTTCCTTGAGGATAGGCAACAGATGACTGCCAATGCTTGATCCCCACTCTATTCATTTCTTCCTCGAAAGCTCTGGAAAACTGTAAGCCATTATCTGATACTATAGCTCGAGGGATCCCAAATCGACACTAGATGAAATCATGTATGAAGTTGATTGCATTTTCCTCTGTGATGCGAGCTAGTGGCTTTGCTTCGACCCACTTGGTGAAATAATCAATGGCGACGATCACATACTTGCAATTTCCCCGGGCCGGAGGGAAGGGTCCAATTAAGTCGACCCCCCACATGTCGAACGACGCGCGCGATCCTTTGGAGTTTGCTACGTTGTAGGCATATGAGGTAGGTTGGCAAACCTTTGACATTGGTCACATTGTTGAACAAAGTCATGAGTGTCAGCTCTCATATGTGGCCAGTAGTACCCCAGAGTGATCAGTTTGTTGGCTAGAGTTCTGGCCCCCGGGTGTCCACCACAGATTCCACTGTGCACCTCATACATTAACTGAGTGATCTCTTGAGGGTGAATGCACTTCAACAATGGCCTAGTGTATGATCTTCTGAATAGCATGACTCCTTGGATAACGTACCTTGGAGATTTCTTT
The DNA here is from genome assembly GCA_022495995.1 of Adenophora triphylla var. japonica. Lineage (NCBI taxonomy): Eukaryota > Viridiplantae > Streptophyta > Magnoliopsida > Asterales > Campanulaceae > Adenophora > Adenophora triphylla. The sequence goes on from JAFEMH010000281.1 coordinate 330,459, forward strand.
TTGATTGCTCGAGCTTTCTTTTCGTCCTCTGGGAGCTCGCCACTTTCCAGGTATGCCTTCATTTCTTCGATCCAACACTTGTTATAAACCCAGTTCCTTGAAGTGTCTTCCACACACTGGATTTGAACTCTTTCATATGCTGGGCTCTCAAGGTAAGAGATGGGCTCTTCATGTGGCTCGTCTGAAGTGGCTAGCTTTGAGAGTAAGTCGGCCAACTCATTATCTTCTCGACCAATCCTTTGAATTTCCCAAAACTCTAAGTCTTTTATCAATTCTTTCACCAGGTCGTAGTATTTGATTAGAGTCGAGTTTATCACCTCATATTCCCCTCTGACCTGATTGACTATTAACTGGGAGTCGCAGTATGCATTATTTTAATTGCTCCAAAGCACTTGGCGTACTCAATGGCTACAACCAAAGCTTCATATTCTGCCTGATTGTTGGAGGCATCAAATTTGAATCTTAATGACTCCTCATATACTGTCCCAGACTCTGGCTCGATCAGAACAATCCCAGCTCCACTGACATTCTTTGTAGCGGACCCATCTGAGTAGACCTTCCAACAATCGTCGGGTAAAGTAGTTACGAGCTGAGACTCTGGCTCTTTACCCTTAACTTTCTCCTTTTGAGCTTGCACCTCGCTATCTTCCTTGGTGAACGTCAGCTCAACCAAGAAATCTGCCAAGGCTTGAGCCTTCAATGCCTTTCGAGGTCTATACTCGATGTCGAATTCTGTGAGAGCAATTGACCAATTGAGTAAACGACCTGAACTCTCAGGCTTGTGTAGAATTTTTCTCAAGGGCGCATTCGTGAGCACCACAATAGGATGAGCCAAGAAATAAGCTCGCAGCTTCCTTGAAGCTACGACTAAGGCATAGGCGACCTTCTCTGCATTGTAATATCTGCCCTCAACGTCTGATAGGGCCTTGCTAACATAGTACACGGGCTTTTGGAGCCCGTCCTCTTCTCGAACCAGCACTGCTGCAACTGCTTTGTCTCCCACAGATAGATATATGAACAAAATCTCTCCAGTAGTCGGGCTACTCAATAGAGGAGGAGTGGCAAGGTACTCCTTGAGCTGTTGGAACGACGAATGACATTCGGCCGTCCACTCAAAATTTTCTGTCCCCCTTAAAGCTTTAAAGAAAGGGAGAGACCTTTCTGCCGACTTGGCTATGAAGCGACCTAGGGCTGCCACCCTTCCATTAAGTCGCTGCATCTCTTTGATACTGGTGGGCTCCTGCATGTCGACTAGAGCCTTGATCTTTTCTGGGTTTGCCTCTATTCCCCGTTGTGATACCATAAAGCCAAGAAATTTACCCGCTGCTACCCCAAAGACACATTTGCTTGGGTTAAGTTTCATGTCGTTTGCTCGCAAATTGGCGAACATTTCCTTTAGGTCTACCACGTGACGTCCGGTCTTTGTTTTGATGACCATATCGTCGACGTAGGCCTCCATGTTTCAGCCAATCTGTGAAGCAAAGACTTTGTTGACCATACGTTGATAAGTTGCCCCTACATTCTTTAACCCAAATGGCATCATATTGTAGCAATAGATGCCTCCAGCTGCTTGAAAAGCTGTCTTTACGATGTCATCCTCATGCATCTTGATCTGGTGATAGCCTGAATAGGCATCTAGAAAGCTGAGGGTGGAATGGTCAGCAATGGAATCAACAAGCTTGTCAATTTTGGGGAGAGGATAGCTGTCCTTAGGGCAGGCAAGATTGAGGTTGGTGAAGTCGACGCACATTCTCCATTTGCCATTTGATTTCTTCACCATGACCACATTAGCTAACCACGTTGTATGCGTAGCCTCCTTTATGATACCTGCACTCAAAAGTTTTTGTACCTCAGCTTTTATAGCCTCCTCTTTGTCACGAGCGAAGCTTCTCAATTTTTGAGGTTTGGGCTTTATGGTTGGGTTGACCTCCAGTCTATGAACAGCGACCTCCTCCTTGATCCCTTTCATATCTTCCACTCGCCATGCAAAGACGTCATTGCTTTCTTTGAGTAATTCAACAATCTCCAACCTTTCCTCAGGTGACAATTGCTTTCCAATCTGAATTTTCTGTTCGGGATAGGAAGGATTTGTAATCACTGCTTCCAACTCGTCCACAGCCTCCAGCTCTGGACCATCTCTAAATTGTAGGGTTTCAATGATGATCTCTTTAACCCTCTATCTTTCTCTGGCCCCCAAGTGGGGAGCTTCCTCGGCTATCATGTCATCTAGCTTGTCTGCTATCTCACTGGTGGTGGCCCCCGAGTTATTGTCGACTTGGTGGCATTGCTCGCCAATGAGGACTTAGTCGACCATAACTATATCTGGATCGACCATGGTGGCTTCAGAGTGACGTGTCGACTCAGTCATGATCTCATCATGTGAGTGATAGGTCGACTCTTCCACAATGGTGATTGTAGATAGTCGAGTAGTTTTGGTGACTGACTGAGACAGCTTTAAGTATCCTTCCGCAGTTTCAATCTCTAGCTCCCTCTTTTTTCTTTCTCGAAGGACATGATCGAGGTATGCTCGAGTTGTGCCTTGTACACAGCCGACTCTAGCTGGTGTAGGGAATTTAACTCCCTGATGAGGGATTGAGGCTACCATCCCAAGTGCGACCTGGCCAGGGATACCAAGTATAGCAGCATAATCACTGTTCACGTCAATAACAATAAATTTTACCTTGGAAACGACCCTGTAAGGGTGTTGGCCTAGGTCTACGTCTAGCTCGATCTGTCCCTTGGCATCGACCCGGTGGTTGGTGAAGCCTTCCAGTCTGCCATCATACCTTTCGAGCTGCTCATTTGAAAGACACATTTCCTGGAATGTTTTGTAGAACAGAATATCCTTGCAGGCCCCCATGTCGACTAAGAGTCTGCTCGTCGTACATCCATCAATAAGTCCTGGGATGACGAGAACTTGCTCCCTAGCCGCCATATTAGTTGCTAGCTCATTTGGATAGAAGCTAATCACCTCGTTGTGAGTACGCCAATCCAATTCGCGACCCTTTAAAGGTGCTTTTTAATGTAATAAAATTGCACTAAGGGCGTTTTGGTAAATTCCCGGTCAATTCCAAGTCTTCCGGAAACTTATATTAAAGTTATTACGAAGGAAGTACTTGTGAGTGATTTTTCCATATAAAAGGACCTACCAGGAATTATCAGCTTTGGACCTATTGGGAATTATCACAGAAGGTTCCAGAATCAGTTATTTATGCCAAAAACGGTTATATGGCTGGATAGGTCATGCGGCACAATTGACCATGGAAAAACGAAACAAATGGCCGTGCGACACAAGTGACCTCATCCTTGCAGCCTATAAATTGGACCCTCCCCCTCTCATATCAGGATCCTTTTCCAATACCCTAAGGTCACTCTGCCGAATTTGTGATAGAAAACCCTCTCTCTCCTCAAACCACACCAAAACCCTTCCAATTCCATCCTCCCTTCACCCAAACCATAAACCCATCTTCACATAATCCACCTTCCTTTGAAGATCTGAAGAAGAGCAGCCAATTGGTGTTCATTTGCACTCTCCAGTAGCTGAATTGAAGGCTTCCACACCTAATTTGGTGTAGAAGTAGAGGACTACAAGGGTAACGAATTTCTTCACCTTCCTTTCTCATTTTACTTGTTCATTTTAAATTGTTCTTCTCTCCACTTGATAATCAAGATCCATTTGCCTTAGATTATCAAGTGGCAACTGTCATATCTCTGTTTAATTGCTATTGTTTGGTTTAATTGTATATTGGTGTTGTGATTGTACCTCCCTTGGTTGCTTGGTGCTCAAGGGAGTGTGGATCTCCCATATCCATGCTCCCTTGGGTAATCTGTTATTAATTCGTGTTAATCTAAGTTGACTTGGTGTGCTTACTAGATCTGAATTGCTTCCTGTTGATTTCTGGTTTGAAATTGTGAGGTTCCTGCAGATAGTCTACTTATGTCACGCGACACAAGTGACTCATCAAGTCCTGTATCACGCGACACAAGTGGCCCATCTGCAGAGAATCACTCTCAGTTGTAAGTTTGTTCCTCCCCTTTCCCCCTTGTTTGTCACTCATATTAGGGTATGGATCTTTCATATTCATATCCAGTTTGAAGTGATTAGATAGATTTACTTCCCTTGTTTTCAATAATGTAAGATCTCTGCAAAGTGACCTGTAGTGTCACGCGACATAAGTGACTTCTCTGGTCCTGTGTCACGCGACACAACAAGCCTATGCAGTAGGTTCATTTTAGTTGTAAGTCCTGTTCATTCCTCTTGTAATATGGGATGTAGCCTCCCATAGTCAATGGCTTACAAGTTGTTTCTTCCTCCTTTTGAGCAATAAAACAAAGTACTTCTATGCATTCCATACATATCTTGTCATACACACTAGCACACACGTTTGAATGAATTAAATGTTGAACGTTAGAAAGACTCGTCTACGGACGAGGCGTGTTAGGTGAACTCTCGGTTCTTCCCAACACGTAACCTGACCCCCGAACCCATTTTCTCTTTACAAAAGGTTTTCAATGTTTCCTCTTAAAAACGGCGTGGCGACTCCTTTTCATCAAAAATTTTCGGGCGAGCGCACATTCACTCGTCCTTGACGTAGCTCCTTGGGGGCACGTGTGGGGCTTTGTTGAGCTGAAAATCTTATGTTTGATGGTCGTGCTGCTTTCCTGCTCAGTGATGACGCCCAAATTCATCCTAGGTTGCCTTGGCTCCGAGTGTCCACCTGCAGGTCGCTCACCACCGCCTCCCTGAGGCCTTTTAACGTATGCGTCAAGCCTTCCCTGCTCGACCATTCTCTGAATTATGCGCTTCAAACTCATGCAATCCTCCGTAGTATGCCCCGTATCCTTGTGATACTCACAATATTTGCTGTTGTCCCTTCTGAACTTATTGCCCGGGTTCATAGGGGCAGGTGGGGCCAGCTCGACTGCATTCATTATTTCGGTTCGACTCACCGTTAGGTGAGTGAAAGCCTCGGGCACTTTCTCAGTCGCCCTGGTTCTGTTCTTGCCATTCTTGTTATTTCCTCCGTTCTTGGCTGAGTCCTTTTTGTCATCAGCGACCTCAGTCTTGGGTCCTTTCCCATTCTTCTTTTCTTTTCTCTCCTCGGCCAATGCCACATTGTAGGCCTTCTCGAACAACTCCTGTCGAGAAGTAACTGTTCGAACAGTCAACTCGTAGTCCATATCTGTAGAAGTAATTCCACTCCTGAAACAATTGATAACCTCTATATCCGTGAGGTCCTCCTCGATCTTGTTGACCATTTCTTTAAACTTGGTGTAGTAGCTCATCGAGCTCTCATTTTTCCCTTGCACCAAGTTGTTCAGATAGGTGACTGTCATCTTCCTAGCTCCAGTAGTCGAGAAGCGTACCAAAAATATTGTCCTCATGTAGGACCAAGTTGAGATGCATCCGGGTGCCAAACCATTGAACCATGTAAGGGCTGCCCCAGTGAGTGTGCTTGTAAGTGCCTTGCACATCATGTCGTCCTCGTGGGAAACAAAGCACATGGTGGCCTCCAAGTGTTGTATATGGCTTTTGGCGTTGGTTGCACCTGAATACTTTTCTAGGACTGGCAATCTGAAACCTGGAGGAGGTCGACAGTCGAGAAACTCCTTGGCCAAAGGTCGAAGAGCAAAATCTTTGTGCTCGCTCTTTCCAGCACCTTCCTTCTTATCAGCTTCCCACTGTTCGAATTTCTTCTTCCATAGGAGCCACTCCCTAGCATCTGGCCTGTCGTCCCTAGCATGGGAGACATCATTCGACCTTTGCCTCTCTTCATGGTGATTCTCTCTCCCAGAATTGGCTCTATGTCTGTCGCTTCTAGGGGGAGTTATCTCTCTGCCCCTCCTATCCTTGTGAGAAGGTGACCTTATTGACTGAGTTGGCGACCTGCGCCTATCACCTCTTGGTGGCGACCTGCGCCTATCACCTCTTGGTGGCGACCTGCGCCTATCCTCTCTTATAGGCGACCTGCGCCCATTCCTTTCCCTGTGGGACTGTGACCTTTGTGTTCTGGCTGGTGATCTACGCAAGCTTCGATTAGCCTCTAGCTGTGTCCTCAGATCTGACTGGGCTTCATGCTCTCTATTCCTGTTGAGGCTGGCCCTCAGATCGTTACTTGAAACATGAATAGGTGATTGAGGCCGCAACACCATCCTTTGCTCGACATTTTGTCCTACAGTCTCCTTCGACCGAGCACTCCTAGCATGCTCCCTGTTAGAAACTTGAGAGGGAGCCACCCTCTCTGACCTTCTATCAGCCTGTTCTGCCTCCTCCATTGCTAATAATTCGGCTAGAATTTGAGCTCGCTCCAACAGCATCTCCTTCCTGCTTAAGGGGTTGGATGAGGGACCTGCCCTGTTTCCAGCATTCGTTTGCCCTGTTGGACGCTTCGGTGGAGGTGGTGCTCCCTGTCCCTCCATAGGTCGCTTGTCTCTTCTTCCATCTGGTAATCCCCTGCCATCAGCCACACTGTTAGATCGTGTTGCCCTAGCGTGCTGACGTGGTGGAGGGGGAGGAGGCAAATTAGCGTTTCCAGTGTTTGCATTGGCGTTATTGTTTCCTTCACCGTGCCCGAGTGAGGCCTCAGATACATGTCCATCCGAAGTCACCATGATTGCAGGTTGAGGAAAATTTCGAGGTCAAGTTATGCACGATTCCCGGCAATGGAACCAAACTGATGCCGCAGGAAATGTGCTTATCAATCTTCCTCCACGTGGGAGGACTGATCACTTGGCTCCTTGACCTGAAAATCAGAACCCACGACTAGCCGGATGTGTCTTCGTCTTAGACCCTCGGGCGTGAGAGTAAGTACGTATGTATGGAGAGCAAAATATGTATTGAACAAAAGTATTCAAATGACAAAATTGCAGTTACCTCATAACCGTTGTAGTGGAAATGTATTTATAGTTGATGTAGGTGGTATATTTGGTGGGGCTACATGAGCTCCGTAATTTGAGGGACAGTTATTTAACATGTGAACGTGTCCTGAACGGCTCCTGATTTGTAGGAAACCAGTTATGGAAAGACTTGAAGCACGTGCGTCTGTAACCGTTAGCTCGACGCTTGCTTTGGCAGGTCGAGGTCGACATTTGGTGTTGGGTCGACCTGACTGACGGGTAGAGTTGGATCGTACCCGAAGTATATCTTGGATCATAAGGTCGGACTAAGTTAGGTCGGGACCTGGTAGGTCGGTCAATGAACTTAAGTCGACTGATCAATAATATGGGCCTTGGACCAGGTGATAATTGGGCCTAACCCACTGAGAATGTGGTGGCAATAATTGCTTGCGGACTGGGTTTCACTCGCTTGGCCCAGCTCGACACTTTTAGTATGTTCAGGCGGGATTATTATTTTCTCCGGCGGAAGTAGTTCGCCGCTATTGCCAAATCCAGCGACGGTTATTTCCGTCGGTGGTAATTTAGTTTATTTTTTAAAAAAAATTGGATAAATAAAACTATTTGAGATGTTAGTTAATAGTGAATTTTTTTACAAAAATTTATATAAAAAAGTTAAGATTTTTTAAAGAAATGAAAGTATATAATAGAAAAAAGAGAGACGGATAATAGCATTTACTTTTTAAATTTTTTTTTTAATTTTTCTTTTGGATAAATAAAATTATTTGAGATGTTAGTTAGTAGTGAAATTTTTAACAAAAAGTTATATAAAAAAAGTTAAGAATTTTTAAAGAAATGAAAGTATAAAATAGAAAAAAAGAGGGAAGGACAATAGCATTTACTTTTTTAATTTTTAAAATTTTTTTGGATAAATAAAACTATTTGAGATGTTAGTTAGTTATGATTTTTTTTACAAAAAATTATATAAAAAAGTTAAGAATTTTTAAAGAAATGAAAGTATATAATAGAAAAAAAGAGGAACGGACAATAGCATTTATTTTTTTAATTTTTTTAATTTTCTTTTTGGATGAATAAAACTATTTGAGATGTTAGTTAGTGTGAATTTTTTTACAAAAGGTTATATAAAAAAAGTTAAGTTTTTTTTTTTTTAAAGAAATGAAAGTATATAATAGAAAAAAAGAGGGACGGACAATAGCATTTACTTTTTTAATTTTTTAAACTTTTTTTTTGGATAAATAAAACTATTTGAGATGTTAGTTAGTGTGAATTTTTTTACAAAAGGTTATATAAAAAAAGTTAAGTTTTTTTTTTAAAGAAATGAAAGTATATAATAGAAAAAAAGAGGGACAGACAATAGCATTTACTTTTTTAATTATTTTAAATTTTTTTTTTGATAAATAAAACTATTTGAGATGTTAGTTAGTATTGAAACTTTTTACAAAAAATTATATAAAAAAAGTTAAGAATTTTTAAAGATATGAAAGCATATAATAGAAAAAAAGAGGGATGGACAATAGCATTTACTTTTTTAATTTTTTTAATTTTTTTTTAATAAATAAAACTATTTGAGATGTTATTTAGTAGTGAATTTTTTTACAAAATGTTTTATGAAAAAAGTTAAGAATTTTTGAAGAAATGAAAGTATATAATAAAAAAAAAGAGGGACGAACAATAGGATTTACTTTTTTTAATTTTTTAAAATTTTTTTTGGATAAATAAAACTATTTGAGATGTTATATAGTAGTGATTTTTTTAAAAAAAATTTATATAAAAAAGTTAAGAATTTTTAAAGAAATGAAAGTATATAATAGAAAAAAAGAGGGACGGACAATAGCATTTACTTTTTTAATTTACTTTAATTTTTTTTTGGATAAATAAAACTATTTGATATGTTAGTTAGTAGTTAATTTTTTAAAAAAAAAAGTTATATAAAAAAGCTGAGAATTTTTAAAGAAATGAAAGTATATAATAGAAAAAAGAGAGAGGACAATAGCATTTACTTTTTTAATTTTTTTAATTTTTTTTTAATAAATAAAAATATTTGAGATGTTCGTTAGTAGTGAAATTTTTTACAAAAAAATTACATAAAATAAGTTAAGAAATTTTAATGAAATGAAAGTATATAATAGAAAAAAGAGGGACGGACAATAGCATTTACTTTTTTAATTTTTATTAATTTTTTTGTATAAATAAAACTATTTGAGATGTTAGTTAGTAGTGAATTTTTTTACAAAAAGTTATATGAAAAAAGTTAAGAATTTTTAAAGAAATGAAATTATATAATAGAAAAAAGAGAGACATACAATAGCATTTACTTTTAAATTTTTTTTTGGATAAATAAAACTATTTGAGATTTTAGTTAGTAGTGAAATTTTTTATAAAAAGTTATATAAAAAAAGTTAATAATTTTTAAAATAATGAAAGTATATAATAGAAAAAAAGAGGGACGGACAATAGCATTTACTTTTTTACTTATTTTTTGGATAAATAAAACTATTTGAGATATTAGTTAGTAGTGAATTTTTTTACAAAAAGTTAAGAATTTTTAATGAATTGAAAGTATATAATAGAAAAAAAGAGGGACGGACAATAGCATTTACTTTTTTAATTTAAAAAAAATTTTTTGGATAAATAAAACTATTTTAGATGTTAGTTAGTAGTGAATTATTTTTACAAAAAATTATATAAAAAAAGTTTAGAATTTTTAAATAAATGAAAGTATATAATAGAAAAAAAGAGGGATGGACAATAGCATTTACTTTTTAAATTTTTTAAATATTTTTTTGGATAAATAAAAATATTTGTGATGTTAGTTATTAGTGAAATTTTTTACAAAAATTTATATATAAAAAGTTAAGAATTTTTAAAGAAATGAAAGTATATAATAGAAAAAAAAGAGACGGACAATAGCATTTACTTTTTTTAATTTTTTTAAATTTTTTTTTGATAAATAAAACTATTTGAGATGTTAGTTAGTAGTGAAATTTTTTACGAAAAGTTATATAAAAAAAGTTAAGAAATTTTAAAGAAATGAAAGTATATAATAGAAAAAAGAGAGACGGACAATAGCATTTACTTTTTTAATTTTTTTTTGATATATAAAACTATTTGAGATGTTAATTATTAGTGAAATTTTTTAATAAAAATTATATAAAAAAAGTCATGAATTTTTAAAGAAATGAGTTATGATTTAGGGTATAGGGTATGGGTTATGTTTTAGGGTATATGTTAAGGTTTATGGTATGTGTATATGAGTTATAATTTAGAGTATATGATATGTGTATATGATACGAAGTATATGATTTAGGGTATAAAGTATGAGTGTTTGGTGTATGGGATATATGGTATAGATATGAGTTATGATTTAGGGTATAGGGTATATGGGTGTCTGGTGTATGAGTATATGATATATGTTTAAGGAATTGGGTATATGTTATATATTATTATTATTAAGTACTGATGCTGCAGAAATTGTGCTTATCAGTAATCCTCCACGTGGCAGGACTAATCACCTGGCTCCTTGACCTGAAATCAGAACCCACGACTAGCCGGATGTGTCTCCGGCGAAGACGCTCGGGCGTGAGAGTAAGATAACGGTTGTATATAGCTCAAAATGTATTGAATAACGAATTCAGATAACAAAATGGCAGTTACCTTTGCACCGTTGGTAGTGATGATGTATTTATAGGTGATGGTTGTTGTATTTTTGGTGGAGCGATACGTGCTCCGAGATTCTAGCGGCAGTTACTTGTCATGAGAACGTGCCTGAAACTGTCCCTGATTTATAGGGATGCGGTTATGGAAAGATTTGACCATGTATGTCTATCTTAGCTAGCTCGACGCTTGAGTGATTAGGTCGAGGTCGCCACTTGAAGAAGGGTCGACCTGACTGACGGGTAGAGCATGGATCGTACCCGTATTAGAGTCTGGATTGTAAGGTCGGACTAAGTCAAGTCGGGACCTAATAGGTCGGACGTTGGGCTTAGTCGACTGATATTTGGTATGGGCTTTGGACCTGGCCCCCTTGATACGTTGGGGAAATGGTTGTCTTGAGGATTGGACTTCGCTTACTTGGCCCAACTCGACACTTTTGGTATGTTCAGTGGCCCCCAACTTTTGAGTTGACTTTGTCGACTAGGAAGTTAAGGAAATTTTTGATGGCAATTGTTGTTACTCGAAGGTCTCTACTCGTTCTGAGGTTTAGTCGACCCAAGATGACGTGGCACGATCCTGGACGTCGGCGATGGACGGTCAAAGATGAAGGAGCGCCGTTTTTGCCATAATGATTACAATTTTGACGTTTGAGAGTCCGCCTAGGAAACTGTTTCCGTGATTAATTAGGAAAATTAATTTTGAAATTCCCTTTGCCCTTTCCAATTCAAGAAGATATAAATTCAAGAATCCTTCCCCATTTACAACTTTTGTTGTCTCTGGTTCCTTGAATTCCGGCGAAAATAGCGAAGAGGGCAATTGGATAAATCAATCATCTCCGTATGTAGTCTTTCTTCACTCGAGCTACTTTTAAGGTATCTTTCTTGCCTCTCAGTATTAGGGTTTTATTTCTGTAATTTTCCAATTCCACCATGGCTAGGAACTTTAGCACCAAACCTGGGGCTTGGTATGGGTACTGTAATGTCAACCGTAGGGTTTATAAACATTTGAACGGAGAGTGGAGGGAGATAGCCATTGAGGAATGCACTTCGATTTTGACCCGTTGGGGCTTGCACTTTACTGAATTGACCTTGCCTGTGGGAGAGAGTTTAGGTATCTTAGGAACGAATGACCCAAGGGTTGAACCCTTTCACCTCTTTCATGAGCTTCTCGACCATATTGCCGTATTCTATGTTCAGGGCTCCCATAAACCCTCCTTCCTTAGAAACAGAATTGGATTCCCAGGGGAATCTAGGTCGCCCCTTAGTGTGTCTATTAGGACTCCTGAGACTTCATGTAGAACTGATTCCCCTGTTTCCCCTTCTTCTTGTACAGATATGGAGGCTCAAGGAGAAACCCATGCATCGACCTCATCAAGCCCACGTATTGTTGATGCCTTTGAGACTGCTGTGGTGCCGGGCAGGAATGAAAGGGGTTACGTTCCCCCAAGGCCAGTTAGAGGGAAGCAGAATTTTCCATCTCGCTTGAGCATGATACATGACTTTTGTGAGGTTGATAGGAAGGAATTTAGTGTTACTTTGTATAGCAGGGGGGATTTCTTTAACCAATTTGGGGACACCTACGAGGAGGATTCTACCAAGGTGGCCTTCTACTATGGCCAATTCGAAGCTGGTTTGAGATTACCCCTTGACCCTTTCATAAATGAGTTCTTAGAGTGCACTGATGCCTTGCCACTTCAGCTAGGAGCCAACACCTGTAGGGTACTGGTTTGCTTCATTATGGTTTGTAGATTCTTAGGGTATGAGCCTTGCATGAGGGTGTTTAAGGAGTTTTTTAGCATTAAGTTTGATAAAGATAGTGGTATAAGTACTCCTTCCAAGCCAAAGTCTCCCAAACTGTTTGCCAATCTTCCTGGTAAGGCTAGTGGATGGAACTCTTACGTGGTGGTGGTGGAAAGTAGAAGAGGATGGGAATTTCCCTTGCCCAGTGCTGATACGACTGGTGTAGATGAGAATAACTACTGGGCCCCATATTGGCATAATGATTTGCGCAAGAAGTTGGTGGAGTTTACCAAAAAGGGGGCTATCAGTTGGGATGCCCTGGGAACCAACAAGAATAATTTTATCCGAGCTGGATTGATGGTTGGTGAAGGAGAGGTAGTGCCCATGGTTCCAGTAGTTAGATGTCAGAGATATCCAGATTGGGTCACCCATGAGGGAGCTCGATTCAGATTTGGGAAAGAGTGCCACTTTTGTAAGAAGACTGCCAACTATTGTAAGGAGCGGGTAGAACATTTCGGGGGTAAGAACTCGACCATTCACTGTACCTTGATCCCTCCTACCTTTGCTAACTGTTTATTTGTGAACTTGATTTGTACATAGAACTTTTTGCTCGTATGTAGAATAATTAGCTCACACATATTTAATTCGTACATAGAACTTTTTGCTCGTATGCAGAAATTTTGTATGTCAATCTATCCCTTGATCATTTTAACTTTGGTGCAGTTTTAACTCCTGAGCAAGAAGCGAGTATGGGCCGAACCATTGACATCAGGAAGAGCAAGAGAAGTTGCGGAGCAGCCAATGCTAGAGAACATCGGGAGAGAGAGGGTGTTCTCCGTCATGATATTTTGCAGACGGTGGATGTGGACCATGTTAATACTATACCGGTGGAGGAAAATTCTGAGGAACTGGAAGGGGACCAAGTTGGAGACGTCACTCAAGGAATGGAAGAGGTCGACGCTGAAGAAGTCGACATATCTGATAAAGCTGTGGAGCCAGTTAGGGAGGCTAGAAAGACCAGGACTCGTGGCCAGTCTAAAGCCAAAGCCAAAACCAAAAAAGCTTCCAAGGCCAAATCACCCGTGATCGAGTTGGATGAGGAGGAGGATGATGAAGATGATGCTGCCCCTCTAAACAAGAGGATTAAGATTGGGCCATCAATAGTGAGCTCAACATCCAATCAAGTCGATGCTAGTGAGCCTGTGGAGACTGAGACTTTGGGCCCCCAACCTTCTCCTGTCCAAGTTTCATATGACGAGTTGATTCAGAATCGGGTTGCTGAGCTGAGTGATGTGACTCCTTTGACCAGGATCAACAGCTTGGCTAGAGAGTATCCAGAATTGGAATATGGCCAGGTGATTGTCAGGAGAGGAGCTGATCAGGACCTAATCAGAGAGTTTACCAACAAGCCATTGACTCCAGAAGCTTGTCGAGCTCGAGTTGGGCTGGCTTCCTCCGAGGCAACCCTTGAGCTTTTAATGTACTCGTTCCTCTAGCTGTTTTCTCTTTCTTTCTTTTCATTTGATCTGACCCCTTGTATCTACTCGTTATTTCAGTCTCTTGCCATGATTGACTTAGCCACCACTTATTGGAAGGCGGCAGAGGAGCAGGAGAAGCTGGCCAAGACTATGTTGGCTCGTAAGAACGAGGAATTGGGGAAGCTGGAGGGTGATCAAGCTCAGTTGAAAGAAGACCATACAAAGTTGAAAGGAGAGTTTGACAAACTGAAAGAGGAGTACTCGGACTTGGATAACTCTTATGATGCTTTGAAACTTTTGAAGGATAATGAAATCAAATTGAAGGAGGAGGCTTGGAAGAGCTTAGGGGAGGCCAACAGTGAACTCGCCCGTCTCAAGGAGGAGAAAAAGAAGATGACGGCTGATCTTGAGCTGGCAAAGCAACAGCTGGAGGAAGTTCCAGTTACCTTGGCCAAGAAACAGGAGGAACTGAATGCTGCTCGACAACAATGGGAGCTAGAACTGAATAATTCTATGCAGGTTGCCAAAGATGAAGCTGTGAAAGCTTATAAAGAAAGTGACGAGCTCCATACTCATGTCACCAAGGAAGCCGGCGCCTTCTGGGATGTAGGTCGAGCTCACATGGCTCGACGTATTATAGTGGATCCTGCTTTCGATATCTCAGTTGAACAACTTGCCCAATGGGATGCAGAAGATCCCTATAATACGGCGGCTCGACCGGGACATAGCTTGGTGCCTTACAATGATAATGACTTGGAAATCATAGCTAAATATGATGCGGCCGCCGAAGCTAAATTTTGGACTCCTCCTCCTGTCGCTCAAGTTAATTATAGTACCATATTAGCCAAGCTTGAAGAGCCTGACTCACCAGCCTTTGATGGTGATAATCCAAGACCTGGGTTTTCTGAGTCAGGTAAACCAATTGGCCCCCAGCAGCAGGAGGATACTGTAGATGAACAAGCGGCTACCAGTGGTCGGGTTGAAGGCGATCCCACAGATTGAATTTTGAAACTGATGGTTATGTAATGAACAAGTCCCAAACATTTCTGGTTTTTTGGCTTTATGAATACTTAGATGCCTTGGCCCTATTTTTTGGGGGGCATAGTACTTTTGTAGCTTTAATCAAATAAGTCTTGGCCCACTTTGGGAGACTTACTTATGTTTAATCGTAACTGACTTCTCTTTTTTGCATGTTGTATGCTTTTGATGTAAGTGTCGAGCTAGATATAGTAGGGCAACGAGCCACCCTGAGACTAAGGTAGACTTGTCCTGTAAAGGTTCAGTCGACCTCAGACTTATGGCTTTTGGTAACAAGATTGACTAAGAGTCGATCCTGTTAATCTCATCGAAGCTGACCAAGGGTCGAGCTTATTTGAACAAAGTCATCCATAGGTCGGACTTGTTTTAAGGAGTGAAGCTGATTGAGAATCGAGCTAAACTAGAACAGACTGACTAAGAGTCAAGTTTGTTCGAACGAAGTCGACTAAGAGTCGGACTTGTTAAATAAACAAAGCTGATTAAGAATCGAGCTAATTAGAACAGACTGACTAGGAGTCGAGTTTGTTAGAACGAAGTCGACTAAGAGTCGGACTTGTTAGATAAACAAAGCTGATTAAGAATCGAGCTTGTCAAAACAAAGCTGACTGAAAGTCGAGCTTGTTGGGATTGGTGTGACACTATGCTTGGTCGAATAAACTGCTCTTTTTATTGAAGTAGGGAACATGCTTACATCACTTTGAAACTAGAACTAGAACAGGTTTAAACTTGGAAGTTGAAAGATAAAAGTAATACTTGATGAGGTGAGTGGCGTGCCAAGGGTGCTTCAAATCTTCTCCCCCAGGATGAGCTATCATGTATGTTCCTTCCTTGACGACTCGAGTAACCACATAGGGACCTTCCCAGTTAGGAGATAGCTTATTCTGTTGGGTTCTCCTTCATGTTGCCTCGATCTTCCTTAGTACGTAGTCACCCACTTGGAACGACCTTGCTTTCACTTTCTTGTCGTGGTAACTCTTGGTTCTTTGCTTGTAGTTGGCCATTCGCAGGTAAGCAGTATCTCGCTTCTCGTCGACTAAGTCAAGGTCGATCAATCTATTGATGTCGTTCTGCTCCTGGTCGAAGAATGTTACTCTAGCAGTAGGAAATCTGAGCTCAGCAGGTGCCATGGCCTCTGATCCATATGTGAGAGCGAATGGGGTTTCCCCCGTAGGCCCCCGAGTGGTTGTGCGAACTGCCCAAAGAGCAAGGGGGAGTTCGTCCAACCAGTTGTTGCGTCGACCTATGAGTCCTGTCTTGAGTGCAGACAGGACCAGTTTATTCGCTGCTTCAGCTTGCCCATTTCCTTGAGGATAGGCGACAGAAGATTGCCAATGCTTGATCCCTACCCGATTCATCTCTGCTTCGAAGGCTCTGGAGAACTGCAATCCGTTGTCTGATACTATGGCTCGAGGAAAACCAAACCGACACCAAATGAAATCGTGAATGAAGTTGATAGCATTCTCTTCTGTGATGCGATCTAATGGTTTGGCCTCAACCCATTTAGTGAAGTAATATATGGCAACGATCACATACTTGCAGTTACCCTGGGCGGGAGGGAAGGGTCCAATCAAGTCGACACCCCACATGTCAAATGGCCAAGTTGCGATCACTGGAGTCTGCTCGGTGGTAGGCATATGAGGTAAGTTGGCAAACCTCTGGCATTGATAACATTGTTGAACAAAGTTATGAGTATCAGCTCTCATGTGCGGCCAGTATTACCCCAAAGTGATTAACTTGTCAGCAAGAGTCCTGGCCCCCGGGTGTCCGCCACAAATCCCACTGTGTACTTCATGTATCAATAAGGCGACCTCTTGAGGGTGGATGCACTTTAGCAATGGTCGAGTGTAGGATCTTCTGAAAAGATTGCCTCCTTGAATGACGTATCTCGGAGCTTTCTTTTTGATTGCTCGAGCTTTCTTCTCGTCATCAGGCAGCTCGCCACTTTCTATGTACGCCTTCATTTCTTCGATCCAACACTTCTTGTTGGTCCCAAAGGTGGCAACAAGGGTGAAAATACAGCTAGAGGGGGGGGGTGAATAGCTGTTTAAAATTTTTCGCCCTCTTTTAAAGACTGAACCTCTTGCTTACAAAATCCTCTTGCAGTTGATAATAGACTGCAAGTGATAGTATAAAATGCACAGCGGAATTATAGAGTGTAAAGCGATTTTGAGAGGCGGTTTGTAAAATGCGGTTTTGGTGGTGCGGTTTTGGGAAGTGTAGTTTTACAAACACGTGTGGTTTTGACTTTGTTAACTCCAAACACTATTTCACAATAATGGATAACTAAATCAAGATCAAACAGAGACAAAGATAAATAATTAGCAAGCACAGGAAATATAAATGCGAAAGTAAGAACACGCTATTTGGAGTGGTTCAATCGATAAACGATCTACGTCCACTACCAAGATGGTTAGTCTTGGATTTCTAAGAGAGATTTTATATTAAGTATTGTGAGATTACAAAGTACAATAAAATCTTTTCTATGAAGAACAAATCCAAAACTATAACCAGTGTATCTCAAGTGTTTAATCTATGTGATTAGAACAAGTGAGGTGAGTGTGTGAGAACAAGATCAAGGCTCTTTAGATCTCGTGAGATGTAGAGCACAATGATTCTTGATTGTGTTAAGGCTTGATTTCTGGGCTAGGAATATTTCTTGAAGTATGAAGATGAAGATTCAAAGGGTTGAATAATTTCTGGCGTAGCTTCACTTCTATGAACACAAGATTTCTTTCAAATTCTCAAGCAATCTTCAAATGGTGAAGATTGGGGGTATTTATACCCAAGCATCAAGAAACTAGCCGTTGGATACAAATTGTTGAAGGACAAGACTTGATGCAATCCTATTGGTCCACAAAGAACCACTTTTGTCCTTTGGGTACAAATGCTGCCGAGATAAAGCCGATCGAGGCTCCACCGCAAGCAATGAGGTTAGGATACTGTCACCTTTTCAAGATCCTTGCGGATCTTTTCTGACATTGAATCACGTGACAAGATATGGTGGTTGACTTTTGATATTGCTGACGTGGATTCCAACGGATAAAAAGTTGTTCACTTCAAGTAGCCAATCATTGGATGCGGTTGGTGATACGCGGTTAGGAATGTGCGGTTTTGCTACACCAGGGGGTTGCAAGGATGCGGTTGTAGGTGAACTGCAATGATGCGGTTCAACAAGCGGTTTGCACTGAGGTAGTTCATTGGGCAGATTCAAGGAATCATACATGCGGTTGCATGTGCGGTTCTAAGGGGCGGTTTTGAATACTGCAGGAACTGCAACCTTACATCCAATGAGTCTTGTGCCATACTTCAAGCCTAAGATTAACCTATTCTATAAAATGGACTTAGCTAAAAAATTGAAGTCTAAGCTTCATTACATAGGGTCCTAAAGTCCTTAAAATAGACAGGAGGTTATGGTATCAATCAAATCTAATACAAAATAGGAGGGTTAAAACATGCATACCCAACAATCTCCCCCTATTTGATTGATGCCATTACCTACTATAACTAAAGCAAACATTGTACTTGGTAAAAACATGTCCATAAGAATTAACATGGTAATTCATGTCCCAAGTCAATGCACACACTTAGCTTAAGCTATAGATTTCTATACTATCTGAAAGTTAAATACTTACAATATGGAAGGTATAGAAATGCATTCAGTGCACTTAAGAAATATGAGTTTAAGTTCAAAGTGCGGTTTAAACTGAGTGTTTAAACTTCAATTCAAAAAATATGATTTTATGTTAAAAAATATTTGAATGAGGTTTAAAACCATAAGAGGTTTCATTGTTCTACAAACAAGCAGTTTGATATGAACAAGGTTTTGGAACCAATGATGCATTTTTCATTACTACCAATGCGGTTACACTTACAATGGTAGAGAAGCAAAATACAAAGGTTTCAAAAAACAAAAGAAAGTTGGACAAAAAATACATGGAGTGTGGTCCAACAAAACAAAAAGGAGTTCAGCAAAAAAGGATAAAGGAATTACAAAAGAGAAATCCTAATGCTGACGCGGTTGATGATGCGGTTGATGATGGCGCGGTTGATGTTGGTGGCGTGCTTGCTCTCTAGGTTGATTGACTTCTTGCTGGGGTAGCTGCGGTTCTGAAGGTCTGAAGGCTGAGCTTTCACCTCTGATATTTCTTCTGAGGGCTCTGAGGTCTTCACTGTCCCGGCAAGAGTAGTCTCAACAGTCAGAGTGCGGTTCTGAGAATCGCAAGAATGTTCCAACAAAGATCAACAGATCTAGAGTTGGCATCAACACTGTCTTTGATTTGAGTAGAAAAAGCTTCGAAACTGGCTTTCAAAGAGTTGAAAAAGGTGAAGATATCATCTTGAATGGTCACTGTTTGAGTGGATAAAGTATCTTTCAATGGATCCAAATCAACAGTTACATTCAGGTTTGATTTCAGCTCCTTTATAGAATTGTCCAATTGAGGTTAAAACCCGCCTTGAGGTTTTCAAATCAAAGAGATATCTCCATCAAAGGTGGTTACTGTTCTTTGATACTGTCTCCCACTATGTTGAGATCAACATTTATTCGTCTTTAAGGGAGTCCAGCTTCATTTAAAATTTTATGCCGCAATTCATCCAAGGCGGTTTGAGAAGGGCGGCCGAGGTGGAGGCTTCTTTGCGGTTGGGTTTCTTGGAGGGTCTTCATGAAAGCAATTAGTGCAGTGTTGGTGGAGGTGACAAACTCACTGGAAAGATTTGTGAGCATTTCATGAAGTTGGGTTTTTGAAACAGCGTCACCCATGGCACTAAGCACTCCTCGGGCAAGATCTTCTTTGAAGCTCTGAAAACACTCTGTAGCTGCGGTTTTAACAGCTTCAGCGGTTTGGGTGGAAGGTGCGGTTGGTATAGTAGAAACTCTCTCCCCCTTAATGGCATCAAGCAATTGAGCTTTTAGGATAGCCATTTCAGTGGTTTGAGAGTCCACTTTGGTAAGAAGGGTTTGGTTGGAGGCTTCAAGGTTGGCATTGGATTGGGTTAAGGCAATGTTTGACTCAGTGAGTTTAAGCATAAGGCCTTGGTTTACAATCAACTGAGATTGAATCAGTTGAAGGGTGGAAAGAATTTGAAGGTAGTCAGAAGGAGCGGTTTGAAGGATTGGAATTTGGGTAATTGATGGAGGAGGTTGAGATTGAGTTGGAGAGGCGGTTTGAGGTAAAGGGTTTAGGAGGGTTTAAAATATACGGCTGGCAGGGATAGTGAATTCAGAAGCGGTTGACGGAGGAATAGGTAATGTTTGGGGTAAAGTTGTAGGTGCGGTTGAGAAGGTAGGAATTGGTTGAGTTAGAGGTAAAGGAATAGAAGCGGTTGGAATTGGGATGGAAGGAATGGGTGCGGTTGAGATAGGTGCGGTTGAGGGTGGAATGTTGGTGGTTGGAATCCCAGAAGTTATGGGGTTAGAATCAGAGGAGGAACTTGAATGGGCTGTATGGACAGAAACAGGAGGGGTTCTTTGCGGCTGAGGAGGTGCGGTTTCAGGAATGGGTGAGGTTTGAGGGGGCGGAGTAGGAAGGCGGTCAGGAGTAGGTGATTTATGAGGAGGAGAATTTTCAGGAGGAGGGGTATTGACTCGGTTTGGGGAAGGAGTTCTGTCGCGGTTAAGGTTGGAGATTGAGATGGCTGGGGTGTGATGTGAGTAAGGTGGTGATTGGGCGCAGTTTGAAGTAGGTGACTTGGAGCGGTTGGAAAGTTGAGGTGAGGCAGTTGGGGTGTTGGATTTGTTAGAGGAAGAATTTGATTTGGAAGTGGATTGGGATGAGGAATGTGAAGAGGATGAAGGGGATGAAGGTGGGGTAGGTTGTTTGGAAACACGGTGCAAAAATCGTTTGGGGCCTTTGGATGGGGTCTTTTTCTGAGCAATCTGCTTAACCCGTTTCTGTTTCTCCCCCTGAGCGGTTGCAGCTCTGTGCGGTTGAGGAGGAGAGAGCGGTTTAGGTGATAGGGTTTTGGCTGGTGAGGAATGATGGGAGCGGTTTGAAGAGTGAGGTGGTGTTGGAATAAGTGTTTGGGTTTGGGGCGGTTTTGAAGGAGGCGGTTGGGGAATTGGATCCTTGGACTTTCCTTTGTTAGCTTCCCTCTCAGCCCTTTCTCTTTCCAATCTCTCAAACTCAGCTTTGTAAAAGATTGTCAGCTCCTCATCATTTGGGCCGAGATCAACTGCGAGTCTGCTTGGCCTTCTTAGCCCTGGCCACTAGTGGAGGAATAGAGTTATCTTCTTCCTCTTCTTCATCATCCTCATTAATGAGGGACATCTTCTTTTTCTCTTTCTCTTTCCTTGGTTTCTTTTGGCTTGGGCCTGCAACAGCTGAACCACGCGGTTTAGAAGGTGCGGTTGAGGTTGGCTTAGGGAGCGGTTACGGGGCTTTTCTCTTCCTTGAGGCCTTCTTTATTGCTTTTCCCAGAGCGGTTGAGGCAGTAGCAGGAGTCATCTCAACATAGTGCTCCTTATCCTTAGAGGTATCAGCATCATACAGAGCCTTATAATCATCATTCCCAAAAGAGCGTCTGAATGAGTGCATTGCCTTGAGGCCAAAGGATTCTTCCAATCCCCGGTGGATAGATAATTACGGGGTGGCAATCCTGAGCTCCTCCGGATGCCGATAGTTCCCAAAGATTGCGGTCGGCACTCTTCCAAAAGGTCTCCACCTTATCTTCTCATTCTTAACCTTCACTGATACGCACCTATCTTTGCTGGCAAGTTCTCTCATCAAGATCTTGGGCCAATGAAGCTTCATGCCGTTGTAGATGGCACGGCAGATTGCCATTGATGAGAGGTGAAGTTGTTGTGGTTTCCAGTCTTCCCACAAACCGACTTCCCAACTAGGTAGCACAGTGGCTCATCGGCTCACCAAAATCTTTCCTGGCGTAGTCTTGTAATTGCCGAAAGAGAATCCGGCTTTCCGGTCGATGTAGAACATGTAGCATCTTGAACTTCTTGGGAAACCTCAATGGAGCACCGGACACATGGAAGCCATATGTACTCCCTGATATCCAAATAGTCAATGGATACTCTGAATCCTTCTACAACTCCCACCAAGTTAGGAATCTTGGAACCATCGAAAGCTCGGTCTCTCCCTTCACGGCGGTTTCATAAAATTGGTCAATGAAGGAGGGGATGGTATAGGTTTGATTTTTGTTGAATAGGGAAGGATTCCGTAGACTTGCATCTTCCTCATCATCTCTCTTCCCGCAGCATCGGACCGCAACTCTGGTTCATTTATCTCCCAACCTGGCAGGAAGTACTTGGTATTCTACAAATAAAACACACAAGTTAGAACACTTTAACACAATCACAGTTCCCATGCGGTTGGTGCACACATGCGGTTGGCAATAGTGCGGTTTTGGAAATGAAAATTTCCAACCACAAGAAACTGTGAACACAGGTAGGAAATAAATAAAAAAATACAAAAGTATATACTTAGTACGTGGCATTGTAATCCAAGGTTATCCCGCACTGCAAGCGGTGCTTAGAGAGGAAGGTTATGGTGTCCAGCCTATATACTTAGTAATACTTAAGTAATTTCTAAGTATGCGGTTCAAGAGAATATGCGGTTTTCAGTATGCGGTTTCCAAGAGAGAATATGCGGTTTTGAAATTATAAATTAGCAACTGTAAGTGGGGTTTCAAAACGAATTTCATGCGGTTCTAAAGCATGCGGTTCAAACATGCAACAAGGTATAATTTTCAGAAATTTTTCTAAGTATGGAAAAACAAGTTTAAAAATTAGGTTAACCCAAATCATAAGAAATTTCTGAAAAACATGATGAACATTCACATGAGTGCATGAAGAACACCAAGAACACCAAGAACAGAGATTTGAAAAATGTTAACCAAAATGAACAAATAACATGTCAAAATGATCACATTGAGTAGTAGATTAACAATATAACAATAAAAATTTCTACTTTACTCAGAATCACCCAGAAAATGAAAAAAATCAGAAAGTGGGTTTCGAAACTTAGATAGTTTAAAATTCAAAATCAGTGCTCAAGATGTTGATTGATCATAAAACAGAGTTTAGAAACATAATCTAAGCATGATTCCGAACAAAACCTAACAAATTTCATCAAAAATAATCAACAAATGAAGCATATATGAAGAAAAATCAGTTATGGTTGTTCGAAGCTTTTCAAGTTCATCAATGGCAGAAACAGTTCAATAGCATGTATGATTTGCAGAAGATAAAAGAGTTTAAAGTTCAGAAATCATACCATATCTTCAATGGGTTTGGGTGCCATTGATGAAGAAAGACTTAGAATTTTATGAAGTTATGAAGAATGTCTTTGGTAAATTTCTGACAGATAGTACGGATACACAGAGAAGACAGTTGAAAAGTTTGAAAAGGTAAGGTATGTCTTCTATTTATAGGAAAGGATTAGGGTTTGGCAGTTGAAAGGACACATTAGCTTCACCAACTCAGTGAATCATTGCAAATTAGCACCCTTTCAGCTTCACACATCAACCAATGACGGCTGACATGAAGGCCATTTAATGCTAATGTTCCCTTTGCATTGAATGCTCTTTAAAATTTAAATTTTCGTGGGAAAACATTTGCAAATAAACCCTTAAGAAAAAGATAAGGACTGAAAAATAAATAAAAAGAATTTGAACAATTTTTTTTTTTTTTTAACATAAGCAAAAGTTAGAAATTACTCCAAGTTGAAACGCGGTTGAGGTCCAAGCGGTTGAGCTGCAGCATGCGGTTTAAGTGAAGCGGTTGGCTGCAGTGCGGTTGGACATCCTTGCGGTTTGATGCACGCGGTTTCAACATGGCCTTGAAACTATACTCAACACCCAAGTTAGCTTAAAAAGAATGGAATTTATTTAAGTTCAAGCATACCCATTTCTCCTCTGAGGAAAGAAAACCTCTTGGAGTCAAGAGCCTTTGTGAGGATATCAGCAATCTGATTGTCTGTTCCCACGTACTCTAAATGGATATTCCTCTTCTCCACATGGTCTTTGAGGAAATGATACTTAATATCAATATGCTTGGTCTTGGAATGCATGACAGGGTTGTTGGAGACTGAAATGGTTGAAGTGTTGTCACACATGATAGGGCAATTCCCTTCATGGATTCCATAGTCCACCAACTGCTGCTTCATCCAAAGGATTTGGACAACAACTACCAGCGAATATACTCGGCCTACGTGGTTGACACCGAACCGAAGCTTGCTTCTTGCTGGCCCAAGCAACTAGTCTATTTCCAAGGAAATGACAAGTACCACTAGTGCTTTTCTGTCAATAGTACAAAGTGCATAATGCGCATCTGAATAACCTACAAGATCGAAGTTCGAATCTTTGGAATACCAAAGTCCAAGGCTAGTAGTTCCGGATAAATAGCGGATTATACGCTTGGATCGCAATAAGATGTGCTTCTCTAGGATGCGCGATAGCGAGCACATACACGGACACTAAACATAATATCTGGCCTACTAGCAGTTAAGTAAAGCAATGAGCCGATCATACCTCGATATAAAGTTTGATCAACCTTCTTACCTTTGAGATCCTTATCTAGCTTATTGCCGGTGGCCATAGGAGTATCATATGCTTTAGCATTTTCTAATCCAAACTTCTTTATTAGCTCCTTGGTGTATTTGGCATGGCTGATGAAAATACCTTCTTCGCATTGCTTGATTTGAAGCCCGAGGAAGAAAGTTAATTCTCCCATCATGCTCATCTCAAACTTGCTTTTCATTAGCTTTTCGAAACGCTTACAAAGCAACTCATTAGTAGAACCAAAAATAATATCATCGACATAAATTTGAACAAGTAAAGTATGCTCATTATATTTGGCAATAAAAAGAGTTGTATCAATTTTACCACGTTTAAATCCTTTTTCTAGTAAAAATTTAGAAAGAGTCTCATACCATGCCCTTGGAGCTTGCTTAAGTCCATACAAAGCTTTCTGGAGTTTGTAGACATGATTGGGAAATTTGGAGTCTTCAAATCCAGGTGGTTGAGCAACATACACGGTCTCTTGCAGTTCACCGTTGAGGAAAGCACTCTTCACGTCCATTTGATATAACTTGAAACGCTTGAAAGAGGCGTAGGCTAAGAAGATTCTGATAGCTTCCAATCTTGCAACTGGAGCAAAGGTTTCATCATAATCAATTCCTTCTTCTTGCCTATATCCTTGTGCAACCAACCTTGCTTTATTCCTAGTGATGCTTCCATTCTCGTCCATCTTATTCCTAAATACCCACTTAGTTCCTATCACTCCTTGATCCTGAGGTCTAGGCACCAAAGTCCAGACCTTGCATCTTTCAAACTGGTTGAGTTCTTCTTGCATAGCAACGACCCAACTGGAATCTTGGAGTGCTTCATCAATCTTCTTGGGTTCAACTTGAGATAAAAGAGAAGTATGCTCGTCATAATTTGATCTCCTTGTTTGAACACCGGAAAACAAATCACCAATCACATTTGTGAGGGGGTGACTACTGACTTCACGAACCTCCGGGGGTATGTCAGGTTGGGTCGAGGTTTCTGTCAAGATCTTCAATTGGAACGTCGTTAGATCCTTCAGCGAAGTCATGGAATGTAAGTTGACGAAGAGGTTCTATAAGCTGGATAGGGGAATTCTCAACTTCTTCTTCCCTTTGGAGTTGCATCTGGAGTAGGAACTTCAGGTGCGGTTTGAAAATTGCGGTTTGAGGGAATTTCAGTTGAGGGTGCTGGATTTTGCGGTTGAGGTTCAGGTGCGGTTTGAGATGGTTCACCTGGTTCATTATGCTCAACAAAATCATCAGCAACATTTGGAGCCAAATGTGGCTCAAGGAGAGAATGCTCATCAAAAGTAACATGGACAGACTCAACTATTTTTAAACTAGTTTTATTGAAAACACGAAAAGCTTTAGAATGTTTAGCATACCCAACAAAAATACCTTCGTCGGCCTTGGCTCCGAATTTACCTCTATTTTCTCTTCCGTTGTAGAGGACAAAGCATTTGCAGCCAAAGATCTTGAAGAATGCAATGTTGGGGGTTCTTCCTCGCCAAAGCTCATAGGGAGTTTTGTTATAGGTTTTGTTGATGAGGAGCGGTTCGAGTGAAGCATGCGGTATTGATTGCTTCACCCAAAAATGCGAGGTAGCTTCGCTTCGAGATATCATTGTCTTTCCAGCCTCAATCAACGTCCTATTCTTCCTTTCCACAACCCCATTTTGTTGTGGAACACCAGCTGTGGAAAAATTGTGATCAATCCCATGGTCATCACAATACTGAGCAACACCGTTGTTCTTGAATTCTGTTCCATTATCTGATCGAACACTAACGATGTCATCTTCTTTTTGAGTTTGGAGCCGTCTAAAAAGTGCGGTGAGAATCTCATAACAATCATCTTTGGAAATCATCATCTCAACCCACGTATATCTTGAGTAATCATCCACCACCACTAAGGTATATCTATTTCCTCCAATGCTGGCAGTGGTTACGGGTCCAAACAAATCAATGTGAAGCAGTTGTAAGCATCTTGAAGTTGAAGGAGCGGTCTTGCTGGTGAAAGACGACGCGGACTGCTTACCAAGCTGGCATGCACTGCATTTCTCTGGATGGTGGTCAGCCACTTTAGGTAAACCACGAACGAGGTTTTCCCGACCAATCTTTGCAAGATACTTGAAATTCAAGTGGCTCAACCTCTTGTGCCATAGCCAACTATTTTCGCTCACATTCTTAGCTACAAAACAGAGATTAGTAATACTACATGCAGAATTTAGATCAATAATGTAAATATTACTCTTACGAATCCCTGTGAGTAGGGTGACGCCGGAAATGCTATCTTTGATAAAGCAATTTGATGATGTGAAGTTGCAAAGCATTCCTTTGTCGCAAAATTGAGAAATTGAAAGGAGGTTGTGCTTGAGTCCATCGACAAGAGAAACCTTCTCAATAGTTAGGTTTCCTCTCCTAATCACACCATATCCAATGGTCTTGCCTTTGTTGTTGTCACCAAAGGTTACAGACGGACCACTTGCTTCAACGACATCTTCAAGTAATGATCTATCTCCAGTCATATGTCTTGAGCAGACACTGTCAAGATACCATTCATTATCCTTGGAGTGACCAGCCATGAAGCAGAGGACCTGAAATGTAAACATTAAGAACGAGGTCCCCCTTTATTTCTTGGGTCCTGAAGTTAGCAACCCTTTACAACCCACACCTGTTTGACAGAAGGAGGCTTGCTCTTCCTGGCATTGGGTGTGAACCGCAAAAGGCATTCTGCAGCCTTGTGACCTAAACCATCACACACAGAACATTTATAAAAGCTACAAGCAACATGAGGTTTTACTAACTCTTTACTCTTCTTAGGAGTTGCATGCGGTTTGGGACAAGGAAGCGGTTTGGGAGGTGCGGTTCCAGCTAACATTCCAGCTGATACAAAGGGAACAGGCTTTGGTTTGACCACGTATTTCACAGGAACGCTATTCACGCTTTTGAAGGCGGGAGGAGCGGTCGAAGAAGAAGCGCGGTCGGACACTGCTTAACGTAACCGCCTTTTCCACCGAAGTGGTTGGAGAAGGGATTCTACCAATTCCATAAGCCATTTCCTCTTCGGGTGCTTCCACGAGAATTCTTAGGTTTTAACACGTAATTCTTCCCATATTGCTTTCCTTTAGGGTAGACATAATTTACTTGTCTTGCTTTACCCTTTCCCTTAGCATGCTTCTCCTTGGGAATTTCTTTAGTCGGGCTCTGGAAATTCCTCATCCTTTTCACTCGAGGATGCACACTTCTCCTCTTCCTCGTATCCAAACCCTAGACCATCCTTAGTTCCAGGAGGAACTTGGAAGTCCAAGATTTTATCCTTGGTGGATTGAGACTTGAGCCCCGAATCAATAATCTTTTGGCGATCGTCGATTTGGGTTACCAAGTCATCATTCCTGAGTTGAAGTGCGGCAACCTTAGTTTCAAGGATGCGGTTTTGATCGCAAGAGGAGTCATCTGTTTGATTTGGTCCTTAAGATTAGAAATTTCAGACCTCATCACAGTTTTCTCCGTCTTGTACGATTAAGTTCATCATGAGCTAAGCTTAAGGCTTTCTTAAGATTTGAGAATTGATGGATCACCATTTCGGCTTCCTTGAACATCTTTTCATGTTCCATGGGAGAAACCTCTTCCACCACCTTTTTCAAAATTTTCTTTGGAATAGCTTTTGAAGGTGGAGCGGTTTTAGATGAGAAAATGGGACGTGAGTACGAACAATTTCCTATCTTAACGCTAGGAGTAAGTTTAATATCATCATCCAATTTATAATTTGGAAGTTTTGCAAAAACCTCCTTTTCCTCCATATCATGCAACTCAAATGATTCGGAATCTGAGTCATCGAAGCGTCTGCAACTAAGCGAGCAGGTTAACCTCTTCGGTTTCACCGTCACTTCCATCCTCGAGAATGCTGTTTCAATCCAAGTTGCTAATTCCTTGGAATTCTCTTCCTCCTCAAAGAACCATTCCCTTACGATGAGAAAATTTCGAAGGAAAAGTTTTCTTTTTCATGTATTCATATTTAGGCCGTGGACACTCGGATGCAAAGTGGCCGGGTTTTCTACGGTTGTAGCAAACCAAGTCACTCTTCTTCTTTGTATCTGCAGCCCTAGAAAATGTTGCGGGAGGTTTGCCTTTTGAAAATGATTTTGTGAGAGGTTTTGAAGATTTTCTAAATTTTTGGAATCTTTTCACAAACATGGCAAAATCATCATCATCCATCTCGATGAGTGATGAGGTTGATATGGAAGGATCGGTGGTTTGATTTTATGTGGATGGTTTCTCTTCATGTTCCACTACGAGACATAGAAAGCGATTTGGTTTTCCCTTCTATCTCTTCAATATGATTTAATTTAAGTTCATAGACTCTAAGATTGGCATACAAGTTACTTAACGACCAAGTACCCAATACTTTGGAGTCTTCTAGAGAGGTAGCCTTATTTACCCATCTAGAACCTAAAGCGAGATAGGAAAGTCATATTGATTTCCTTATCGGTTAAAGTTTTACCAAGAGATCTACAAGCATTAACTACCTCAACATAGCGATCGTAGGTTTGACGCAAGGTTTCGTTGGGTTTTACTGTTGAAGTTGTTGTAGGATCTTTCAACAGTGTATAATTTGTTTTCCTTGCACTCTTCATCACCTTCGAGGTAGCTCTCTATGGCATCCCACATCTGCTTTGCGGTTTTGATGTACATCACTTTCTTTAGAGTTGATACGGGAGGGTTCCGTAAATGATGAACCTCGCCTTCTTTGTCTAAGGCAACTATTCTCTTCTCTTCATCCGACCACTCATCTTTTGGCTTTTTGACCTCTGGAGTTTCGGCATTGGTGGTTGCATCGGTGTTAGCCTTCATTGGAATTAGAGGGCCATTGATCACGCACTCCACCAAAGATTTCATCTATGGTTTCCAAATGAATGAGCATTCGGCACTTCCAGATGTCAAAGTGGTCTTCGTCCAACATTGGAATGTGTGAATAGTTAACGGTAGTCATTGTCTTTGAGGTTGCCATATTGAATCGGCACAATAAGCCGTCAAGCTTGAAAAACGATGGTTTTAAAATGTGTTGGCTCTGATACCACTTGTTGGTCCCAAAGGTGGCAACAAGGGTGAAAATACGGCTAGAGGGGGTGAATAGGCTGTTTAAAATTTTTCGCCCTCTTTTAAAGATCGAACCTCTTGCTTACAAAATCCTCTTGCAGTTGATAATAGACTGCAAGTGATAGTGTAAAATGCACAGCGGAATTATAGAGTGTAAAGCGATTTTGAGAGGCGGTTTGTAAAATGCGGTTTTGGTGGTGCGGTTTTGGGAAGTGTAGTTTTACAAACACGTGTGGTTTTGACTTTGTTAACTCCAAACACTATTTCACAATAATGGATAACTAAATCAAGATCAAAACAGACAAAGATAAATAATTAGCAAGCACAGAAATATAAATGCAGTAAAGTAAGAACACGCTATTTGGAGTGGTTCAATCGATAAACGATCTACGTCCACTACCAAGATGGTTAGTCTTGGATTTCTAAGAGAGATTTTATATTAAGTATTGTGAGATTACAAAGTACAATAAAATCTTTTCTATGAAGAACAAATCAAAAACTATAACCAGTGTATCTCAAGTGTTTAATCTATGTGATTAGAACAAGTGAGGTGAGTGTGTGAGAACAAGATCAAGGCTCTTTAGATCTGTGAGATGTAGAGCACAATGATTCTTGATTGTGTTAAGGCTTGATTTCTGGGCTAGGAATATTTCTTGAAGTATGAAGATGAAGATTCAAAGGGTTGAATAATTTCAGGCGAGCTTCGGCTTCTATGAACACAAGACTTTCAAATTCTCAAGCAATCTTCAAATGGTGAAGATTGGTGGTATTTATACCCAAGCATCAAGAAACTAGCCGTTGGATACATTTGTTGAAGGACAGGTACTTGATGCAATCCTATTGGTCCACAAAGCAACCACTTTTGTCCTTTGGTACACTGCCGCAGATAAAGCCGATCGGGCTCCAGCTGCAAGCAATGAGGTTAGGACACCTGTCACCTTTTCAAGATCCTTGCAGATCTTTTCTGACATTGAATCACGTGACAAGATATGGTGGTTGACTTTTGATATTGCTGACGTGGATTCCAACGGATAAAAAGTTGTTCACTTCAAGTAGCCAATCATTGGATGCGGTTGGTGATACGCGGTTAGGAATGTGCGGTTTTGCTACACCAGGGGGTTGCAAGGATGCGGTTGTAGGTGAACTGCAATGATGCGGTTCAACAAGCGGTTTGCACTGAGGTAGTTCATTGGGCAGATTCAAGGAATCATACATGCGGTTGCATGTGCGGTTCTAAGGGGCGGTTTTGAATACTGCTGGAACTGCAACCTTACATCCAATGAGTCTTGTGCCATACTTCAAGCCTAAGATTAACCTATTCTATAAAATGGACTTAGCTAAAAAATTGAAGTCTAAGCTTCATTACATAGGGTCCTAAAGTCCTTAAAATAGACTGGAGGTTATGGTATCAATCAAATCTAATACAAAATAGGAGGGTTAAAACATGCATACCCAACACTTCTCATAAGCCCAAAGTGTCCTCTACACACTGAATTTTTATTCTCTCATAAGCCGGATTTTCGAGGAAAGAGATAGGCTCTTCATGTGGCTCATCTGAAGTGGCTAATTTCGAGAGGAGGTTGGCTAACTCGTTGTCTTCCCTTCCAATCCTCTGAATCTCCCAGAATTCCAAATCCTTTATTAGCTCCTTCACCAGGTCGCAGTATTTGATCAGAATGGAACTAAGCACCTCGTACTCGCCTCTGACCTGGTTGACTATCAGTTGGGAATCACAATAGGCCATGATTTTAGTCGCTCCAAAACACTTGGCGTATTCTATGGCTGCTATCAAGGCTTCGTATTCAGCTTGATTGTTGGAAGCATCAAACTTGAACCTTAATGACTCCTCATACACTGTCCCAGACTCTGGTTCAATTAGCACTATCCCTGCTCCACTGACACTCTTGGTCGCTGACCCATCTGAGTAGACCTTCCAACAATCATCGGGTAGATTAATAGCGGCTTGGGACTCTGGCTCTTTTCCCTTGGTTTTCTCTTTTGGAGCTCGCTGTTCGCTGTCTTCCTTGGTGAACGTAAGCTTGACCAAGAAATCTGCTAGAGCTTGAGCCTTCAGCGCCTTTCGAGGTCTATACTCAATGGCAAATTCAGTAAGTGCAATTGACCAATTGAGCAGTCGACCTGAACTCTCTGGCTTGTGTAATATCTTTCTCAAGGGCGCATTAGTTAGTACCACGATAGGGTGGGCCAGAAAATAAGCTCGCAGCTTCCTTGAAGATACGACTAGAGCATATGCGACCTTTTCAGCATTGTAGTATCTGCTCTCCACATCCGATAAGGCTTGCTGATGTAGTACACTGGCTTTTGAAGCCCTTCCTCTTCTCTAATCAAGACTGCTGCCACTGACTTTTCTCCCACGGATAGATACACAAACAATGTTTCGCTAGTGATCGGGCTACTCAGGATAGGTGGAGTAGCGAGGTAATCCTTTAGCTGTTGGAACGACGAATGACATTCGGTCGTCCATTCAAAATTTTTCGTTCCCCTCAACGCTTTGAAGAAGGGGAGAGACCTCTCTGCTGACTTAGATATGAAGCGGCCAAGAGCTGCCACCCTGCCGTTAAGTCGCTGCATCTCCTTTATACTGGTCGGCTCTTTCATGTCGACTAGAGCCTTGATCTTCTCCGGGTTAGCTTCTATACCTCGCTGAGATACCATAAATCCAAGGAACTTTCCAGCAGCTACACCAAAGACACACTTGCTAGGGTTGAGCTTCATGTCGTTTGCTCTTAAATTGGCGAACGTTTCCTTTAGGTCGACCACGTGACGTCCAGTCTTTGTTTTGATGACCATATCGTCTACGTAGGCCTCCATGTTTCGGCCAATTTGAGAGGCAAAGACTTTGTTCACCATTCTTTGATAAGTCGCCCCTGCATTCTTCAATCCAAAGGGCATCATGTTATAGCAGTAGATGCCTCCGGCTGCTTGGAAAGCTGTTTTCACAATGTCATCCTTGTGCATCTTAATCTGGTGGTATCCTGAATAAGCATCGAGGAAGCTGAGGGTGGAGTGTCCGGCAATAGAATCAACTAGCTTGTCGATTCTAGGAAGAGGATAGCTGTCCTTCGGGCAGGCAAGATTTAGAGTGGTGAAGTCGACACACATCCGCCATTTGCCATTTGATTTCTTCACCATGACCACATTGGCCAACCACGTTGTGTGAGTGGCCTCCTTGATTATCCCTGCACTTAAAAGTTTTTGTACCTCAGTTTTTATGGCTTCCTCCTTGTCACGAGCAAAACTTCTCAATTTTTGGGGTCTAGGCTTTATGGTCGGGTTGACTTCAAGTCGGTGAACGGCGACCTCTTCCTTGATTCCCCTCATGTCTTCTACTCTCCATGCGAAGACGTAATTACTTTCCTTGAGAAGCTCAATGATTTCTGCTCGCTCTTCGACAGATAGCTGCTTCCCAATTTGAATTTTTTGGTCGGGGTAGGAAGGGTTAGTGATTACTGACTCTAGCTCATCCACAGCCTCTAACTCTGGACCATCTCTGAACTGCATGGTTTCAATGATGATTTCTCTGACCCTTTGTCTCTCCTCGGCCCCCAGGTGTGGAGCTTCTTACGCTATCATATAATCCAGCCTTATCTCGCAACCTCGCCGGTGGTGGTGGCCCCGAGTTATTGTCGATCCGGAGGCATAGGTTGCCTATGAGGACTTGGTCGACCATAACTACATCCGGATCGACCTCTCGTGGTTTCGTAGTGACGTGTCGACTCAATCATGACCTCGTCATTTGAGCGATAGGTCGACTCCTCCACATTGGTGATTGTTGACAGCCTAGTAGTTTTGGTGATCGATCGACAGCTTCAAGTAACCACCTGCAGTCTCAATTTCTAACTCCCTTTTCTTTCTTTCTCTGAGAACATGATCCAGGTAGGCTCGAGCTGTGCCTTGTACACATCCTACTCCAGCAGGTGTGGGGAACATGACTCGCTGGTGAGGAATTGATGCTACCATTCCAAGCGCGACCTGACCTGGAATACCAAGTATAGCAGCGTAATCACTGTTTATATCTATTACAATAAATTGTACCTTCGAAACTATCCTGAGGGGGTGCTGGCCTAGGTCGACGTCGAGCTCAATCTGGCCTTTGGCATCAACTCGATGGTTGGTGAAGCCCTCCAACCTGTCGTCGTATCTTTCAAGCTGCTCGTCATTAAGACCCATTTCTTTGAAAGTCTTGTAGAACAAAATATCCTTGCAGGCCCCCGTGTCGACTAGGAGTCTGCTCGTCGTACATCCGTTTATAAGACTTGGGATGACGAGAACTTGCTCCCTAGCCGCCATATTAGTTGCCAGTTCATGGGGGTAGAAGCTGATGGCTTCATCTCTGACATCTCTTCTGGGAGGCACATGTGGGGCTTTACTGAGTTGAAAGATCTTGTGCTTGATGGCAGTGTTACTTGCTTGCTCTGCAATGACCCCCAAGTTCAATCTAGGTTGCCTCGGTCCTTGTTGTCCACCTGCAGGCTGCTCGCCTCCTCCAGTTTGAGGCCTCTTCATGTATGCGTCGAGTCTTCCCTGTTCTACCATTCTTTGGATTATGCGCTTCAAGCCTAAACAATCCTCCGTAAGATGACCCGTATCCTTGTGGTAATCACAGTATTTGTTGTTGTCCCTTCTGAACTTGTTGCATGGGTTCATTGGGGCAGGTGGAGCCAACTCGACTGCATTCAGGATTTCAGTTCGACTCACCGTTAGGGGAGTGAAAGTCTCGGGCACCTTCTCTGTCGCCCTTGTCCTGTTCTTGCCATTTTTATTGTTTCCTCCATTTTTATTGGAGTCCTTCTTGTCATCAGCGACCTCCACCTTGTGGCTTTTCCCATTCTTCTTTTCTTTTCTCTCCTCGGCTAGGGCGACATTGTACACCTTTTCGAACAACTCCTGTCGAGTTGTAACTGTGCGAACTGTGAGTTCATAATCCATGTCTTCCGAGGAAATACCACTTCGGAAGCAGTTGATCACCTCTCTATCAGTGAGATCCTCTTCAATCTTGTCAACCATTTCTTTAAACCTGGTGAAGTAGCTCATGGAGCTTTCATTTTTTGCTTGAACCAAGTTGCTCAGATCGGTGACAGTCACCTTTCGAGCTCCAGCAGTCGAGAAGCGATCTAAGAATTTTGTTCTTAAACACGTCCAGGTGGTGATGCTACCAGCCGCTAAACCATTGAACCATGTCAAGGCTGCCCCTGTGAGTGTGCTTATGAGGGCTTTGCACATATTGTCGTCCTCATTGGCGACAAAGCACATCGTGGCTTCCAGGTGCGCTATGTGACTCTTGGCATTGGTTGCCCCTGAGTACTTTTCCAATAGGGGCAATCTGAAACTAGGAGGAGGTCGACTGTCTCTCATCTCCTTGGATAGAGGTCGAAGAGCAAAATCAACTCGTTCAATCTTTCCAGTATCCTTTTTCTTCTCTTCCTCCCATTGTTCGAACTTCCTTTTCATCAACAACCATTCCCTGGCGTCGGGTCTTTCATCTCCTGCAGGGGGAACGGCATTCGACCTTTGACCTTCGCTTCTGGGAGGAGTTACCTGTCTACTCCTCCTGTCTCTATGAGAATGAGCCCTTTCCGATCGAACTGGAGATCTTTGCCTGTCATTCCTTTGTGGCGACCTGCGCCTATCATCTCTGGTAGGCGACCTGCGCCTATTACCCCCGAGTGGCGACCTGCGCCTCTCGTCTCTTATAGGCGACCTGCGCCCATTCCTGTCCCTATGGGATCCTGATCTTTGTGTCCGGGCAGGGGAACCACGTCGGCTTCTATTGGCCTCTAAATGCGTCCTCAAATCCGATTGAGCTTCCTGTTCCCGATTCCTGGTGAGGCTAGCCCTTAAGTCATTACTTGGCACATGGATGGGTGATTGAGGTCGGACTACCATCCTTTGATCAGCATTTTGACCCACACCCTCATTGGGCCTAGCACTCCTGGCCTGCTGCCTGTTGGAGACTTGGGAGGGAGCCACCCTTTCTGAACGTATGTCAGCCTGCTCTGCTTCCTCCATAGCTATCAAATCAGCCAGAATCTGGGCTCGTTCCAACATCATTTCCTTCTTGCTCATGGGATTGGTTGAGGGACCTGCCCTGTTTCCAATGTTAACCTGTCCAGCTGGACGTTTTGGAGGAGGTGGAACTCCTTGTCCCTCCATATGGCGTTTTCCTCTTCTTGTGTCCGGCAACCCTCTGCCATCAACAACACTGGTAGAGCGCGTTGCTCTACCGTGAGGACGATTTGGTGGGGGAGGAGGCAGATTTACGTTTTCAGTATTGGCATTGAGATCCACGTTGGTGTTGGCATTCACCTCATTAAGTTCATCAGAAGCTTCATCACATGCCCATCTCGGGGTTACCATTGTTGTAGGTTGATGAGATCTTCGAGGTCAAGCGAAAGCACGGTTCCGACAATGGAACCAAACCGATGCGGGAATTGTGCTTATCGGTAATCCTCCACGTGGCGGGACTAATCACCTGGCTCCTTGACCGAAATCGAACCCACGACTAGCCGGATGTGTCTCCGGCGAAGACGCTCGGGCGTGAGAGTAAGATAACGGTTGTATATAGCTCAAAATGTATTGAATAACGAATTCAGATAACAAAATGGCCGTTACCTTTGCACCATTGGTAGTGATGATGTATTTATAGGTGATGGTTGTTGTATTTTTGGTGGAGCGATACGTGCTCCGAGATTCTAGCGGCAGTTACTTGTCATGAGAACGTGCCTGAAACTGTCCCTGATTTATAGGGATGCGGTTATGGAAAGATTTGACCATGTATGTCTATCTTAGCTAGCTCGACGCTTGAGTGATTAGGTCGAGGTCGCCACTTGAAGAAGGGTCGACCTGACTGACGGGTAGAGCATGGATCGTACCCGTATTAGAGTCTGGATTGTAAGGTCGGACTAAGTCAAGTCGGGACCTAATAGGTCGGACGTTGGGCTTAATCGACTGATATTTGGTATGGGCTTTGGACCTTGCATTGATTGGACCTGGCCCCCTTGATACGTTGGGGCAATGGTTGTCTTGAGGATTGGGCTTCGCTTACTTGGCCCAACTCGACACTTTTGGTATGTTCAAGTACTATTATTATTACTTGATATTATGCATTATTACTAGTTATATAATAATAATAATTATTAATTATTCAATAATAATAATCGAATAACTAATAATATTAATATTATATGTATTATTACTAATTATATAGTAATAATAATAATAATAATAACAATAATAATAATAATAATCTTGATAGTAGGCATAATATTTAACTAAAATTTGGTGTAAAACAACTAAAAGCTATCATGTGATGTGGCATTGTTCTATTGAATCTCAAATAATCACATGAATTATAAACTAAGATGCATCTTGACCATTGAATAAATTCAATCCAATGGTACATAATTCGCCCAACAAACCCTTTTTCTCTCCTAACCCATAAACCAAACAATCCTTACTCTCTCCCCTCATTACCCTCCCTCAGCCTCTTCCCCTTCCCCTTCCCCTTTCCTATCCCCTAACTCTCTCTCTCTCTCTCTCTCTCTCTCTCTCTCTCTTCTACCTCTTCTTCTCATTCCTCCGTCGCCCCCTCCTAATTCTCCTTCATCCGCCGCCCCTCCCAACACCACTGCGCACCACTATCACCCTGCTACCACCACCAAACAATATCAATTCAAAAATCAAGAAAAAACAAGGAAAGCAAAAGATTTCTGAAATGAACACACACACACACACATACACATACATACAAACATACTAGATCTGAAATCAAACACGAACACATACACAGATCCGCCACCCCTCCCACCTCCTCTCTATCTCTAATTTTTTTATACTTTTTTTTCTCTGTCCCCTTTCTCTCTCTTGTGTGTATTTAACGGATCTTCAATTTTTTTCAAACTTTTGTGGTTTTGTGAAGGTGGTTGGTGGTTGTATGTGGCCGGCAAGGCGGCGAGTGGTAGGTATTGATGGCGGATGGTGGATGCTTGTGAAAACATGGTGGTTAATGGTGATTATTGAACTACTAGAAACAGGCCTTTTACCGACGGATATTTCCGTCGGTAATTCCACATTTCCGACGGTAAATGGATATTACCGACGGAATTCGTCCGTCGGGTTCCGTCGGAAATAATTGGTTGGTAATACCGACGGACAAATTCCGCCGGAAATACCGGCGGATTGTCCGTCGGAAAATCTGAAATTCCGCCGGGAACCGTCCGTCGAAAATGAGTAAAGCCGGCCGGTTAACCGGAGCAATTGCCGGAGGTTACCGATGGAAATATCCGTCGGTAAATAAAACCATTACCGACGGTTATAACCGTCGGAATCCATAAAATTTACCGTCGGATATGTCCGTCGGAAATTTAAACCGTAAACCGACGGATATATCCGTCGGTAATGAGTTTTATTTTTTTAATTTTTATTATTTTCCGACGGATATTTTCGCCGAAAATTAGTATTATTTTTTTTTTATTAATTTACCGACGGAAATTTCCGTCGGTAATCTGGCCAGATTTTTAAAAAAAAAAATTCTGTTTTGTTATTAAACCACCTGTAAACCTGTCAAACCTGTTTTAAACAAATCCCAACAACAAACAAACTACAAACAAAGGGAAAAAGGGTAATGGGAAAGGGATAAATATGTCAAACCTGTTTTAAACAAATCCCATTATAAAAGAAACACAAACAAACTACAAACAAAGGGAAAAGGGGTAATGGGAAAGGGATAAGGGGTAATGGGAAAGGGATAAGGGGTAATGGGAAAGGGAAAAGGGAAAGGGGAAAAGGGGAAAAGGAAATTGTTTCGTTTGGGGAAAAGGGAATGGAAAGGGAAAGGAAAACAAAATATATTTGTTTACATTACATGCCAGCCAAATAAAATGAATGTCAATCAACCACGACCCCGACCACGAGCGCGCGCTACAGCCTATCATACCACCGCCACTACCACCGCCACTTCGCCTAAGGTATTGACCAACTGATTCATCAGAAGCGTTACCTCTATTACGTGGGCCGCGTGGCTGGCCGTTATTGCAAATTCATGGTAGCCAAGTATTGTTGCATGCGCCGCTGCCGTTGCTCCACTAGCCTCTCGCACTGGCCGAAACCCGGGTCTGCATCTAGGTCCGCACATGGGCCTCCACCTGCGCCTCCACCCGCGCATCCACCCGGGCTCGCACTGGCTCTGGATCAGCTCCACTCGCCTCTCAACCTCTCTGTTGACCCGATCATCAAACGCTTCTTGATCCACATGATGACTGCCGCCGGAGGAAGAAGATGAAAAGTATTGCGTAGTAGGGCTGCGGAATGGCATGTTAAAATATCCCGCACCATATCCTCCAGGCAAGCGGTCTCCCTTTGGTTGCTTGTCTCGGAGGACAATGGCCGCCCAAAGCTTTTCACGAAAGGCGGGCCGCTCGGTGCTCTCAGGAGCCAAACTTCCTTCTTCAATAGCCTCCTCACGAGCCCGCCTATCATACTCTTCCTGAAAAAAAAAATACATTATACATTCTTTTTTTACTTGTGACCGTATACCACCAGTAAGAGAAAACAGACACTGACAAGAACATGGCTGTGATGTTTCAGATCCTTAGAGAGAAGAGGACGGTGAAACTGGAAAAACTCTTATTAAACAGAAAATCATTTGCTCAAACAGTGGAGAACTTATTTGCTCTATCTTTTTTGATTAAAGATGGACGAATTTTGATAGCTGTGTGTGAGAAATGCTCTCATCTTATTTATATATATACATATATGTATATTTTTATTTTTATTTTTATTTTTATTTTTTATTTTTTTTATATTTTTTTTATTATTATTATTATTATTTATTATTATTATTATTTTATTATTATTTATTTTATTTATTTATTTAATTTGTTTTTTTTATTTTTTATTTTTTATTTTATTTTTTATTTATTAGTATTATATTTTTTATTATTATTATTATTATTATTTATTATTATTATTATTTTATTATTATTTATTTTATTTTTTATTTATTTTGTTTTTTTATACTGTTCAGTCCCTTTGTACCAATTTTTTTCTATTTTTTCTTTTAGTCCCTTTGTACCAAAATAAACATTGTTATTTTCATTTTAATTCTTTTCAAAATAAATATTTTATTTTAGAAAAATTAAATGATTTAGTGCAATTTTTCCTGTACAAGCAAAGCAATGTACAAATTATAAAATATTTTTTTATAAAAACGTTAACTATTTAAATGCGACATTTGTTTTGTAACAGGGCAATATTTATCGCAATATTTTTCTTTTTTATATAATCATCATTTTAAATTTGTTAATTCAAACATGACTTTTATTTTTTTAAATTAACCGTAATTTATGTTGGGATATAGAGTCTAAACTAACGACGAGGAGTATTGTTGGTACGAAAGATTAAGCAGTGAAAGTTTGAGTCGGAGCCAAAATACTCGAGGTAAAGGAAAAGGAAGTAGAATATATGGAGGAGCATTTTGGAAGCCATGCGAGCGCATAGACTATGGAAGGCGCTATGCGACCATCCTATCCACGCATAACAGTCAAAATGTGCCATGTGCTATGAGCGTAACCCATTTGCGTGCATATGTGTTGTTTGGAATATTTTACTACATTCATCCTAAAATGAATAATCAGTTATTTTTTTCTCAAATTTGCTCTAAAGGACAAATTAAAACCAAAATTCCAACATTTAACCATTAATCTTCACTATTATAATAAAGGTACTATAACCAACAAGCATAAACCCTAATCTCACTACAGTTAAAATTTGAACCATCATCTTCAAACAATTTACATAAAAGACCTATTAAGGGACTGATTTAAATTGATTGACATTTTAATTTGGTGGTGGAAGTTTGAGAGGACCTGATCTAAATTATGAGCGTAACCCATTTGCGTCGGTAAATACACTGTTTCTAGTAGTGTTGGTGGTGGAAGTTTGAGAGGACCTGATCTAAATTTTTTGAAGTTAAGGGATCAAAGATGAAATGAAAGGATATGTAAGGACTGATTTGAGTATAAAAGAAGTTTAGGGGAGCAAAGTGTAACTATAAAATATCAAGGACTGATTTAAGATTAATAAAAGTTAAGGTACTGATTTGAGAATAAGAAATGTTAAGGGACTGATTTAAATTGATTGACATTTTAATTTGTTTTTGATAAAAATATTTAAATTATATATATATATATATATATATATATATATATATATATATATATATATATATATATATATATATATATATATATATATATATATATATATATATATATATATAGGTACAAAAAATTATAATTGACGTTTTTTATTTTTTTTATTTTTTTTATTTATTGCATTATCAGCTGCAAAATATTCCGTCGGTGAAATAACAATTTAATTAAATAAAATTACCTCAGTGGCGGAATATTCCGTCGGAGGATTTAGAATTTTAATTAAATCAAAATAACCCAGTGGCGGAAATTTCCGCCGATGAAATTACAATTTTAATTAAATTAAATTACATCAGTGGCGGAAAATTTCGCCGGTGGACACTGCCAGAATACCATTTCCTTCGGTGTACATCGACGAAAATTAGACTGCCAGACCGCTGCCATTGGCGGACCACCGACAGAATTATTTTGCCGGTGGGTATGCAGCAGCGACGGAAATGCCGCTGCTAAAACATGTTTTTCTGGTAGTGAAACCAGTGAATGTTAACACTGTCACATATATAACAAACACTGACACTTCAAAAAAGTAACACTCGCATTTCAAAAAACACTCACTGATACTTTAAACAACAAACAATAGAACTACAAAACCAGTGTACTGACGTTATATAAAACAAACTCTGGCATTATATAAAAAAACACTGGCATTATTAAATTAGCTTACCTGTTTTGTGATTATCATCAACTACGCGAGGAATTAGATCAATTACAGTAGCATTATTTGCAATAATTCAATTATAATGTTAACTAATCAATTTTCGTGAGTGTATTGGCATTTCAACTAATGAAGAATTCGAATAATTACCAGTTTCATTTTCAAAATCATGTAAGCTCATCTTAACCTAATCAAAAATCCCCTGTATTGAATGTAATTAGGAATGATTGTAAATATCTCGATTGATAATCTATAATGAAGAAGCCGGCAGTGAATCATATATTACGGTGAATCATATATTACCTTAATCGGCTGATACAGAATGATTTTCAATTGAATTTTGATTTAGCTCGATGAATTTATTTGTTGCGGCGTAACTGTGTGTTTTACTGTGTGTTCGTTGGATTTGAGTTGATAAAAGGCAGTTCAATTCGTTAGTGAACGGGTCATCCGGTTCAACACGAGTATTATAGGTTTAAATCGGGTTCAAAAACTAGTTTTTTCATAATATTATGAAAAAACTAGTTTTTCATAATATTATGAAAAAACTAGTTTTTCATAAGAGCATTCATATTAATTAAAATTCAACTTTCCCACCCGTTACAAACAAATAACATTAAAATTTAATTAGGAATAGAGTCCAAACAAAGATCAATCAAAAATGTAATTAGGCCATCTCTCACAAAATATGAAATAAAATTAAACTAGTCCGGTTCGCAAAAGTAAATTGATGCAGGAAAAGGAGAAGAAAAGTAACAAATGATAGAAAGAAATGCTCACCACTCCAAATAGTCTACTTAGGAGATACAAAGTGTGTACACTCCACCAAAGAGATACCAATCAATGGAAACAATCACCAAAGAGATACATAACAAAAGAGGGCTCAATATACAACTCTATTAAGAAATACTCAAAACTCAGCTGCATGTCATCGGCTGGAATAGGGTACTTATAAACTTCTTGGATCATCCCTCCAAGGTAGAAAAATTGATAAGAAACTAAGGGGAATGGATTACTAATAATTATTTAGCGATAAGATAAATTAGCATTATCATAAGTTGAATACCTTCGCTTGGCGTCATTCATCTTCTCACTAAAGAATTGATGTAGCGGAAGACTTGGATAGATATCACTACTAGTAGAATTTAATCAATACTAGTAATTGATCTTCAACACTCGTAGAATTTAATCGATACGGAGAGTCGACATCCAAAAGGAATTTAATCACTTTTAGGAAATTAAAGTAGCGGAAGCTTAGATAAATGATTGATTACGGGTAGAAATTAATCAATACGCGAATCAACCCTTCAATCGCAGTCGAAATTAATCAAGACTAGAAATTGGAACAAGAAAACGCTCAATTTTTATTAATCAACAACTGAATTTCGAAATTACACATAAAACTATTTTTATAGGACTCATATGACTTGATAAACAAGTCAAACATATCTAAAAATACTCCTAACCTATAAGGTAACTTAATAGACACCTAAAATAACAATATAAAGTCCTAATCTACTTCTAATCCTGAAAATACTAATAATATATTATTAAATTCGAAAATAACAATAATAATTAGAATTAAAACATAAACAAATCCCATTATTGATCTTCATCATTCTCCTCGGCTTCGAAAAATTTGTCCTCGAATTTGCAATGAGTTGTAGTTGAATTTGTCGCAATACAAAGAGAGCATGTAACATAAGTATCCTTCCATTGTACCTTGATATTAGAATATAAAAATCCTTGAATCCTTGGCGAACTTGAAATTTGCCAACTCGAGTAATAACTTCCATCCAATCAGTCCAATATGACATAATATACGTTTGGAGTAACAATTTTATAATGTAATCAGCAGAAGACTTTGTAGAGGAAACATCAAATGGATCAAATGGATCATCAAAAGGATTAACAATTTTGACGGCTTTAAAATTCCAAATCAATTCATCTTGTAGAAACCCGAAGCTAACAATTTTTACACCAGTAAAGTCTGATGTTACTAGTTGACAAATTTCACAGTCACATTCGTCAAAAACAGGCGGTTTTGACCAATCGACAG
The DNA here is from genome assembly GCA_022495995.1 of Adenophora triphylla var. japonica. NCBI lineage: Eukaryota > Viridiplantae > Streptophyta > Magnoliopsida > Asterales > Campanulaceae > Adenophora > Adenophora triphylla. Next base: position 373,761 of record JAFEMH010000281.1, read on the forward strand.
GAACATCAACGCTTGAAGATTCAAAAACGGCCCACCAAGATCAAACATTTTTTTTTAATCTGAATATAAGGAAAAATATTGATATATGAATACCTCAATCGAAAGACGAGAATCCCTGGTTTTGACTCTGATACCAAATGATGTAGCGGAAGACTTGGATAGATATCAATACTAGTAGAATTTAATCAATACTAGTAATTGATCTTCAACACTCGTAGAATTTAATCGATACGGAGAGTCGGCATCCAAAAGGAATTTAATCACTTTTAGGAAATTAAAGTAGCGAAAGCTTAGATAGATGATTGATTACGGGTAGAAATTAATCAATACGCGAATCAACCCTTCAATCGCAGTCGAAATTAATCAAGACTACAAATTGGAACAAGAAAACACTCACAGGTCCCTGGATCGAAACCAGGCTCTGATACCAAATGATGTAGCGGAAGACTTTGTAGAGGAAACATCAAATGGATCAAATGGATCATCAAAAGGATTAACAATTTTGACGGCTTCAAAATTCCAAATCAATTCATCTTGTAGAAACTCAAAGCTAACAGTTTTTACACCAGTAAAGTCTGATGTTACTAGTTGACAAATTTCACAGTCACATTCGTCAAAAACAGGCGGTTTTGACCAATCGACAGGAACATCAACGCTTGAAGATTCAAAAAACGGCCCACCAAGATCAAACATTTTTTTTTTAATCTGAATATAAGGAAAAATATTGATATATGAATACCTCAATCGAAAGACGAGAATCCCTGGTTTTGGCTCTGATACCAAATGATGTAGCGGAAGACTTGGATAGATATCAATGCTAGTAGAATTTAATCAATACTAGTAATTGATCTTCAACACTCGTAGAATTTAATCGATAGGGAGAGTCGGCATCCAAAAGGAATTTAATCACTTTTAGGAAATTAAAGTAGCGGAAGCTTAGATAGATGATTGATTACGGGTAGAAATTAATCAATACGCGAATCAACCCTTCAATCGCAGTCGAAATTAATCAAGACTACAAATTGGAACAAGAAAACACTCACAGGTCCCTGGATCGAAACCAGGCTCTGATACCAAATGATGTAGCGGAAGACTTTGTAGAGGAAACATCAAATGGATCAAATGGATCATCAAAAGGATTAACAATTTTGACGGCTTCAAAATTCCAAATCAATTCATCTTCTAGAAACCCGAAGCTAACAGTTTTTACACCAGTAAAGTCTGATGTTACTAGTTGACAAATTTCACAGTCACATTCGTCAAAAACAGGCGGTTTTGACCAATCGACAGGAACATCAACGCTTGAAGATACAAAAAACGGCCCACCAAGATCAAACATTTTTTTTTTAATCTGAATATAAGGAAAAATATTGATATATGAATACCTCAATCGAAAGACGAGAATCTCTGGTTTTGGCTCTGATACCAAATGATGTAGCGGAAGACTTGGATAGATATCAATACTATTAGAATTTAATCAATACTAGTAATTGATCTTCAACACTCGTAGAATTTAATCGATACGGAGAGTCGGCATCCAAAAGGAATTTAATCACTTTTAGGAAATTAAAGTAGCGGAAGCTTAGATAGATGATTGATTACGGGTAGAAATTAATCAATACGCGAATCAACCCTTCAATCGCAGTCGAAATTAATCAAGACTACAAATTGAAACAAGAAAACACTCAATTTTTATTAATCAACAACTGATTTTCGAAATTACACATAAAACTATTTTTATAGGACTCATATGACTTGATAAACAAGTCAAACATATCTAAAAATACTCCTAACCTATAAGGTAACTTAATAGACACCTAAAATAACAATATAAAGTCCTAATCAGCTTCTAATCCTGAAAATACTAATAATATATTATTAAATTCGAAAATAACAATAATAATTAGAATTAAAACATAAACAAATCCCATTATTGATCTTCATCAAGAATGCAATCAGTCTTTCTTCTTGACTAAGGACAGCGCCAAAACCAATACCCGAAGCATCACACTCAACTTCAAATATTTTGTCAAAATCTGGAAGTACGAAAATATGAGCTGCTGCCATCTTTGTCTTGACAAGATCAAAATTTTTTTGGGCTGCATCTGTCCATTGAAAGGAATTCACCTTCAAACATTCAGTTATTAGAGCCACAAGAGTGCTAAAAAATTTAATAAATCTGCGATAAAATGACACCAAACCATGGAAGCTTCGAACATCATGATTGTTTTTTGGAACGAGCCAACTACTAATCGCCTTCACCTTGGAGTGATCAACTTCGATTCCATCTCCAATTACAATAACCCAAGAATACAATTCTACTGGTAGAAAATTCACATTTCTTTAAGTTAGCATACAACCTTTGTTCTCGCAATACTTGAAACACTTTCCTCAGATGCTCCTTATGCTCTTCAAATGACTTGCTGTAGATTAAAATGTCATCAAAATAGACGACAATAAATTTCCCTAAGAATGGCCTAAAAATTTGAGTCATAGCACGGAAAAAAGTACTAAGAGCATTAGAAAGTCCGAAAGGCATTACCAACCATTCGTAAAGACCATTCTTTATCTTGAATGTCGTCTTCCATTCATCTCCAGGCCTTATTCGAATCTGGTGATAGCCACTGCAAGAATCAACCTTGGAGAACACTTTAGATCCAAATAGTTGATCAAGAAGATCATCAAGACGCGGGATGGGAAATCGGTACTTCATAGTGATCCGATTAGTAGCTCTACTATCCACACACATACGCCAAGAGCCATCCTTTTTAGGTACCAACAATGCCGGAACAACACAAGGGCTCTTACTTTCTTGCAACATGCCTTTGTCCAAGAGTTCATCAACCTGTCTTTGTCATTCTTCATGTTCTTTTGGATTCAAGCGATAGGCTGCTTTGTTCGGAAGAATAGAATTGGGCACAAGATCAATACAATGTTGTATGTCTCTCATTGGAGGGAGACCAGAAGGAATTTCATTGGGAACAACATCACTAAACTCACCCAAGATGGCTTAAACTAGCGGACTATAGTCAAACATTGAAGATTCTGAGTCTTCTATCACAACAAGTGCATATCCTCTATGAGATTCAAAAATTTCCTTTTCAATGAGAGTTCCTGATAATAAGGTGTTTACCTCCCCTTTTGAAATCTCGGGGAAAGAATGTTGCTTTAGCGGAGCAAGAACAATATGAAGCCCATCCTTTACAAAGGAATATATATTTTTGAATCCATCATGAGTGACTCTCCTATCATACTACCCGGTCTCCCCAATAATAAATGAGCAGCGTCCATGGGAACCACATCGCACCAAACTTCATCTTTGTAATTTTTTCCAATAGAAAATTGAATTAGACACCTTTTACTAACCTTTATTTCATTGCCCTTTCGAAACCACTGAATTTTATATGGATATGGATGCTCCTCTGTCTTTAACTGCAGCTTGTAAACCATCTTCTCCGCAACAACAGTAGAGCAGCTTCCACCATCAATTATGACATTACAAACCTTCCCATAACATATACATCGTGTATGGAAGATGTTTTCCCCCAGCCACTCACTGTCGCGTGCTTGATCCATGTTCAGATTTCTCCGAATAACTAACGCTTCTCCTTCATCGGGGTGTATAACTTCCTCATTAAGAGCAACCTCTTCCTCCATAGAGTTCTCCTCTAAGCTTTCTTCAATTTCTTCTTCTACTAAAGAGACTATTTTTCGGTTAGGACACTCGAAAGCAATATGCCCATAACCTTGACACTTGAAGCATTTTCTCAAGCTTGTTGTAGAGGAGTAAACAACTGGCTTATCACTTTTAACAGGGACATTTGGTTGAGTATTTGCTGCAGCTTTAGGCTTTGTTGCAGTAGTACTTCCTCGATTAAAAGAACATTCTTTGTTATAAGGATGAAATGACCCCCCCATGCATCTCCTTTTGTTGTTTTTTAACCTTCACCGCAAGCTTGCACACGTCAGAAATAGACCAGGCTGCAACTGAACCACGTTACTGATCTCAGGCTTAGTCCTCCAAGAAAATGTGCGATAATATGTTCTTCAGGTTCAATAACATCACATTTGGTCATAAGATGATCGAATTGTGACGTGTATTCCTCGACTGATAGCTCCATCTGCTTCAAATTGTGTAACTTCAGAAAAGAATCTTGCCTATACTTAGGCAAAAATATTTTCTTAAGTTCTCTCTTCATCTTCACCCATGAATGAATTGGACGCCTTCCTTCACGAGTTCGTTGCCACTTCAAATTTTTCCACCATAGGCCTGCATACTTCCGAAGTTTCAAGGCAACAAATTTCACCTTTAGATCTTCTGAGATCTCTTTGAAATGGAAAACCCCACCCTCTCAATTGTATGTAACCAATCAAGAAAATCATCAGGTTCCATCTTCCCTTCAAATTCTGAAATATCAACTTTAAAGTCAACATCCCGCCGATCATATCTTCTGGTCCGACGATTACTGTGAGACGATATGCTAGAATTGGAACCAGAAGAATGGTAGAATGGAATTTCACCTATATCATCATCACTGCTGCGATTCTCCACTTCCGCATCTTATTTAACCTGTTCATCTCCCACATGTTGCACACGTTCAAGTTGTTGTAATTGTAGCACTTGTCTACGAAGATCGTCCATATCCACATCACGCAAATCTCTTTCACGAGGAGCTGCATTGTTAGCGTTTTGCTGACGGCGACGAGACGGCATGATCTGAACCTAAGCTCTGATACCAAACTTGATGCAGGAAAATGAGAAGAAAAGTAACAAATGATAGAAATAAACGCTCACCACTCCAAAGAGTCTACTTTGGAGATACAGGGCGTGTACACTCACCACTCCTTCGAATCCACCAAAGAGTTACAGGGTGTCAAGGTTCACCACTCAATGGAAACAATCACCAAAGAGATACAAAACAAAAGAGGGCTAAAGGCACAACTATATTATGAAATACTCAAAACTCAGCTGCCTGTTACATCGGCTGTAATAGGTACTTATACTTTTCTTGGAACATCTCTCCAAGGTAGGAAAATTGATAAGAAACTAAGGGGAATGGATTACTAATAATTATTTAGGGATAAGATAACTTAAAATTATCAAAAGACAAGAAATACGATAAGACTTCACCAAATTCAGATGAATCTGCCCCAATGTGCAGCACTTGATCAAATGCCCATATCTTGGAGTAGAAATCTCGAAACAATGAACCGTAAAAAGCCATAGAAACTAGACATCTAGAGCTTTCCATACATATGTCACACATAATTTTTAGACATATGTCACACATAATTTTTGGTTTTCTGGATCAATACAATTCTTCTGTTGAAGTTGGTCCAAAACAGACAACTGTTGCTGCTGCGAGGATTGTTGCTGATCAAGTCACTAGGTTCAGCTCGTATATCATAAATGCTAAAAACATTAAACTATCCGAAAATGTCTTTTAGAGACTACTCCCTCCGTCTCGTCCGAAACTTCACCTTTTACTCAAATGAGTGTCCCGGTAGAAGTTTCACATTTCCTAAAATGGAAAAGTTTTATTAATATTCTATTATACATACCCTACTTCTCATACTCACATTCATAAATTATGGGTCCCACTTGTCATATCCACTAACTTTCCTCCCTCACACATTTAAATTAGGCGCCCCACTTATCTTACCCACTCACTTATTCTCTCTCACAACCATTTTCCACTCAACATTTTCCTTAAATTTTGTGTCAACTCCAAAATGGTGAAGCTTGGGCTGGGTAGGAAGGATTATTTATTTGGAACATCAATATTTAAACATTTTTTGACGGCATTTTTTGACTGAATTTTATTCTGGGACATCATTTTTTAATGATCCATATTTTATTAACATGTTATATTAATGATGGTGACAATAATTATTGTATGTAAAATAAAATATCTGTGACACCTAATTGGGATGGGCATGGAGATTGTAGCATCTTGCTTGTACAGTTGCATATTTGAAAAATGAAACTTAATTTGTTATCTGAGTACTTTGTTTGTTGTTTGTATTGTTAAAATTTTCATTTTTGGGTAAAATAAAAAATATACTTATGTTAATTATAGAATGGGTAGAATTGGTTTTAGTTTTCCTTTTGTTTTATAGATTTTCATGTACGTACCATGGAAGGCTTATAACATTAGTTGTATTTGAAAAGGGGAAAATTGGCTTCTTCATTAAAGTCAATGTGGTGAACTGATCACAATACTACTCTCAGTCTCGCTTTAAATAAGAATGACCATTTTAAATAATAAATTTGTTTGATCCTAACATGGATCGGTATTTGATGATACCAACCCTAGAGGGCATCTTAGTCTTTAACCAGGTACACGTGTCCGCATAGGATTGGCTCTGTCAGTAAAGTTAGATTCACTTGCAGAGAGGATGTCGTTGATGTGGACAGGAGCCGTGTATCTAGCGCGGCGCATTAAATGAGATAGTAGGCACCTGAGCCATGCATTCAATGCGATGGAAATAAGCCGGCTACTTGCCTGTCAGAGCCAGTAAGTAACTTGCTCAGTAAGCTTTGATATTTAATCGGGAGTCTGATGAGATGACCGGGAGTCTGGGGTGAGACCGCAGTCAACATCTTGGGCGCGGTCAATGATATACGCGGGCATGGATGGGACGGTCATAACTCCCGCGGTCACCTGGCTGACGGTCTGGATCCCTTCTGTCTTTGTCTCGGATCGTAAGAGAGGAACGTGGTCTTGACCTTGAGGGTCTATCTGTCCGCGGTCTTGACTCTGGCTGCCTAGGACATGCCACATCATGCTGGGCCTTTGGACCAGACCGAGCTTAGGCCCGGTCTAGCTGGTCCGGGCTCATCAGTGGCCCCTAGCTCCAAGTGAATGATTATTATTGGTATGAGCGAGGAGCTATTAGTTAAGATCGATTTCGTCAGTTCGCGCCTTAGGCGGACACCAGTATTGGTGTTTTTCACTGGTTTTGTTCTGCCTCCCGTGCAAATAGGCACATGTGAGGGGCACGTGAGGAAGCTTGTAGAAGCTTTATTGCCCTGCCTCCCAGTTAAACTGGTGGGCCCCTTGGCAGGTGAAAAGACAGCGCGTGACAGGTATGGAAGGTACTTGTCAATCATTCAAGAGGCGCCATAAATGCTGACTGACGAATTTTCGAATTTCCAAACGTTGGTGCTGATTCGTGGTTCGAGGGAGATGGTTTGTGGCTAATAAATACTGGTTGACCCGTATTGGTAGGCCTATAAATACAAACCCTTCAACCCTCAAAACCCTTTTATCATCTTCACGCCTTCAAATTATTTAGAGAGAGAAAACTTTGTTGCCTTAATTTAGCGTTTTCTTCCTCCGAATCCTTTTCCGTAGGTAATTTTGTCTTTAATTTCCTCTTCATCTCTTTCTGTTACTTGGGACTTGATGACAACCCGTCAGTTTGGTCCAGTCCGTCCGATAGAACTAGGAGATGGAACCACTCCTGATACCTTCGCTATTTGTAAGCACTCAGGGGGTATCTATTGGAAGGTAGCCTTTGGGTGGCTCAGGCTGTCCATGGAGTCCTTCCAGTATTTTTGTGAGAAGTACGAATGGGGACCTTTTGTCCCACCCCGGTTGTGGGAGGCCAAGAAGAAATTGGTTATGAACGGTGATATATTGGTGTTGGGGGATACCAATAGATTAAGAAATTTTGTGATGGGGGTTCTGTGCAGGTTTCCCCGAGAGAGAGATCAGGCTTTGAACGCCGTTGAACTGGTGAGGAGAGCGATTCGCAACCCTAGAGTGATAACTGATTGGGAGAGAGTTGTCCTCATGGATCTTGACCAAATGAATAAGTACCAGTGCTTGGCTGCAGAAGATTTGAGTGTGCCCCTAGATGTTGAACCTCTTAATACCGTTTTCCCCGAGGTCCAGACCGAGGCCCCTGATGTACCCGTAGTGGACCTAAGTAGTAATGACGGTGACGGTTATGAAATGGAGGTGGCCGGAGGCGGAGAGGATGAAGCTGAGGTGGAGGGAGCCTCAAGGGGGTCATCCACTGGTCTATTTGGCTCTTTGAGCACAGAGACCGAGGAAGATGACCGCGAGGAGGCAGACCGTATGGCTGCAGGTACGTCCAAGAAGGCAACTGAGATCGTTGACGCCTTCGAGGAGGATCCTGAGGAAGGTGTCACTGCCCGCGGCAAGAGCCATGCTATTGAGGAAAACCCTAGCTGTGACAAGAAGAGGAAAGCTAAGGAGGCGGCACCCATTGATTGGGAGCAAGAAATATACACCACTTATGCTGTTGACCCTAATGCCTTTCGTGTCCCCCCTCTTCATGAGGTGATGACGAAGAAAGGAAAACTGAGACCAGAGACGGTAGCTGATGTCTGCGAGGACAATAGGGCCTGTGTTTTCTATGGGGCCCAGTTTGAGAATGGACTGAGACTTCCCCTCGATCCCTTTATCGACCGCTTTCTCGATTTCAATCGCTGTCTCCCAATGCATCTGACCCCTAATGCCATTAGAGCCCTAGTCTCTTTTATAGCTGTTTGCATGGTTTTGGGCTACGAACCTTCCCTTTCCGGGCTTTATGCCTTCTATCAGAATCAAATAACCAATGGCAACCTGGGTGTGAAAGCGAAGAACAACTCTGCCCGAACCTTTTCTGCTCATACCAATAAATTTGAACAACGGAACCAGAGGAACATCTTGGTCATAGAGTCTAGGTTTGGGTGGTCCTTTTCAAATCCTTCTAGCCTTGTTCTTATTAGGGTGGTTGCTAACTCTTACCCTAGTCCAGCTCTGTCCGAGGCCCTACAAGTTGCCCTGGAGACTTACTTGGCCAAGTACATAACCGAGGGAGTGCAACCCGTGTTTGACGTGAGCGCAATTGTGAATAGTGAGCCCTTGCTGATCTACTCAGGGGTGGCCCCTCGGAGGGAGGGTAGCTACTATGCCCCTAGGGTAGCAATAGGGCCCCAGCTTCGCGATCCCGACTGGAGGTTCACGAATTTTTTGATTTTGAGGCCGATTGCAAAACTTGCATGATGGGCGCGAAATGAGAGCCTACGGAATAGATCGGTCTCTATTCTGTCTTTGAGAAACTTCTTTTAATTGCTTTCTGATTTCTTGGAAGATATTTTAACCAACTCTTTTTTCTTTCAGAGTAGATCCAGCCGAATATTCTTTAGATGGCCAAGCTTAGTGCCACTGAACTAAAGGCCAAGAAATTGTGCCAGCAAGAGAAGGAGGCAGCGGCCAGGCAGGCTGCCTTGGGAGGCGGTGCTGGTGAGGGCGTGGTTTTGCCCGTTTCTAACAAAGCCTTCGGTGCCGTTCTGTCCGGAGTCAAGGGAATCCCTACTACCAAGGACTTGCCTCAACCGCCCAGGGGTCCTCCCCCTGCTTCTTCTGTACGCGGATCCAGTTCAACTGACCGCACCATATCCACCGGTCATATCGGTCAAACTAATCCTCAAAGGAAGAGGTCTACCTCTGACGCGGAGATTGCAGGCAAAGAGAGGGCGCAGAAAGCTCATAAGGGGGATGGTACACATGCCCAAGCCTCCACTTTCCCTGCTGCAGCTCCTACTTCAACCAGGGGGCACGGTCTGCTCTATCTCCTACCCCCTTGCGCCCCTCAGCACTCGTGACCAAGCATGGTCGCTCAAGAAAAAGCTGGAGGAGGGGCCCACAATCAAAGGGGTGGATCTCTATGCCCGCGGGGCTCACCAATCTTTCGTAGGGCTTGGTCTCCTGAACCGACTCTACGCCCCTGAATTCTACAAGAATGTAGAAGTCAAGGAGAATGCTGCTGCCCTGATGGGGGATATTGGCCTTGCTTTTACTGAGGTAAGACCTGTCCCCCTTTTTAACTTCCACCTTTGCCTCTCAACCTTTTACCGATTACTGATCCTTCCTTATGCAGGCGGGCAATAAAATCATGCGGCTGAGAGAGATCTCGGATGATCAGGCCGCTGACTACTCCGAGCAGACAAGAATTCTGGCAGACAAGTGCAGGGAACTGATCAAGGCTGAGCAGAGGATGAAGACTCTGTCTGACTCCCTTACTGAGAAGGAGTCAGATTTGAAGGGCTTCATAGATCGGCTTGATGTGACCGATAAAGATTTGGCTAAGGCCAAAGGGCACCAGGATGCCCTTCGCGGGGAGAAGGAGGATTTAGAGAAGAGGAACACGGAGCTAGCAGAAAAGTTGGAGGCCTCCAAGAAGCAAGTCTTGGTCTTGGAGGCTAAGACTGACGAGCTCTCTGAGCAGCTGCTACCCCTGAGGTAGTTCGAGCTGGAGAGGGACGCCCAACTGCTCGCTGCCCGCAAGGAGGCAGTTAAAGAATTTAAAAAGTCCGAGGAGCATCAGGACAAGATATCCACTGAAGCTTCTGCGCAGTACGAGATTGTCTGCCAAACGCAGCTATGGAACTTTGCTGCCACGGGCAAGTTCTCAGTGGAGCAGTTGGCCTTAATAGGCTCATTGATCTCCACTGACGCTCTTTGCCTGCCCGGGCATGCATTGGTCCCTCTGGCTGAGGAGGAGGTTAAGAATTTAGAGCTTGCAGCGGCCTTGTCTCTGCCTCCTATTGCCGCGGTCACCATCCCAAGCCTCATTAGCGCATGGATAGGATGAGGTTTGGAGACGAGAAGCTATCATATGAAGGAGCTGCTGCTTGCATGTTTCCCAATGGGCCTGCAGTTAGTGATTTATTTGGACCGCGGTCAGCACCTGCTCCAGTTCCAACTGAACCCTCAACTCTTCCGGCTCCTATCACTGATCTAACTTTAACTGCGCCTGAGTCTGAAGCAGCCAAGGAGACTGCTCCCACTGACCCCAAGGCTTCTGTGCCTTTAGCTTAGGAATTTTTCTTTCTCTTTGTAAATAGATTTATAGGATGTTGTAATCATTTTTATCCATTTAATAGAAAGTATTTTTAAATTACTCTTGTCTTTTTGAACTGTTTCGAGTTTTAGCAATGTTTGAATAGTTTTGAAACTTATATCAATGCTTTCTTTTCAAGCTTGTATTCTTGCTTTTCCTTTTTTCAGCTTAAGACTTGGAATAACTATTTTTTACTCAATGTCGCGGTTTATGGGCATGGTAGGCCTTCTGACCGCATTTATGAGATATAACTCTTTATTCGAAACTTCTTGAGCTTTTTGTGAGAGTCAGCCATTTTTCTTTATGATCGCGTTTGTTATGGCCTTGGACAATTATGAGGTCTTGACCCCATTTTGTCTATTTGGATTTTAAAACTTCTTTGATGACTCTCTTCCACTTACGCTTATTTAGATTTTCAAATCTATGGCGTAATTTTAAAAGAGCTAAGGCAAGCTACTTTCATTGGGCAAACAGATTGTGGCCATGAGGCAATAGTCCATGCAACAATAGGTAGGGGCATTTGGCCCCTTAACATATCGGCATCTGTATCCACTTAATGGTGGTTCACGCGGTTTGACTCTTTGGAGTCTTGTGGCGATCATGTAACGGGCTCATATATTGGTCTTTGTACATACAGGCGTGCGGTCATTAGCCACCTATTGTGAATGTGTGCCCCAAAATTTTTGTTTGTTTATTTTGGAAATTCACGCGAGTTTGAAGACAACTGGTTTAATTTGAAAAACGGAGTCGCCACGCCATTTTGATTACCTCAAAACTTTGAAAAAAAGGTTTTATGGGTTCGGAGGTTAAGTTACCCCTTGGGAAGAACGGATCGTCGTTCACCCAAGGTGCCTTGCCGGAGCAAGTCTCCCAAGATCCCATTAATCGTGCTTGCTTGCGTGCTTTCTTGTGTGCATGTGTTTGAAAATAAAGGGAGGGAATGTCCCAAGTCGTCTTCCGGACGTACAAACCGTTTGTTGGTTGTCGCTCGGGATTTCTTGGATTTTATGTATTCGGGATTATAATCCCGTCCTCATCTTGGACTTGTGATCACCGCTTTTTTGGACCTCGGGACTTGCGTGATCGAGAGAATGACTCCCTTTATAGTCAAAGATGAGGTTCTTTAGAAAATGAGGGTCCTTAGCCCATTAATCCTACACTTTAAGACGGTCGAGCTCATATAGATGCTTCATACTCATCTTAAGCGATAATCGGAGATATAGGGTTCAAGGGTGTCCCTTTCTAAAGAAATTATGAAACCTTTATGGAAGGAACGATGTAAAGATAGGATCTTTTACACCGGTCCGTTCCGAGGTTGCTAATGGGGACATGGGGGAATGCATGTAAAAATGACATTTTAATGAAAAGATGACATTTTTGGGTTGCAAAGGATGCATTTGATTTAAAGAAATGATCTTTATTTGCAAATGATGCATAAAGACATGATTTTTATGCAAATGATGCATTTTTATGAAGAAATTAGTATTTGAATATGCAAAGGATGCATGAAGATGACATTTTTATGGAAAAATGGGGTTTTTAGGTGCAAAGGATGCACCTTTCATTCAAAAGATTACATCTTTAATGGCAAAGGATGCCTAATGCATGCAAAGGGGGAAAGGGGATAAAAATATGATCTTTATGATAAACTACCAAGTCCCAAGCAAGATAAATGCAATGTATGAAATGCTATGAGCAATTATAATCACATATAGCAATTTAAGATGCAAGGTTAGGGCGTGCGAGGTTACCAATGGCTTCCTCTTCTTCTTGGGACGGAGCTAGGAGGAGGACTTGATCTTGGGATCTTCAAGGAGGAGGGAGGTAGTTTCTTGGCCTTCTTCTTCACCTTCTTGGACTTCCAGCAGCTCTTGGGAGGATCTTCTTCGTATTATGAGAGTATTATGCTTCTTGTTGATTCTTAAAATGGGTAGAGGAGGGCTCTATTTATAGTCAATCTGGATAAGGCTAATGAAGCCGTGCGGCCAGAGACCTCGAGCTAATGCAGCCGTGCGGCATTATCCCTTGTGACTCAGCATTTCTAGAAACATGCAAGGTGGCAAATTCTAGAAGCTTCCTCCCAATTAAGAAAAACGTGTTTCTTAATTGGGAAGCTTCCCTTTCAGTCCATAATTAATTTGGGACAGTTCCGGAATATTTCCGGAACACTAGGAAGGTCCGGGGAATTACCGGAAAACTTACCGAAATTGCCGGGAAATTTAACCGGAAGGCATGAGCCAGATTTGGGTACTTACAGAAGCCCCTCGGCAACGTCACTTGCAAGGCGAGTGGGGTTGTCGATAAAAAAGGATCCGATCTGGCGAATGCCGAGACGGATTGAGAGACCGAGATGGTCGAGTGGCTGAACCTCTGGAAGGCTACCTACGTATCCCGAGTGGGAATCAAGCCAGGCCGTAGTTCGGAAAAGATCCGCTGGGGAATAGAGAAGAGAAACTGGTCTCTTGCTGGGGAAGTATAAGAGAAAATGACCTAAGAGGTCAAGCAATTGATCCTACTGGGGATATGCTAGAAGTGACCAATGTGGTCAGATATCTAAACCTCTATGAGGGGCTACTTTATCACTGAGGAGTGACAAAGAAACAAGGTGACCAAAGTGGTCGGATGGCTGGACCTTTTATGAAAGGCTACCTACGTATCCCGGAGGAATCAAGCCTTGATCGTAGTTCAAGCATCACTAGATAGTTAGGAACGATGTCTATGATCCTTGAAGGTTTTGACAATTAATGGAGGCTGTCACCTGATTGACAATTAATGGAGGTTGCCACCTGAAGAAACTAGAGCTTACGTCACTATCGAGAAGATAGAGGTAGCTAAAGTTGAGAGAACTTAAGCATACTTCACTATTCGGGATAGAGGTAGCTTAAGTCAGAAGAACTTGAGCGTACGTCACTATCTGGGATAGAGGTAGCTTAAGTTTAGAGAACTTAGCATACGTCACTATCCGGGATAGAGGTAGCTTAAGTTTAGAGAACATTATCATACGTCACTATCCGGGATAGAGGTAGCCTAAGTTTAGAGAACTTAGCATACGTCACTATTCGGGATAGAGGTAGCCTAAGTTTAGAGAACTTAGCATACGTCACTATTCGGGATAGAGGTAGCTTAGGTTTAGAGAACTTTAGCATACGTCACTATTCGGGATAGAGGTAGGCTAAGTTTAGAGAACTTTAGCATACGTCACTATTCGGGATAGAGGTAGGCTAAGTTTAGAGAACTTTAGCATACGTCACTATTCGGGATAGAGGTAGGCTAAGTTTAGAGTTTTGACAATTCAGAGGTTGTCACCTAGCGTTATCCCGTTATAACGGAATTAACGGAGGCGACTGGAAAGAAAGCTTAATTGCTTAGGAGATAAGGGATACCTTCTGAAAAGGGTGTTATCTTAGTTAAAGGATAACGAGAATTGTAGGCCCAAGTGGAAAGTCCAGGGGCAAAAATTGTAATTTCTGCTCAGAGCGAATGAGGCCGCCCGGCATGAGATGGAGGAAAAAGAAGCCGTACGGCTAGAAGTCTGTTTTTTCCAGATTATTTAAAACAGATTTGAACGGGCATTGGGCATTATTGCCGCCCAAGAACTGCCGAGGAAGAGAGAGAGAAAGGAGAGAGTTTCTTCAAGAATCCCTCAATTCCCTTGCTTCTATTGATTGAGATGGATCCGGAGGGGAATCCTATACCGAGGCAAGCTAGAAGGAACATCTCCGCGGCTGCGAGAAGGAGGAGGAAAGAACTCGTTCGAACGGAGAGAAAGTATGACTTTCTTACGCCTCCATCGGAGCTTTATCCGGGGAGAAGAGAGCACAAATCGACGAACCCGCGATCGGTTGGGGTAAGCGTTCTTATTTGGCTCAATTCCGTCGATTTTGATTGAATTTTGATTGATTTAGGGCTTGACCCGAATTTTAGGAATTTTCTAGGATTTTTAAGGATTTTTGAATGATTTTGAGACATTGATGATTAACCTATGAGGCTAAGAACATGCATGTGCAATTTATTTGATAAAAATAATGGGAATGACCCACTTTTTTCTCGAAAATAAAGGTAAGAATGATAATTGTCTAAAGTGAGACGGAGTTCTTGCATGTGCTAGAACTAGGTCAAAATTTTGATTATCAATGAGAAAACAAGATTTTGGAAGATGAAAAGGATTCATGCATGCCACTTTTTGAAAGAATAATGCTTATGTGCAAGGAATTTTGTGAAAATTGTGATTTTGTGCTTTAGGAAAGCAATGAAACTTGACATGACGTGTTTCAAGTGATGAAAAACGCTTTTTTGATGCAAGGGATGCTAGAAAAACTTTATGAATGCTTTTCTTTTGAAAACATGTGCACTTTTTGAATATATGCATGCTTTTGAAAATGATGAAGGACTGACACATTTCTTTTGTGTTCTTCCTGCAGGAGAACAAATCTAGAGGACCATCTGAGATAGCGGTCAGGCTTTGGGAGAGGATGCCTGATTTCGAGAAAAATGGGGCGAACCCCAAGCAGCTGGTGCGGGCTACCGGCCTAGATTCATTCATTGAGGCTATTGGCAGGGGGATCCATATCACCTCTAAGAGCAAGGGCTTGGTCCAGGCCCTATCTGAGTTTTGGTGGGATAGCACTCATAGCTTCCATCTGAGCTGGGGAGAGCTGACAGTGACTCCCGCTGATTTCACGGCTATCACTGGTCTACAGTTCACTGGGAGGCCCGTGACTTGGAGGGATCACATCACAGCTGAGGAGTTCCGAGCTTTGGTCGGGTTTGAGCTGATTCCCAAGGGGCTAGGGATGGAGACACGGAATGTCGAGGTGGCAGTCCAGAACTGCATACGGGACTTTGCCGTTAGCGATGTGACTGCCCAGCAGCTGGCTAGAGCCTTTGTGTGGTTGATGCTGTCGGTCACCATTTTTGCTAATTCTGGGACACTGGCCATGACTAGCCTCCTCGACTCTCTGGAGGATGTAGATGGGATAGGGACGGTCTCTTGGGGAGAGGCCGGATTGGCGGAGCTCTACTTCTCTTTGGACATGTACAGCCGGAACAAAGCTGCTTCTATGGACTGCTTTTCATTTGCCCTTGAGGTAGTCTCGCTTTCTTTTCTCTTTCTTTTCTTGTCTTGAGACTTTTATGAAAGAAAAATGACCCTTTTGATGTTTTGAACATGCGGAGTGCAGTTACGTGAGGTGATCAGGTTCTTTCCTTGGAACCAACAGAGCGATATCACCATCTTCCCTGCCATGATCCGCTGGAGGGGAGATGCGAGGGATAAGTTCACGGGAAAGACCCGGATCACCTTCGACTACAAGATGGTGAGGCCGATTATCAACAAGGACGAGCCTGATGGAGTGGACTTCTACCCTTGGGGCAGGTATCCGGAGATTTTGCTGGGAGAGGCCATTGAGGCGACGAGGCAGCGGAGATGGCTTACTGGGCTGACATGTGATGTCATATATTTGGGGGACCATTTCTCGAGGCAGCATGGCCACGTCCCTCCACTGGACGCCATTACTCCCCGTGATCCTCCAGCACGGATGCTACAGCCCAGGGATTGGCCGGCAGATGAGATTGCTAGGTACCAGGCAGGCGTGGCCGCTGAGGAGTACTTTGATATGGATACCCCCTACGCTGTGTTTGTGGAGCAGCGCCTGAGGACGCCACAGAAGCTAGTGAAGCTGGCGGTCACTCAGGGGTATGGGGAGGATGAGCCTACTGACCCGCCGATCCCTCCTGCGCACCTGTCTTATGTGGTCCACGGAGTTCCACGGAGGATGAGGATTCCTGTCCCCAACACTAGGGAGCCCCAGTATACCTTGCCGCCTGACAGCACTGTAAGTACACTTTTAGGGTCTTTTCCTTTTTTTTCAGCTTTCTTTGCTTTTTGCAATTCTGAGATTTTCTGAGATTTTCTTCTCTTTTTTTTTTTCAGGTTCCAGCTCGCACCTATGACAGATTGGTCAGGCAGAACAGGGGCTGGAAAGACATGTGCCGGTCCCTTCTGAGGAAGCTGGCCTGCACTTCAAAGGCGGCGGACACACAGGAGCCTGGGCGCAAGAGAAGGCATGTCGGGGCACGGCGTCTACCTCATCGGCCTCGGAGTACTCTTCCAGTGCCATGTCTCGGGGGCGGGGGCCCAATGCGACATTACGAGAGGCAGGTAGCAGTACGGGCACGATAATGTCCATTTGTCTGACGTGAGCGACCAGGAGGACTTGATGAGGGAGGCTAGCGTCTACGAGCTAAGCAGTGATGAAGAAGAAGAAGAATCGG
Organism: Adenophora triphylla var. japonica; assembly: GCA_022495995.1. Classification (NCBI taxonomy): domain Eukaryota; kingdom Viridiplantae; phylum Streptophyta; class Magnoliopsida; order Asterales; family Campanulaceae; genus Adenophora; species Adenophora triphylla. The sequence continues at coordinate 390,894 of JAFEMH010000281.1, forward strand.
AGGCCTAGGAGGTCTCTAGAGTGGAATTAGGAACAAAACAAACAATGAACACATTTTTATGCACATTTTGTTTATTTTTTGCTTTATTTGGGCGCCGATGGGGCGAAGACATTGTAGTAATGCTTTATTTACTTTTCTAATTTATGCTTTTTAAATTTGCATATTATCTGAGCCTCGGGGCAGTTTTTTGCTTGGAATTGGGGCTGAAACGGGGCCAAAATGATTTATAATGATATATAAATGCTTGAATGGCTTTTGAACATGTTTTTGTACAGGTCTTGGTTGAGAAAGTGGGGTGAAAACTCCCTTGGGCAGCAACTTTGGTTGCTGCAGATTTTCTGCGAGATGGCTAATGTAGCCGTGCGGACAGGTCCCAAGGGTAAATGAGGCCGTGCGGCTCACAGTTCTGTCTGAACTGGTTATTTTTTGAATAAAAGCAAGGCTTGGCCATTTCATTTCATTTTCACTCTAGACTTGTCCCAATTGTTCCCAGAGCACATTTTGGACTTAAAGACACCATCTTTGGTCATTTTGCGATGGAGAAGCCCGTCAGATTGCAAAGGGAAGCGAGACCGTTTTACGTCCGATCTTCAATCTTGGGTGAAGCACAACTTCCAATTTCACAAGGGCTGCTTGATTCTTCCTTCAAGATCAAGTCTTTATGGCATTTGAGGGATCTCCCGCCCGATTGGGACCTTTTGAGAGCGACGGCAAAGTTTTGGGACGTCAGGAGACACGTTTCTTGCTTTTCTTACAACGAGATTGTCCCAACGCATGAAGACTTCCGAGCCTTGATTGGGGGTCCGAGATTGAGGCTATATCTATTCCGCTGGTCGGAGACGTGCCGGTGGTGGTAAAGCTTGCATCTTTTACGCGAGATTTCTGCAGGAGAGGCGAGGGGATGATGATAGCCCGGACGGGGATTGACCTTTACGATATCCGGGCGAGGTTTGGGTCTCCGGCTATGGCTGCGACCACGGTGGCTATGGATGCCTTTATTCTTTGCATATTTTACGCTTTGTTCACGGCGAGTCCGTGGGGATGCTGTCATGGTGGTCTCTTGGACATGGTCGAGAGGCTGCGAGTGGGAAGGACATTGTCCCACTTGGTTTTGGGTGAGACCCTTGCATGGCATTGACGGGATGGCTAGGGAGACCATTTCATGAGGTGCAGGAGTCAGTGTGTGCGACTTTGTGGGCTGCGGGAGAGGCTCGGGGCTTTGCCGGGGGCTTTGCCGACTCGGTGCCCTTGGGTGATTTCTCGGAGAGGTGCGCAGAGGCAACGGGACCGGGGTAGGCGGGAGGCGACGATGGCTAGGCTATCCACTTCGGACATCCGTTGGTGGATACCTCACTTGGAGGTTGCGGACCGGGAGGATATTTCGGGAGTCTTATCTTTGTGAGGGTTCCGGGGTTACCTTTGGTCATCCTTCTACATTCCTGTTTGGTATCCGAGCGGTTTGGGGCTTTACGGGAGCCATTGAGCGATTGGGAGGACATCAGGACCATGGAGGTGATGCCATTGGATATGAGAGATCCGGCCGGCTTCTCATTCTTCTCGAGGGCTTGGACATACACTTTGCTTTCCCACCCGGGGCTATCTTCGGGAGCGGGAAGAGCACCATCTTGACCACTGTCTACTTGGGTAGTACGAGAGGGAAATGGGAGCGACTCGAGGTCATTACGGGGGAGAGACGTCGGGCTTTATTGGGGGCCGGCGCGGACTCGAGTAGGACTACGAGGAGGCGAGGCTAAGGCGAGTCGCCATAACCGGTCGGGTGACACGATCGGGGATATGGAGGCTCGATACAAGAGATTGTCAGGTCGCTCCTTTGGCGAGGCTCGAGAGGGAGGAAGTGCGGACTCGTGCTCGTGTAGAGAGGGCACTTATTGACACGGGTTTGGTGGAGGCTCCGGTGAGGATACCGGAGATCGGGATGAGGGATACCGAGCCTTATAGAGAAGAAGAGAAAGAAAACTCGACGGGGTCGAGGTAAAGGGAAGAAGACCAAAGAAGACTCGGCGAATGACGGCGACGGATCTTTTCTTAGGATTCCCTTATTGCCATTTTGCAAACACATTAGTTTATTTAGGCATTTTATTGTATTTTAGATCTTTGTAGCGAGGTTAGCGAGTCAAGAGTAGACCGTGCTTGAACTCATCAAGAAGTTTTTAACTTGTAATGAACAAGAAATATTATCTTAGAAATTAATCAAGACACATTTCATGGAAATTCAAATGTCTTTATTGATTGGGACCCGTTTTACGAAAACTGAAATACCCTTTATTATTATTTTTTTAGGACGCACTTCATGGAAGCTTGATTGTCCTTTTATTGTTTAGACCGAACCATATATGGCTGCCTACGTTCCCCTTTTACAAGAAAGACTAAGGGGCTCAGGTCTTCGTAGTTCATTACGGTGAACTATATTTTTTATGTGCGGCCTGTTTTTGCCTAGACCGCCCTTTTTGGGGTTTCGGCCTAGATTTGGGCATTACTCTTTTTGCACTAAGATTTTTTTTTTTTTTTTTTTTTTTTTTTATGTGCAGCCATGTTTTTTGCCTAGACCGCCCTTTTTGGGGTTTTCAGCCTAGCTGGGCATTACTCTTTTTGCACTTTTCTTTTTTTTATATATATATTTTTTTATTTAGACATAGTATCTTTTGAGCTTATCACCGTTATTTGGGTGGACAAAGGGATTGCCGTCAGTGCAAGCTTCATGGCTCCTCCCGATAGTATCTTACGCACCACATAAGGGCCGATCCAAACGGGTTCCCATTTTCCCGGGGGTTGTCTACGGTAGGGGCTTCACTTTCAACACTAAGTCACCCTCTTTGATGTCTACGGCCTTAACCTTTTTGTCAAACGCTCGGCCATTCGCCTCTGGTAGGCTCGGGTGTGTTCCATGGCTTTAGCCTTCTTTCATCAAGCGAGCCAACTCATCATGCGAGTGCGCAACCATTCTACTTCATTGACACTTTGTTTTCCGGGAGGACCCTTAATGACGGGATTTCCAACTCCCAGTAACACTTTGCTTCCATCCGTAGGTTAGGGCAAAAGGAGTTTCTCCTGTAGGCTGTTCGACAGACGTTACGTAGCCCCCGAGTGCCAAGTGCGGCTTTTCGGGCCAATCACGACCACGGGTGGCCATTTTCCGGATGATCCGTTCGAGCGTCTTATTAGCGGCTTCCACGGCTCCATTAGTCGAGGTGCATGCGGAGACGACTTGTGGCGAGTGATTACTGAATTACGACGGCAACCTATCGCAGTCCCCTTCAAAGTGCGACCCATTATCGGAAATGATCTCGTTGGGCACCCCATATACGCACATTATGTTTTCTTTGATGAATTGGGCCACTTTCTTGGAAGTGAGGACCTTGTAGGACTTGGCCTCTACCCACTTGGTGAAGTAGTCGATGGCTACTAGCACAAATTCATGCCCATTGCTTCTGCTTGGGGCTATTTTCCCTATCACGTCAATACCCCAGTTGCAAACGGCCAAGGAGTCGTCATGCGATACAGGTCATGAGGCGGGAGATGGTTGAGGTTGGCAAACCGGCGGCACTTGTCACATGCTCGGACGTCTTTGGACACGGTCTGTTTCCATGGAAATCCGGTAGTAACCCATTACGAGGATCACTTGCATCGGGGCTCTGGCATTCATATGAGGACTACAGGGACCATTGTGGACTTCAGTCATCAACTCTTTGGCCCTTTCTTGAGTGACGCACAAGAGGAGTGGTCCTTGGTACCGCTTCTTGTATAGGTTGCCTCCTAGAATGACATAATGGGAGGCCAACCTTTTCAAGGCTTGCAAGCTCTTGGCTCTGACACCTTCTTTTGGTCTACCTTCTTCGTCTACGGTGACTCTCCATCTTTGAGGAGCTGGTAAATTTGATTGTACCGGGGTTCCTTTATAGGCTCGGGTCCCAGGTCTACTTCACAACAGAAGGCTGGGGCTTCTCTTCTACCCACTCGGAAGGGTTTTATGGCTTTTCCCTCGGGGATCTCTACCAATGAGGCTAGAGTAGCTAGGGCATCTGCGAATCTGTTCTTTTCCCTTGGCAAGTAGTGGAAGGTCACTTCTACGAAGCTGTCCGATCCAACTCCTCCATATGGGCATGATACCGGCTGAAGATTAGGGTCCACGATCTTCCATTTGTTGGAAACCTGGTTGATGATCGGGGCGAGTCTCAGTAAACTTCGAGCTCCTTGACATTCCTTTCTAAGGCGGCTTCCAAACCGGCCAATGCGAGCTTCGTACTCGGCAACATTGTTCGTGGCGGGGAAGTTCAACTTGAGGGCTATGGGTGTATGCTCATCTTTCGGATCGACCGGTAGCATCCCGATGCCGTTTCCTCTTTTGTTAGCGGCTCCGTCAAAGAATAATTGCCATCGGTTTTCGGGCTCATTGCAAAGATCCCTTCATGCAGGAATTGGGGTTCGGGCCCTCTGTCCTCATTCTTGGGGAAGTTTGCCGGGTGGTCGACAACGCTTGACCCTTGATGGCCTTTACGGTCACATAGTTGATGTCGTACTACGCAAGAAGAAGGACCACTTTGCTAGACGCATCGAGAGGGAAGGCTTATCAAAGATGTATTTGATGGGGTCCATTTTGAGACCAAATTCACGGGGTGGGCTTGCATATAATGCTTCAACTTGCCGACTACCCGGACCGATCTGCACGGAGTCTTTTCACATCTTTGAGTAATTGAGCTCACTTCCTGCTGACTTAGGTGACAAAGTAAATGGCATTCTCTACCAGAGAGTCTTTCTTTTCTGAGCAAGCATAGCCCCAGCTGCCGTATCGGTGACGGTGAGATAGAGCGAGAAGAGGTTTTGTCTATGTGGGGGCATAGCTTTGGAGGATGTACCAAGTATGCCTTAATGCGGTCAAAAGCATCCTGGCATTCTTCGGTCCATTACGTGTCTACGTTCTTCTTCATGAGCTTGAAGATGGGCTCGCACATAGTGGTCAGCGGATTGTGAAACGGGCGATGTCTTTGCGGTTTTCCCATAAAGCTCTTGACTTACATGCAGGTTCGAGGTGGCCTCATATCCATAATGGCTTTGATCTTTTGGGGGTCAACTTCAATACCTCGCTCAGTGACCATATACCCAAGCACTTTTCCCCTTGTCACTCCGAAGGTGCATTTGGCGGGGTTTAGTCTCATGGAATGTTGTCTCGGCCTCTCGAAAAGAACTTCCGCGAGTCAACAAAGTCTTGCCCGTCCTCGCCTTTGGAGTGGATTATCATGTCGTCTACATAGACCTCAATCTCCTTGTGGATCATGTCATGAAAAGCGCGGTCGCTGCCCTTTGGTAAGTAGCCCCGGCGTTCTTAAGCCCAAATGGCATCCTTTGTATAACGATAAGTTCCCCACGGTGTGGTGAAGGCTGTCTTTTCTTGGTCTTCCTCGGCCATCTTGATGCAGGTTGTAGCACAAAGCCATCAACGAAGGATTTGACTTCGTAGTTGGCGATGGAGTCCACCGGGATGTCTATGTTTGGCAAAGGGTAATCGTCCTTGGGGCTGGCCTTGTTCGGATCTCGGAAATCCACACGGCGGCGCACCTTCCCATTGGCCTTGGTGACGGTCACAATATTGGATAACCATGTCGGATATTCGATGACTACGATGAATCCTACCCTTGATAGCTTCTCAATCTCTTCTTTGACTGTAGAGACCACTCGGCTTGATCTTCCTCGGTTTACATTTCTTGGCTTAGCATACTGGTGCTAGAGGGATTACGTGCTCTACTATCGAGCTGTCTAGCCCCGGCATATCCTGTATGACCATGCAAACACGTCGACGTATTCTACGAGTAGATCGATCGGTCTGTCCCGTTCAACCCCCTGGAAGAAGTTTCCGATCTGTGTCTCTTTAGGTTCCTCGACGGTACCCAAGTTCACACTTGTCAAAACCTCCTCGGCGGCTTGGGCCCGGTTTTCCTCTTTTACGAAACACCTTAAAGATTTCTTTAATGTATTGTTCATTTAGTGTGTTTGCATCTTGTTCAAATGATTCATTATTAAGCATTGTTAAGTTTTGAGTTAATTTATCATTTGTTAAGTTGGCAATAAGAGGATACTCGAAAGATCTGTCATTTCATTCAAAATAAGGGGAAAGATGACATCGATTACATTTTGATAGTCCTCGGGCGTGAGGCCTTCGGATGACTCGGAAGGGCTGGAATTCAAAGATTCTGACTCGGTGTATGGACAACGGGGTGTTTGACACGGCCCGGGTTGAGAAGGACGGGGTACCAATCCAAGCTCCGCGATCATTTCTTTGTCGGCGCTATTGGCCACGAGAACGTCTCCCAATTCTTCAACGGCATCTCTGTCTTAGTTACCAAAGTGCGGGGATCAAAAGGATTTTCACCACCGTCTCCAATTACGGCAACTATCTCATCGTCAGAGTGAAGTCGATCAAATGCGGGATACGTGCTTCTTCATCAAACAAGCTATGACAAGCCCCGCTCACTTGTCTTCACTCTTGGCGGCTTCTATCGGCGATCTTCGGAAGAGCTAACTCGAAGGCGGAGAAGTCCATTACCACGGATGCGACTCTTTGATTTGTCGAGTTCCCTTTGAAGACATACTCGTTACGAACGGTAGTGGTAGCCCCGGGAATGTACGGCAAGTCAAGGAACATTCTTCGAACGAGTTGGTGGCTTTCCCCTCATTTTCTCAAGATTTTCCGGAAGGGTTTTACGAGGAGATGCTGGTGATCACTTTTATCGTATTGTGTCCCGCCTTTTGTAAAGTAATGGGTTAGGGATAAGCGTAGGGATGAAGTGGACCCCTTTAGCTTTTACGCCATTCGAGAATTCGGTTTGTACCCCGGCCGTATACGGTAGTCTGTTCCTTTGCATCGATGATGGTATTGCGACCACTGAAGTCTTCTACCCAATCCAAGTCCGGAAGATAACCCATTTTTCTCATCATTCTCATGGCGGGAGGGATTTTATCGGAAGTAGTGGTGAGGTCGGTGCAACACACTTGTGCTTTGGAAGGAGCTACGAGAGAATCCTGTCAATGCCGACCCTTCATCATCATGTTTGATTTCCAATATCGGGATATCTCCGATCTTTGGTTCCTTCTACCGTGACCTGTCTCAGTAAATGGTGGTGATAGTGCCATCATTTGATTGAAATTTGGCCTTGGTGCAAAGTAGAGGCTACCCCATTTATCTGGTGGATCCGAGCCGTCCCAATGAAGCGATAAATGAAATCGGAATATCAATCACTTGAAAATCAACGTCCATGACCTTTTTCCGAACCACGGCTTGAGAGTAGCAATCCCCAAAGCGATCGTGCGGTGGAGTCATAAGCCTTAATAGTCGACTAGAAGGCTTCAAATCCGTTGGTTTCAAGTCCAATAAGTCCATCATCTTGGGCGGCAAGACATTCATTGCGAGACCCTCCATCGACTAATACCCGTGGCAATCGACGCTCCTCTAGCTGGTGTGATGTAAAGAGGTTCGTTATGACTAGCCCCATACTTTGGCGAGGTCCAAGTCGGTGAAGGTAATGATGTTTCCGTAATGGATACTTCCAATCATTTGGACGACCTCATGCAGGGTGACATCTATGGGCACCGTGGTCTTGGCCAAACTTTCTTCTAGCTTCAACTTATGAGGGTATGAAGAGGTTAACGGGGACCACAAGGAGATATTGGCTTGGGTACACTTCAAGCGAGTCAACACGGATCCTCTTTGTCGAGTCTGGTTTTCTACTTCCGGCTTATAAGGCCTCTTATACTGTCTTTGGCTCAGAGACGGCATTCCTTTTGTCACCCTTAGGCTGCTCAATACTCATCTGTCCGGACCGAGTCATCACATAGACATTAGATTTTTCCGGGTCATCATTCCTCTTTGGAGGATTACGGTAGCTCTTTCAAAGTCGAGGCGGGCTCTTCTTTGGCGTATGGCCAATTACTGGCGATTAATCGATTAACGGCGCTCTTTGGAGGCATAGGCTGCTTCTCGAACACGATCCCAAGTTAACGGCTTTCGACCTTCTCGGGGTTACGACTCTCGATTGGCTTAGCAATTGGGTGGTTTCGGCTTTACCTTCTCCGTTTAGAGCCTTCACGGTCTCATTCAAACTTTTCAAAGTCGGCATGCAACGGGAGTTATCACTTTCGGGGTTTGGAGCACAGCGAATGGCTTTCTCATCCGGACCTAACAATTTTTCAACGAGTGGGATCACATTCCTCATCAGCATCAGCATGTCCCTTCTTTCTCTAGGGGTCGGCCTTCGACGGCATCTTTGACGTTGGCCAAACATTTTACGAAGTGGGAAATTCCATCATCAATAAGGATTTACGCGGGGTCAAACCTCATGGCGGGTTTACATTCTTTCTTGTCGGGAAGGTTTTACAGGCTTTTGGCTTACGGGCTAACCACTCCTCTCTTTGTTCCTTAGGCACTTTGTGTCTTCATCGGTATCACTGCGGTAACTCTCGTGGGAACTTTCGTCTTGACTTTGATGACCGATGAGGGCAAAAGCGAGGTCGGGATACTTGACGCCATATAAGAGGTATCTTGGACTCCTCCTCGACTTGGGAATTACCAAGAAAACATCGTTGTCATCATGGGACATAAAGGGGCTGGGGTCGCCTCGAGACTTAAGACTCTTTCCGGGGCATCCATACACTCTTCTTCGGACCGGGTTTCGGGAGTGACTACTAACAGTAACGAGTCTACTCTTCCCGATGAGAGTTTGGCTTCGGCGACGCTTACGTGTTCCGGATCGGCGGGTGGAGCCCACTTTCCTCTTTCGGCTAGGGCTTCAATTAAGTCCCTCCATTCACCGACCAAGTCTTTGTAAGGAGTATTGAACTCTAGGATGTAGGACTCATATGTTGCCTCATCTAAGCTAGCATCCTTTTCCTTTTCCGAGCCTTCACACAGTTGCAAATACACTTTAGTGATTTCATCCCCTATTCAGTGCAGTGGTTTTCTACCTCATCTTGCCCTTTAGGTTTCACTTCCGTGACTCCAAGTCCATTCCTTCTCTTTGAGCTGTCATCATCACTTTGTAAATCCATCCATTCCTATTCTCATTTCCGGCGATTCTTCACTACCAGCTGTCGAGAGATAGGCAAATTCACGAGCGTTGACGAAATTAGAGAGGTCGAGGGTGGTGCAGGATTCCGGGGTAAGGAGATTTGGATTAGGGTGAAAGGAGGGAAAGAGTCCCACGGGAAATGCAAAGGCTGCGAGGGTGTCGGGACCACGACGGCTTGGGATGTTGGGGAAGGCGAAAAGGGACGAGTCTTTGGCAAAGGATTATATGTGGATGGAGGAGGGATTGGCTATAGGCTAGCTCTTCTTCCTAGTCATCTGGTTACCCAAACAGTCTTTGTTCTCTGTCGAATCGGACATTCGACTCTACGGGTGACCGACCAAAGCGAGGATTACGCGAGCTGTCGAGAATTCTGCGCTAACAAGTCGGCGGCCCGGTGTTCTCACCCACTTCTTTCTCGGCTGCGGGAAAGGGATAGGAAAGGTTTAGACTCGGGGTAGGTGTTTAGGTGAAGGCTCGGGCAATATGCAAATTAGAATCTTCCGAGTTTACTTAAAACAGTGTCTTTTATTAATATCTATTTGGTTGGAAAAGGGGATTTGCCCTTCTTTTTCGCAACTACTCTAGATCTGGATCGGTGGGTTCCGTCACTACGTCTATAAGCCCCTCGTATTCCACTGTATTTCGACCTCCCGGGGTGGACGGCCCGGGCGAGGTCCTATAGGGCACGCGGATCCCACCGGCAGTAAAGAACGCTCCTAACGGGTCTAGCGGGTCATAGGAACTTTCAACGCACGAGCGATGCGGATTATAGTCAAGGCAATACCGGGAAAGTCTCGTCTTTACGCCTTGATAGAATTTTGGCGAGAATTTCGCTTGAGCGAATGACGTTTTGACTTTCGGTAATGTCCGAGAAGATAATAGGCATGGGTCGGGCGGTAAAAGCCGGATGACACGATGTCACATTGAACTTCATTGTATACGCCGGGCGTGAGTCAGAATCGAAGTCAATGCCGGGTCAAGATCTTGCCAATTTTTCCTTGTCGGAATTTTGGCAGAGCTTCGCTTGAGCGAAAGATCTTTTGATTTGTTGGCAAAGACTCGGTCTCGACTCTTACGCATTCCGTGCGGGTCAAGGTCAAAGTCAATGTCGGAGTCAAGATCCTACCAATTTTTCCTTGTCGGAATTTTGGCAGAGTTCCGCTTGAGCGAAAATCTTGGCTTCCGTTATGAACTAAGGCTTGACCTTTACGAGGGTATGCAACTGGGCTATATGACACGGACTAGACCAAAAACCAACCTAAAAGTCACGTTTTTTTTTAAACGTGTGACACGGACTGTGCATTGGTCGACCCTGGCTGCCATGGGGAGGTTGGGATGATTCCGTGCGCTCCCGGGAGCATCGTAAGGCTGTCCATGACTGCAGCTGGAACCACCCTCGGGTTTGAAGGACGTGCGTGCAAAGTGTACGGGATATATCGGAGTGCGCGTAGTGTGCGGTCTCCTAAAAATGTTCCTTTTTGAGTTAAAACAGAGATTTTCATAAATGTGTTTTAAAGGAATGATTTTCGGGACGGGGAAAATGCAACACGTAAGCACGTAAATTTTAAGGAGCCCGATCGATCATGGAGCTGAATAGCCCCAAGTGTACTAGGGCCGCAGTTAACCATGATTTTCTGGTGGAATTGCCACTGAGGTCGCCGGTCGAGAATCCAAGGAGGATTGAGCCGTACGGCGCATGGATCAATTTTCCGGAGTTCCACTCCTTTGCTATTTTCGGGTTGTTTCCCGTTCAAAGTATGCACAGATTCCAAGATGCAAATGATGCAATGCAAGGTAAAGAAAGCAAGCACGATTAATGAAATCGGCGACGGAGTCTAACCCGCTCAAAGGGAAAAGCTTTCTTTTATTATTTTTTTCAAAATTTTTTTTTCGAAAAGGGATCTTGAGTACGTGGGATTGTTAAACCACCGGTTATCCCAACTCCCACATCGGGAGTGTACAGGAAGGTTAAGTGGTTTCCACCTATATACCAAGTATCGATTTTTTTTTGTTTTGAAAATAAAAGCTTTTCTCCTTTGGGATGTCCCAGTAGTCGCCAAGCGTGAATGTGTGCCCCAAATTTCGTGTATTTGGAAATTCACGCGAGTTTGAAGACATCCGGTTTAATTTGAAAAACGGAGTCGCCATGCCATTTTGATTACCTCAAAACTTTGAAAAAAAAAGGTTTTATGGGTTCGGAGGTTAAGTTATCCCTTGGGAAGAACGGATCGTCATTCACCCAAGGTGCCTTGCGAGCAAGTCTCCCAAGATTCCATTAATCGTGCTTGCTTGCGTACTTTCTTGTGTGCATGTGTTTGAAAATAGGGGGAGGGAATGTCCCAAGTTGTCTTCCGGACGTACAAACCATTTATTGGTTGTCGCTCGGGATTTCTTGGATTTTATGTATTCGGGATTATGATCCCGTCCTCATCTTGGACTTGTGATCATTGCATTCTTAACCTCGGGACTTTGCATGATCGAGAGAATGACTCCCTTATAGTCAAAGATGAGGTTCTTTAGAAAAGGAGGGTCCTTAGCCCATCAATCCTACACTTTAAGACGGTCGAGCTCATATAGATGCTTCATACTCATCTTAAGTGATAATCGGAGATATAGGGTTCAAGGTTGTCCCTTTCTAAAGAAATTATGAAACCTTTTATGGAAGGAACGATGTAAAGATAGGATCTTTTACACCGGTCCGTTCCAAGGTTGCTAATGGGGACATGGGGGAATGTATGTAAAAATGACATTTTTAGTGAAAAGATGACATTTTTGGGTTGCAAAGGATGCATTTGATTTAAAGAAATGATCTTTAATTTGCAAAGGATGCATAAAGACATGATTTTTATGCAAAGGATGCATTTTTAATGAAGAAATTGGGATTTAATATGCAAAGGATGCATAAAGATTGCATTTTTGAAAGCATAGGATGCTAATTTAGGATAAAGATATGATCTTTAATGCATAGGATGCTTGAAAAAGGGTTTCATGTGCAAAGGATGCATTTTCATCATAAAGATTGGATTTTTATATGCAAATGATGCATAAAGATGATATTTTTATGTAAAAATAGGGTTTTTAGGTGCAAAGGATGCACCTTTGATTCAAAAGATTACATCTTTAATGGCAAGGGATGCCTAATGCATGCAAAGGGGGAAAGGGGGTATAAAGATATGATCTTTAATCTACCAAGTCTCAAACAAGATAATAGCAATATATGAAATGCAATGAGCAATTAGAATCACATAGAGCAATTAGGATGCAAGTTTAGGGCGTGAGAGGTTACCAATGGCTTCCTCTTCTTCTTTGGATGGAGCTAGGTGGAAAGGTTGATCTTGGGATCTTCAAGGAGGAGGGAGGTGGCTTCTTGGCCTTCTTCTTCACCTTCTTGGACTTCCAGCAGCTCTTGGGAGTGTATTTCACATATTATGTGTGATTGATGATTTTTGTTGTTGTTAAAATGGGTAGAGGAGGGCTCTATTTATAGGCAGTCTGGATAAGGCCAATGAAGCCGTGCGGCCAGAGACCCTTGGCTAATGCAGCCGTGCGGCATTATCCCTTGTGACTCAGCATGTTTCTAGAACCATGCAAGGTGGCAAATTCTAGAACATTTCCTAATTAAGAAAAACGTGTTTCTTAATTAGGAAGCTTCCCCTTCAGCCCTTATTTGTTTTGGAACAGTTCCGGAATATTTCCGGAACACTAGGAAGGTCCGGGGAATTACCGGGAAACTTACCAAAATTATCGGGAAATTTAACCGGAAGGCATGAGCCAGATTTGGGTACTTACACTAACCTGCTACAAAGATCTAAAATACAATAAAATGCCTAATAAACTACTGTGTTTGCAAAATGGCAATAAGGGAATCCTAAGAAAAGATTTATCAGCTGTCATTCACTGAGTCTTCTTTGGTCTTCTTCCCTTTACCTCGACCTCGTCGAGTGTTCTTTCTCTTCTTCTCTATGATGTCGGTCTCCCTCATCCCGATCTCCGGTATCCTCACTGGAGCCTCCATCAAACCTGTGTCAATAAGTGCCCTCTCAACCCGGGCACGAGTCCGCACTTCCTCCCTCTGAGCCTCAGTCAAGGGAGCAACTTTAGAAAGCCTCTCATATCGAGCCTCCATGTCTTTGATAAGGTCACCCGACTGGTTATGGCGACTCGCCTTAGCTTCAGTCTCCCTCAGAGTCCTACTCGAGTCGCAGTCAGCCCCCAATAAAGCCTGACGTCTCTCTCCCAAAATGACCTGAGTCGCTCCCATTTCCCTCTCATACCAATCCAAGTAGGCCGTAGTCAAGATGGTACTCTTCCTGCTCTTGAGAATGGCCCTGGGTGGGAAAGAAGTATATGTCTAGGCCCTCGAGAAGAATGAGAAGCTGGCTGGATCCCTCATGTCTAAAGACACCACCTCCATGGTACGAATGTCCTCCCAATCGCCCAACGGCTCCTGTAAGGCCCCGAATTGCCTGGATACCAAGCAGGGTACGTAGAAGGATGACCAAGAAAACCCTGGAACCCTCACTGCATAGGACTCCTGAAATGTCCTCCGGGTTTGCAACCTCCAGTGAGGTACCCACCAGCGAATGTCTGAAGTGGATAACCTAGCCATCATCAGCTCCCAGTCACCATGGTCCTGCTGCCTAGGTGTGTCCCTTCGAGAAATCACCCAAGGGCACTGAGTCGGCAAAGCCCCTGGCAAAGCCCCAAGCCTCTCCTGCAGCCATAAAGTCAACACGGCCGGGCTCCCAGACCTCATAAAATGGTCTCCTCTAGCCATCCTGTCAATACTATGGAGGGTCTCACCCAAAACCAGTGGGATAATATCCTTCCCAGCCCTGCAATCCCTAACCATGTCCAAGAGGCCACTGTGACAGATCCCCACGGACTCAGCAGTGAACAGAGATGAGAACACACAGAGGATAAAGGCATCCATAGCCACAGTGGTCGTCAATGCATCCGGAGACCCAAACCTGCCCGGGATATCAGAAAGGTCAATCCTGTCCGGAGCTATCATCATCCCCTCAGCCTCTCCCAGAGATATTTGCAGAAAAGATGACAACTTTGCCGCCACCGGCACGTCTTCGATCAGAGGAATAGATATAGCCTCAATTTCTAGACCCCCAATAAAGGCTCGGAAGTCTTCATAGGTTGGGACAAACTCATTGTAGGAAAAGCAGTAAACATGTCTCCGGGCATCCCAAAACTTTGCTGCTGCCCTCAAAAGGTCCCAATCAGGCGGGAGATCCTTCAAATGCCATAAAGATTTGATCTTGAAGGTGGTATCGAACAGCCCCTTATGAGATTGAAAGTTATATCTCATCCAAGATTGAAGATCGGACAGAAAACGGTCTCTTTTCCCCTTTTGCAATCTGACGGGTTTCTCCATTGCAAGATGATCAAAGTTGATGTCTTTCGATCAGAATTAGGCTCTGGGATCAATTGGGACAAGTCTAGAGTGAAAATGAAATGAAATGGCCAAGCCTTGGTTTTATTTTGAAAAAAACCAGTCCAGACAGAACTATTAGCCGCACGGCTTCATTTGCCCTCAGGTCCAGACCGCACGACCTCATTTTCTCTCTGCAGGAAAAAATCTGCAGCAACCCAAGTTGCTGCCCAAAGGGAGTTTTCACCACACTTTCTCAATGAAACCTGTCCCAAAACACATCCAAAGATCATCCATGCAGTTATGTGTCATCACAAATCATTTTGGCCCAATTTCAGCCCCAATTCCAAGCAAAAAACTGCCCCGAGGCTCAAGTAATATGCAAATTTATAAAGCATAAATCAGAAAAGCAAATAAAACAGTAATACATTGTTTTCGCCCCATCGGCTCCCAAATAAAGCAAAAAAATAAACAAAATGTGCATAAAATTGTTCATTGTTTGTTTCCTTCCCAGATTGATCCTAAGGACTTCCTAGGCATCCGACTCCTCATCGTCGCTACTCAGCTCGTAGAAGCTAGGGTCCCTCATCACATCCTCACTGTCACTCACATCAGAAAGATGGACATTCACATGGTCGTACTCGGCTAGCTGCTCCAGGATGCCGGTGTTAGGTCCCCGAGGCATGGCACTAGAAGAGTACTCTGAGGCTGATGAGGTGGATGCCGTGCTCCCGACGTGCCTTCTTTTGCGCACGGGCTCCTGCACGTTCACTGCAGCCTTTGAAGCGCAAGCCAGCTTCTTCACGAGGGACTGGCACACATCCTTCCATCCCCTGTTCTGCCTCACCAAGCCGTCATAAGTGCGAGCTGAAACCTGAGAAAAGAGAAGAAAATCTCAGAAAAATCTCAGAATTGCAGAAAGCAAATGAATCTGAAGAAGGGAAAAGACCCTAAAGTGTACTTACAGTGCTGTCAGCAGCAGAGTATACTGGGGCTCCCTCGTGTCAGGGACAGGTATCATAAACCTCCTCGGCACCCCATTGACCACATAGGAAAGGTGAGCAGGAGGCATCGGTGGGTCAGTAGGCTCAGCTTCCCCGTACCCCTGGGCAATAGCTAGATTCACTAGCTTCTGTGGCGTCCTCAGCCGCTGCTCCACGAAGGTAGCATACGGGGTAGCCAAGTCAAAATACTCCTCAGCCGCCACACCTGCCTGATACCTAGCAATATCATCCGCCGACCAGTCACACCGGGTCAGAAAGCATCCGTCTTTGGAGGATCGTGAGGAGTAATGGCATCCAAAGGAGGGACATGGCCATGCTGCCTAGAAAAACGGTCCCCCAGATAAATGATGTCACAAGTGAGCCCAGTCAACCACCTCCTCTGCCTAGTCGCCTCCACGACATCCCCTAGCAGCACCTCCGGGTACCTCCCCCAAGGATAAAAGTCCACCCCATCATCACCATCCTTATTAAGGACGGGCTTCACCATCTTGTAATCAAAGGTGATCCGGGTCTTCCCGGTGAACTTGTCCCTAGCCTCGCCCCTCCAGCGAATCATGGCAGGGAAGATGGTAGGATCGCTCTGTTGGTTCCAGGGAAAGAACCCGATCACCTCACAAAACTAGACCTGCATGTTCAAAACATAGAAAAGTCATTTCTCTTATAAAAAGTCTCAAGGACAGAAAGGAAAAGAGAAAGGAAAGAAGATGAGAATACCTCAAGAGCAAAAGAGAAGCAGTCCATAGAAGCAGCCTTGTTTCGGCTGTACAAATCCAGAGAGAAATAAAGCTCAGCCAATCCGGCCTCACCCCAAGAGACCGTCCCAATTTCATCCACATCCTCCAAGGAGTCCAGAAGGCACAGCATAGCCAAAGTCCCAGAGTTGGCAAAGATGGTGACTGACAACATCAACCACAGAAAAGCTCTCGCAAGCTGGTGGGCAGTCACCTCATTGGCGGCAAATCCTTGCATGCAGTTCAGGACTGCCACCCTAACGTTCCTAGTCTCCATCTCGAGCCCCTTAGGACTAAGGTCAAACCCAACCAGAGCTTTGAACTCCTCAGCCGTGATATGGTCCCTCCAAGTCACAGGCCTCCCGGTGAACTGCAGGCCAGTAATAGCAGTGAAGTCGGCCGGGGTCACCGTAAGCTCTCCCCAGCTGAGATGAAAGCTGTGGGTGGTGTCCCACCAGAACTCTGAGAGGGCCTGGGTCAAGCCCTTGCTCTTGGAGGTTATGTGAATACCTCTGCCAATAGCCTCAACGAACAAATCCAGGCCGGTAACCCTCACTAGCTGCTTGGGGTTCACCCCATTCTTCTCAAAGTCGGGCATCCTATCCTATAGCTTCACCGCCACCTCAGAAGGTCCCCTCGACTTGCTCTCCTGTAGGAAAGCACAAAAGAAAGCGTGTCAGTCCTTCATCTCATTTCAAAAGCATGCATATATTCAAAAGTGCACATATTTTCAAAGAAAAGCAGTCATAAAAGATTTCTAGCATCTTTTGCCTAGAAAACGTGCCTTTCATCATTTGAAACACATCGTGTCAAGCACATTGCTCTCCTAAGTACAAAATTCCGATTTTCAAAATTCTTTGCACATAAGCATTAATTTTTCAAAAAATGGCATGCATGAATCCTTTTCATCGTCCAAAATCCCATTTTCTCATCCATAATCAGAAGTTGACCTAGTTCTAGCACATGCAAGAACTCCGTCATATTTTGGACATTATTTTTCTTACTTTATTTTCAAAAATGGGTCATACTCATTATTTTTCAAATAAATTGCACATGCATGTTCATTTGTGCCCTTAGCCTCATAGGTTAATCATCAAAATCCCAAAATCATCAACAAAAATCCTAGGAAAATTCAAAAAAATTCCTAAAATTCGGGTCAAGCCCTAAATCAATCCAAAATTCAATCAAAATTGTCAAAATCAAGAAAGTCAAGAATGCTTACCCCAATAGATTGAGGTTTCATGGACTTGTGCTCCCTCTTGCCCGGATAAAGCTCAGAAGGAGGCGTGTTGAAATCGTATTTTCGCTCGGTTCGAACGAGCTCCCTCCGCCTCATCCTCGCGGCTTGTGACAAGACTCTTCGCGCTTGTCGGGGTACAATGTTACCCTCTTGATCCATTTCGAGAACTAGAAGGTAGGGAATCGAATAAATTTGAAAATTTCTCTCTCTACTCTCTCTCCTCTCCTCGGCGGAAGCCACAACAATGGCGCTTTGCCCGTTTTCAAATCTGTTTAAACAATCTGGTGAAATCAGGATTGAAGCCGGGCGGCTTCTTTTTCCTCCACCTCTTGTCGGGCGGCCTCTTCTGCTCTGAGCAGAAATTACATCTTTGCCCCTGGACTTTCCACTTGGGCATATAACTCCCGTTATTTCTTAACTAGAGTAATGCTTTTTCCCAAGTATATCCGTTATCTCCAAGAAGAATTAACTTTCCTCCCGAGTCGTCTCTGTTACTCCCGTTATAACGGAATAACACTAGGTGACATCCTCCGAATTGTCAAAACTCAAACTTAAGCTACCTCTATCACAAATTGAGAAGTACGCTCAAGTTCTCCAAACTTTAGCTACCTCTATCACGGATTGAGAAGTACGCTCAAGTTCTTCAAACTTTAGCAACCTCTATCACGGATTGAGAAGTACGCTTAAGTTCTTCAAACTTAAGCTACCTCTATCACAGATTGAGAAGTACGCTCAAGTTCTCCAAAATTAAGCTACCTCTATCACAGATTGAGAAGTACGCTCAAGTCCTCCAAACTTAAGCTACCTCTATCACAGATTGAGAAGTACGCTCAAGTTCTCCAAACTTAAGCTACCTCTATCACGGATTGAGAAGTACGCTCAAGTTCTTCAAACTTTAGCTACCTCTATCACGTATAGTGAAGTACGCTCAAGTTCTCCAAACTTAAGCTAGCTCTATCACAGATTGAGAAGTACGCTCAAGTTCTCCAAACTTTAGCTACCTCTATCACGAATTGAGAAGTACGCTCAAGTTCTTCAAACTTTAGCTACCTCTATCACGGATTGAGAAGTACGCTCAAGTTCTCCAAACTTAAGCTACCTCTATCACAGATTGAGAAGTACGCTCAAGTCCTCCAAACTTAAGCTACCTCTATCACAGATTGAGAAGTACGCTCAAGTTCTCTAAACTTAAGCTACCTCTATCACAGATTGAGAAGTACGCTCAAGTTCTCCAAACTTAAGCTACCTCTATCACAGATTGAGAAGTACGCTCAAGTTCTCCAAACTTTAGCTACCTCTATCACAGATTGAGAAGTACGCTCAAGTTCTCCGAACTTTAGCTACCTCTATCTCCTTGATAGTGATGTAAGCTTTAGTTCAATCAGGTGACAACCTCCATTAATTGTCAATCAGGTGACAACCTCCATTAATTGTCAAAACCTCAAGGATCCTAGACATCGTTCCTAGCTATCTAGTGATGCTTAAACTACGACCAAGGCTTGATTCCTCCGGGATACGTAGGTAGACTTTCATAAAAGGTCCAACCATTCGACCACTTTGGTCACCCTGTTCCTTCGTCACTCCTCAGTGGTGAAGAAGCCCCCATAGAGGTCTAGATATCCGACCACATCGGTCACTTCTAGCATATCCCCAGTAGGATCGGTCACTTGACCTCCTAGGTCACTTTCCCTTCTATTTCTCCAGCAAGAGACCAGTTTCTCTTCGCCATTCCTCAGCAGATCTTATTCCGAACTACGGCCTGGCTTGATTCCTCCAGGATACGTAGGTAGCCTACTTTAGGTTCAGCCAATTCATCACCTATGACACCCCTTTCCCCAGTGGATTCCGAAATACGATTATGGCTTGATTCCTACTCGGGATACGTAGGTAGCCTTCCAAAGGTTCAGCCACTCGACCACCTTGGTCACCCAATCCGTCTCAGCATTCGCCAGATCGGATCCTTTTCTATCGACAACCCCACTCGCCCTGCAAGTGACGTTGCCGAGGGGCTTCTGTAAGTACCCAAATCTGGCTCATGCCTTCCGATTAAGTTTCTCGGCAATTCCCCGGACTTTCCTAAAGTTCAGGAGCAATTCAGGAACTGTTCCGAACCTTTCGAGGGGTGAAAGGATTACTGGTAATTAAAAAATCCACGTTTTCCTTTTGTATAAAAACCCTTCTAGAAAGGCCACCTTGCATGATTCTAGAAAGGTGCTGAGTCATAATGGATAATGCCGCACGGCTGCATTAGGCTAGAACCCCAAGCCGCACGGCTTCATTAGCTCTCACCAGATTGCCTATAAATAGAGACCTCCTCTACCCATTTTTATATATAGTTTTCAGCATTGAAACTCTGCCAAAATACCACTACGAAAATCCAGTGAGCTGAGAGTGTCAAAAAACCACCTCCCTCCTCTTCAAAGCCTTCCAATGTTGATCCTTCCCTAGGCAAACTTCAAGGAGAAAGAGGGACACCACCATTGGTAACCTCTCCTCCCCTTTTTCTTGAAATATACCTTGTATTTATGTGATATATTGCTCATTGCTCTCCATATCCTTACATACTTGTTTGGTATTTGCTATTGTCATTAAAGATCCTTTCTTTAAGCATGTAGATCACCTTACCCCTATCCCCCCCATCACATAGGATCCATGGAGGATCACACCCAAGGATGAACAAATAAGACCTCAAAAAAGGCTTGTTCTAGGGTGGATCTCTCACATGGTGATGTGAAAGAAGCATCCTTTGCTCTCAAAATAACATCTTTTCATATAAAGAAGCATCCTTTGCATCCAAGTAGCATCATTTGCTCATAAAATGACATCTTTATGCATCCTTTGCACTTAAAATGCCTTTTTCATACATAAAGTTGCATCATTTGCACTTAAAAATGTTTTCTTTACATTAAAGGTGCATCCTTTGCACCTAAAACCTTTCTTTTTTTACAAAAGTTGCATCCTTTGCAAACAAATAGCATCCTTTGCACCTAAAATGTCATCTTTTCATTAAAAATGTCATTTTTATCCTAAACATGCATCCCCTATGTCCCCATTGGTATTTGGAGCATCTCTTGGAACGAGATGGTGTAAAGATCCCATCTTTACATCATTTCTTCCACCTAAAGATGCCATAGACGGATTCTCCTTTAGAAAAGGATGAACCTTAGCCACATATCTCCGATCATCACTTGAGACGAGCATAAATGCCCCGAAAGAGTCCGAATCGTTTCAAGATGTAGGATTGATAGGCAAAGGTCATTCCTTTCTAAAGGACCTCATCCTTGGACTCTAAAAGCGGTGTCCCTCTCTTGATCACACATGACCCAAGGTCAAATAGTAATGATCACAAGTTCAAGATGAGGACGGGATCAAAGTCCCGAACACATAAAAATCCAAGGAATCCCGAGCGATAACCAACTAAATGGTTTATACGTCCGGAAGACAACTTGGAACATTCCCCCCCCCCTCTTTTCAACACATACACACAAGAAAGCACACAAGCAAGCACGAAAAATGGTATCTTGGGAGACTTGCTTCGGCAAGGCACCTTGGGTGAACGACGATCCATTCTTCCCAAGGGGTAACATAACCTCCGAACCCTAATTCCTTTTTTTCAAAGTTTTGAGGAAAACAAAATGGCGTGGCGACTCCATTTTTCAAGTTAGACCGGATGTTTTCAAACTCAAGTGAATCCAAATGAAACACAAAAAAAAATATTTGGGCCCCCACATTCACAGTAGTGCTCCACTTTTAGTTTTACCGGATTTCCCTAAGACTTTTGAACTTGAGACGGATGCTTCTGTTGTTTGCATTGGGGCTGTTTTGATTCAAGAAAAGCGTCTGGTCGCTTTTATGAGTCAAAAGTTGGAAGAATCGAAACGGAAGTGGATAGTTTATGAGCTTGAGTTTTATGCGGTGGTGCAAGCCATAAAACATTGGGAGCAATATTTACTTCATCGAGAGTTTATTCTCCATACTGACCATGAAGCCTTGAAGTACATGAGTGGCCAGAAGTCTTTGAATCGAATGCATGCAAGGTGGGTGGCTTATCTCCAACAGTTTACATTTGTTATTATCCACAAGAGTGGTAGCCATAACAAGGTGGCGGATGCTTTGAGCCATCGGGCATGTTTGTTGGTGACTATGCATAACCTTGTTGTGGGTTTTGACTATCTCAAGGAGTTATATGAGACCGATCTGGATTTTACGGAAGATTGGGCGAGATGTCGTGATGGTGGTAATTGTGGGTCTTTTCTCTTACAAGATGGGTTTCTCTTTTACTTGGATCGATTGTGTATTCCTCAAGGCTCGGTTCGTGAGAGTCTTATCAATGAGATTCACAAGGATGGTCATCATGGCATGGACAAGACGGTCGAGTTGGTTACAAGGAGTTACTTTTGGCCACAGATTTGGAAGGACACTCATAAGTTTGTGTGGAAGTGTATGGTTTGTCAATCTAACAAAGGCCATGTTCAAAATACGGGTTTGTATACTCCTTTGCCTATTCCTGAGGGTCCTTGGGAAGATCTTTCTATGGATTTTGTACTTGGTTTGCCTCGCACACAACGTGGCAATGATTCAGTTTTTGTGGTTGTTGATCGTTTCTCTAAAATGGCTCACTTCATTCCTTGTCGAAAGACATCGGATGAGTGATTTCTTGTGCCTTCCTCGTCCTTAGAGATGGAAAGAACATGAAGAAGTAACCCAAATGCCCTCTACTGCTACCATACCCAAAACCTTAGGATCTACCAAAGGACTGACGGGCCATGGATGATGCTAAGTCTGAGTGAGATAGGAGAAATTCTGACGAGGTACCAATCTCCTAGAACTGACGTACATTACCTAAGTTGGTTTAGGATTGACTGAGTTGATGTAGAGTCCCCCAATGTTATGTTGTTCCACGGCTGGTCAGAAATCATTGATCACATCAATCTGTATTACTTGAGGTCCAGCCATTTGGAGCATCCATTGTTGGGTAAGAATCCCTCCTCATTTTTAGTTAATAGGATGGGGAGGGATACCATTCCTCGTCCTCGTCCTTCCAAATGCCTTAGCCAAATTTTGATGTCTGCTCTTTATTTGTGCAGCTATGACGGGAAGAAGTAACACTGTTCGACATTCAACTGGTCCTTCCACCTCGGGTAAGATCGTAAATGCCTTTGCCGAGGGAGCACAAGCTAGTGGCCAAGGGAGAGGATGAGGTAGGTCTAACCGAGTGAGAGTTTATACCCCTAGGCCCAAACCCATTAGAGTAAGGGAGCCAATGATTGAGGTGTTACACTCTAAATATGGTGTGCCGAGAGAGGAATATCGCCTTAGCTATTTTCCCGGTGCTCCTGTAAAGGACGAGAAGACAATGGAGGACTTTATGTATTGCCTCAACCATGTCCAATTTTTCTACAAGCAGTTCTAACTCAGTCTGTGCCTTCCCTTAGATCCTTTCATTTGCGAATTTCTAGAAGACATGCAAGCCATCCCGGCTATGCTAGGAGCCAATGCCATGAGGTTCCTCACTGGCTTCATCGTACTTTGTCATAGCTTAGGCTTTGAGCCTTTTCAGTCTGCGTTTCACCACTTCTTCACCGTAAGATATAAGGAGTACACAAGGGTGGTGGTGATAAGGAGTGACCCAAACCAACCCAAACTCATCTACCACATATCGGGCAAGGTTTCAGGGTGGAACAAACATGTCATTAGGGTTGAGAGCCATCAGGATGGGAATTTCCAGCGCCTTCTCAGAATTCGGGTGTGCCCGAGCAGGTTTGGAGACCTGCTTGGAGTAGCCAGTTGATTAAGCACCTAAGGCAATTTGCCGAGGTGGGAACTCTGTGTTGGTTAAGTTTGGAGACCGGCCAGAGGTATTATGTCCAGGCCGGCATCATGCCTGGTCCCTTAGACGGGCTAGTGCCCATGGCCTAAGTGGTTAGGGGGAATAGATACCCAGACTGGAGGGTGCATCCCGGCCTCGTCTTTCATGATGAGTGGGATGTATACAAGCTTTACGAGAACCGATGTCTAACCATGGATGACTTGCTCGGCTGTAAATCTCTTTTTCTCTCCTTTTTAGTACTTGTATACTTTTTTACATGCTATATTACCCTTATCATCTTTATCTGATAATTATCTTTCTCATCTTTTACAGATTTGACTGCCGAGGAAGAGAAGAAGATGTCTGAAGAGGTATTTGATCCTCAGGCCCTCATGAAGTTAAGGAGGAGGACTTAACGCTCCTCGGCAAAGAACAAGAGGCACTCTGATGTCATTGAGAGGTAGGCCATATTGGCCCCCAAAGAAGCTGGGCTTTGCCCCTCAAGCCGGTGGGGGGGCACTGAAGCCTCGACCAAGGAAACCGAGGAAGGGCAGACAACCTATGTCAGGGAAGGATAGAGCTCCCAAGAAACTATTGCGCCCCAGGTTGAGGGGGTTATGCAAAAGGCCGGCTGCTGAGGCCGATGAGGAAAATGTTGGGGGAAGGACCCCAGCTCTAAAACGGCAAAGGATTGAAGTTGAGGCAGCTGGCTCTTCCAAGAGGGTGGAAACTATTCCCTTCTCTATTGTACTTTCTGCTCGACATATAAAAACATATGCTGAAGCCGAGTAGTTTGGGCAGGAGGCACGGGAGGCATCATTTTTCAAGGGTATGGATCTCCTTGCTCGCAAAGGTTCCCAATAAAGGGTTGGCCGGGCTATTATCTGCAGGTCCTTGGATGATGATCTTCTTGATAGTCTCCTGGAGACCAAGCCAGCATGGAATCATTGGCCAGCAGAAAAGGCCTTCTTTTGAGTGAGGTAAATCTCGGGTTTTTTCCTTTTTCCTTTTTCGTCATGTTTACACTTGTATTTTTCTGATCGCGTTTCCTTTTCTTTGCAGCATGCCATGATCTCGACTTATGAGGCCATAAAAGCAAAGGTGGCTGAGGTCCATGAGAAGAAGCTCGAAAAACAGGCCGAGAAGGACAAGGCCGACCTGAAGAGGGCCATGGATCTCCTGAAGAACCTTCGTGCTGATGTTGATGCATACAAAACGGGTAAGGCAAAAGCCAAAGAATAGGAGAAAGTGGCCAAAGAAGCTCTGGCCAAAGCCGAGGAGGCAGCGCGGCTCAAGGAGTTAGAGATGGAGAGACAAAAGAGTGAGGCCCTTAAGAAGGCCAAGGAGGTGTATGCCTTGCTGCAAGAGTTGGAGGCTAGCATTCCCTCTAGGGAGTCTGCAGCTGTAGCCCGTTATAAGGCTAGCTCGTCCTTTAAACAAGCCGTGGTGGAGAAGACAACCACCATGTACTCCGATGGCTTTTTACACTTGGCCAGAAGGGCCACGGTGGATCCTTCTCTTGGGCTCAACCTGGAGGGGCTTTCTCGGCTCATATGCCAAGACTCATACAATGAAGCAACCCAGTCTATGCACCATCTTGTCCCTTTCTCCAGCAATGCCTTGAAAGACATTGCTTCCCTTTATGCTCAAGCTGGTCATCTTACTTGGGTTTCTCCTCCTTTTGATGCACAGAATATTCATCCCCTCATTGAGAAGATCGAGGATGAGGGCCTAAGCTCAGAGGACGAGGAGGCCAATACCGAGGGGGCTCAAGCCAAGGAAATCCAAATTGGCCAAGTCATTATTCCCCCCGCTGATGCCGATCAAGATTAACTTTTTAGGGGGGATGATCAGACTTAGAAATTTGTTATTTTGCTTTGATGTAATAGAATAGGCCAACTGTATTTCAAATTTTATATCAATGAAATGCCTTCTCTTAATTCTTCATCGTCTTTACTTTTTACTTCTTTGATATGAACTGTGTTGCTTGAATGTTGAATGCTTGTTTATTGAATGTTTGTATAAGTACCAAACTATCTTGAGAGGCCGAGGAAGGCCTTCTCGTTATTTGAATTTAGTTGTTAAACCGAGGAAGCTCATTCGGTCTAAACACTTGGATAATTTGCAAGTTCAGTCATTAGGTCGAGGAAAGTTGCTTCGGCAGGACACCTTGGTTATTTTTGATTTTATCTCTCTATGCCGAGGAAGGTTGCTCGGCCATAGGTCTTAGATAATTTTTAATTTTTTGCCTCTCTAAGCCGAGGAAGTTCGTTCAGTCATAGGTCTTGTGCAATTTTTAAGTTTTATCTCTTTATGTCGAGGAGGGTCGCTTGACATAGGTCATGGATAATTTTTAGATGTTTTACCTCTCTATGTCGAGGAAGGTAATTCGACATAGGTTTTAGGTAGTTTTTTGATGTTTTACCTCTCTATGCCGAGGAAGGTCGTTCGGTCATAGGTCTTAGGTAAATTTTTGAATGTTTTACCTTTTTATGCCGAGAAAGGTCGTTCGGTCATTGGTTTTAGGTAAAATTTTGATGTTTTACCTCTTTATGCCCAGGAAGGTCATTCGGTCATAGGTATTAGGTAAATTGGTGGGAGTTTATCCCTTGATGCCGAGGAGGAGCTCCTCGTCATTTGTCTTGCTAGTCATTTGTCTCGATAAAAACTACATCTTTATTAACTGAAACTGATTACATCAAACTGTAATCCTATTTTACTTGAAAATAAAGAAAAAGACCAACAAGTACTAATCTATTACATAAAACATACTTTCAATTAATGATAATACTTCCGTAGATGATCAGAATGCCACGAATTTTTCAACTCTTGTCCATCTGAGGTCTTCATTCTGTAAGTCCCTTCTCTGATAACTTTAGTGATATTGTTGGGGCCTTCCCAGTTTGGGGAGATCTTGTTTTGTTCTGCCTTTTTGCCTGTTGCTTTAATTTTTCTAAGTACCCAATCTCCAACTTGGAATACTCTCTTATTGACCCTTTTGTCATGATATGCTTTGGTCCTCTGCTTGTAGTTAACCATTCTCATCTAAGCAGCTAGTCTTCTTTCATCTACTAGGTCTAGGTCTAGGAGCCTGTTGACCTTGTTGACTTGCTCATCATAGTTAGAGTTTCTTGTTGTAGGGATGACCATCTCAACTGGTGCCATGGCCTCAAAACCGAAGGTTAGTGCGAATGGGTTTCCCCGATTGCCCCCTGGTGGTTGTGCGAACTGCCCACAGGGCTAAAGGAAGTTCATCCAACCATCTACCAGCTTTTTCGTCATGTCTAGGATGAGGTCCTTATACTTCGTAAGTGTGGGTGCTGAGTGTTATATTCCCCTTTTATCTGCTTGACTATGAGCTAGGAGTCACAGAAGGAGGCGACTTTAAATGCTCCATAGAAGGATGCCAACTCTATACCAAATATCAGGGGCTCATATCAACTTGATTGTTGGAGGCAGGAAACTTGAATCTGATTATGTCTTGGATGGTGTGCTCTCCAGGACTTGCTAGTACAACTCTAGCTCTGCTTCTTTCCTTAGTGAATGAACCATCTGTGTATACGACCCAATAGTTGGATGGGAGCTCGATGGTCGGTTCTTCCCCCATATGTTTTTTGTGCTTACGGGAAGTAGGGTCGTGCTCACCTGTAAAGGTGGTTTCAACCATGAAATCGACCAGAGGCTGTGCTAGGAGTGTCTTCCTAGGTTGGTATCTGATATCAAACTCAGTGAGCTCGATAGACCAATTAAGTAGACATCCTGAGCAGTCCAACTTATGCAGTATTTTCTTCAGGGGTGCATTGGTATACACATTTATGGGATGAGTAGAAAAGTATGCTCGTAGCTTTTTTGCCGCTATGACTAGGGCGTAGGCTATATTCTCTACGTTGAAGTATCTGCTCTCCACATCTGATAATGCCTTACTTACATAGTAGATAGGCCTCTAAGTGGTTCCTTCATTCCGGACTAGTACCTCAGCTATAGCATTGCGTGTTTCTGCTAGGAAGACATATATCATTTCTCCCATGACAGGGCTGCTCAACAAAGGAGGGCATCCCAAGTATTCCTTCAATAGTTTGAAGGATTCAGAGCATTTAGATGTCCAGGAGAAGCTCTTGGTCCCCTTCAATACTTTGAAGAAGGTCAGTGATTTTTTCGCAGACTTTGCAATAAATCTCTCAAGGGCTGCTATTCTTCCATTCAACCTTTGAACCTCCTTGATACTGGCAGGTTCTTTCATATAAATCAAGGCTTTGATTTTCTCCGGATTTGCCTCGATTCCTCTTTGTGATACCATAAATCCAAGGAACTTCCCGGCTGTCACCCCGAACACACATTTACTTGGATTCAATTTCATGCTGTTAGTACGTAGGTTGTCAAAAGTTTCCTCCAAGTCTGGGGCGTGACTGCCACTCCTAGTCTTGATGACCATGTCATCTATGTAGGCTTCCATGTTACGACCTATCTGTTCCCCAAATACTTTGTTGACCATGCGCTGGTAGGTTGCGCCTGCATTTTTAATCCCGAAGGGCATCATAGTGTAACAATAAATTTCACCAGCTGCATGGAAGGCTGTTTTTTCAATGTATTCCTCAGCCATTTTTATCTAGTGATAACCAGAGTAAGCGTCTAGAAAGCTGAGAGTTCTGTGTCCAGCTATAGAGTGTACCAGCTTGTCGATTCTGGGGAGAGGGTAACTGTCTTTCGGGCAGACTTTGTTGAGATCTGTGAAGTCTACACACATTCGCCACTTCCCATTATTCTTCTTGACCATCTCAACATTGGCCAACCAAAAAGGGTATATTGCTTCCCTGTTGATTTCAGCACTTAGTAATTTTTTCACTTCCTCCTTGATTGCATCTTCTTTATCATTTGCAAAAATTCTCCGTGTCTGCTTGATGGGTTTAGCAGACGGGTCAACTTTCAACTTGTGGAGAGCTATCTCTTCCTTTATCCCTCTCATATCTTCTACCTTCCAGGCAATGACATCCAGATTATTTTTCAGGAGGGTGATGATCTCCTCCCTTTCTTTCCGGGAGAGCTGGCCCCCGATTTTTATTTTTTTGCTCTGGATAGTCAGGATTGAGTATAATTTCCTCCAATTCATCTACGGGCTCCATTTATGGACCGTCTCGAAATTGAAAAGTTTCAATGATTATTTATCTAACACTTCTACCTTACTCGCCATTTATGTCTAGGTCTTCCATCTCCTCTAGTTCGTCTACGTCCGTTAGCTCTCTTTCTCTCAAGTCAGGGTTGGCCCCCGAGTTTTGGCCGCTGACGAGATTAGGGGTTATATCCGGGACGGATAGAACTGTGTCATTGTTTTCGTGGATATTTAGTATCATGTGTTCCTCATTTTCAGTTTTAGAAATCCGATTCAGCCTAGAACTGTTGCTGGTAGTCTTTACAGACTTAGAGATTTTCAGATTCTCCTCTAGCGTGTCTACCTCCACTTTTCTAGATATTTTTCTGCTCCTCATCACGTGTTCCAAGAAGTCTTTGGGGGTCGCCATCACGCATCCGACTCCAGCACGAGTAGGGAATTTAACTCGTTGGTGAGGGAGGGAGGCGACCAACCCAAGTTTGCCTTGACTCGGAATGCCTATGATGGCATGGTAGTCACTTGCCAGATCCATGACCACGAATGTTACTACGGCCTCTACTCGGAAGGGATGTTCGCCCACTTCCAGCAATAAGTCAATTGTCCCCATGGCGCTGACTTTTTGGTTGGTGAAGCCTTATAGTCTTCTAGAGTATGGTTCTTGCATGATGTCCTTCAAATTCATCATCTGGAAGGTAGAATAATAGAGAATGTCTCGGTAGGCCTCTGAATCTATGAAGAGACTTTCAGGTTCACAGTTGTCAATCCTCCCTTTGATCACCAATGGTTGTTCGCGAGCCGCACGACTTTCGGCTAGTTCATTAGGGGAGAAGCTGATCACTTACTCTTCCTTATGAATCCAGGCGGGGATGTGATAGACCTTACTTAGCTCGTGTATCTGATCTTTCAATTTTTTGTTGGAAATAATCTCTTCTCTTATAACATGGAGCTTGGCCCTATGAGGTATGTCTTCCCTTTCATCATCTTTGTCATCGTCATCGTCGTCCTTTCTTTTTCGCTTGCTATCCTTTTCTCATAACGTAGCAATCAAGATTTCCCTCGTCTACTCATCTCTGGATTATTCTCTTGAGGGAGATGCAATTCTCTGTGTCATGTCCGTGGTCCTTGTGGAAGGCACAATAATTGGAACTGTCACGGGTTTACTTTGTTCTTTCATCAAGTGGTCGGGGACTTGACAGATTTACCAAGTGCATGATCTCCACTATAGGTTTGGTGAGGGGGGGGGGTAAAAACCTCAGCTTTTTCAGTATCCTGAGTTCTATTCTTCCCCTTGTAGCCATTTCCATTCGAAGCCTGGTTGACGCCAGCTGTCTCTGCTTCTGGATTTTCAGACCTCTTCTTACTTTTCTTTTCTGCCATATCTATGGCGTAAGTCACATTATACAGATCAGACTTTGACTTAGGCTCTCTGGCAGAAAGTTCATAAATCAATTGTCCGGATCTCAATCCGGAGTGAAAGCAAACTATCACCTCCCGGTCAGTCAGGCTCTCCTATACTTGGTTTGCCATGTCTCTGAATCGATTGTAATAACTCAGAGTGGTTTCATTCTTTCCTTTCTCAATGTTAGCAAGATCTGCCAATCTTTTCTTTCTCTTTCCTGTTGTAGCAAAGTGGTACAGGAATCTGCTCCTCATGATTTTCCAGCTATTAATTCTTCCCTTCTTTTTCTCACGAAACCAGGACAAAGCTGTTTCGGAGAAGGTTCTCTTGAAGGCCTTGTAGAGAATATCATCTGCCTTGGTGAGTAGGGCCATGGTGGATTCAAAACTTTGCACATGGTCCCGTGCGTCTGTGATTCCCGCATATTTTTCAAAACTTGGGATTTTAAGAGCAGGATTGGGAGGTAGATCATTAATCCACTGGGAGAAAGGACGAGTGGCACTGGTATCATCATCATCCACTTCCTTCCTTCCCATTTCCATTTCATCTAGTCTCATTTTCAAGAGGAGAATATCTCTCGCATCGACCCCTGAGCTAAAATGAGAACTATGGTGGGTCCTTTCTTTATTTATGTGCCCATTCACTCTACTGTGTTCCACATGTTCCTGGTAATTGTCCCCATGTCCAGATGGTGCTCTGTTCATTCTAGGTGCTATTTCTGGATGAGGAGGTGATCTGTGACAAGGAGGGCTCCTTGGCCGAGGAGGGCTCCTGGGACGAGGAGGGGTCCTAGGTCGATAGGGGTATTACGATGAGGAGGGGTTTTCTGTCTTGGATGACTAAGCCTTGCTCTTAAGTCAGCAGAATTAACCTCCTGTTCCCTTTGGTGGTTCAAATGACTTCTCAAGTCTACCTCATTTCTGGTGTTACCATGAACATGTGTCTTGTGACGAGTAGGGACATCTTGGGGGTTTTGCTTGTATCTACCAGCAATGCCATGATGAGGGAGATGTTAGCCAGGAGGAAGATTTTCTCTATTCCCCCGACTACCATGCCTGTCAGCATGACTTTCCCCTCTAAGGGAATTTCCAGTCCTCATAGGCCTCATGAATTCAGCCATGGAGTGCTCAGGATCCAATTGTAGCAAGGCATTTTGTATTTCATAAATGCGTTGCAAAGTTTCCATCTGTTGATGCAAGAGAGTTCTGTGATCAATCTGCTGAAGGGAGGCTCCAGTTCGCTTGGGCAGCATTCCTCGTCGTCTGGCTGCCAGCAGGCCTTCCTCGGCGCCGACGACAAGGTGGATTAGTCGGTACTACCTCGATCACTGTCTGTCCCCTAGAACGCAGATTCATTCCTAGGGGCAGCAACCCATTAATCAATGGCAGAGGAGGAGACAGATCTCCATTGGAAAAAGGAAAAGCAGTCCTAGTGTTGCCATGAGTCTCCTCCACATGAATATTATCTTGACCAGGAGTAACACTAGCAGTATATCCGTCTTCCATTAGGATTAGGAGAGTGGAGCAGAATTTTTCAAGCTATTCAATGGATGATACAAATCGCTTCCCGACAATGGAACCAAACTGATGATGCCAAAAATGTTTGGATCAGCCCAAATCCAGCGGCAGGTTGTATCATGGATGATTGAATAGCCTGAAAAAGAATAACAAATACGTAAACTAAGCCGAGGCTTCACCGGCGAATACCCTCCGGCGTGAGAGTAACTATTGTGTTTAGATAGAGAAATCAATTGACAAGAGTTTATAGTCAAAAGATGTGTTTCCCCAAATAATGTGAATTATGACCTGTTTATATAGGCATAGGATTGTAGAATCCATGTTGAATAGGAATTCGTGTGTGAGGAGGTCATAATCCTAGGGGAATTATAACTACCCACAATCCTTGTTTGAGTTGGATTAGGTAACATTATTCTGTATGTGCGCCTCAGAGGCATGCTACTCAGCATATGATGCTTGGTCGGCCTGAGTTGATGCCGAGGAAGAGAGAGGTAAGGATAGGGAAGCCCATTTCTTCACTTTGTTGATGACCGAGGAAGGTCTCCTCATCTTTTGATTAGGGCTAGGTCGACCTTGATGGTTGCCTTGATCGACATACCTAATTGTTGTGTCTTAGTCATTATTCGCTCTGCTATGTCTAGGTCGACATAGTGGGAATGACGAGAAAGCATGACGAGCAAAGGTAGGGAAGACCCACTCCCTTTGTCGTAATTAAGACTTGTATAGATTATATTTTGGGCCCAATCCATTGGGATTCGCTCGTCCGTGATACACGTTCGTACCCTGATTTATACCGCCCATAGGAGATTAGCAATACATTATGTATCGTTGGTAGTGCAATGGTTATGAATTAATCTAATCTCGACTCCAAGTTAGAAACTTACAAGATGACGTATTGATGTGCAAGGGCATAATTAAACAATTCACCACACCGATTGATTTTTACAGATTTGGCAACGTAAATTACGACCTTGAGATTTGGATTTTTTCTGTCGACATTGGCAGTCTACCAGCTATTTTTTATTTTAGAATTAATAAATAGGACAGTGATGGAAGGTAATGAGTGATATATAAAATTATTCAAGTAAACGTGGGTTAATCTCTTCATTCAAAAAAAAAAAGTCAAAAACCAAATGCTAGGCACATAAAAATGAGATCGTTGGAGAGAGTATGTGGTTAGAAAATCAGACACATTATACACTTTAATAAATAAGGCAGGGATGCGAGATTTGGAATTTTCTCTCAACATTGGCATTCCACCAGCTATTTTTTTATTTTAGTATTAATAAATAAGGCAGTGATGCAAGGTAATAAGTGATATATAAAATTATTTAAATAAACGTGGGTTGATCTCTTCATTCAAAAAAAAAAGTCAAAAACCAAAAGCTGGCCACATAAAAATGAGATAGCTGGAGAGAGTATGTGGCTAGAATGTCAACCACGTTATACACTTTAATAAATAAGGCAGTGATGCGAGATTTGGATTTTTCTGTCGACGTTGGCAGTATACCAGCTATTTTTTTATTTTAGAATTTATAAATAAGGCAGTGATGCAAGGTATTAAGTGATATATAAAATTATTTAAATAAACGTGGAGTGATCTCTTCATTCAAAAAAAAAAGTCAAAAGCCAAAAGCTGGCCACATAAAAATGAGATAGCCGGAGAGAGTATGTGGCTAGAAAATCAGCCACTTTATACACTTTAATAAATAAGGCACTGATGCGAGATTTGGATTTTTCTGTCGATATTGGCAGTATACTAGCTATTATTTTTTATTTAGCATTAATAAATAAGGCAGTGATGCAGGGTAATAAGTGATATATAAAATTATTCAAATAAACGTGGGTTGATCTCTTTATTCAAAAAAAAAGTCAAAAACCAAAAGCTAGCCAAATAAAAATGAGATAGCTGGAGAGAGTATGTGGCTAGAAAATCAGCCACGTTATACACTTTAATAAATAAGGCAGTGATGCGAGATTTGGATTTTTTTGTCGACATTGGCGATCTACCTGCTATTTTTTTATTAATAAATAAGGCATTGATGCAAGTTAATGAGTGATATATAAAATTATTCAAATAAACGTGGGTTGATCTCATCATTCAAAAAGAGAAAAAAGAGAGAAAGTAGAAAACTAAAAGCTAGCCACATAAAAATGAGATAGCTGGAGAGAGTATGTTGCGACAAAATCAGTCACGTTATACACTTTAATAAATAAGATAGTGATGCGAGATTTGGATTTTTCTGTTGATATTGGCAGTCTACCAGCTATTTTTTTGTTTTAGTATTAATAAATAAGGTAGTGATGCAAGGTAATGAGTGATATATAAATTTTTCAAATAAACGTGGGTTTATCTACTCATTCAAAAAAAAAAAAAAAAAAGAGAGAGAAAACCAAAAACCAAAAGCTAGACACATAAAAATGAGATAGCTGGAGAGAGTATGTGGCTGGAAAATCAGGCACGTCATACACTTTAAAAAATAAGGTAGTGATACGAGATTTGGATTTTTCTATCGACATTGGCATTCTACCAGCTATTTTTTTTTAGTATTAATTGTAGCGATGCGATTTTGATAAACACAGAGTCGCAACTTATTATTTATTTAGGAAAACAATAAGAAATATCTTTTTGATAATTTAAAGAGATTCGAAAGTTCGGGGATTAATTTATGGGATGAGAAGGTCGTGGAGCACCCATTCCACCCAATCCGAAATCGGTCTTGCCAATTGAGTATTATCAATCAAAAAAATATAATAATTAAATAAGAACAAGAAAACCCTAATTAATTTCGTAATTAGGAATGTCGGGTTATATGCTTCGAGATCACCTCCATGGATTGAAGGGACTCTATGTGGGCGCCTCCCAACTCCTAGACCTATAAACTCGTGTCTCAGGATGGAGGGTCCCAAATTACCTTCTTTAAAAAAAAACTTTTCTTTATATTACTTGAAAAGTAAACAACCCTTTTTCAAAAAAAAATTCAAAATAACCTCTCTACTCGGAGGCGATATATAAACCTGTTTAAACAGTTATAACCTGTATAAGTTACAAGTACTACAATTGTAAAGGCTAACACAAGCCAACCACAAAACAAACCAATCCCAGGTTTAATTACAACACAACACCACTGAAACATGTTTATGAAAGTTTTATATACAAAACCTTTCCCCAAAAGAATAACAACCACGACATTCCCAACTCCCCAAACCAACACATACCCTGACAACCCAAAAGATGTCCAAACTCCTTTCTGGCCTCACCGGTCCGGTCCTCCTGTCTCAGCGGGATCAAAAACAATAAAGGGAGAAGGGGTGAGAATAAATCTCAGCAAGCTATTATGTATGCAACAATATGTCATACAATATGCAACACATAAACAGGTTGCTCAATATCACATTGGTAAAGCAGTAAACACATTCTGTTACCTTCTCTTTACCTTTCCCAACTGAATCATATGTAGTACAATGGTGGGAGTAATACTCCACTCATTTTGTGAACTGCTGGTGCATATCCACGTCTTATACGATCTCTATCAGAGACCCATATAAGATGGCAATTATCATATGAACGGTTCATACCATATTCAAGCACATAACAGATACTTGAAAATAAGTCCACCCCATGGGACATCAATACATAACATGGTACTTATTCCTCATGTCAAACCAATCACAATAGTGCACATATATTTCAACACTATTGAATGTTAACAATTCAATGACATGGTATTAATACTCATGCTCAACCAAATGCAACAATGCAACGCGTATTTACACACTATGTGCAAACCAACTATGAATATGTAAACACTTATAGCACAATATATTTCACGTAAGCCCTACATATTCGTTACACAATATATAATCCAGTAACAGGGTATTAATACTCCTACCCAAACCAATGAAGTAGTGCAACATCTATTTAATTTACTATATCAACCAATAACCTTATACATGTAACCACGTAGAGGTACAATGACATACAAGTAGCCCTACGCGTTCATAATATAACATTAAACACCTTCTATAAAGGTTCCATATTCAAATACCAAGTTTTACTCACTTTGGTTCAAGTTTCATAATTGCCTTTCAACCCTTTTCAAGACAATATTTAAAGCCCTTCCCATTATCCATTGGGACCATTTAAAGTTCCATTGTATAGTACTAAAGTTGTACTAGAATCATAGTTGAAGAGTGTTCCATTATATGTTGGTTATACTAGGTTTTCAAAGCTTGGAAAAGTGTTCACATGTTGCAGGGCAGGGCACGACTCGTGCCCTATTACACCCCCACCAGAACCATTCGTCCCTTGTTGGTCACGACTTGTCCCAGCCTGGCTTCTAATGTCGCACGACTTCTCAAGACAAGGTCACGACTCGTGCTTCAGGGCACGAGTCGTGCCCAACACCAGAACTTGTTATTTTTGCTAGGCAACATCAGCAACAGCAAAATAACAACTGCAAGTCCTCAGTCCAGCAACTACAAGACATCCAACAATAGTATATACATATGTTTTAGACCATAATATACTCCCTCCATAACCTATAATACATCTATAACATGTTCCAATTTAACTCAATCCATAATATCACCTTTTGACATATTCATCAACATTACTTGGTTGTTTCCATTTTAAACACCAAGAAAACTGGTTCCATCTTTACACACAACCTTCATAACCTCATAATAACATCTTTACACAAGGCATGAATAGTTATAGAAAGAAAACATAACAACTTACCAAAATTTATCAAAATAAAAGGAAGATATAATCGGTTATTCTTGCTCTATTCAACTCCCTTAGCAATAATTTGAAGTCGAAATCAACAACAAATCAAGGGTTGAATTTATGGGATTTTCGAAAGATAACCTAGGGTTTAAGCTTTTTCTAGACTGAGAGAGAAAGAGAGAAGGCTGAGGAATTTTGTGGCTTCTTGGAGAAGCCATAAAGAGATTTATATAAAATATTTTACACATAAGCTCCTCCAAGTTTAAAATCAAATAAACAACCACCTTGAGGTTATAGTTATACTCAAGCTCCTCGACCCTTTCATAATACTTCCATTTCACAATTCAAGTATTATCATTACTACACAAATCTCCCATTTCTTTTATTTAGACATTATATAAATCAAATCAAGTTGATAACATCTAAATTCACGTAGTTCATCAAAAATCTCAAAATGAACACGTAATAAAACCAGATAACATATAATGCATAATAGGAGATGCCGTGCACCCCACTCCCACATGCTCCACCCGTGACCAAAATGTGCCTAGGTTTAGGGTCGTGACACTCATTCCCCCTTAAATAAAATTCGTCCCGAATTTGGACTTCACTTACTTGAATGATCAAACAAATCCGGATACTTCTGTCTCATCTCAGATTCCAATTCCCAAGTAGCTTCCTCAATGGTGTGTTTCTTCCAAAGAACTTTCACCACAGGAATACTCTTGGTATGCAATTCCCGGACCTGTGATGGATAAAAAATCCTCTTGTAATAAAAATACCTTGCAAGTGTACAAGTTACCGATGTAGTAGTATGCACAAGCAAGGGTCGAATCCACAGAGATTTGAGTGTTGAACAAATTGGTTTAATTAGTGTGACAAGAAACAAAGGAAAAAGGGAGTTTCGGGTTTGATTGATTTTATTAAAACTAAAGACAAAAACTAATTAAGCAAATAAAATAACAAAATAAGGAAATAATTCAAAGATTATGAAATAGTTCACGGATTGGATTCACAACATATTATCACTTTATGCTATTTAAATCATGTAAAGAAATAACTCAATCTCATTCTTGGGTTCGTTCACAAAATTATAGGATTAAGATGTTCATATATTCCGCTAGGTCAATAAGAACATTAAAACCCTCCTAATTCTATCTTATTTATATATTCCGCTAGTGTAAGTACCCAAATCCGGATCGTCCAAATCCGTCAGAAAGTTAACCGAAATCCGTTAACTGGCCCGCTCCAGGTTAACCGGAACTCGTTAAACTCTCCGTTGCTGTGCCAACGAGACGTCCCCGGATCGCCCGTGCATCCCGACGTCAAACCGTACTTATCACGTGACATCTCACGTAAAAGTATGGCTTTCCCTAAAACGCATTTTCCGGCACTTTCCGGGCGTTTCGGACATTTCCCGGATTGTTATTTTAAAAAACGGACAAAACCGGGACCGGGGAACGAACTCCCACACTTCTGGTGAGTCACAGGACACGTGTCCTGCATGCCACCTCCCTCTAGTCACTCGTCAATCACAAATCAAGGCCAAAAGACCAAAATACCCCTGGTTTGCAAGCCAAGTCCGGCCGGACTCACTGTGCAATTTTCCTGAAATTGCCAACAAGTCCTCCAGATTTCCAAAATTCCCAAAACCCCTGAAATTCAGTCCAAGTCCGGCCGGACTCCTACTGCAATTTTCACCCTATAAATAGAAGTTGCTGTCAAAGGCAAGAGAGGGATTCAAAAACACCAAAAAATCACATACCCCACGGTCCAAACTGGTTTCCACCCCTCCCGAGCTCCCGTTTTGTCTCGATTCGCGTGAAACCTTCGTATTTCGATCAAATACGCACCCTACAACTTCGAAACAACCTTTCGAATAACTTTCCGTGTCCCGTGCACACCTCCCGAGCCAAAGGAGTCGACCCTAGCCATAGGTATAACTCCCTCTCTCTGAATCTTCCGTTCCGTCTCGGTTTACGCGCCAGTCGCTATAACTGTTTCGAACGTCATTGTCAAAATGTAGACGCCTCCGTCTAACGGGGTCCGATACGTTTTAGCCCCTCGATCCTCTTCTCTTTCCGTAAGAGAAGTAATCACGGGTTAAAACGGCGTTCCGACCCCGTTCCGTTTACTTTCACGTCATTTACAATTCCGAGCCGTTTGGCCTCGTTGATCGTCATTTACAATTCCGAGCCGTTTGGCCTCGTTGATCGTCATTTACAATTCCGAGCCGTTTGGCCTCGTTGATCGTCATTTACAATTCCGAGCCGTTTGGCCTCGTTGATCGTCATTTACAATTCCGAGCCGTTTGGCCTCGTTGATCGTCATTTACGATTCCGGATCGTTTGATTCCGTTGACACCGCTTTAAATACTGTCATTTACCAGTCCGATCCGTTTGGATTGTGATAGTATTTACTTTTCAAAAGTCCGAGTCGCAACCCGATTCGTTGATCGCATATCATTTAATACGCATTTTTCCCGTAAAAATCGTTAACAATGTAATGCCCGGTTCAAAACCGGAGTTCGTCCGTCGAACTCTCTTTCAAAATGCGCGAAATGACGTTCGGCCTCCGAACGCTCATCTTCAAACTCAAAGCCGCCATTTGACACTTAAAATCATTTAATACGCATTTTTCTCGTAAAAATCGTTAACAATGACTCATCTTCAAACTCAAAATCGACGTTTGCCACGCAAATGCTCATTTCAACTCAAAATCGACGTTTGCCACGCAAATGCTCATTTCAACTCAAAATCGACGTTTGCCACGCAAATGCTCATTTCAACTCAAAATCGACGTTTGCCACGCAAACGCTCATTTTCAACTCAAAGTCGACGTTTGCCACGCAAACGCTCATTTCAAACTCAAAACCGACGTTTGTCATTCAAACGCTCGTCTTTTCAAAAGTCACCTAATCAACGTTTGTCACTCAAACCAAGATTAAAGCTTGTCATTCAAGCCCCCATTTCAAAAGCACACACACACACACACACGATTTCGAGAAAGGTAGAAAGACTCGTCATGCGAGGCGTTTCGGGCGATCTCGTAATACTCTACCCGAAACGTAACCTGACCTCCGAACCTAACAATCTCTGGTACAAAAAGCTTTTTACTCGTTTTCTTTGCCAATAAAAATGATCCCTGTTTTCAAAGCCTTTTCCTAAGTTTTTGCTACCAATAAAAACGACACCATTTTCGCAATAGCCGTTTCTCAACGTTTGGGCTCAAAATACAAAACCGCGTGGCGACTCCTCATTCTGCTCCTTCCCGTGAAGCGAGGTCTCAGACACCAACCCCCCGCGAAAGACAACCGCCTTTTCCGCCGCGCCCCGCGCGCGAAAAAGATCGGGTAATTTCGATTAGCGACTCATTGGGGAAAAGATACTTTTTTCAAAACTGCCGATGTTTTCTAAAAAGCCTTCCGTGGGTCAAACTTTCGTTTACCCTTCCTCGTTTTCGTGTGTGTGTTACTTTAAACCTCGAACGGTTTTTTTCAAAGGCATTACATTGTCAACTTTTCAAAATCTTACCATGTTTGTGCATCCCCATTCATGTTTGATTTTCATGCTGTCTTTTGAACTGTGCATCATAAATTCTTTAAGACACATTCTGAAAAATCTCTGTTTTTACTCAGAAAAAGAATTTTAGTGACCGCACACTACGCGCACTTCTTTGCCTCGGAACACCGCACTTCACGTGCACTTGCGCCTCGGTACAGCACACTACGTCCCTAACCCGGGATGGCCTTATCGGTTGCACTCCGATTGGTGCCGGATGCCTTTCGGGGGCGCACGGGGTCGTCCCAAACATCCCATCCTAGCCCGTGTAAGCCATGCACTCCTTTGTGTCACACTTTGTCCAAGACCCCGATTGGTTTTTGGCTTAGCTCGTGTCATAAAGCCTAAGTGTATGTTTTTCACGCTGGGCCCCGCTCAGAGTCAAGCTCGAGAGTTTTAGACCAAAGGTCGTTCCCGACCCGAAGTCTTGAGCTTTTCGGCCTTGACTTTGACGCGGAGCTCTGCCGAAAAATATACCAGAAGGTTCAATGTGACGCCGTGTCACCAAACCTCGCCGTATGTACCGTGCCAGCCACAACTTGGCCAACGCTAAAAGCTAAAGGTCTCTCGCACAAGCGAGTCAGGAGAGGTCATGCCCAAATTTTGGCACGACTCCCGCCTTAACTTAAGGACGTTGACCTCGGCCAGTGGCCCGTACGCCGCACACGTCGAAAGTTTGCGTGATCATCTAGCCTTAAGTTCACTTTTTCCTTTGTCGGTGGAACTCGCTTGCCTTATCAGACCTCGCTCGGGATAGTCCGTCCTGAGAAAGATGATCTACAATGGAAACGAGGGGCTTATAAGCGTAGTGACGAGATCCACTGATTAGAGCTCTAGGATTAGTTGCGAAAAAGAAGACACGCTCTTTTCCAACCAATTAGGACTATGAGAAAACGCGCTTTAAGTAAACTTTAATCGGTAGCGCACATTGCACAAGCCCGAAAACCTTGAGCCAAATACCCTTTTCCGAAGCCTAAACCCTTCCTTTCGTTCCACTGCGGCGGCGAGAAAGTGGTTCGATTTCCGGGTCGGCGCCTTGCCGGGATCACGGTAACGGCGGCGTCGAGACGGTTCTTCGGTTCCCTCGGTTCCCTCGGCCCGGCATTTCCGACATGTCTAGCTCACCGAGAAATCGTGACGGGGAAGGACCCCGCCACCGTGGAGATATGACATTGGAAGAAGCCATCCGGGCTTGTGAGGTCCACAAGAGGCGAAAGAAGATCGGCGGGAATTTCGTGGTACGGCTTACGAATGAGCGTGGTATAGCGGCTATCCCCCGGTCGAGACGGTACTTTTGTCTGGTAGAGGATGACGATTCCCCAAAGCCGGTTCACCAAACCTTCAATCGGGTTCCTCCCCCGCCAACTTACGGGATGCCTTCCAACCAAGGAAGCAGTAGGCCTAGGCTCCATGTTGCCACCTCTCGGAAGCAACCACTGTCAATTTTGGTCGGCCCGGTGCTACACCCGTCACTCAATATCACCGGCGCACCGTGGACCATCTCGAGGATGCCAATATCCCTCGGTACCCTCCCGGGTTCGTCCCGTTGCCTATACACGAATCCCTAAACACCGGGGACAAACCCCGATACGGTTCGAGAAAAGGCTCCGTATATTCTCATATACCAAGCCTTCCACCTCCAATCACTACCGCTCACGTGGTAGCACCGGCGCCGAGCCTCACAGTCCACCACTGGACCCAACCTTAGCCTGGATGGTCGAGCGGATGAAAGACACGAAAGCCACCATGAGCGGCTCAAAGCGAGGAAACGTTCAAATCCACGGATCCGGGAATGGTCACGCCTCTCCTGCCAAGTTCGAGAATGCGGAGATGGACCGATTCGATGGAACCGAATGTCCTCAAACGCACGTCGACACTTACGTTCTCGGCATGAGAGCAAAAGGAGCAACCCTCCGG
Source organism: Adenophora triphylla var. japonica (assembly GCA_022495995.1). NCBI lineage: Eukaryota > Viridiplantae > Streptophyta > Magnoliopsida > Asterales > Campanulaceae > Adenophora > Adenophora triphylla. The sequence goes on from JAFEMH010000281.1 coordinate 432,367, forward strand.
CAAATGGCCGACCACTTCCGGCATACGCTCAGCTCGGCGTTACGATGGTTTCGAGGGTCAAGCTGCGGATCGCCACACACAGGAACGGATCGGTAACATCTTCACTGGAGCAGTACGAGATCCAACTTAGAGTGGGAAACAAGTCGCGAGGACTTAATCACCCTTTGAGCGAAAGCGGATGAAAGTGTTGGGGAATTCTACAAGAGATGGAGTGGAAACTCTCCGAAATCATGGAGCCACTCTCCAAAGACGAGCAGATGCGGATCTTCAAGTCTTGCTTGAGACCGTCCATCGGAAACTCTCATCGAGTCACAATTTCTTCCCGAGATCTCCGGGCCATGGTCAATGCCGGCTCACGGTTCGAGAAGGATCTCAAGGAAAAGTTGGCTCTTGCCACGGCCGTACGAGATACCGCTCAGCAGTGCATTCAATCACTGCACGGCCCCGTGCAAAGGAAAGATACGTGCATCAACTACGTCCATCGGGGACAACGGTCGGGTAACGAAACCCGGTCCCGCAAAGCAACGGTTCTACTCGAAGCGGCTGCCGTACACTTCGACAAGTTGGACATGCCATTGAGCAAGATCTTTGGAAGGGCTAATCAAGGAAGGTCTCCTTAAGCCCGTGGCCAATTACAAACCCAAAGTTCCCGTAGCCAATGCGGACAAGAGCAAATCTTGCGCCTTCCATCGGTATCACGGCCATACCAGCGACAAGCTGTTTGGGGTTACGATACGAAATCCGAACTTGATAGAAGAAGGCAAGTTAGAGCGCCCCGTGGGCCCAATACGATCGGGAATCCCTTTCCGAATAATAACGGCGTGAACTCCATTGAGTGGGTGCCCAAGAAGTGTGCTCTGAGAACCCGGTTTCTCCGCCTCTTTCATTTGGATCCTCCTCTAATGTTCACATCGGCTACGATGTTTGTGGCCCTCACTTTGCACAGGTACGAGTCTCGAGAAACTATCCAGGAGCAATCCTCAGGAAACAGAAGAAGAAATCCTCTCAACGGCAGGCGAGAGAAAGATACGGCCGGAGATACCGGTGTAGGTACACTTGGAGAACCCTCAGGGAGGTTCGACTACTACGTGCTTGTACTCCGGCCAGTCCTCTTTGCCTCCGAGGCCATGCGGCTCTAGAGCGAGACGGGGGTGGGAAAGCCGAAAAGTCCAGTGAAACCGAGTCGGACCACGGAACAGGAATACCTCGGATCTTGATAGTCTTGCGCCGGTCGAAGCCTAACCCTCAGCGGGATCGGCCAAGATTCAACTTGTCCGGCTTAGAGCCCGGACCGGTAAAGGAAGATCAAGGTCGGCTTGGCAATCGCACTCGATCAATGTGCTAACCAAGGCGGCAACCGCCACGGGCGGCCTCAACATACTCCTGAGGTTCCGGCCAAAGGCTTTACCTCGCAAGAGGAAGACGAGGAAACGGATGGGTGGATGACTCTCCTTCTACGGATAGAGGCGAGATCTACGACTCCCGCTTTGTATGGCGGCATGATCACGATTCTGTGATGAAGACTTACCGAGAGACGCCTCGGGGCACAATGAAGCTCTGTACATCACTCTCAAACTCAACACCATATCACTCCCCGGAGTATTGGTAGATAACGGGTCAGCCGTTAATGTCCTCCCTCTCAGCATGATACGAGCTCTCCGCATCCATGAAAGCCATTTGATACCGTCTACTCGGACTATCAAGGCCTACGACAACTCGTCTCGTCCCATCACAGGGACGGTGACTCTGGAACTTTGGTTCGAAACCCCGAATGGTGCCGGCAAAATTCCACGTGATGGACATTCCATCCGAGTTCACAGCTCTTTTGGGATGCCCTTGGCTACACCACATGAAGGCCATAGCTTCCACTCTCCATCAATGTGTCAAGTTCATCAACCGACGGGGAGATCTCGAAGTCATCAGGGGCAGGTTTCCTCATAGGAAAGCGAAGCCAGAAACGATGGCAACGTGTCCGCACTCGAGCACCGGGGTTACCTCCTTCGAATCAACCAAGGGACTATCGGGGCAAATCTCATCGAGAATCCCTCGAGTCAGGAGATGCTAACTATGTAAACGTACTCGAGCGGGCGGACCACAGAGCGATCCGATACATCAAGTTCAGCTGTCGTTTCCAACACTTGGAGCGGGTGGAAGGAAACGGCGAATATCGCCATGATACGGGCACATAAACCCCGATCTCAATCCGAGATTCATCGGCATTCTTCAAACTCATTCTACGGCCTGCCCAGTGAGGAGATCTTTGTGATAAAAATCGACAAGTATCGTCATACTCATCTCGGCATTGTATGGAAGTCGTATGGAAAGGTCCTCTACGAGGGATTCCCCTCTAAGCCTTTCCGCTCAAGCATGGGGTACGAGATTTTCCTAGGCGCTCCGGCCACGCAACTGACGCAATACGTCCTACACACTGGATCGAGCGATCGGATGACGATGAATCTGGACTCTCACGGAGTCGAGGACGCGCGGACCCGCAAGCGAGACCTCCGCATTCACATGCTCGGTTTTGAGGACGGAACTCCTTCCGATCGGGTCACCTACGACCAAGGTTCCAATACCATGGAAATTGTCAAGCTCAACGTCGATCTGAGACGGCTATCCAGACAATTGGAAGCACGTGATTCACGCAACGAGGAATCCCTCGATCAAGTGAAGGACGACGACTTCGTCAATATCATCTATTCCGGGTATCTGATGAAGCGAGGATCCGTCCTTGTTATCGGATTACGCCACACCAAGGTCACCCTCGATGGCCCTTTGCTCATGGTAAACGAGGCGGCGGCCAGCGAGCTCGAGCTCATCCCTACTTCCAAGTACCGGCCCGGCGGCCGGCCCGTGCCGTCGGTCAAGCTTATACCCTCAGCGCCGCGAGGCGAGGGCGGCCAAAGGAGACCAAGCTCCTCACCTGCTACAAGTCGAGATCAACCTCGGGAACGCTTCGCGGCCACCCGAAAACATCGTGAAAGTCTTCCCCGCAAGGCGAGTCGGCTTCCGACACGAGGAAATGACCACCTCGGCATCAACATGCTTGATTCGGATTCTGCTCCCAGTAGTCGCGGCCCGGTTCGAATATCACGCGATCATTGCTAGCTTTGATAGACTTGGCGATCGAGCGAGATCACGAGACCGTCAACATTGCGAGAATTCAATACCCCGTGGGGTCAATCAAGCGAGATATGGGCAAACTTCTTGGTGATCGAGATTAAGGAAGGACGCATGGAATGTCCCGGTCAGGCTTCCTTCGTCAATGTAATCCAAGTGTTCCCGCCATTCGGCGATTTGAATGTAATCACGGTTACGGACACTAGCCGGACGATGCGCACCTACGGAGGCGCCTAGGTCTCGCAAGGAAAGCTCTCATGGAGCTAGCCGCTCAAGAAAGTCGTCTTTGGGACGAAGACCAAGCTCGAAAGACCTACGGGGACCAAGCCCTTAAAGTGTCACGGGCGGCTTCGGACGAAAGCTAGAGGCCACTCTAGACCGGTTCGACCTCGGGAGTTTTGCCCATGGCAACTTCCCGGACTACCGTCTGTTCTCATCCAACCCCCTTTGCCAACCAAGGGTGGTCAACGGTCCCGATGACCTAGGAGATGGAACGACACGGCGGAGCGAATCCCGGCGCTTACCTTCCCGAGGAAAGCAAGTTCTCTGTGAAAGCGACGATGAAGACGATGAAACCATTCTCTTCCAAGCCGGGCATGAAGTCAACAAAACCGGACTCCCGAGGGTCTGGGAGGATGGGAACGGATCATCTCCGCACTCAAATTGAAAGGCCAACTCGGGGAGGAAGGTCTATTTAAAAACGAGGAGGAGGATGGAAATTCGTCTCGAGCAACTACTCGGGGAAATTCCACAATCTACGGCCTTCGTTTACGAAACGATCAAGCCAGGACGGCAACCGGTCACATGGGCGAGATGTTCGGGAAGCCGTGTACTCACCTTCCGACATACCCGCCACTCGAGATAAAGCGAGAAGAAAACTCTCCCCGATGGAGGTTTACCTAGGCGCCGCACGCGGTTCAAGGAAGCACTTGGCTATTCTCACATGGGAAGAAACGCGAGGCATTAACTCTCGACGCGAGCTCATTTGCAAGAAGGTTGATCTGGGCCCGAGTGGAGGAAAACTAGCCAACCACAGTATCGCCGGACCCAAACTCAGGCGCACTGAGTATGCTCGGCAAGAAGGAAAGGAACGCGATATACCGTGAAGAGATCAAGGAGACCGTTCGTTTGAGCCGAGAACTCTCCAACCTCCCAGGAGGGTCAGCCAACGCACGGTTCGATTCGAGGCAATCAGCATTTGTGCAGCGACATTCGAACAAGCTGCGTCAAGCGTAGGCTACCTCCCGCAGAGGCACCGAAGCCGGTATCACAGGACGAGAATCCGTCAAGGTGCCGAAGCTCAGGAATTCATCCACAATCAATGAGTTGAGGGAAGACGCATGGCCCTATGCTACGAGGAATCCTCCTCTAACTATGGCTCAACTCGGAAGCGGCACTGTTCGAAGGGACCAAACGATGTCGGCGTTCTAACCCGATCGGGTCAAATCCATGCATTACCACCTAAGGCCACCAAAAAGCCGACGGGCGAGTGCGGTCCGGCCGGCCCGAAGACGCAAGTTCCTTGAAAGAGGACCCGATCCTCACTCGGCTCAAGCGAGACTCGGGCGAACATTTCCCTTTGGTCTCTGCTCACCTCCTCTTATCCTCACAAGCTCAAGCTAGAGGAAAGTCGCCCGTACCATGGTCCCAGTGGGCCCTTGACCCCGAGATGAAGTCATTCGAGATGATTGGTAACATCCACTATGGCAACATTATCACCTTCACATGATTTGGACCTTCCAAAATTTGGGGCTGATCACAATGAGCCGCTTTACATCACAGTCCAGTGGACGAGCGTCGTCTTCCTCGCGTGTTGGTAGACGGAGGTTCCGGAATGAATGTCTTGCCCGCCAAGATGATGGACTGCTTGACATCAAGCCCGCGAGATCTTAAGCCTTCGGTCCACCTTTGTCGAGGCCTATGACTCTACTTCCCGTACGGTTCTCGGGGTTGCTACTCTTAACATGCGGTTCGGTGACGGGTGATCCCCACCGAATTCCAAGTGTTGGACATTCCAATCACTTTCACGGCCATCTGGGCGTCCTGGCTGCATCAAATCAATGGCGTGGCATCCACCCTTCACCGGTGCCTCAAGTTCATGCAAGGCAACGAGCTAACCACGATCTACGGCGACGGTGTCACCAGGGGACCCGGCACCAGCGACATTCCGGTCTTGGAAATCAAGCATAATGATGACATGCCATTAAGCTGGATTCACTGCGGAGACCTCCAAGATCCAAATATGCAACGTGGACCTTCACTTTGTCTCACGATCGAGATTCCTCCCGCCATGAGGATGATGAAACTCATGAACTTCATCCCGGGGCCAGGGCTCGGCAAAAGGCTGCAAGGCCGGCACTGAGTTATTGAAGTCGAGGACCACACCACGGTCCGGGGGCTTGGCTACGTGCCAACAGGGCGACATCAAGGAAGACAAAAGGCTCGCCCGCACCAAGGCGGCGGCCCACAAAGGGAACCTCCGACGGCACACCCAATCTCCGACCTTACGGCTTTGACCTCGCTCATTACTTCACCAAGGGAACCGACGGCGAAGCGAGGGAACCCAGCAAAGGGAACGGCGGGCGAGGGGACCGGCGAGCGGAACCGACGGCGGGCGAGGGGACCGACGGTGGAAGCGATGAAGATGAGAAAGAAGCGAGGATAGTCAACACCAAGACTACGAGACGAGAATGGAACGGCTAGCACGGGACCTCAAGCGTTTGAGAGGACTCAAAGCTAATCCAGATAAGGGGAGCGTTCCTCGACATCACGGCTCTACTGGACCAAGCGCACCACGGTCCGGCATGAGTACACATTCAAGGGAATCCCAGACTTGGAGGAGCAACTCAAGGTACTCTCCATGGGAAACAAGTTGTTCGGATCAGCCGCCGAGGCCACATTCGAGACGGTAAATCCAAAGCGAAGGAACCGGGAATTCATAGAAGACGCTCTCGGTGGACCGGCTCTGAGTGCGTTTGAAGAAGTCATGGAGTTGCCCAACTTGATCGGCGGGGCTTCGACAACGGCATGATCGCCATGATAGGGACAGCGAGGAGCCAAGCCTCTCGATCCGCACCCTCCTCGAAGCATCCGGCAATGCCGGCTGAAGAATTGGGTAACTTTCACCGGACGAGGGCAAGCCGAGGCGAAATTGGAAGACAAGGCGGGCCCGCACCCACATCTCCCTAAACCCGGTCTCAAACCCTTTGAGTCGAGTCCTTGTCGAGTCCGGTCCTGCGAGTCATCCAGCGGCCTTACGCCGGAGGACTATAATGTTGTAGCCAATCATGTATTCCCGTTCTTGTGTAATGAAAAGTCGACCTTTCGGAGTATCCTCTCATTGCCACTTTAACAAGCGATAAGTTAACAAACAACTTAAAAGACGTTAATAACTCAATTGATAAAGAAGCGAGACACATTAAACGAACAATACATTAAAGAAGTTCTCGAGCGTGTAGTTGACCAAGAGGACAAGGGCCCAAGCTGCCGAAGAGGTTATGACCAAAGTGAACACTGGGGTCGGTGCAAGAGCCTAAAGAGACACAAGTGGGCGGTTTCTTCGCCGATGCGAAAAGGAAGCCACGATAAGCCTCCTCAGGGAGTATGTTGACGTGTTCGCTGGTCATATCGGGACATGCCGGGACTCGATCCCTCAATCGTGGAGCACGAATTCCCTGGATCCCGAATCCAAGCACATCAAACAGAAGGCTGCGCAAGATCAAGCCGGAGTGGTCCTTGCAAGTTAAAGAAGAAATTGAGAAAATGCTCAGGAGTTGGTTTCATCGAGTGATTGAGTACCCGACTTGGCTCTCCAACATCGTGACGGTCACCAAGGCCAACGGAAAGGTCGAGATCTTTGCGTGGATTTTCGGGATCTCAACAAGGCCAGCCCTAAGGATGATTTCCCATTGCCTAACATCGACATCTTTGGTCGACACCACGGCAAATTTCGAAGTAAAGTCCTTCGTGGACGGGTTTCTTTGGATACAACGGATCAAGATGTCAGGAGGATCGAGGCCAAGGCTGCCTTCACCACTCCATGGGGGACATGCGTTACACGGTCATGCCGTTCGGTCTAAGAAACGGCGGGGCTACTTACCCGGCGGCTGCAACGACCCTCTTCCATGACATGATTCACAAAGAAATCGAAGTATATGTCGACGACATGATCATCCACTCCAAGGGATCGGACATGCGGCACATGACGGATGCGAGGAAGTTCTTCAACGGACTCGAGAAAACACTCCATGAGGTTGAACCCGGCAAAGTGCACCTTCGGCGTCAAGCGCGGCAAGGTCTTGGGGTACATGGTTACGAGAAAGAGGTATCGAAGCCGATCCCGGGAAAATCAAGGCCATCATCGACATGAAGCCGCCTCAAACCACTGACGAAGTGAAAGAGCTTCATGGGAAGACTTGATTACATCGGTCGCTTCATCAACCGAGTTGACATCTCTCTGCGAGCCCATGTTCAAGCGATGAAAAAGAATGCCGACATCAAATGGGACTCAGGAGTGCCAAACGGCTTTCGAGAAAATCAAGACCTACTTGGTTAATCCCCCAGTGCAGTGCCCGCCACATGAAGACAAGCCACTACTCCACAGTATCGACGATAACGAGACACGTCTATCGGAGCAATGCTTTGGCACAAGAACGAAAGATTCCAAGGTTGAGCATGCAATCTACTTCGTAAGCCGAAAGCTTCAAGGAAGTGAACTCGGCTACTCGGCATCGGAGAAAACTGTACCGCCTTGGTATGGGTAGTCGGGAAAGCTGAAACACTACATGCGGTCGCATTCGGTGCTCTGGTCTCCAAAGTGGACCCGTCAGATATCTCTTTGACAAGCCATCCACATCGATGCGGCTAGCCAAGTGGTCATTCTTCTGGTGAGTTCGACATCAAGTACATGGTAAGAAAATCAACGAAGGGCGAGTAATGGCGAGATCGGCTTGCCGACTTCCCGAGCGGTGAACCTAAGGGTCACGATCCGCAATTTCCGGACGACGGAATCTTTTCACTTGACGGCGCAAACCGCGGCAACTCTTCTTCGATGGGGCAGCCAACAAGAAGGGGAATGGCATTGGAATGCTCCTTGTCGATCCCAGGACGAGCATACTCCCATAGCCGTCAAGTGAATTTTGAAGCAACCAACAATGCGGCGAGAATACGAAGCTTTGTGCGGCGGGTTTGGAAGCCGCCCTCGAGCGCAACATCTCGGAGAGCTGGATGTATATGGAGACTCGGCATTGATCATCAATCAAGTATCCAACAAATGGAAGACGGTAGATTCGGCCTTCGAAGTACCACGCGTACATGGAGGAGCTCATTGCTCGGTTCAAGGACATCTCTTTTCACTATTTGCCAAGAGACGGGAACCGCCGCGAGCATACAGCAGCCCTCGCCTCTCTTGTCGAAATTCCCGAGGGAAACGGTAAAACCCCTCGAGAATAGGCGGACGGGAAACACCCGCCTATTCTTTGTGAGATCGAAAAAGAAAAAGAAACGATCGACGAACCACAGTACAATCAAATTTACCGGTACCTCCAAAGCGGAGAAGCTTCCTTCACAAATGAAGATGGAAAATACAAAGAAGGGATCAAAGCCAAAAACATGATGGCATTAAAACGCTGGCATCCCATTTCGTCGTGCAGGGGGTATGTTGTACAAGAAGCGCCACCAAGGGCCACTCCTTCGGTGTGTAAACAAAGAAAAAGCCGGCGAGCTAATGAACGAAGTTCACAACGGAACTGCGGTCCGCACATGAACGCCCGAGCATTGACACGAGATCATTCTCCGTATGGGATACTATTGGATATCAATGGAAGCAGGCGCATCCGGTTCGTCAGAAGGCTGCGACAAATGTCAACGGTTTTCCAACCTCAATCACATCCCTCCTCACGAACTCTCTTGCATGACTACGCCATGGCCTTTCGCCACATGGGGAATCGACGTCATCGGCAAGATCACTCCTCCCGGGGAGCAATGGTCACGAGTTCATTTTAGTCGCGATCGACTACTTCACCAAATGGGTAGAAGCCGAGATCGTACAAGGTGCTTGAATTCTAGGAAGGTGGCCGAGTTCATCCGAGAGAACATCATGTGCCGATACGGAGTGCCCAATGAGATCATCTCAGACAATGGGACTCACTTGAAGGAAATTGTGACCAACTGCGGCCGAATTCGAGTCACACGTCACGGGTCTTCTCCTACGGACCACAAACCAATGGTGCGGTAGAGGCGGCCAACAAGACTCTCGCCATGATAATCGGAAAGATGACCACCGAGAGGTCGGGAGCGGCGAAAAGCTACATCTAGCCCTGCAGGGATACCGAACATCGGTCGAGAACCGCCACGGGGAGACTCCGTTCGCACTTACCTACGGAATGGAAGCAATGTTACCCGTGGAATTGGAAATTCCATCCCTCAGGAGTCCTCTTGGAAAACGGGATCAATGAAGTCGAATGGCTACGAGCCGTCACGACGAACTTGCTCTACTCGACGGCGCGAGATTGAAAGCCATGGAACACACTCGAGCCTACCGGAGCGAGAATGGCACGAGCATTCGACAAGAAAGTCAAGATCCGAGACATCGAGAGAAGGCGACTTGGTGCTAAAGGAAAAGCCTCCTACGCGAGACCAATCCCCTCGGAAAGTGGGAGCCTACGGATAGGACCGTTCGTGGTACAAAGAATCTTCTCAGGAGGAGCCATGAAGCTAGCGAGACTTGGACGGAAACCCTTTCGTTAACCCCGTGAACAGAAGCAAGCTCCGCAGATACTTCGTTTGAGGAAGAGCACGAGTCAACTCACCTTCCCCATACACCGTCCCCCCCAGTAAATTAAAGTGCTAAAGAGTAATACCCATTTGGATACATTCCCGCTAATGATCCGGGTAAAAAACAGTCGCACTTCTTTTGTCTTTGTTTTTCTCAAATTCACCTAAAGTGTCGAACTACGGTGACTGAGCCCCTTAGTCCAATTGTAAAGGGGAACGTAGGCGGCCATCTTTGGTTCGGTCTAAAAAACAAAAAAATCCAATAAGCATCAATTGATTGTGTTTCGAAAAACTCTTTTCATTTAACCTACAAATTCATAACGGTTAAAACATTCTTTGATGAGTTCAAGCACGGTCAACTCTTGACTCGCTACACGCTAGCAAAACTACAATAAAACATTAATCAATTAATGTGCCTGCAATGACAATGGATGGATACTACGGGACGGCAAGGTCAACCTAGTTTCCCGTACTAGGTCCTTCATCCTTCTTCCCCTTCCCTTTTCCCCCGGCGAGTGTTCTTCACCTTCGCGGGAAATATTCGGTAGGCCTTCTACAGCTCGGGGACTCTTCCCGACGCCTCCGTCAATCTGTGGTGTCAATACGGTCCTTTCTCTAGCTACTGTCTCGAGCCGCCTCGCTTCGAGCCATCATCGCGGTGCTTTGATTGGCCTCCCGATCGGCACTTGCCACATAATCGGCCATGGCATCGCCGATACGATTCCCGGGGTTAGCCCTCGCCTCTGTCCTCCTCAATGTCGAGGCTGTCCGGGTGATCGGCACCCAACGGCTCACTCCGTCTCCACAAGATAGCCATCTGTGTCTCCCCATACACTCTTCGTACCGGTCCGGATCTGCGTCGGCGAACGGTGCCCTCTCTCCCGGTGAAAGAGAACCTGGCGAGGAAAGGACGTGTATTGCCACCACGGGTGACCGGCAATAGCGTCGAAGGATCCTCCATCCGCGAGAGATCCCACCTCAAAGGTAGCGGCATAACTCGGATCGGTCGGTGGCACTGCTCCGGCCCGTCTTGCCTTGAGAACCAATGATGGAATATAGAAAGACGTGCGAGACGGCCCCGGCACTCGACGATCAACGAGACCCTCTGGCGGTCCTACAAGTCTGTAACTTCCAATGGGGAACCCACCATCGCAAGTGATGCGTGCCAAGTCGGCCATCAGAGCTCCGGCTCGGCTGATTACCCCTATCACCGGAAGGGGACGTCGCGAGAAAGACCCAGCGTCACGGGACATTGGCACCTCGGGCATCATCTGCGGCCTCTCCCTCGGCCACATGGTCGGCATAGCGGGACTCCTCCCCAGCATGTATCGACTACCGGTCGCCATCCAGAGCTATGCCCGGGAACGTCTCGCCCAAGACCAATGGCACGATGTCTCCTCCACTCCAGGCCTTTGCCTCACCGAGTCCGGTACCTTTGTGATGGCACACACCCCGAAGACGTGAATGTGAGCGAGTAGCAATCACACACGAGCAAACGCGTCCCACGCAAAGACGCTCCCCTCGGCTCGGCAAATCTTTCGGGCGGTCCCGAAATGTCAACGTAGTCGGTATCTGTATCGGCATCCCGTATGCTTCTCCAGTAGAGATACCCAACAAGGACACTAGCTTCTCAACGGTGGCCATGCCACCGGCATACGGAAGAACTAGGCTGTTCCGTCTCGGGTCCTCCCGAGAATGGCCGGAAATCTTCAAACGTAGGAGTGACTTCGTTGTACGAAAAGGCATACACATTCCTCCTTACGTCCCGAGGCAGAGACGCGGCTCTCAAAGATCCCAATACGGCATGAGCTCCTTCAAAGCCCAAGCAGATTTAATCCCGTAACGACCTTCGAAAAACCTTTTGTTACGCCTCGTGTGGTTCCGTACCCACGGCGAAAGTTGTCCAAATATCGCTCTTGCATCAGAGACGATAACTTGGGAAAAGGAGCCATGTCGGAAGGTGAAGAAAACCTTAAAGAAATGGAAAAGAACTCGGCGAGAATGAGCAAAAGCAATGCGCGAGTTCTTACAAATTGCAAAGCTGACGCAATTTAAAGAATGCGGAAATTCAATCCTAGTCGTGGGACTCCCTCTGCGATTGACTTGGTCAACTCTGCGGCCATTGCCTTAAAAGTTGGAAACATTTCCAAACCATGCCTGTTCACTCTTATGAAATCTGCGTGCACCTTACGATTTCATTTAACCAATGTCAATATCCCTTCCGCCAGGGCTCGTGCAACGGTGCAAATAATTAAAAATTAGTGCATACATGCTTAATTTTTGACCCGTTCAATTTTTAATGCATTTCTCCTTTTTATTTATTTTTGATTAACCTATTTGCTTATTTGCCGAAAATAAGCTGAAGGTGATCACGAGAATAAATATGCGAAATACGGAGTTCCGCCCACGGGCGCCTTTTTCAAATACATTTCAAATCAAAATTTGTTCTGACAAATACATGCATTTTGTCTAAACAAAATAGTAAAGAAAGAAAGCGATAAAAAGGGGACTACTCGGAGTCTGCTCGTCATCCGTACACTCGACGTCTTGCTCCGCGGCTGCCGGATCATCGCAAACGAACTCGCCGAACTCCTCCCGGCGGGAATAGGCAAAGGGCCTCCTCGGAGTACGCGAACTCGAGGACTCCCCCTCTCGCGCCCCGAGTGCGCGAAGAAGGAGCTCCAAATCCGGCCGTTCCGCCGCGAGCGCGAGCCCTGTGTGAAGTCCTCCCCACCGAGTGTGGGAGCGGGCGAACCCCTCGGCCTAGACGGCCCCGATCGCGGACGTCCACGCTCCTCAGGAGGCGCACCGCATGAACTCCACGAGCCTCCTGGCGTAGGCGGACCACCCGTCCACCGGCCTCGCTGGCCTCATTGTACGTATGGCCGAGATACTGCGAACCGGGAAAATCATCGAAGCGAACGAAAGTACGGATGCATCATGTGCGTAATGCTACTATCAAATGCGAGAAAATCGAGAAAAGATGCTCACAGAAGCATTGGGGTCCGCCACTGTATCGTGGTCTCGGCTCCGCTGGGAGCGGGATCACAAGTCGCTGCGCGAACCGTCCGGCCCCTCGTACGCTAGCCTGGCTCGCGGGACGGGAAAATGTCGAGGACCTCCGGGGACCTCGCCCTCCCTATCTTTGCACTGCGGGCTCCTCGGCCTCATCCTCAAGAAAACATCATAAGCGGCCCCGCTATGATGTACTCGGTGAAATACACACCACGAAGGTATCCCTCCGGCTCATCCATCGGCATCTCCGGGGATGCTTTGCATGTACAAAGGAGGATCCACCGGCACGAAGGAAGGGACCCGGCCTATCTTTGACGAGTCACCCTCTCCCCAGATACATGGCGTCGCGGTGAAGTCCCACCGGGAGCTTCGCCGCCGTGTAGTCTCGGCGGCAATCTGCACCGCGACATGATCAAACACTGCTCCACCGGGTCGGTGGATCCTCTCGGAGAACTCCGGGTTCGGCGCCGGAGATATCTCCTCGTACGACACTCGAGTGCCAACCCTCGAAGAGACCGCCCTCTTCGCCTTCTTACGCCAAACCGGCAAGGCGGGGAACGAGGGGACGGTACGGCTCCTTGACGTCCCAAGCTGCGGGTGAACACCTCGTAGCACCGGACACCAAGAGAATGGAAAGTTATGTCGGCTACAAAGCGAGATACATACGAGTACATAAAAGAGGCAAGGAAGAGAAAAAGCACGTAAACTTACATCCAAGACGGGCGTGAAGCGGCTAAATGTGTGCTCCTCTCCCCGCGAGAACTGTCCGAAGAGTGGTAGAGCTCGGCCGGTCCGGCCTCCCCCCACGCAAACCCCCTCACGGCATCCCGGATACATCGGCGGCCGAGCGAGAGGAAGTGACAAGACGTGTCGGAAGTCGGGAACAAAGTCGGCGATAGCGCAAACCAAAGGAACCCTCGAGCCGGACGCTCCGCGGTCATCCTCGAGGACCCGGCCGGTAATCGGCAACGCCCGCCCTCAAGTGACGCTCCATCGGCTGTGCCGAATGCCTAAGCCCCTGGCATCGGTAATATCGAAACCCAGCGGCCCGAGACAAGCTGCTCAGGGGTGTAACCGTCAACCCACACCGGCGCGTTGCCATAAGTCGGCAACCCGGTGATAGCGGCAAAATCCGTGGGAGTCACCGTCGCCTCCCCCATACGAAATGGAAAGTGTGGGTCGTATCCCACCGGTACTCGCTCGGCGCGACATACATGGACACGCCCCTCGGCGTATCGGTGTCGCGGCTACGGCGATAAACCCGGCCCGGCCGGAGTCAATCACCGGTGTCGTGGACTCCTCTCTCCCTCTCGAGCCACGTCAGGGATAAGGCCCCACAATGCTGCACTTTGCCTCAAAGGCACCTCGACTCTTACGGTTGTGGGTATCAACCATCCCTGTCCCTGAGACAAACAAGACGAAGCAACGTCAACAAAATGCAACAACGCATGTCAAAAGGATGCAATGCAGATACGGTTCTCATTCATTTCCTACGTATATTCAAAATCTTTCGAAAACTCCGTCGAATCCGGAACTTTCAAAATCTTTCGAAAACTCCGTCGAATCCGGAACTTTCAAAATCTTTCGAAAACTCCGTCGAATCCGGAACTTTCAAATTCTTTCGAATTTTTCGAAAATTTCGCTCCGATCCCGAATTAAAGCTACTTTAATTTTGGAAAATGCATTTAGACATGGAATTTTGCAACCAAAATTTTTATGTCATCTACCCATGATGTCAATTGAACTACGTCCTAGTCAATTTCGACAACGATTCATAGCAAAGTCAAAAGCCCCAAATCGGGCACCAAAATCCCTAAGTAAATTCCTAGCAAATTTCTAACATTTAAAGAATGCACATTCTTGAAATTAATGGAATTTGTAGGGAACTTACGTGTCTTTCGATCCCTCCCTTGGAGTTGTGGCGGTCCCTCGCCGGATAAAACTCCGCCGGATTCAATGGAAGAGTGGTGGTTCGAATGGTCCGAACCAATCGAGTTCTTTCGTTGTCGGTCCTTCCGTGGCGAGCCATTGGTCCTCCTTCACCCTCCATAGCGATTTTCCCTCACAAATTCGAGCAAACCTTGCAATTTGGGTTGGATTTCTCTCTCTTTTCTCTCCTCTCTCGCCGGCAATAATGGAAGAAAATGGCCATTTTCTTCCCCAGCCTCGGCATTTAAAAAGTTTCTGGAAAAACAGTAAAAGTCAATGGGACTCTTCGCACCAGAATAATTTTTGCCCCTTTTGCCCCTCAGCTTTTGGCAATTCCAATTTTACCACTTTTGGCCCCCGAAAGTGTAAAATTTCCCCCAGTTAGACATTTCTAACGCCCTATCCCCCGAGGATAAATCAAAGTTAGTTCTCACTAACGTTCGTCTCCAGACGTTAAATTCCCAGTTAGTTCTCACTAACGTTCGTCTCCAGACGTTAAAATTCTCAGTTAGTCCTCACTAACGTTCGTCTCCAGACGTTAAATTCCCGGTTAGTTCTCACTAACGTTCGTCTCCAGACGTTAAATTCCCGGTTAGTTCTCACTAACGTTCGTCTCCAGACGTTAAAATTCTCAGTTAGTTCTCACTAACGTTCGTCTCCAGACGTTAAAATTCTCAGTTAGTCCTCACTAACGTTCGTCTCCAGACGTTAAATTCCCGGTTAGTTCTCAATAACGTTCGTCTCCAGACGTTAAATTCCCAGTTAGTTCTCACTAACGTTCGTCTCCTGACGTTAAATTCAGTCCAGTTGACGTTTGACATTCAAACGTTCAACCATGTCTCCGGACATTTCAGTTACGATTCCGTCTCCCGACGTTAAAATTTAAATGGTCCTCACCATTAAACTCTCAATCGCGACCTTCCGTGGTCCGATTTCAATCCCCAATCGCAACCTTTCACGGTCCGATTTCAATCGCGACCTTTCACGGTCCGATTTCAATCCTCAATCGCGACCTTTCACGGTCCGATTTCAATCCTCAATCGCGACCTTTCACGGTCCGATTTCAATCCTCAATCGCGACCTTTCACGGTCCGATTTCAATCCTCAATCGCGACCTTTCACGGTCCGATCTCAATCCTCAATCGCGACCTTTCACGGTCCAATCTCAAACAGTCAATCCGGCCTTCGCGGTCCGATCTCCACTCTCTTATCGAGACCTTTGGTCATCTCTCCGGCAACAGCAATAAGCCCGAACCCCAAGGTACGAACGCCTTGCAAATGGTCATCTCTCCGGCAACAGCAATAAGCCCGAACCCCAAGGTACGAACGCCTTGCAAATGGTCATCTCTCCGGCAACAGCAATAAGCCCGAACCCCAAGGTACGAACGCCTTGCAACAATCCCTCTTCGGCCGCCAGTCGTAAGCCCGAACGCTCATCCCCAGCAGGATAAAGCGCGCGGCAATAAGCCCGGCACCCAGGCATGAACACCCTCGTCGGCATCGCAACTCCGGTTTGAGGCGCCACACGCCCTCGAAGGTTTCGAAGTCCCGAGGTTCGAGACGCCTCCCAGCAGTCTCCATTCGGAGTACGGGTACCTCGCGAATGGTCTCATCCAGGTTTAGATGCCTCCTAACGGTCTCGCTCGAGTCAAGGTCCCCATGCGCGGCCCTTGCCCCTTTTCGAACTACGATCGGCTTGATTCCCGCGCGGGATACGTAGGAATCCTTTTCGCTAAGGGTCCGGCCCGGTGACCGCCCGTGTCTCCTTCAAAGTAAGGCATCCCGATTTGGATCCTTATCTTTTTCAACGACCCCACCTCCTTCGGAGGAGACGTCGGCGAGGGCTAAGCTGTAAGTACCCAAATCCGGATCGTCCAAATCCGTCGGAAAGTTAACCGAAATCCGTTAAGCGGCGCTCCCGGAGTTAACGGAACTCGTTAAACTCCCGTTCTTTGTGCCAACGAGACGTCCGGGGCTTGCCCGTGCATCCCGACGTTGAACCGTACTTAGCACGTGACATCTCACGTAAATGTATGGCTTTCCCTGCAAAATGATTTTCCGGCACTTTCCGGGGACGTTTCGGACATTTCCGGATTGTTATTTTAAAAACGGACAAAACCGGGACCGGGGACAAAATCCCACATGGTGGTGACTCGAGAGGGGCACGTGGCGGCCATGCCACCTGCCCACACATCACCCTTCAATCAATTTCGGAGGAAAAGACCAAAATGCCCCTGGTTTGCAAGCCAAGTCCGTAGAACTCATGTGCACTTTTCCTGAAATTGCCGGCCAAGTCCCAGTTTCCAAAATTCCCAAAACCCCCGAAATTCGGTCAAGTCCGTGGGACTCCTACGCAATTTTCACCCTATAAATAGAAGTTCTTTGTCAAAGGCAAAAGAGGATTGATTTCATACCAAAAAATCACCACCCCACGGTCCAAACTGGTTTTCACCCTTCCCGAGCTCCCGTTTTGTCTCGATTCGCGTGAAACCTTCGTATTTCGATCAAATACGCACCCTACAACTTCGAAACAACCTTTCGAATCACTTTCCGTGTCCCGTACACACCTTCCGAGCCAAAGGAGTCGACCCTAGCCATAGGTATAACTCCCTCTCTCTGAATCTTCCGTTCCGTCTCGGTTTATGCGCCAGTCGCTATAACCGTTTCGAACGTCGTTATCAAAATGTAGACGCCTCCGTCTAACGGGGTCCAATACGTTTTAGCCCCTCGATCCTCTTCTCTTTCCGTAAGAGAAGTAATCACGGGTTAAAACGGCGTTCCGACCCCGTTCCGTTTACTTTCATGTCATTTACAATTTCGAGCCGTTTGGCCTCGTTGATCGTCATTTACAATTCCGAGCCGTTTGGCCTCGTTGATCGTCATTTACAATTCCGAGCCGTTTGGCCTCGTTGATCGTCATTTACAATTCCGAGCCGTTTGGCCTCGTCGATCGTCATTTACGAATCCGGATCGTTTGATTCCGTTGACACCGCTTTAAATACTGTCATTTACAAGTCCGATCCGTTTGGATTGTGATAGTATTTACTTTTCAAAGTCCGAGTCGCAACCCGATTCGTTGATCGCATATCATTTAATACGCATTTTTCCCGTAAAAATCGTTAACAATGTAATGCCCGGTTCAAAACCGGAGTTCGTCCGTCGAACTCTCTTTCAAAACGCGCGAAGTGACGTTCGGCCTCCGAATGCTCATCTTCAAACTCAAAGCCGCCATTTGACACGCAAAATCATTTAATACGCATTTTTCCCGTAAAAATCGTTAACAATGACTCGCCCGGTTCAAAAAACCGGAGTTCGACCTTCGAACTCCTTTTTAAACTCAAAATCGACGTTTGCCACGCAAACGCTCATTTCGAACTCCTTTTCAAACTCAAAATCGACGTTTGCCACGCAAACGCTCATTTCCGTCTCAAAATCGACGTTTGCCACGCAAACGCTCATTTCAAACTCAAAGTCGACGTTTGCCACGCAAACGCTCATTTCAAACTCAAAGTCGACGTTTGCCACGCAAACGCTCATTTCAACTCAAAACCGACGTTTGTCATTCAAACGTTCGTCTTTTCAAAAGTCACCTAATCAACGTTTGTCATTCAAACCAAGATTAAGCTTGTCATTCAAGCCCCCATTTCAAAACACACACACACACACGATTTCGAGAAAGGTAGAAAGACTCGTCATGCGAGGCGTTTCGGGCGATCTCGTCATACTCTACCCGAAACGTAACCTGACCTCCGAACCTAACAATCTCTGGTACAAAAAGCTTTTTACTCGTTTTTGCTGCCAATAAAAATGATCCCCGTTTTCAAAAAGCCTTTTCCTAAGTTTTTGCTACCAATAAAAACGACACCTTTTCACAAAAGCCGTTTCTCAACGTTTGGGCTCAGAATACAAAAACCGCGTGGCGACTCCTCATTCTGCTCCTTCCCGTGAAGCGAGGTCTCAGACACCAACCCCCCGCGAAAGACAACCGCCTTTTCCGCCGCCCCGCGCGCGAAAAAGATCGGGTAATTTCAGCTTCATGCAAAGCCCTCCAAAACCGCGAGGTGAATCTCGGATCCCTATCAGAAATAATGTTGACAGGTACTCCATGCAATCTCACAATCTCACTGATATACAATTGGGCCAATCTCTCCAATGAATACTTGGTTGAAACTGGAAGAAAATGAGCTAATTTGGTCAATCGATCCACAATCACCCATATAGCATCTATCTTCCTCAGAGTAGGAGGCAATCCTGTCACAAAATCCATAGAAATGCCCTCCCACTTCCACTCAGGAATATCCAATGGTTGAAGCAATCTTGCTGGTCTCTGATGTTCAGCTTTGATCTGTTGACAAGTTAGACACTTTGATACGAATTCTCCAATCTCCTTTTTCATACCATTCCACCAGTAACCCCTCTTCAAATCCTGATACATTTTGGTGCTTCCTGGATGAATAGAAAATTGGGACTTATGGCCATCCTCTAATACCTGCCTTTTGATCTCTGGGGAAGAAGGTACACAAATCCTGCCTTTGAAGGTTAGAATTCCATCCTTGTTCAATGAAAACTCTCCAGTCTTGCCATCTTGCAATTTCTCCCTGATTTTCTTCAACTCATCATCATTCAATTGAGCTTCCATAAGATCTCCATAAAGAGTAGGAACAGTTCTAACATTGGCAAACAACATATCACCTCTCAACTCCCGAGATACTAAGGATGATAGATGAGTCTTACGGCTAATAGCATCAGCCACCACGTTAGCTTTCCCGGGATGATAAGAAATGACACAATCATAATCCTTCAGAAGCTCCAACCAACGCCTCTGTCTGTTGTTCAGTTCCTTCTGAGTAAACAAGTACTTCAGGATTTTATGATCTGTGAATATCTCAAATTTTGCTCCATACAAGTAATGTTTCCACTTATGCAATGCAAACACAATAGCTGCTAACTCCATATCGTGGGTAGGATAATTCTGCTCCGCTGGTGATAACTTCCTTGAAGCATACGCAATTACCTTCCCATTTTGCATAAGTACACAACCCAAATCCCTCTTTAGAAGCATCACTGAATATAATAAAGTTCTCACAACCCTCTGGAAGTGTAAGAATAGGAGCTAAAGTCAATCTCTTCTTCAGTTCAGTAAAACCCGCTTCACACTTAGCATCCCATATAAATGGTACATCCTTTCGAGTCAATCTGGTCAACGGAGTTGCAATCCTCGAAAATCCCTCAATAAATCTTTGATAGTATCCCGCTAAGCCAAGGAAACTACGAACCTCTGTCACAGTAGAAGGTTGTTTCCAGTTGACTACGGCATCAATCTTTGTAGGATCTACTGCAATACCAGTACTGGATACCACGTGACCCAAGAAAGAAATCTGTTCCAGCCAAAACTCACATTTGCTGAACTTTTCAAACAACTGTTTCTCACGAAGCACGGATAAAACAATTCTCAAGTGCCTCTCGTGATCTTCCCTGGATTTTGAGTATACCAGGATATCATCAATAAAAACAACAACAAAACTGTCAAGATACGGCTTGAAGATCCTGTTCATCATATCCATAAAGACTGCTGGTGCATTAGTCAACCCAAATGGCATAACAAGAAATTCATAATGCCCGTACCTTGTTCTGAAAGCTGTTTTAAAAACATCATCTGGGTTGATTTTCAACTGGTGGTATCCGCTACATAAATCCAACTTGGAATATATAACGGAACCTTGGAGCTAATCAAATAAATCATCAATGTGAGGAAGAGGATATTTGTTCTTAATAGTAGCTTGATTCAGTAGTCTGTAATTAATACACAACCGCAAAGTACCATCCTTCTTCCTAACAAACAACACTGGTGCTCCCCATGGTGATATACTGGGACGAATAAAACCTCTGTCTAACAACTCTTGCAACTGAATTTTCAACTCTTTTAACTCAGTTGGAGCCATTCTGTAGGGTGCTTTAAAAATTGGTGAAGTACCCGACAATAAGTCAATACAAAATTCCACCTCTCTATCAGGAGGCATAGAATACTCAGTTGAGAATATGCCACTAAACTCATTCACAACCGGAACACAAGATAATTAAGGAGACTTCTTACCAGAGTCTACCACATTTGCCAAGTAACCCTCACACCCTTTTGATAACAACTTTCTAGCCTTTATAGCAGATATAACATGAATGCCAAATAAAGATTTATCAGCATCAAATATAAACACAGACACATCAGGCATAGAAAAGGTGACTCGCTTTCTGCGACAGTCCACCAAGGCATGACAAGAACTCAACCAATCCATGCCTAAAATAATATCAAAATCTTGGATTGGTAACTCTACCAAATCCACTGGCAATACATGCCCACATATAATCACCTCACAGTCATGATAGATCAAAGAGGATTCAAGGTGCTCTCCCACAGGAGTAGAAACCTCTAACACATAAGGTAACAACTTAGGCAACTTATGCAATGTAAATGCAAAATGAGATGCCACATAAGAATGAGACGATCCAGGGTCGATAAGAATACGAGCCCTGACCCCTGAGACAGGGACAATACCTCTAATAACCACGGTGGGATCTATCGCGCCACGATCCAAAGAAAACACTCTACCTTGGACTCTCTCTTTGGGTTTCCCCTCAACATCTCTTTTCACACCACCTTTGGGCTGATCACCTTGTGGTCTACCACCCGTAGCTTGACCCTTTTTGAACTTAGGACAATCCTTTCTGAAGTGCTCCATCTCTCCACAACTCATACACCTCCTCTGCTTACTCCAACAACTGTCTTCTGTGTGTCCCACTTTCTTACACCAATTACAAACGGTACCAAACTTGCTTGCTACAGGTCGAGTATAAACTGTGACTGTTCCTCCCTTAGCCACTCCAGAAGTTAAGGATTTAGGCTGACTCTTGCTCTGACCTGAACTCTGGCCTGAGAACTTAGCCTTGCTTCCACTACCCTCAGATTTACCTCTATGTTCCTCGATGTCATTCTCAATTCTGTATGCCATATTAACTGCCGCCTGGTAGTTAGGAAAATCGTGAGTCAACAACTGTTTTCTGAACTCCAACCTGAGTCCCTTGACAAACCTGTAAACCCTCCTACTTTCATATGGTACAAGATGTGGACAATACCTGGCTAGCTCAGTAAATTTTGCAGAATATTGAGCCACTGTCATTACCCCCTACTCAAACTTCAAGAACTCTACCTCTTTCTTATCTTTAGTGATCACGGGAATGAAAAGCTCCTTAAATTTCCCAACAAAGTTGTCCCAAATCTGGGGCGTATGGTCCCGCTCCCAACTTTCCTTAAGAATTTGCAACCAATGCTCAGCAGGACCCTCTAATTTGAACACTGCACATCTGACTTTTTCTTCATCTGTGATCTCCATTGCAATAAAGATTTATTCATGGCTTCCAGCCACCTCTCAGCTATCAATGGATCTGGATCTCCGTTGAAGCTTGGTGGAGACAATTTGATAAAATTTTCTAATCCTGTGTTGGCCTTGCCTCAGGTTGCTGCTGTGCTCTACCCTGACCTATCATATTCTGGAGGAATACCCAAAACATAGCCATCATCTCAGCATTCTGGTCTCCCCCAGCACCCTGATCACCAATGTTTCCCTAATCTCTCTGCTAGTCATCCCCGGTCCCAGCCATTACAATGATCCCTGCATTAAACACTCAGCGTCAGATATCACACACTCCCCCTTAGACTAGACATCTATCCTTGACTTCTAGCCAAAGCTATGATACCAACTATGGGCTCCTCCCAACTCCCGAGACCTATAAACTCGTGTCCCAGGATGGAGAGTCCCAAAATACTATTTCAAAAAAACTTTTCTTTACTTTAACTTGAAAAGTATACCACTCATTTTCAAAACAATTTCAAAATAACCTCTCTACACGGAGGCGATATATCAACCTGTTTGAAACCAAACACAACCTGTTTTTACAAACTATACAACTGGTAAGGCTTACACAAGCCAACCATAAAACAAACCAATCCCAAACTGAATTACACCATAACTCAACTGAAACCTGTTTATAAAATATTTATATACAAAACCTTTCCCCAAAAGAATAACAACCATGACAATCCCAACTCCCCAAGTCAACACATACCCCGACAACCAAAAGATGTCCAAACTCCTTCCCCGGCCTCACTAGTCCGGTCTTCCTATCTCAGCGGGATCTAAAACAATAAAGGGAGAAGGGGTGAGATAAAATCTCAGCAAGCTATTATGTATGCAACAATAAGACATACCATATGCAACACATAAACAGTTTGCTCAATACAAATATGCAACACCAAACAGGTTGCTCAATCACATTGGGAAAACAGTAAACACTTTACGTTACCTTTACCTTTACCTTTCCCATCTGAGTCATATGTAGTACTACAGTGGAAGTTATACTCCTCTCTTTTTGTGAACTGCTAGTGCATATTCACATCTTATACGACCCCTTACAGAGATCCATATAAGCTACCTCGCTATCTTGTGAACGGTCGTGCCTATCCACATAAGCTGAACCCCCTCTCCGTGGCCACAGAAGGGAGTGAACGATTACAAGTACAAGGCAATCCAAACACCTTATGAAATATTTTCTCATAAGTGCTCATATTCCCTATACCCCCGAAGATCAGCTGATACAACATATTCAAGCACATAACAGATACTTAAAATTAAGTCCAACCCCTGGGACATCAACATATATATATATATAACATGGTACTGCAACTCATGTTAAACCAATCACAATAGTGCACATATATTTCAACACTATTGAATAACAATAATCTAATGACATGGTATTAATACTCATGCTCAACCAATGAAACAGTGCAACACATATTTAAACACTATGCGCACAACCAACTATGAACATGTAAACACTTATGGCACCAAGTATATCACATAAGTTCTACATATTCGTTATACAATATGTAACACAGTAACATGGTACTACCCCTCCTGTCCAAACCAAGTAAATAGTGCACTACACATTTTAGGCACTATAAGAACAAATAACCCTATACAGGTCATCACGTAAGGATACAATATCATATAAGTAAGCCTACGCATTCACAATACAACATTAAACACCTTCTCTTAAGGTTCCAAGTTCAATTACCAAGTTTTATAAACTTTGGTTCGAGTTCCGTAATTGCCTTCCAAGCATTTTCAGGTCATTATTTAAAGACCTTCCCATTATCCAATTGGACCATTTCAAGTTCCACATTGTTTTACTAAAGTTTTACTAGAAGTGTAGTTAAAGAGTGACTAAATCTATACTCATTTAACTATGTTAAAAAAGCTTGCAAAGATGCTAACATAACACAGTTGTGGGCACGACTCGTGATGCCGGGAACGAGTCGTTCCCAAATCCTGCACGACTGATCCAGTTTTCACGACTTGTGACCATCTGGTCACCTTATGTCGCACGACTTGGAGAGGCAAGGTCATGACTCGTGCTTCAGAGCACGAGTCGTGCCCAAGCCCAGAAACTGATGTTCATCAGCAACATCTGCAGCAATAACAACAACACTTCCAGTTCTTGGTCCAGCTCATGTAAAGTTATCCTAACTTCACTCTACCCTTTTTATAGCACATAATTAATCATTCTTCATGCCATATAACATATATACCACCCCTTACCAATTACCACACCTCCCTTGATCCATAATCAACCCCTAGTTTACTACCTTTCACCCTATTCATTTTCAGCTCATGGTTCATCCTTTTACAAGCCATAAACTTGCCAAAAACACATCATATACTCATAATAACATCATTAAACCAAGCATGAATAGGTATAGCAAGGAACCATAACAACTTACCAAATTTGACCAAAATAAAAAGAAGATTGAACAGTATAAACCGAGATACGAACATGGGCTTGCTCGAGTTGGGCCCAAAGGGATTGGCCCATAAACATAATCTAATACACAAGTGTCAGGGCCGAGGAACACTTCCTCTTATGCCAAGGAGCATCCATCTCGGCATTATATCTTCGTGCTTGGACCGTCTTACTCCGAGATATCACAAGTGATGAGGAGATAAAAGTTCTTACCTCGGCATATCATAAAGTGACGAGGAGAGAAAATCATTCACCCCGGCATCTTCATATGCCGGCCAATCATCAGATGACGAGGAGGCAATATCATGTATCTCGGCTTATATGCTAATGCCGAGGTAAAACATTCTTGCTCCTCGGCGTTCCGGCTAGCAGATTACACAGTCCTTATCAAACAAGGATTCTACAGTCGTGATCCAATCAGGATTAAAATTACCAACACCAATTCAAGTCAAACAATGACTCCTTAACAGATATAATTCTCTTAGGATTATGTCTTATCTCTTTACAAGTTCACTCCAACATGGATTCTATCAATCCATCCCTATAAATACAAGCCATATGGCTCATTATTTGGTACGTTACTTTTTACAATACAAAAACTCTGTCAATTTAGTTTCTTACAAATCGTGAACTTACTCTCACGCCGGAGGGCCTTTAGCCGGATCCGCCCCGGCTTAGTTTACGTGTTTTCTCTTATTTTCAGGCCTTGCAATCTCCGGAGCATCCGAACGCTTGGATTTGGGCTGATTTGATGATTTTGGCATCATCAATTGGTTCCATTGCCGGGAAATCGATTCAAATACCCTTTGTTTGGCCTGGAAAAGTTTCGCTAAAAGCCTGTTGATCGCCGGAAATTTTCTAGTTTTGAACGGAAATTTCTGGTCCGTTTGGGCTCTGTTCTTGAAACCGCCAGAATCTGGAAATTTCAATCGGAATTTACCCAGTTTTGTTGAAGCCATTTTAGCGTGGAATTCTGCCCCAATTGTGGCCTGAATTTTGGTGTAGGAAAAATCGCAATTGGCAGCTTGTTTGGGGTCAAAATTTGCCCTAATTTTGGCCAGAAATTTGGATCTATTGAAAATCGTGATTTTTGGGAAATTTGCACTTGGTAATTTGTTGATTTGCAATGGACGGACAATTTACAAGTGTAACTGCTGAGGACCAAACCCAAGTGAATGGGGTTAACACAGGTGCCGAGGAGCTACCTCCTCCTCCTCCTCTACCTCAGCCAGACGGCCCCCCACCCCTCGCCATGACTCTGCGCTCCAAGGGTCAGGCGAATGTCGAGGGAGAGGGTGCTGAGCTTCCTCGTCCTACTCATCCTCGTGGGAAGAAAGTGGGAAGGAAGAAGACAAAGAACGCCGAAGCCGGTCAATCGGGAGGAACTCAACCCATTGACCGACGCTCTTTGCTACATAAACAAATAGAGACATTGCAAAGGATGTATGAGACACAGGCTGCTCTTTTGCAATTGGACCCAGACCATTCCATGGCAGAGTTTATGCTGCCGTCTATGGGCAACCCTCTTGGAAGGGAGCAAGGTGAACGACGAGGTCCTCCCCTCGATTCTGCCTTACCATCTAAGCAGGCACTCTGAGGTTCCCCCCCGTCCTCGGCATGACAGTAAGAAGAAGGACAAGGTAATTGACCTGAGAAGCCAGTTAACTCCCAGGGAAGAATAAGTGAACTCACGAGACCTAAGGACAAGGCTCAGTCTGAGCAGGAGAATGTCACCACCTCGTCTTGTCATGGCTCCCCGTCGTCCCGGATCACCTCGTCCTCGACGATCTCGTCATAATTCTCCTCGACCACGTCGACCTCGCCCAGACTCTCCACGTCCTCATGCTCGTGAATTTGCCAGGCCGAGAACACCCGAACCGTGCCAAATGATACTTGGTGGTCAAGACTTGGAGCCAAGGCGTGATAAGGCACCATCCAAGCGGGACAGCCACCGACACGATGTGGAACACAGTAGGATAAATGGTCGCCCCAAAGACAAATCAACCCGTAGCTCCCAACGAAGCACCCGCTCAAGCAGTGACAAAGGAGTGGAAACAAAGCAATGGGTGCTGTTAAAACAAAGGCTACATGACATGGAGATGGGGAAGAAATTTGATGATGATGACTTTGACTGGGCAACTCGTCCGTTCTCCTTGAGGATAACATCCGCACCATCTAATCCTCACCTTAAGGTCCCGAATTTTGAAAAATACAACGGAACCACTGACACAAAAGACCATGTGCAAAGTTTTGAACAAACCATGAATCTCCTCACTGTAGCTGATGACATACTTTGCAAAGCTTTCGCGAGCACCTTCTCCGGAACAGCCTTGACCTGGTTCCGTGAACAGAAAAAAGGTTGCATCGATAGCTAGAGAGGCATGAGGAGAATGTTTCTGAACCACTTTGCCATGGCTGGTAGGAGAAAGATGAGATTGACGGACCTTGCCAATATCGAGCAAGGAAAGGGAGAAACCACTCTTAGCTACTACAACCGGGTCCGAAAAATGGCAGATCAGGTAGAAGAGAGCCTCACTGACAGGGAGGTCATTGTTTGTTTCAACTCTGGATTGAAATCTGGTCCCCTCATCTATGAACTCTCCGCCCGAGAGCCTAAGTCCAAAGACGAATTATACCAAGTGGCATACGCCATTGCAATGGCTGAGGATAAGAGCAAGAAAAGGGGATCCGACAAGACGGAACCGAAAGCAGCTGGCACTCGCCAGAATGAAAATGGGAACGGTAAAAGCTCCAAGGGGAAGAATAGGACAAGAAGCACCGAAAAGCCGGAAGTATTCACCCCTCTTACTAAACCCATCTCAGAAATTATGCAATTGGTAGATTTTCCTCCTCCCCGCCCACTGAGTGACAAACCGAAGTTCCCCCGTGATAAATCTAAATTCTGTGATTTCCATAAGGACCATGGCCACAATACTGATGGCTGTTGGGCCCTCAAGAAAATAATACAACGGTGGGTCGACGAGGGAAAGTTAGACCGCTATGTCATGAAGAAGGATGGAAAGCAGAAACAAAAGGAGGAGGAAAGTGAAGATGATGATAAAAGTGAAGACGGAGAGCGTAGGCCTCCTAGAGCCAAATTGCACGTGATCCGTGAAGAAGTGACTTCTACCAGGAAGCTAAGGGACCAGATCCATGAACTAAGCAAAGTGTACCATGTGCCTGCTTGGATTCATAAGGCGGAAGAGGTCATCAGTTTTTCTCCCAACGAACTAGCAGGAAACCGTGCTGCCCGTGAACAACCCTTGGTAATAAAGGGTCTAATTGATAATGTGGAATCGGAAAGACTACTTGTAGACACGGGGGCCTCCCGTGACATTCTGTACTATTCTGCTTTCCAACAAATGGGATTGAAAGACACCATGCTGGAACCATATAATGGAAGACTAGAAGGATTCACCAACCATAAGGTTGGAGCTAAGGGAACTGTGGAACTAGAACTTGAAGTCGGTGAACATCCCTTTCGAGCCAAGGCTACTGTCAATTTTGTAGTCATGGACTTGACTAGTGATTATCATGCAATCATAGGCATTCCAAGTCAAGCTAAACTTGGGATGGTGGCCTCCCTTCCTCACCAACGAGTTAAATTTCCCACTCGTGCTGGAATTGGATGTGTGAGGGCAACCCCCAAAGACTTCTTGGAACATGTCGTGAAGAGCAGAAAGAAATCTAAAAGTGTGGAGATAGATACCCCCGAGGAAAACATCAAGATCTCTAAATCTCAGAAAACCACCGAGACTAGCTCCAGAATGAGCTATATTCGTGAGGTACTTGATAATGAGGAGGAGCCTATGGTCCTAGAAATTGCAGATGACCAAGGCACAATTTCACCTTTATCTGAGGAAGTACCTATGGTCCAAGAAATTGCAGATGACCAAGGTATAGTTCCGTCCGTCTCCGAAGAAGACCCCATCCTTATCAACGGCCAGAACTCGAGGGCCAACCATGACTTGGGGAAGGTCGATCTTCCTGACAGTGATAAACTTATGGAGGAAGAAGGCCTCAATGTGAACGACAACGAAGGGATGAGAATTAGAGAAATTATTATCGAGACAGTCCTGAAATGAAGCCTGTAGATGAGCTGGAAGAGGTAGTCATCAATCCTGACTATCCTGAACAAAAAATTAAACTCGGGGGCCAACTATCTCCAGAAGAGAAAGAAAGAATCATCTCCCTCTTGAAAAACAGTCTCGACGTTTTTGCCTGGAGAGTCGAAGACATGAGGGGGATCAATGAAGAAGTAGCCCTCCACCGCCTGGAAGTTGATCCTTTGGCGAAGACTATCTCCCAGACAAGGAGGAACTTTGCAAGGGACAAGGAGGAAGCTATTAAGGAAGAGGTGCAGAAATTACTTAGCGCCGGAATAATTCGTGAAGTCAAGTACCCCGTTTGGTTGGCCAATGTAGTAATGGTGAAGAAGCAAAATGGGAAGTGGCGTATGTGTATAGACTTCACTGATCTGAACAAGGCCTGCCCCAAGGACAGCTATCCTCTCCCCAGAATTGACAAGTTGGTTGACTCCATTGCTGGACACCAAACTCTCAGCTTCCTAGATGCCTATTCAGGCTATCATCAGATAAAAATGGCGGAAGAGGACATTGAGAAGACGGCCTTCCAAACACCTGGGGGAAATTATTGCTACATCATGATGCCCTTTGGGCTCAAGAACGCGGGTGCCACGTATCAACGAATGGTGAACCAAGTGTTTGGCGCGCAAATAGGACGGAACATGGAAGCATACATTGATGACATGGTCATTAAGACCAAGGAGGGTAGTCATACTCCTGACTTGGAAGAGACAATAAACAACCTCCGTGCCAACAACATGAAGTTAAACCCAAGTAAGTGCGTGTTCGGGGTAACAACTGGAAAGTTCTTGGGCTTCATGGTATCACAAAGGGGAATTGAAGCGAACCCCGAAAAGATCAAAGCACCCATCGACATGAAGGAACCTACCACCATCAAGGAGGTTCAAAGATTAAATGGAAGGATAGCGGCACTAGGAAGATTCATTTCCAAATCTGCCGAAAAGTCACTGCCCTTCTTCAAGGTATTGAAGGGTACCAAGAGCTTCTCCTGGACTCCCGAATGCTTCGAAGCATTCCTCCGGTTGAAGAAGTACTTGGGTTCCCCTCCCTTGCTCAGCAGTCCGACTACCGGTGAGATGTTGTACGTATTCCTAGCTGCCACCGATCATGCTGTCGCAGCTGTCCTAGTTCGGAATGACGAAGAAATTCAGAAGCCCATCTATTATGTCTCTAAGGTACTGTTTGATGTGGAAAGCAGATACTTTAATGTGGAGAAGATAGCGTACACGCTAGTCATTGCATTGAGGAAATTACGTGCCTTTTTTCGGCGCATCCTATCACAGTGTACACGAATGAACCACTGAAGAAGATACTACATAAGTTGGATGGCTCCGGACGTCTCCTTAATTGGTCCATCGCTCTTACTGAGTTTGATATCACCTACCAACCAAGGAAGACCCTCCTGGCACAGCCTTTGGTTGACTTCATGGTCGAGACTGCCTTTATGGGTGAGCATCTCCCCACCTCCCGGAAGCAAAATGCACCAGAGGAAAAAGACTCTCCCATTGAATTCCCATCCAATTGTTGGATCCTGTATACGGACGAATCAGCTACAAAAGAAAGAAGCGGAGCTGGAGTTGTACTAGGAAGCCCGGAAGGAGAGTACACCATTCAAGACGCCATCCGTTTCAAGTTCACTGCCTCCAACAATCAAGCAGAATATGAAGCTCTAATATTTGGTATTGAGTTGGCCTCCTTCTACGGAGCAACTAAGGTGGCGGCTTTCTGTGACTCCCAACTCGTTGTCAAACAAGTAAAGGGAGAGTATAACACCCAAGACCCCACCCTTGCCAAGTATAGAGACCTGGTCCTGGATATGACGAAGAAGATGGAATTTTTCAAACTCAAGCAAATAGGCAGGGAAGATAATCAAGTCGCAGACGTTCTATCTAAACTAGCAACCATGGATGTGTCTACATCTAAGACCAGTCCATATGTAGTTTATGCCGAAGAACCTGCGTATGAAAGAGTACGAGTCATGCTCCTAGACGAAGAGGAGAGATGTTGGATCGATGATTACATTGAGTACATTGAAAAGGAGAAACTCCCAGAAGATGAAGCTCAAGCTAAACTTATCAAGAAGAGGTCCCCCAAGGTTCGTTGTGATGGGCGGAGTCCTCTACCGAAGATCTTTCATAAAGCCCCTGCTAAGGTGTGTCTATCCTAA
This sequence comes from Adenophora triphylla var. japonica, assembly GCA_022495995.1. Lineage (NCBI taxonomy): Eukaryota > Viridiplantae > Streptophyta > Magnoliopsida > Asterales > Campanulaceae > Adenophora > Adenophora triphylla. Next base: position 463,333 of record JAFEMH010000281.1, read on the forward strand.
GGAAATTGAGAACCTCTTGGCAGAAGTACATGAAGGTGTTTGCGGCGAACACCCGGGGGCCAGAACCTTAGCTGACAAGATCATATCGCTAGGTTACTACTGGCCAAACCTGAGGGAGGACGCGCACGCCTATGTTAGATAATGTGATAAGTGCCAAAGATTCTCTGACATTCCTAGACTACCGGCAGTTGAGCAAACACTTGTGATACCTATGTGGCCATTTGATATGTGGGGGATCGACATCATCGGACCCTTCCCTCCCACCCGTGGTAATTGCAAGAATGTGATAGTAGCTGTTGATTACTTCTCCAAGTGGATAGAAGCCAAGGCATTAGCCAAGATAACATAAGAAAACGCAATCAACTTCGTCCACGACTACATCTGGTGCAGATTTGGCCTCCCACACACAATTGTCTCTGATTATGGACTACAATTTTCTACGGCATTCACTACAGAGTTGGGAAGAGTCAAAGTCCGCCATGCAAAATCCTCAGTTAGTAGACCTCAAGGCAACGGTCAAGCAGAATCTTCCAATAAACTGGTCCTAACCGCCCTTACTAAGAACCTTGAGGGACGCGAGGGTAGATGGTTGGACAAACTTCCCCTAGCCTTATGGGCTGTTTGCACAACCACCCGGGGGCCAACCGGGGAAACCCCATTCGCACTAACCTTCAGTTCTGAGGCTATGGCACCAGCTGAAATGGCCATCCCTACGATGAGAAACTCCCATTATGATGAGCAAGTCAACAAGGTTAATAGGCTCCTAGACCTAGACCTGATAGATGAGAAATGACTAGCCGCGCAGATGAGGATGGTGAACTACAAGCAAAGGACCAAGGCGTATCACGACAAAAGGGTCATCAGAAGAGTATTCCAAGTAGGCGATTGGGTACTTAGAAAGATTGAGGCAACTGGTCAGAAGGCAGAACAAAACAAGCTCTCCCCAAATTGGGAAGGTCCCTATACCATCACTCAAGTCATTCGAGAAGGGACCTACAGATTGAAGACCAAGGAGGGGAAAGCTCTCAAACACCCATGGCATTCCGACAATCTTAGGAAATATTATCACTAGTCAAGTTTATTTTGTAATAGATTAGTTTCTTGTTTTCTGTCTTTTACTTTTTAAGTTGATAGGATTGCAGTTCGATGTAATCACATTTCAGTTTTACGAAAGCAGTTTCTTCCAACATGCAAAGCAACTATCAACTCTTCACACAAACACCAGAAGATGAGGACCTAATCCCCGACTCTTCGAAACATACACCTTACGTCTTGACAAGGGTCCGCCTTGACTCAATGACTATCAGCTCCTAACAGCCAAGACCGAGGGTCCTCCTCGGCCTAATGGCTTTATATCCTAACAAGGGTCCGCCTTGATTCTAGGATTAAAACTATCACAGTCAAGACCAAGGATTCCTCCTCGGCCTGATGACTCGCCTCACATCAAGACAAGGAAACACCTTGTCACTACGACTAAAAGGCATCACGTCTGAAACCTGTGCACGAGTCATCTTCCTCGGTATAAGGAGACAAAAAAGAAGAAATCACCCAACAGTCAAAGCGGAGGAGTCCCTCCTCGACCTATACGACTTAGAGTACAGTTAAAGCCAAGGAGTCCTTCCTCGGCCTAACCACTTGCTCAATATTCAGGAAACGAGGGACCCTCCTCGGATCCCACCTTCACAAATCTGGTGCCTATGTCTAGCATACAGAAACACAAACAATTCATTGAAACAACATGAACAAAGAAGGATTTTTTCATTGAAATTCAAAGAAAATTACAAATCCTACCCATCTATTACAAAAGACAAAAAGCAAGAAAGGAAAATCTATCCTAATTTTGCTGGCCATCGTTAAAAGGCTCTTCAAGCCACTGCTCCGTGATAGTACCAGGGGGAGGAAGAACGGCTTGATCAGTTTGGGCATCAGTCTTCTAGGCCTCTCCTCCCCCGGCCTCGGCGTCCATGTCCTTGGGCTCTCCCTCATCCTGAATCACCTCCACCAAGGCTTTGATATTGCCGAGGACGACAGGGGTTGGCTTCCACACTTCTCGGCACGCTTGAGCATCTTTCTCGGCTATTACTTCTAAGTTATACTCGGAGAATGGAACCAAGTGGTGGAGAGCTCTAGCTTCCTCGGCATATTGATCCCGGCATATCAGCATGGCCACCTTGTTAATGTCCAAGCCGGTGGAGGGGTCAGCCAAGATACTACGGGCAAGGTGGAGATACCCGTCCTCGAACATGGTTGCCGTTTTCTCATCCACGGCATCTTGAAAGGCTGAGCTGGCCATCATGGTGTCCTTGAAAGCCGGGCTCTCTTTGAAGCGTGTCGTGGCCTCCTCCTCCCTGGCAGGAAGGGTAGCCTCTAACCCTCGGCACCTGGCTTCAGCTTTATCGGCCCTCGTTTGAACCTCGGCCTTGGCCTTCCTTGCTTCCTCCAACTCATCATCTTTTTGCCGGAGATTCTCCTCGGCTTTGGTCTTCTCTCCCTCGGCTCTCTTGACTTCGGCTTCTACTTTAGCCTTGGCTGCTTCGAGCTCAGCGTCCTTAGCCTTCAAAAACTTAACCAAGGCAGCCTTATCAGTCTCACTCTTCTCTTGGGCGGTCTTGGCCTCATTCAGGCGCCTGGCTTTTTTCTTGGCCAAGACATTCTCGTAAGCCGTGACGGAAGCCAACTGAAAGAAAAATCAATGTTAGAAATCCAACAAATCTCAAAATCAATATAACCGAGAAAAGGAGACATTCACCTCGGCAATTAAGAGCCCCTTGCGGCAAAGCAAGTTATCTTCGCTAGGAGCCTCTTTGACAAGAGCCTCATAAGCCTCCTTGTCCATAGCCCTCTGAACTGGAGCTCGGCCCAATCTCACGAAAGGTCCCTCCCTATTTTGCAGAGGAATTCCCTTCAGACGTGGGACACTGGCAGCCATGCGCCGAGCCAGGTCGTCGGCCTCGTCATAAGTTTTGACGGTTTGAATGGTAAGGGGAGGAGGACCCTCAGGGTTGGAGGATTCAACGGCTGCCCGCTTAGCTGCAGGCTCCTCGGTACCAGCAGCTTGGGCTCTTTTGGAGCCAGATTTCCTTGGGACGAGGGTAGAATCTTCGCCCCCCACCTCCTCGGCTTCAACACGGAGGCTATGCCCCTCTACGGTTGGTTGGTTAAGTTGCTCCTCGGACGCCGCCTCCTCGGCATTCACCTCCCCATGTGGCTTGAAGGGAAGGGGTTGATCACCCTGAGCATTTAGTACCAAATTGCGGGCATTGGCTTCCTTTCTCCTCTCTACCAAGCCCGACTTCTTGCTTTGTTTCCTCTTCTGTTTCACCAGCTCCATGGGACTTAGTCTCTTCATGGCTAGTGCTGCTTCTTCCTCGGGGGTTAAAACTGCAAAGACAAGGAAGAGATGGTTAAGTACGAGCAGAGGAAGAAATGAACATGCAAAAATTACAAAGTATTAGTTAAATATTTACATCCAACCACATCTACTTCCTCCAGACACTGATCACGAGGAGGGATCTTGCACCTCGGATAATCCTCATGAAATTCGAGGCCGGGATGTGTGGTCCAATCGTTGAAGCGCCTTCCCCTCTTAAAGTGACGAGGGGAACCACCCCGTCCTTCGGCCCCGGCATCAGACCCGCCTGGACGTAGTAGTGGTCAGAAGATTCAATTGCCTTCCAGTCGAGGAGCCCCACCTCGGCAAATGCCTCTAAGCGCTTGATCAAAGTCTTGGTCCACTCATATTGCTGAACAGGACCTGATGAAGTGGGATCCTTGCAAGGAGATTGGAACTCCCAGCCTTGGCGACTCTCAACCCTAATAACATGGCTATCCCAACCTGCAACTTTGCTAGACATGGGGAGAAGCAGCTTTGGCTTCTTGGGTGCACTCCTAATGACGAGGAGCCAACTTTCCTTGACAAAGCTGACTTGATAGAAATGCCGAAAAGCTTCCATGGTCGGCTCAAACCCTAAGCTACGGCAAAGGACAATGAAGCTAACAAGAACCCTGGTACCATTGGCTCCCAGCATGGCCGGCACCGCTCTCACATCATCTAAGAATTCATTGATAAAGGGGTCCAAAGGAAGACGGAGCCCCTGTTGAAATTGTTTGAAGTAAAAGTGGACGTAATCTTCATTGTAGTAGAAGCTCTCCTCCTCCTTCTTAGTCTTAAGATCAAGTTTTCCCATATAAGTTAACTTATATTCGACCTTGTTCACCCCGTACGTGGAATACAATTTTTTGAGCATGGGATCCCCGGCCTTTGGAGGCCTCTCTCATCGTTGCCCTCCTCCTCGGCCTCCCCTTCTTCGGCCCACGTGGCCTTCAACTTGGGCACCTTCCATAAAGGCATCCACTATGCGAGTGGATGAGGAGGTCTCTTCTCTTCCCGTCATATCTTCATAAAGCCGAGGGGACAAAGTTAGTTTCCTCGTCAATGTCCGATCTTAAGACGGGGAAGGGAGATACCTCTCCTCATCATCACATAAGGCCGAGGAGGGAGCCTTACCACTCAAACGCTCACGCATTTCACGATCTGAGGCCGGATAGAACAGTTCGATGTGCTCCACTATCTCGGTCCTAGATTCAAGCAACACTACATTACGAGTTGAAGAGTCAATTCGGTCAATCCTTGTTTTATCTGGGTATTGGATGAACATCCGAGTACGGCCATAACTTCTCAACATTTTTCCTATGTCATCCAAGTTCAGCAACAACCATGGACCTCTCTCTCTACGATAAACCCTCAGATTGCCGGTGTGATATCCATAACGGAATCGGGGGGAATGGTTCCAATAATGAGGCATTTCTAAGGGGAATCAAAGATTAAAGGGGGAGTTCATTCAATATTCAAGAAAATTCATACAAAATCCAAAGAAATTCAAAGATTTGAAGTGTTTGAAAGATAAAAGCAAAAATTCATGAAGAAAAAGCTTCAACCTTCAACAATGGCGGTCCATTTTTCTTGGAACATTCAAAATCCCTCCTAAAAACCCTAGAAAACGCAGAAGCATGAACAGAAGGTGTAAGAAGGGAAGAAATTTCATACCTGAGTTTGAAGAAACGGTTGGAATTGAAACAGAACGTAACGCCGTCGGGAAAATCGTGTTCGCCGGAAAGGAAGTGAAGGATGCTGTGTTCGCCGGTGGATCTTTGCTATTCGCTCTTAAACAATCGAGGTGTGTAAAGATTTAAATGAGAGGGTTTTAGATTTTTATACTCAAGTAATCGGGTCAAACCCATGGATAAATCAAAAATCCGGGTATGGCGCCCCCTAAATTAAATGCTGGTAATGATTTTCAAGGCGTGACAAGACTGGGGGGCCCCATGTAATCATGATAATATTAACCATCGGATAATGAAGAGACGCCGAGGACGAGATGACTTTCTCCTCGTCCTAAGCCGATCTAGAAAGTCGGGGGCCACTGAACAGTATAAACCGAGATACAAACATGGGCGTGCTCGAGTTGGGCCCAAAGGGATTGGGCCATAAACATAATCCAATACACAAGTGTCAGGGCCGAGGAAAACTTCCTCGTATGCCAAGGAGCATCCATCTCGGCATTATATCTTGGTGCTTGGACCGTCTTACTCCGAGATATCACAAGTGACGAGGAGATAAAAGTTCTTACCTTGGCATATCATAAAGTGACGAGGAGAGAAAATCATTCACCCCGGCATCTTCATATGACGGCCAATCATCAGATGACGAGGAGGCAATATCATGTATCTCGGCTTATATGCTAATGCCGAGGTAAAACATTCTTGCTCCTCGGCGTTCAGGCTAGCAGATTACACAGTCCTTATCAAACAAGGATTCTACAGTCGTGATCCAATCAGGATTACAATTACCAACACCAATTCAAGTCAAACAATGACTCCTTAACAGATATAATTCTCTTAGGATTATGTCTTATCTCTTTACAAGTTCACTCCAACATGGATTCTATCAATCCATCCCTATAAATATAAGCCCTATGGCTCATTATTTGGTACATTACTTTTTACAATACAGAAACTCTGTCAATTTAGTTTCTTACAAACCGTGAACTCACTCTCACGCCGGAGGGCCTTTAGCCGGATCCGCCCCGGCTTAGTTTACGTGTTTTCTCTTATTTTCAGGCCTTGCAATCTCCGGAGCATCCGAACGCTTGGATTTGGGCTGATTTGACGATTTTGGCATCATCAAAGATATAAACGGCTCTACGCGCTCTAAACACCTTCCTTAGCAATACTTCAAAGACGGAATCGACCACCAAGCAACCTCTGAATTTCTGGGATTTTTGGAAGTTAAGCTAGGGTTTAATGCTTTATCAAGAACGTAGAACCAAGGAGAATACTGAGGAAACAAATGAGGCTTCTTGAAGAAGCTTAAAGAGATTTATATAAAACATGATTCACACAAGCTCCTCCAAGTTTGAAAATCAACAAACAACTTCCTCAAGGTTATACTTACACCTAAGCACCTTGACACTTTCATAACACTTTCAAATCAAAATTCCAAGTATTATAAATTTTACCACACAAATCTCCCATTTCCTTTCTTTAGACATTACAAGATTTAATCAATGTAATAACATCCAACATCACATAGTTCATCAAAAATGTCAAAATGAACACGTAATCAATCAAATGCCAACAAGCAAAGGATGAGATGCAATGCAACCCAACCCCACGTGCTTCACGTGTGACCAAAATGTGCCTAGGTTTAGGGTCGTGACACTCACTCCCCGTTAAATAAAATTTATCCCGAATTTGGACTTCACTTACCTGAATGATCAAACAAATCCGAATATTTCTATCTCATCTCAGATTCCAAATTGAAGATTGACCGCACCCTCTCAAGTCCTTAGCCAAATTGAATATTGAAGATCAGATCTTGGTATAATCGACTTTGAGCATAACTCAGAGTTAACTTAAAAATTATACTGTTGCAGAGTTCACTCAGAGAATTTCAAAAAGGTGACAGTTGTTGTCATTCGTACAAAGGACACACCATCTTTCCACTAACTCTAACTTGAAGATAAAAAGGAAATGTGGTCCAATGAGACATCAACAACACATTGTCCTTTAAGATTGTCCAACAAGGAATTCCAACGGCTACTTTATTTCCAAGGCTATAAATAGACCTTGTGATCAAGCCATGAACATCAAGAGAGACGTTGTTAAAATCCTCGAAGAAGTGTTGAAGCTCAGAATCTCCAGAATCACTTTAATCTTCAAACACTTTATCTTCAAGCCTTCAAGAAATATTACTTACCCAGAAATCTCTCAAGCCTTGTAACCACAACAAAATTCATCAAGTTCTAATACTTCTATTATAAAGAGCTCTTGAATCTTGAACATACACAAGCATACACTGGTTATAGTCTATGATTAGCTTCATAGAAACGATAGTTAGGTTTGAGATTGATCCTCAACTTTTGTAATATTTGTAACAGCAACTCAAATATCTGAATATACTATCTCTCTTAGAAAATCCAAGACTAACCATTGGTAGAGAACGTAGGTCATTTACGGTTAAACCTCTCCAAATACCTTGTCAAACACTTTCTGCACTTTACATTGATTGTTCTTAAGTTTTCTTATTGCTTTTTTTGTTTGATTTTCATTGTTATCCAACCACAATTTGAATTGTGTTTATAGTATAAATCTGCATTAGCATATTTTTCAACCTTACGGTCGACCACACTTTCTCATTTGTGGTTGACCACACTCATTTTCACTACCACACTTTTATACTTAGAAACTTCCATTGTGCATTTTACTATCTTGATAGTTGGTTTTTACTTGATCACACTTTCACCATAAGCCAAGGTTGATTTTTGAAAAGGGTTACAAATTTTTTATACAGCTATTTACCCCCCTGTAGCTGTTTTTCATACCCTTGTTGCACCTTTAGGACCAACAAGTGGTATCAGAGCAAACACCTTTATAAAACTATTTTTTATTTTTCAAGCTTAATAGCTTGGGTGCCGATTCGTCATGGCAACTTCAAAAGTTATGGCAACGATTAACTATTCACACATTCCTATATTGGATGAGGATCACTTCGATATCTGGAAAGCTCGCATGTTGATTCATTTGGAATCTATAGATGAGATGCTGGCTGATTGCGTAACCAATGGACCTTTTGTAACAATGAAGGTCAATCCAGATGCAAATACTAATACTGAAATTCCTAAAGTTAAAAATCTCAAGTCAGAATGGACTAATGAAGAAAGAAGATATGTTGCATTGGATAGCAAATCCAGACACATCATTTCCGGAACCATAACAGTATCCACCTAACAGAAGGTCATCAAATGCATGACCACAAAGCAGATGTGGGATGCTATTGAAAGCTATCTCGAAGGTGATGATCTGTGCAAGGAGAACAAAAAGTTTGAAGCACAAAGAAGATATAGCAGCTTTACAAGACGACCGAATGAAACTCTACGTCAAACCTACGACCGCTATGTTGAGGTAGTAAATGCTTGCTTATCTCTTGGTAAAGTGTTAACTAATAAAGAAATTAACATGACATTCCTTGCTGATATTGGATCCAAATGGATGCACAAATCATCTTCCCTCGAATACTCAAAACATTTGAATACTTGGACTCTCAGTAACTTGTATGCAAATCTTAAAGTTTATGAGCTAAAATTACAACATATTGACGAGGTTGAAGTGAAGGGAAAATCACTTTCAATATATGTTGTTGATCATGTGGAGAAACCCTCAAAGCCTACCTCAAATTATAGTATTTCAACTTCTTCTATTATCGATATGGATGACGAGGATTTTGCCATGTTTGTAAAATGTTTCCAAAAATTTCGTAAAAATTCAAAATCATTTTCAAAAGGTAAACCTCCAACAACATCTTATAGGATGAGTGACCCAAAGAAAAATAGTGACCTTGTTTGCTACAATTGTAGAAATCCCGGTCATTTTTCTTCGTAGTGTCCTCAACCCAAATATGAATATTTGAAAAAGAAAACTTCTCATTCAAAATTTTCTCGACGTAAGGAGATGGTTGCTAAAGAAGAAAAGAACTCAAAAGAACTTTCCACTTGGATCAAAATTGATTCTGATGAAGAAAGCGATGAGAGTACTAAAGAGGTAAATCTCTGCCTTGTTGGTAAGGATGCTTCTAGTGATTTAGAAGATGAAGTTTCTGTTCAATCGCCCAAAAAGAAGAATGAGGTGGTTTCTAAGAAAACCAAGATTGTGGCTAGTAGTGTGTACTATAGCAACTTTGAACTCACTCCAAGCTACAAAATTGGTAATTGCTCATTTTCTCGCCCCATCTTTCCACCAAAAAATGAAACACCTTCAAAATTTGAGTCTACCCCAAGTGTTTCAAAAAGAGTCAATGAGATTTCTCGCATGTAACAAGAAGAGATGTTCAAAAAGGCTGAAGTGATGATCCAAAGGTTTGAAAATGTCAAGAAAGCCCTATCACTATCAACTGATGAGATTTCTCAGCTCAAGACGGAGAAAAGTGTGCTAAAATCTGAAATCAAACTTTTGAAAGAAAAAGTCAAAAGCATGATTCCTCTTGCAGAATCAAATATCACTCTTGAAACTAAAATTGCTGCACTCAAAATTAGAAACGATGACTTGGTTGCTCAAAACACTGATCTCCACAAGGTGATTGATGAGTGAACCAAATCTCGTGTCACTATAGATCAAATACTAGAATCCCAAAAGTCTAGTGGAGATAAAGAAGGCTTGGGATTCCAAACTAGTGACAATTTTAATTGTGTCTCTTGCTGTGAAAAAAATGAAAAAATTTCTGATCAAACTCATGAAAATCCTAAGGTGAAGCAATCTTATTCAAAGGATAAAGGACAGAAACCAAAGGCTAAACTTAACTTCCATTATGTATACCCCAAGAATAAAACTGTGAATAATTCCAAGATGAAAGGAAAGGAAAAAGAGGAAAAAGGCCATGATGTAAATCATCATGTGGTCGACCACACCACACCTCCAACCACATATAAGCTTCCACAAGCATGGCAAGTGCTCATAAGAAATCTGTGGTCAACCACAAAAAGACAATTTTCGTCAAAGCCAAAACATCTGGCCCAGCTAAAGATGTACAAACTAAGACTAGTAAAGAGTTTATCAAAACTCAGTTTGGTAGTGGCTTTCATCATTGTTCTGTGTGTAATGGTTATGGTGACTCGGCTGCAGAATGCCTTTTGAGATTCACACATAATGCTCGAATACATAATCCGCATTCGGTCAAACAGGTGTGGGTTATCAAAAGATGCTAACCCCATGACCCAAAAGAATAAAGGGGACCTCGTGCTTAAATATTTATTTTTCAGGTCCTCTGCTTCATGGCTGGAATTTCCAAGGCAAATTCAAATGAAAGTATCTTGACATTGGTTGCTCAAGACACATGACAGGAGATATCACCTTGCTAGAAGATGTCCATGAAGAAAGTGGTCTATCGGTAACTTTTGGGGATAACAACAAAGGAAAGACAATTGGATATCGAGTCATTCGAAAAGGAAATATCATTATAAAAGAAGTCTCTCTAGTCAAAGGTCTCAAGCATAATCTTCTCTCCATATATCAATTTTGTGACTAAGAATTGCATTGCAACTTCAATTCAACAAACTGCTTTATTAAAGATGGCACATCCGGAGTCACTTTGTTCAAAGGGATTCATAAGAATAATGTTTATATTATCGATTTTAATTCTGCTTGCAACATTACTAATCTCAGTTTGGTAGCAAAAAGTGTGAGTGAAAATAGTTGGCTGTGGCACAAAAGACTTAGTCACCTGAACTTCAAGTATCTATCAAAGATTGGAAGAGAAAGTCTAGTTTGTGGTCTACCCAAAGTAGTTGATCACCACGACAAGAAGTGCACCACATGTCAACTTGGCAAACAACCTAAGGCATCTTTCTCCAGCAAGACCGTGCCTTCAACTTCAAGATGTTTACAACTATTACACATCGATATGTTTGGACCTGTCACCATCACAAGCATTGGAGGAACTAGATATACTTTAGTTATGGTGGATGATTACTCAATATATATGTGGATTGAGATGATGACCTCCAAAGATGATTGCTATAACATCTTAACCACACTCTTAAGACAGCTCCAATATAAAAAAGAAGATGACATCGTTAGTGTTAGATCGGATCATGAAACAGAATTCAAGAACAACGGTGTAGCTCAATACTGTGATGACCATGGTATTGACCATAACTTCTCTGTTGCTGGAGTTCCACAACAAAATGAAGTTGTGGAAAGAAAGAATAGAACTTTGTTGAGGCTGGAAAGACAATGCTCGCTGAATGTGTCCGTTCGGACACATCTTGCATGCAAATGATTTTGGCGTGTTGACATAAGTGTCCGTACGGACACATTTTGCATGCAAATGTGTCCGTACGGACATGTATGCAAGCTGATGTATTTTTGCCATTTTTTGTTATTTCCTACAAAGTCCTTGAATTCCCGTTTATCCCTGAAAGGTCCTTCCTTGGTTTGGCTGGTCAGTTTGGACTTTTTGGACATTACGGGTCTTTGGGATCACGAATGCGTGAATCCACGGTGTTTCCCGTATACTCGGATGGAGAGCGGTCTGGATTGGGGTACTTATAAAAGCCCCTCGGCGACGTCACTTATGAAGGAAGTGGGGTCGTCGATAAAGATAAGGGTCCCGATCTGGATCGCTTGTCGGGAGAGAGAAGATGACTGTGTTGGTCGGATGGATGGATGGACCCTTTGGTAGGATTCCTACGTATCCCGAGTGGGAATCAAGCCTGATCGTAGTTCGTGTGTGAGGTGACCGCTTGGGTCGGATGGCTGGAATAGTGAGGACGTGGTGGTGCCTCTGGCTGAGATTGTGAGGATGTGGTGGCGCCTCGGGCTGAGATTGTGAGGACGTGGTAGCGCCTCAGGCTGGGATTGTGAGGACATAGTGGCACCTCGGGCTGAGATTGTGAGGATGTAGTGGCACCTCTGACTATGTTTTGTCACGTATGAGGACATGGTGGTGCCTCTGACTGAGTTTTTATCGCGTATGAGGACGTAGTGGCGGCTCTGACTGAGTTTTTGTCACGTATGAGGACCTGGTGGCGCCTCTGACTGATTTTTTGTCGCGTATGAGGATGTGGTGGCGCCTCTGACTAAGGTTTGTTGCGTATGAGGATGTGGTGGCGCCTCTGACTGAGTTTTTCACGTATAAGGACATGGTGGCGCCTCTGACTGAGTTTTGTCGCATATGAGGATGTGGTGGTGCCTCTGACTGAGTTTTTGTCGTGTATGAGGATGTGGTGGTGTCCTGAGATGAAACAGTGAGGACGTGGTGGTGTCCTGAGATGAAATAGTGAGGACTTGGTGGTATCCTGAGATGAAGTAGTGAGGACGTGGTGTTGTCCTCTGGGCTGAGATTTTTGGAAGGCATTGGTGCCTTGAGTGGGAGGCGTTTGTGCCATTGAAGGCGTTGGTGTTTTTGAAGGCGTTGGTGCCTTGAGAGGAAGGCGTTTGTGCCTTGAGTGGGAGACGTTTGTGCCTTTAGTGGGAGGCATTTGTGCATTGAGTGAGATTTTTGGAAGGCGTTCGTGCCTTGAGTGGGAGGCGTTTGTGCCTTGAGTGGAAGGCATTTGTGCCTTGAGAGGGAGACATTTGTGCCTTGAGTGAGATTTTTGGAAGGCATCTGTGCCTTGAGTGGGAGGCGTTTGTGCCTTGAGAGGGAGGCGTTTGTGCCTTGAGTGAGATTTTTGGAAGGCGTTCATGCCTTGAGTGGGAGGCATTTGTTCCTTGAGAGGGAGGCGTTTGTGCCTTGAGTGCCGAACTTACGATGACGGTCGAGATTTGTCTGCTGTGGATATGATTCCGTTTGTTTAGGTACCAAATTGTATGAATTATGCTAGAAATGACTTTTGTACAGCTAAGGGCAAAGTTTGTAAGGGCAAAAGAGGGAATTGCCTAGGCTGCAAAGTGGTTCGTGCGGACACATCTTGCATTTGCAAAGAGGTCCGTACGGACTCTTATGCAAATTTGATGTTTTTTAAACAGATTTAGATTTACATCACGCCATTCCACCCCATTTCTCCATTTCCAGCTGAGGAAGAAGAGAGAAAAAGAAGAGAAATCCCATTTTCAAGCCTTGTTTCCCCGAGAAAACCTTTCCAAATCGCTAGATTGTTATCATGGCAGAAGGATTGAGGCTAGGACGTCGTCAAAGAGGTCGAGGGGCCATAGAGAGGAGGTTGGATCTTCAAAGAAACTCCTCTCCCTACACACCTTCAACAATCAATCCGGATGAGTTGTATCCGGATGCGGGGGTGCACAATTCGAGGGGGAAAGCGAAAGTGGAGGTAAGAAATCAAATTTTGTCTTTGATTCTTATTCAAATGATGTATGCTAGAACTAGGGTTTTGGGTTCTTGCAAATTTTGGGCTTTTGTTGTTTCCATGCTTATTTTGTGAAATTGATGTTGATTTGTTGAAATTGGATGTGTATGGATTGTGGGCATGTGATTTTTGTCCAAAAATGTGGAGTTTAGCTCTTATTTGTGAAAATAATGTGCCTCTCCTCGAAATGCTTGCTTCGATGACTTGTACCTTGATGGTGCTTTTGTATGTACATGGTTTTTTGTTGGAAAATTGTCGTGTAGGAACGGACTTTTTGTGGGGAAATTGTGTGAAATGTGTCGTGTTTTGTGACGTACTTGTGTGTGTCGTGTTTTGTGACGAACTTTGTTATGTGTGCCGTGTTTTGTGATGGACTTTTGTTGAAAATGTGTCATGTAGTGATGGACCCTTTGTGAAAAATTGCCATGTAGGGACGGACTTGGGTGAAAAATTGTGTGTATAGGGACGGGCCCTTGTTAAAAATTGTGTGTGTAGGGACGGACCCTTGTGAAAAATTGTGTGCCGTGTTGGTACAGCCTTTTGTGTGAAATTGCCGTGTAGGGATGGACTTTTGTGGTGTGAATGATATGTGTCATCATTTTTGTTTTTATTGTAGAGTGTATGTTCATTAAGTATCGTTATTGACGTACCTTTACTGTGTTTACCTGCAGAAGGAGGTGCCTTCGTATGGGAAGGCGAAAAGGATGAAATCACGGGGGTCCCTTGAGGTCATGGTCGAGGTATGGAGAAGCATGCCCGATATCTCCTGGGAGGGGAGGCCTAGTCCTCAGAGGCTAGTTATTGATTCCGGGCTGAATGTATTTTTGCCTTTTTTTGGCGTGTTGTGCCTCCCTCTCAAGGCAACAATGCCTTCAAAAACACCAACGCCTTCAAAGGCACAAACGCCTCCCACTCAAGGCACCAACGCCTTCCAAAAATCTCAGCCCAGAGGACACCACCACGTCCTCACTACTTCATCTCAGGACACCACCACGTCCTCACTACTTCATCTCAGGATATCACCACGTCCTCACTATTTCATCTAAGGGCACCACCACGTCCTCACTATTTGTCCTCACTATTTCATCTTAGGACACCACCATGTCCTCACTATTTCATCTCAGGACACCACCATGTCCTCATACACGACAAAAATCAGTCATAGGCGCCACCACATCCTCATACGCGACAAAACTCAGTCAGAGGTGCCAACACGTCCTCATATGCGATAAAACTCGGTCAGAGGTGCCACCACGTCCTCATACGCGGAAAAAATCAGTCAGAGGCGCCACCACATCCTCATTCGCGATAAAAACTCAATCAGAGGCGCCACCACGTCCTCATACGCTACAAAACTCAGTCAGAGGCGCCACCATGTCCTCACAATCTCAGCCCGAGGCGCCACCATGTCCTCACAATCTTAGCCAAAGGTGCCACCACGTCCTCACAATCTTAGCCCGAGGCGCCACGACGTCCTCATAATCTCAGCCAGAGGCGCCACCACGTCCTCACTATTCCAGCCATCTGACCCAAGCGGTCACCTCACACACGAACTACGATTAGGCTTGATTCTCACTCGGGATACATAGGAATCCTACCAAAGGGTCCAGCCATCCGACCAACATGGTCGTCTTCTCTCTCCCGACAAACGATCCAGATCGGGACCCTTATCTTTATCGACGACCCCACTTCCTTCATAAGTGACGTCACCGAGGGGCTTCTGTAAGTACCCCAATCCGGATTGCTCTCCATCCAAGCATACGGGAAACACCGTGGATTCATGCATTCGTGATCCCAAAGACCCGTAATGTCCAAAAAGTCCAAACTGACCAGCCAAACCAAGAAAGGACCTTTCAGGTATAAAAGGGAATTCAAGGACTTTGTAGGAAATAACAATAAAGGCAAAAATACATCAGCTTGCATACATGTCCGTACGGACACATTTGTATGCAAGATGTGTCCGTACGGACACTTATGCCAACACGCCAAAATCATTGCAAAATCTCCACAAAATCCACTATTTCCTGAAATCCAGGAAAACCAAAAACTTGTAATTGCATACATGTCAGTACGGACCACTTTGCAAGTTTTTGAGTCCTATAAATATAGGGATCCCCCTCTCATTTCATACACACTTCAACCTTCTCCTATCTCCCCCAGCCTTCTGGCAGCCTTCTAAGCCATCCCGCCCACTTCCGGTCCTTCCCGAGGCCTCCCGAGACATCCCGAGGCACTCCGAAGCCCTCCCGAGCTGATCCTGGTCCATCCCAATTGACCTCTCGACGTCCCTCTATCCCTATTCATCCCAAGCCAAACTCCAAACACCCAAATGGCTCAAACCGGTCCAAACGCGCGAGTCCAAACGAGTGTTAACGAGTGCTAATTAGGGGAGGTTCTGCCCGAGTGAGTGCATAATTTCTCTCCTCTTTAGAAACCCCGAGTGTGATACCGAGAGTTAATTAGGGGAGATTTTTCCATTAGTGAGGGCAAAATCTCTCTCCTCTTTAAACACCCTCAACCAAACACATTCCTCCTACAAACTCTAGGGAGATAGAACTTAACCAACATTGGTGAGTTCTCCTTCCGCACATTTAAATACTGCTCTAAATTCAGTCTTTAAATACTTTATTGCTTTAAATTTACTGCTTACAATGTAGTCTAAATTTACAATTCACGCAGACCCAAACCGTCCAAACGATCCCACAAGGCCTTCCATTGCACTATGGAGGTCTGACGGTGATAGTGGTTTGTTAATATTCCCGCATTGTCTTTCAATTATTTAATTAATGCATTTTATTTAAAAGCACACACACACACAACATTTAAAGAAAAAAGGGTATCGAAAGACTCGTGTATATGAGGCGACTCGAGTGAGCTCAAAATATCTCTTCCCGAGGCATAATCTGACCTCCGAACTCAAAATCTCATCACACAACAAAACAAACAAAAACAACATTTTCTCAATGTTTTGGGAATAATCAAAACGGCGTGGCGACTCTACAAAACCAAAAGCAGTAAACAGGCCACCCGTCTTCGAGATGCCGTCCGCGCGCCGGATCGGGTAATTTCACTACTGCAGTGGCACATTTGGTGTATTGAAGACACATTGGTGTGCTCGGTGAAGCACAATTTGGGTGTCCAGGAGGATACATTTGGGTGTATGGTAGACATAGTTGTTTACATGTTGAACGAGTCTGATCAACCGTTGCAACAAGTGTTTTGGTGTTCGGCGAATCACATTTGGGTGTATAGGAAAATACAAATTCGTTTGTCCGAAAGACAAGGTTGGCGTTTGGCATAACACATCAGAGGCAGAAGGGAGTTCTGGTTTGTGATCGGGAGATTAGATGTCAAGGTGGAGATTTGTTG
Source organism: Adenophora triphylla var. japonica (assembly GCA_022495995.1). Lineage (NCBI taxonomy): Eukaryota > Viridiplantae > Streptophyta > Magnoliopsida > Asterales > Campanulaceae > Adenophora > Adenophora triphylla. The sequence goes on from JAFEMH010000281.1 coordinate 480,063, forward strand.
GGTTTGATGCTATCTAGAGATAAGTACCTATTTCGTCCCCAACCTCTAGTCACTTTTTCGTTTTAGTCTGAATTGTATTATTTTTTTTATTTTCCTCCTTAACCTCATATTTTTTGGTTGATGTTAGTCTTCCGTCAGTCTTCCGTCAATTCCACCGTTATAAATGCCTATGTGGCATGCGGACTCATTAAAATGCTGAGTTGGTCTTACAAAAATTTTGAAATTAGCTGAGGTGTAAGTGTTAGGGGGTAAATCTATACAATACCAAACTATTGACCCCTTAAAGTCATTTTCATAAATATCAAGGAGTTAATATATTTAAGTTATTTATGATTTAGTCATTTAAACAAACCTAACCCTAACCATTTATATCTGGTTAATATAAAAATGCAAACATTCACTCATCCAAACCACCGCCGCCTATAACCCATCATCTTACCACCTCCGCCCCAACCACCTCCATCCCACAGCAACTTTCACCCATTCGGATCGTCCCTTTCTCCCTTTGCCTTTCTCTCCCCATAACACATAATTGTCGATCTTCTCCTCCCCGACGCATCTTGTTTTGCTCCTCAAATCCGAGCCCTAACCTTATTTTCTCTCACATCTGAGCTATATCAGACCCTCCCACCCTTAGATATGCAATCCGCCTCCAATTTCGCCACTCAAGCTTCCTCCATCTCCGGCGTTGATAACCACATTTTCGCCACTCAAGCTTCCTCCGTCACCGGCGTCGATCGCTGCAGTCAACATCGTCTCTTTTTCATTGGGTTGTAAATCTCCGACTTTGGTTCAATATTTTTATTTGAATCTTTTGTGATTTTTAACATTTTCAGTTGTAATATTATTTTTTTGGATAATTTTATAATTTGTTCGCACTTGAAAATATTGTGTTAATTTTTGAATTTGTATGGGTTTTTGTGTTAATTTTCTTGTTGTAATTTGGTTTAATTTTTCTCAGTTTAAATTTAATTTAATTTTCTCGGTTGTAATTTGTTTCGTTTGACTTTGTTCATTTTATTGGTGTGATGGTGATGGTAGAGGTGGTTTGTTAATTGAGATGGTGAGATTGATGGTGATTGGCATTAATAGTAGTTGTGTATAATAAGAATATTTTCATTTAAATAATAATGAACAAAAATAAGAGTTTTAAACAGCAAAACAAACATTACATTAAAATGATAATATTTTCATTTAAATAATAATGAAAAATAAATAAATTATAAAAAGAAATTATAATAATTTTTCTAAACTGAACAAATATTAAAATAAAATACTCCCTCCGTCCCACTTTAATTGGTCCACTTTCCTTTTTGGAACGTCCCACTTCAATTGATCCATTCCATAAATGGAAAGTTTTCCATATATTTATACCCTTATCATCTCCACATATTTACAAAAAAACCAATCATTAACTTACTATTCCTCCCACTCATTCTCTCTCCTATTAAATATTTTTAACTTTTACATTCTCTCTCCTATTCCCTACCACACATTTAACTTTTACATTCTCTCTCCTCTAATTTCTACCCACTTTATTCATTTTTCTTAAAAATCGTGAAATTCACCCCGGGACCAATTGAAGTGGGACGGATGGAGTACATTTTTTTGTTCAAGAAAAACTTTTTAAACTAAAAAAATATTAAAATAAAATAAAAAATTTAAATTTAAATTTAAATAATAACAAATTTATTAAATGAAACATTATTTCTTAAATATTTTTATAAATAACATTAAAAGTTACTTAAAGGATCAATAATTTAGTATTGTACACTTTCACCCCTTAACAGTTTCACCTCAGCCAATTTCATAATTTTGTTAGGCCAACTCAGCATTTTAATTAAATCAACATGCCACATAGGCGTAAATAACGGTGGAATTGACGGAATACTGACGGAAGGATGACATCAACAAAAAAAAATATAAGGTTAAGGGGGAAAACGAAAAAAAATACAATCCGGAATAAAACGAAAAAGTGACTATAGGTTGGGGACGAAATAGGTACTTATCTCGATGCCATCTGACTTGGGAACAATTTAGGGGATTAAACAAATGGAAAATCAGAATTACTTTGACTGACCGAAGGGGGCGATCGCGCCTAGCCAATAGGGCGATCGCGCGGAGTTACTGTCTAAAGGGTGCGATCGCGCTCTCCCTTTGGTGCGATTGCGCGGTACCCTGATATGGGCCTGATCAGCGGCAGTTTTATGCAGGGTTAGAAATAGGCACTATAAATAAGTCATATTCCCTATTAATTTTAATTTTGTAATTGTTATTGTGATATATATCAATAATTATAGATGTTTCAATGGTTTCCTTGTCTGTCTGTTATTTCTTGATCTAAAGTTTGCACAGTAATTGTGAATTATTGTGATCAAGAATTTGTGTATTGTATTAGATATTGTATTTGGTGATTGTCAGATAATAATATTCTTGCCCTCTGCACGTTTACGTAGCCAAGTTGGTTAACCACGTAAATAATTGTGTTCGTGTGCGTGTGTGTTGCGATGAAATGGGTGAAAAAATCATGTATTTTATTGTTGATTACTTTCATATAATTTGTGTGCGTGTGTGTTGTGTCGCACCATTATCGAATTTAATGGGAAAAAACTGGAAAGAAAGACCACAATCTCACAACAACCACCTTGTTCACAACTACCACCCTCTTTTCCCCAATTTTCATAGCCTTGGTAATTGTATGGTGGTGGAATGGAGTTAGTTGGGCAATGGGTGGTTGTCAGGTTTGTAAGGAATGATGAAGGTAACAGAAACATAATTTACATCAGCATTTCATAAGAATTTTTAACGTCTTTACCACATCACACACTTGAGTAGAATTTTGGCATGTTAGAGATTAATTGCATTATTTGAAAACTAAGCATATTTATTTTTACATACTAACGAATACATTACCAATTGCTTACGTATATTGATTGCATTGCGTATGTTAGTCATGTGTAATTGTGATGTTGCCAGGATCTTCCTCAACAGCAACCTCACCGTTGTAGTCTATCCTCGATATCTCCGGCTCCTTCTTCTCCGACTGATCTGCACACAATAAAACGTTAACTAAGCCGGGGGCGGCTCCGGCGTAAGCCCCTCCGGCGTGAGGATAAGTGTTTGCTTGGAAGGAAGGTAAACAATATTGAAGGACCTGAAGGTGGTTGTGTGTGTATTAATGGACATACCTTGGAATGAAGCTTTCCCATCTTATTTATACCCCTTACCCTCGTGCCTTGCATGTGACCTCCTCACCTTTCATGCCTCCTGCCACGTGTCACCACATCATTGGTCCTTTATAAAGTAAACCCTCAACACGTGATCATCAATCCCAATGCATAACCGTCTAATGGGTCCCACTTGGTAGATATTTATATGCCGCCTCTGGTGAATATCAACTGGGATCCCTCTCTCGCCGGATAAGGTCACTTACGATCATGTCTCGCCTTGCCATCATGTCTCGCGTTTAATCTTTATCGCCGGCTTTCCTCATAATATGTCGCCATTTACTATCTTGGTTTTCCCCCTTCTTAAGGATATTAGCGGGATATTTCCTATCTCGTCTTCCTATGATCCTCTTTGGGTCGCCTGTAATCTTATCTCCTTCTTGGGTCGTATCCCACTTTTGGGCCCACTGGTTACTATCTCGCTAATATATTTGGGCCAGGCCCAACCGTTATTATTGGACAGCATCAGAAGCCCCTAAGTTTATGGCGAGATTCATTTATGGTCTCGCCAAAAACTTTACGTTTATTGCCTCCTTATTCTTGCGACACATATATCCTTCTTCAAGAAGCCACCATTGTAAATCCCTCTCCATACACGTGTCCCTTAAGATTTTAAACGAGCCGTCATTTGGGAATCGTGCCAAAATTGTGAGGGAAAATTCGAAAGTTTCTTTTTCCAAATGTCACATCAATCATTTCCTTAAAACCCTCTCTCATATAAATACCCAAATCACAGCCCTCATTCCTCTTTCTTACCTTCTTCAACCTTGCTTGAGCCTTCTCAAACTCCGGCGAACCTAAAATTGCTTCCGACTGTTTTCCTTCATCTTTCACCGTCCAATCACTGATTTCTTGCCCAAACTTGTTTCTTGACCTTTATTCCTTTCATATTTACCTATTTTAGAAGTGATTTGGTGCATTATCCCTTAATCTTCAAGATTCGACCATTGTCTCAGGCGTCTGTTCATCTTTCCCGGTGACGCTTCATCTTTTCCGACCAAGATTACATTTTCAATCAGGTAACTTTTCCAAAAACCCTTCGCATTCTTTAACCTTCACATTTTGATATCCCCTTTTTACCCGTCTGTTTGAATTTTGCATTACCTTTTATTCCTTAAAAACAATTTTCCCCACGTTGCCCCTCATGGCGAGATACAAGAACTGTGCCAAGGTAGTTAGATATGGTCGCTGTCAGGTTTCAGGCGACTTTTATAGACGTCTGCGAACTACTTGGGCGAGATTGCCCAAGGCTGACATAGTTAGGTTTTTAGTTGAACACTGGGTGGATCCTTCACTGATTGACTCCCTTGAATTCCAAGGCCATTTTTTCCTTCCTCTATCAGCCCCTATGTCGCACATTTTTCCTTCTAGCAATCAATTGGTTCGATTTATCAAAGATAAATATAATCCCCCTTTAAGCGACTCATTCGAATCCCATTGCATCGGCGATCCTTTTTCCAAACGTAGAACACATTATAAATCAATCCTTTCTTCTTCTTCTTCCAGTGAATCCTGCGACATGGCTGGTCAAGCAACTTCTTCTCCCGCAGCGGCTTCCAACAATCCCCCTCCCACCGGGGTTCAAAATCTCGCTCTTCAAGAAGGTACATTCTTTACTAATCCCGCGCATGCTGAGGCGGGATCTTCCCTCGCACCCGACACGGACTCCCTGATTCCCAACCCTATTACTGATTGGCATAGAACATACCATATTGATAGCTCAGTATATCGCATTTCTGACTATCAGGGAGATCTCTCCCTCGCCCACTTAAGAGAAATGAGGGAGGGCATAGTGATCTTTCCTTCTCAACTTAAAGCTGGTCTTAGGATCCCCTTTGATCCTTTTCTTTGTGAATTCCTGCACAAAGCCCAAGCCATGATAACAGAAATCCATCCAAATGCCATAAGGATAATAACTTCCTTCATCACCATTTGTCGCTCTCTGCGAAAAGAACCCACAGTCACAGCTCTGATTTCTTTGTTTACTGGGTACAAACAAACCAACCAACTTTCCAACGACACAATGGAAACCCGCCTTTCCCTCCAATACCATAGGGGTCCCAAGATCCTTACTCCACTGCCTACCAAAGTTCATGATTGGATGGATGACCCTCTCTTTGTTGTTTCTCGCGTCGGATGGTCTCATCCCGCTGACCTTCATCCTATCAATCCCCAAATCGAATCTAAAGAAGCTTCTACTGTTGGCGACGCTGCCCTTTGTGACGACATTCGTTCTTTGCTTGTCTTACCTGAGAACTCTGCTGCCAATACTCCCCAACCTCTTATTTCTTGGAGAGGTATTCTGCGGGATAGAGAATTATTAGATCAAGTTGGTCTTGCGGACAACTTGCCTAGGGTTCAACCCCGAGTGCCAATAAGTCATGTCTACTTTGACGGATGGGAGCGACACTCGGGCAACAAGTATGCCCATGAATGCCAATCCTGCAAAGGCTCGCGTCATTGCACCGCCATGAATACTGCTCTTTGTATGTTTCCTTTTTAACCTTATCTTTTCTTTACTTTGATTCACACTTGAATTGCTTTAACTCTTGACTTCCTCTTGACTTCCTCCTGACTTCCTTTTATTTGATTTCAGATCATCGAGCTAAATCAATGGACAGTCGTCAAGCCGCCAATCTGGAGACGGACAAAAGACGGAAACAACTGACCAATGCTCGCGGTGTTGCCCTTGCTCTTCTTACTGAAAACCTTCCTTTGTCCATTTCTCGCGATGGAAAAGATGCTGAAGAGATCGCTCTGGAAAGAGCCCAAAACACGGCTAAAAACAGAGCCAGGCCCACTAACCAAGCTGCACGAGCCAAGCGACAAAAAAGAGTCGCCTCTGTAACAACCACTGTCGCTCCAGCTTCTCAGGTAAATATCTCGCCAAACACTGTCACTGATTCAAATCCTCCATCTACAGAAACTGATCTCCCCCCAACTTCTATTTTGCCAACCACTGAAAACAATGTTCCACCAACTGTCGCTCCGTCCACCGATGTCGCACCCGCGACTGAAAATATCGAAACTCTTATCTCTGATCCTGTCCCACCCAGTTCTCCTTTTTTGGAAATTAACAATACTGAGCCCCAGCAATCTGAAATTCCCCCCTCTCGCGAGACGGAAATTTGTGACTTAACAATCATGTCTAGCTCTACTTCAACTCCTCCTGTTCCTAGCACTTCTTCCGCTCTTCCCTCTCCAAGTTGGCTGCAAGAAAATTTCTCTAAGCCCCTTGATTTTGTTGGGCTTTACGAACTTAGCAAAGAAATTGCCAAAGTCCCCCGCATAAAGGGACTGATTGAAGAAACTAGGAGCGCGGAAGAGTATATGCTGGGTAGCTCGGCCTTAATTAGAGCTAGTGATCAAATACAAGTTCAGAATGTTGCCCAAATGGATTCCGCTCATGCCGCCTGCCAGGCTGGTTTCTATTTTTCATTGGTTAGTTTTTCTTTCCTTCCTTATCTTATCTTAACCTTATTCTCAACTGCTTTCTAACTTTTAATTGTTACCTTTTCCCAGTTAGGATCTTCTATCACAGGCATTAGTGAGGCAAACACTCGCCTAGAAAATGAGTCGGCCAGATTGAAACGCGACAAAGATGTCCTGAAGGGTAGGCTTACGAGGCGAGATGCTACGATTAAAAACTTGGAAAAAGAGCGCGACAAGTTGAAAACTGATCTGACAACTTCCCAAGATCAGCTCGATCATACTCTTTCTGATCTCAATGCCGCTACTTCTAAAATCGCCGCGGCTACCACTGAGCTTGAAACCGCTAAAGAGAATGCCGCCAAGCTGGGAAGCGAGAATGAATCCTTGAAGGAAACTCATGCGGCTGACACTCGATCTCTACAAGACGAGATTACTAAGCTGAAAGAGGAACTGACTGGGAAGAATGCCGAGATTACTGCTCTGAATGCTGATGTGACTCAGCTAACTGACGACATTGCTGACATTGGGAACCAGACTTCCCTTCAAGTTATGAGGGCCGCAGCGGCTGATATCAACGACATTCCTGCTATCACAATGGAAAAACTTGCACACTGGGGCTCAGAGCCAATTTTTAGCGAGGTATGTCGCCGCGGTCATTTTATGGTTCCTTATACTCCTGAAGAGCTCAAAGATCTCGCTGACGAAGATGCATTGCTGGGTAAATCGCCATGGAGACCTCCCCCTGTTCAAGTTCCCAATGCCATTGCTTTGTGGGATAATCTTCTCGAACATAAACACAAACAACTAGATGATGCTAAAGCTCTCGCCCTCGCGACTTCAAGTTCAACTCAAAACGCACCAACTGATGATCCCAATGCCTCAGCTTAACTTCTCTTTGACATTTAGCTTTCTTCAAACAACTTTGTAACTTGCCATGATGTCTAAACAATTTACTTTCTTTTCTTTTGGGGCCTGCGAGCCTATGAACAATGTATATTCGCGGCCTTTGTGCTTGCCCCTTTATTTTCATGTTTCACTTATTTCATCATTTATTTTTTTGATAGTCTATCAAAAAATCTCTTTTGCATGACAGGTACCCTACACATATACTCCCATCGAAAAAGTGAAGTCGTCTTTAGGCGACTTTACTTATAATGCATATTGTGCGACTCATCTTGTCGCTGGCTCTAACCCTTTCTTAATCTTCTTTCGCTTCATATTTAAAATAATTTCCTTCTTTTTGCCTTACCTTTCCTTTGTTATTCCAGCGAGAGAATGATATCTTTCATAGCGACTTACGTTCATGCCCTTAATGCGATATAAACCCTTTTCTCATTCATAATTCAGAGACTTTCATTTTTATAGTCCTTAGACTCTTACATTTTTCATCATCCATAAATTGACTCGCATCATTTATCACGACTTACATTGACTCGCAACATTTATAGTCCGTCGACTTTCAACATTTATAGTCCGTCGACTTTCAACATTTATAGTCCGTCGACTTTCAACATTTATAGTCCGTCGACTTTCAACATTTATAGTCCGTCGACTTTCAACATTTATAGTCCGTCGACTTTCAACATTTATAGTCCGTCGACTTTCAACATTTATAGTCCGTCGACTTTCAACATTTATAGTCCGTCGACTTTCAACATTTATAGTCCGTCGACTTTCAACATTTATAGTCCGTCGACTTTCAACATTTATACATTTGTTTCAATAATTCATCAAATATTGTTTTGATAATTCATCAAAAACTCTTTGTCTTCTTACCTTTAGCGAGATATCACCATACACATATACTCCCATCGAAAAAGTGAAGTTGTCTTTAGGCAACTTTACTCTTAAGCGATTTATCTACCATGTTATTGGCGACTATTCATACATAACTATAAAATTTAAACCATGTAAGACACGTACGAGGAATAAAATTTCATGCTTTCATTGTATTAAAACAAGTTCAACGTATATATCTTCTATTAGAATCGTAAAACATATGGCTTTCCTTCATGATTAAAAGGTTCATAGATTCATCAAAATGAATATGAAAAGACTTTAATAAGAATAAAATAAGTAAATTACCCTCATTACTTCAATGGTAATATTTCTTTAAATGATCAACACTCCATGCATTCGGGACATCTTTGCCGCCTTCTTCTTTCAAGTGATAAGTCCCTTCTCGCACAATCTTAACGATCTGGAAGGGACCTTCCCATTTTGGATCTAGCTTGGAAAATCCCGCTGTCGCGCCTTTAACTTCACGGCTTCTCAACACCCAATCTCCTACATTGAATGACCTCTTCTTTACTCGCTTGTCGTGTTGTGCCTTCATCCTCTGCTTGTAATTAATCATCCTCATTCTCGCTCTAAGCCTCTTCTCATCACTCAGGTCTAGCTCGAAACACCTTCTATCGCCATTCATTATCTCGTCATAATAAGTTACTCTATGGGTAGGCAAACCCATCTCAGCAGGAGCCATTGCTTCTGAGCCGTAAGTTAAAGCGAAGGCAGTCTCTCCAGTTGATCCCTTCACTGTCGTTCTAACATACCATAAAGCTGTGGACAACTCTTCCAACCAAGCTCCTCCTCTTTTTTCTAAGTTCTTACACAAAATCTCCAGAACTTGCTTGTTAGCGGCCTCTACTTGTCCGTTGCATTGCGGCCTATACACTGCGGATTGCCAATGTTTGATATTCAAATTCTCGCAAAAACCGTGAAACTTTTTTCTAAATTGCGGCCCGTGATCAGAAATGATTGCCCGCGGCATTCCATGGCGACATAGGATTTCCTCCGTTACAAATCTGATAATCTGGTCTTCAGTGGTAGAAGTTAATGCTCTTGCCTCTGTCCATTTAGTGAAATAATCAACAGCTACCACCACCATTTGTGCTCCTCCTTTGGCCTTGGGGAAAGGTCCTATAAGGTCTATCCCCCACATATCAAAGGGCCATGCTGCTATAATTGGGGTGCCTTTCGATCATTGTTGCCTAGGAATGTTAGCATGTCGCTGGCACTGATCACATCTCCTCACATATTCCTCCGCATCTTTCTTCAATGTCGGCCAATAATATCCAAGGAACATGATTTTACTAGCCAAAGTTCTTGCCCCTGGATGGCCTCCGCAAACGCCTTCATGTACTTCGAACAAGACATTATCCACCTTTCCTGGCTCCACGCATCTCATCAACGGTCGCGAGAAAGACTTGCGGTATAAAATCCCATCCTGTACAGTAAACCTTGGCGACATTTTTCTTACAATCTTCGCCCTATCTTCTTCTTGAGGCAGCTCTTCCTTTTCCAAATAGTCTTTCATTTCGCATACCCAATCTTTTTCGCCCGCTTCAATTTCCATTATCAGCGGCCTTTCAAATGCCGGCTCTTCAATAAATTCCACTACCACCTTCTTGGGCAACTCCTCTATTTTGTCACAAGCGGCCTTGCTCAACATGTCGGCTCGCTCATTTTTCTCTCTATCAATCTGCACCAGTTCCCAATAATCAAAGCTCTGCAAAATCTGTCTTACCATTTCACAATATTTTGCCAAGATTGTACTCACTACTCCGTAACTACCCTTAACTTGGTTGACAATCAACTGAGAATCAGAATGGGCAACTATTTGCTTTACTCCAATATCTCGGCATAGCTCCAATCCCGCCACCAACGCCTCATATTACACTGGTTGTTTGTCATATTAAACTTAAACCTCCGGGCCTTCTCGTACATGCAATCCTTTTACGGAGAACTTAATGAAATCCCAGCTCCTCCTTTATCTTTAGGCGAGGATCCATCAACAAACAGTTCCCAACATCCTTACGGTCTTTCTCGCTCCTCTTCTATCTCGGGGTCCTGCGACTTAGCCTTCCTTTTCTTGGCCCCCGAGTCTCTATCTCCTCCCTTTCATATGTAAATGAAGTTTCAAGAATGAAGTCCGCCAAAGCCTGCGCCTTAATCGCCTTTCTTGCCTCAGGCTGAATATCAAACTCCGTTAATTCAATCGACCATTTTAAAAGCCTTCCCGCTGAATCAGCATTGTAAAATCTTCCTCAAGGGCGCATTAGTCAACACGATGTAACAGGATGAGATAAGAAATAAGCCCTTAGCTTCCGCGTCGCAATCACCAAAGCATAAGCCAACTTTTCGGCATTAAAGTATCTCGCCTCTACTTCACTTAATGCCTTGGAAACATAATACACCGGCTTTTGCATGCTACCATCCTCCTTTATCAATACCGCTGCCACTGCTAAATCAGAAGCCGCCAAATAGACATATAACTGGTCTCCTTCTTCTGGGCTACATAGGATGGGCGGCTTTCCCAAATACTCCTTTACCTTTTGAAACGCTTCTTCGCACTTTGCATCCCAAGAAAACTTTTGATCTCCTTTCAATACTTTGAAGAACGGCAAACATTTCTCGGTAAACCGCGACACAAATCGTCCCAGAGCTATCACCCTACCATTTAACCTCTGAATTTCTTGAATGGTCTTGGGCGACTTCATATCAATTAACGCCTGGATCTTCTCCGGATTTGCCTCTATCCCGCGGCGATTTACTAGAAATCCCAAAAACTTTCCCGCCGTAACTCCAAAGGTGCACTTACTTGGATTAAGCTTCATGGAATTCCTTCTCAAATTCTCAAAAGTCTCCGTCAGATCCGCCAAATGATCCTCCCCCTTGGTTTTGATTACCATATCGTCAATATAAGCTTCGACATTCCTTCCAATCTGCGATTTAAAAATCTTGTTGACCATCCTTTGGTATGTCGCCCCAGCATTCTTCAAGCCAAAAGGCATCATTTTATAGCAAAAATTTCCAAGGGGAGTTCTGAAAGCTGTTTTAGCCTTGTCTTCTTCAAGCATCTTGATCTGATGATACCCTGAGTAAGCATCAATAAAACTAAACACCTTGTGTCCCGCAATAGAGTCCACCAATCTATCAATCTTTGGCAAAGGATAACAATCCTTGGGACATGCCGTATTCAGATCTGTGAAGTCTATGCACATCCTCCACTTCTTGTTTGCCTTCAACACCATGACTGGGCAAGCTAGCCAGACTGGATAAGTGATTTCTTCAATGATTCCCGCCTTTAATAACTTCTCCACTTCTCCAATCACCGCTTTCTCCTTTTCCGCCGACAGGTATCTCACCTTCTGCTTAAAAGGCTCTACATTTGGATCAGCATTTAAACAATGTAAGGCGACTTTCTCATCAACTCCGCACATATCTTCAGGTTTCCAAGCAAATACATCAATGTTATCTCGCAAAAAATCAATCAGCATGTCTCGCTCATCTTTTTCCAATTGTTTCCCAATTTTAACTTTCTGCTCTGGGTATTCGTCATTCACAATCACTTCTTCCAATTCTTCTGCTGCCTGAATATCGGGCTCATCCCGTATTTGCAATGTATCTATTTCCATTTCAGCCGCTTTCCTCCGATCGACGCATTTCTTTATCTTCTTACCACTACTTTCCCCCTTTTCTCTCCCGTCAAGCGACATATTCTCAGGGGTGTCCATCATGATCTCTTCATCACATTCTTCACTATCCGAATCCACTATCTCTTCGATACGGGGCTCTCTCATTTTGACAAATTCTGTGGATCTAGACCAGGCCATCTCTGCTTGCATCACCATTAAAGCCATCAAATTCTTTTCTGACTTTTCTTGCATCATTTCTGTCTCTACATCTCGCTCATCACTTCTTTCCTGCATAACTTCATCCCCTGCTCTTTCCTCAATAATTATGATTGCCGACTTATTTTTCATACTTTCTGTCTCTTCCCAACTCTCACATCCCCCTAAGTCGGTGATCATATTTATTCTCGCATCCCGCACAGTCAAAGCAGTAGAAAGTGAACTTGTACTTGCTCTAGCCGCTGTTTGCATTTCAATCTTCTTCTGAATAACTTCCTTTACCTCACTTTTCAAACATGCTATCCCCTTTGCCGTAGGAAACTTGACCCGCTGATGCGGGATAGATACCACCATCTCAAAGCTTTGCATAAAGGGAATACCCACGATAGCATTATAAGGTGACACCAAGTCAATAACCATAAACTCCACGGTGCGAGTTCTCACCTTCTCATCTTCTCCTATCTCTACCGCCAAAGAAATCGTCCCCTTAACCCGCACAGTGTGGTTTGTAAATCCTTCCAAAAAACCCTTATACGGCACCAAATTGGCCTCTGTATATCGCATCTTTTTAAAAGCATCATAGTAGAGAATATTTCGGCTTGCTCCAGAATCTACTAAAACCCGATGCAAAATCTTGTTCCCGGGCGATTGAGATTACAATCGGTTGGCATCCATGATTCGGCGTTAAAGCCAACTCTCGCCTTGAAAAGCGATCATCCTTTCTTCATGGGTGGATAGGCGGGAATGTGACAAGTATGGGATAGCGACATAATCTGATTACTTAAGCAAGTAATGCTTGTGGGCTCGTGAATTACCAAAATTTCATTCCTGTTACCATTTCCTCCTTGAGCCGCCCCATTTGGCTCTTGCCATACATACTCTTGCAACTCGCCCCTTTCAACCTTCTTTTGAATTACTCTTTTCAAATTATAACAATTGTCGGTCTCATGACCCCTGTCCCGATGATAATTACAATATTGATTCATGTTAATCCTCCCAAGATCATTCATTTCAAAAGGTGGTGGCAAATCAACAGCCCGCAGAATTTCACTTGGTGTAGCAGTCAGCCTTGTAAACCTTACAATCCTCCTAACTCCTCGACCTCCATTTTGCCCTCCATTGCGACCTCCAACGCGACCTCCCCCTCTGCCGCCAGCAGGATTCCCTCGACCTCCTTGTTGAGCGGCATTCCCTTCCTTTACATACTCAATCCTATCCTTAACACTTTTCTTCCCAGTGTTAGAAGCTCCTTCATCAATATCCTCACCACCACAATACGCCTTGACCCTTTCATGTAACTCGCTCAAAGTAGCAGGTAATCTCATCCTTAACTCCCTCCTGAATGATTCGGATAACAGACCCGACATATACATCATTATAACATATTTGGGATCAATCTCAGCAATTTGATTAGCAATTAACAAAAATCTGTTGGTGTAAGTAACAAGACCTTCTCCCGTCTTCTGCTTAATCCCAATCAACTCCTGCAGTACTACTGGTTGAGCTCCCACTGATCCAAATCTCGACAAAAACTTTCTCTTGAAGTCTTGGTACCCCAATATGGAATTAACAGGCTGCTGCACAAACCAATCCAAAGCCTGAAGTTCCAAGGTGCTAGCAAAAGTCTTACATAATAAAGCATCATCCTTTGTCAAAATCGCCATTGTGACCTCAAATCCCGCTACATGAGTTCTGGCGGTGGTGACTCCTGCATACTTGGATAGAGCGGGCAAACGAAAATCTGGAGCTGGCTCAGCTTCCTGGATATATCTAGCAAACGGAGCGACAAAGGAGTCTTTCTCATTATCAACTACACCACCCCTTTCCAGCTCTGCCAATCTCCTTGCCATCTCGGCCATCTGCTTCCTGAAACCGTCTTCTTCTCCAAAACGACTAACTCCTATACCCTTCCCTTTTTCTACCGCCTTGGGTTTCTCGCAATCTTTGAAACTTCTCACCTCTTTCTCGCCATCTTCGGCATCATTTGACGCAGTATCACCATCTTCTTCTTCGCAATAGAGGGACGACACTTGGGAAGTGTGTGGCCAATGATAAACTTTAATCTTTCTTCCATTTTCCATGTACTCTCCCGCTTTTCTTTTTTGTGACCCTTCTATTCGCTTTTGCGACCCTTCTATTCTCGCTTCTGCTTCTTTTGGCTTCTCAGGTTCTACTTCCTTTTCTTGCTCCTCATTCACTACAATTACCTCCTTGTTTGCTCCCTTATCTCCCTCTATTGTCGCCGTTAAAAATCCCTGCGGGATTGGAGTAGGTTTCTTCTTCATCGCCCTTAGTCGCTTGTTGTTTTCAATCAATTGCAAGATCAAAGTGTTATGGATCCTCAACCTTTCTTCCTCATTCTCTATTTCCTCCTCTTGTGGTGGCGGCATCACATCCCTCTCTCTCTCGTCGCCAGTATCTCGCTCCACCTCTTCCGGGATTACATGCTGCGAGAAAGAAGTATCTCTCGCTCCACCCATACCGATATTCCCAAACCCAGAAATTGGAGTGACAATGTTCCTTCCCGCTACAGTCTTCTGGCCCACTACCATATTCTTCTCTGGTGTTGACATTCTTTCCACTTACGTAATCACCCTTATGAACTTCAACAACGAAAACCTGCAAATCTTATGAAGATTTGAAGATCTTGCTCAGAAACCCAGAAACAACAACAATAAACCCAGTAATAAAACCTTTCTTCAACGCCAAAACTTTCCACACCTTACCACCAAAAACACCCAAATCAAAGCTATTCGAAACAAAACAACTTCACAAATTCCAACTTCAAACTTTCACAACCAAACCCAGATTTGAACAAATCTTAACAAACAATTTTGAATTCAACACAACTCCTACAAATACTCCAGAAAACAGGAATCTACACCAACTCAGTTAGACCAAATTACCCTCTCTAAATATTCAACTCAAAAACACCAATTAATCTTAACAACAAAAACAAACGCCACTCGCTTCCACCAACAATAAAAACAACAAAATTCCTCTTACAAATTGCCAATAACGTCAACTCAACCGGTGTTAGTACCCGGTCCGAAAAAAGGTAGTCCAAATACCTGGCCCGGTTGATATTAATTAGAAACCCTAGGGAAACCCTAAAAACCCTAATCCATTAATTCTTCCGTACTGAGCCGTCGCTGTCAGCTTGGAAAGGACGCCAGTTGGAAGAGCCGATCGGCCCTTTGCCCGTGCATTGGCCGATCGACCCTTTATAGAGCCGATCGACCCTTCAATCATAGAGCCGATCGACCCTTTAGAAAGCCCGGCCAAGTTCAGTATTATAAATAGGGGTGCTCGGCTCCCCATATTGACACACAATTTTCTCCGGGAGAAGCAGCCATACTTGCTTTAACCCTTAGTTCTTCTTTTTCTTCTCGAATCGCCAAGATTCGACCTCCAAGTCTTTCTACAATTGGTAAGACTCTCTTTTTAATATTCTTGTTCTTTATTATTGTCTTTATTATTATTGCTTGCATGCTTAGTATATTTTAATTGCTTTATTTCTTGCTTATGCCATATATGCTAGATTTAGGGTTGTTTTAATATATTTAATTGTTCATAGCCGAGGATGATCTAAGGTTTCGCCCTAAGAAACCCAATGGATCTAGGAACTATTTCTTTCCTTCCACCTTAGTTATAATTATCCCATGATCAACAATCCCCCAAGGATGAACATTGATTAGTGCACCTTCCGAGGGCCTAACTCAAAGGTTCTAGGGTGTGATCATCAATAAAGTCTTTCTCTCCCCTCCTCCTTATGCATGATCCCGTTTCTTCTATCTATTCCTGTAAACACCGCACACAACCAACACCCCACATGCTAGAAAGACCGATTCGTCGGGCAATAGGAGTGATAGCGTTTCTTCTTCTGTTGTAACTTGACCCCCGAACCCAATTACATGTTTAGCCTTTTTTCAAAGCTTTGGGCTATATCAAAGTGGCGTGGCGACTCTCAAAATTAAACTAATATTTTAATATGGTTTAAAGCGAGTGTCACTAAATGAATATCCTATTTCGATCCGACTTTATATAATTATTTATTTCAAACTTCCGAATGCGCGTTGCATCGGGACGGGGTATTCACAGTGGCGACTCTGCTGGGGACTGTTTTGAAATCTTTTCAAACTAAGTGGGTCAGACTTTCGTTTTCCTTTGTGGTGTTGTAATTTGCTTTCTTTTTATTTTTTTTTCTTTACTCTTAACTGTTGCATTGCACGCATGCATTTCATGTAAATAAAAAATCTTTCTCTTTTTTCTTTAAAAAGAATTAGATACTTTTACCTCACACTACCACTAGAGTCCGTGTCACACTGCACAGACACCCTTTTACCCTTCGGAGAAGCCAAAGTGCGGGAAGTGTGGTGATCATGTCTCCTCCCTTCCGAGTCTCACTTGGCCATCCACTCATCGGTGCGCTTCGCCACGGTGGGAACCTAAAACCTAACCCTTGCGTCACCCACTTTTTTAGGAATACACTCCATATGACCGGTTGGTTTGACTAGCTTTTTTATATAGACAATTAATGGGGTCTTTACGTTAAGTCACCACGAACCAAGGATAAGTCAAGATCTATCGAGAGATTAAAAGCACTAAAAAATTGATTTCCTTTCAAAGGACGTGCTATGTGAGAACGAGTTATATATTGTTAAAGGATCTTGGCCTATCATTGGTTTGCAGTACTTTTCATAAAAATCACATTGACTGTCTATACGAGAAGGTTAGTCGTTAGGATTCACCACTTTAGGATATTTAGTTAGTTGCGAAAAAGGGGTATCCCTTCCAACCTTTGTAGGACTAAAATGTACCAAGCTTTTGTAAATAAAAATTTTTTAAGCTAGTACACTGCATTGAGTCAACCCCTCTCCTAAAACCGAGTCTTTTCTGATACCTCCGCAGAGCTAAGGTCGGGCCGCGTTCTTCATTCAACAATGACAACCTTGCCTCCCACTACTCCAAGCGCACCTGCTGCCTCTGCAACCAGTTCTACGCCAGTCACTTCAATGGAAGGTCCTGTCAACCCCGACTTCAATGACATTCCGCCTGCTCTGCATGCCTACTTTGCCGGTTTAACCATGAGGGTTGAGAAACTTGAAGAGCAGAATCGCACTTTGAAGAACCACAATCAAGAGCTGAAGGATCATTTTGTTGAGGAACTCAGTAAAAGGGGACATAAGGTTATCTTGATGGGGAATGAAGTGGTCGATGTTGAAGATGAAACTGTCAATACCCCTAATCCCGCCAATCTCAATGCACCTACCTTCCCTCTACCCAACTATGTTCCAAACAGCTACAATAACGTTCCACCACCTGTTATGTATGGGAGCTCAAGTAAATCCAAGAGACCCTATCAACCTCCTGCCAACACACCCAAGGATCACTTTGCTAATCTACCCCCTCCCACTTTACCCTTCAATTATTCCGGCCACCATATCCCGACCTACTCCACCTCCCCTACCATCACTCAACCCCCAGTCATGCAGAATTCCAACATTGCTACGGACCCGACTGTGTTAGCGTTGATTGAACAAGTGAAGGCATTGACCGAGCAAATGGGAAAGCAAGGTGTGTCCCCCATCAAGATGCTTAACCCGAGCAAAGTTGCACCCCTACCTCAAGATTTCAAGATGCCCAAGATGGCTATGTTTGGAGGAGTTACTTGCCCGAAGACGCATTTAGACAGCTATACGTTGGCAATGAGGGCCAAAGACTGTACACCCGAGCAGATGGCGAGAATGTTCCATAGCACATTGGAAGGGGCTGCTCTCCGTTGGTTTCTAAAGTTGAACGAGGAGGAAAGGGACACATGGGACAAAGTTAGTAGGGTGTTCTCTGAAAAGTATCAAGCAAACATGGATTGGCAAGTGAATAGAGCTGATTTGGAGCACACGCTTCAAAAGAATGGAGAATCGATTTATGACTTCTACAAACGTTGGAATGATAAGTTGAGCGAAATTCAGTATCCGCCCAAGGAGAATGAACAGAAACAGATTTTTTACAAGTGCTTGTTGCCCGGACATAAGTTGGCAGTTGGTAATGGTTACTTTCCCAATCTTAGGGAAATGGTGGATTCGGGCGTGCGTTATGAGAGTGGCATCACCGGAATCACTCCACCAAAGGACACTGGGGCTGCTAGTAATTCATTCCGCTATAGAGCTCCCGCAAATACCGCAGCAAAGAAAGAGCCCGTGGGGCAAGTAAATTATGTGCAAGGGGAAGCTGCTTTGGATGTTCAAGCCGTAATGAGGGGAAATAACAGTATTCACCGCGAGAGGGACGTATTTGATGATTTCGGAATGCCAATGGGCAAGGTTTTCGAAGTGCTAGTGAAAAAGGGCTTGGTCAAGCCGCTTGAGAATTATGAACCGTTAAACCCGAAGGAAGGCTTGGATGCTTCTAAGTATTGCCACTACCACAAGTACAAGGGTCACACTACTGATTACTGCCTTCAGTTCAAACGTTTGGTACAAGACTTGATTCGGCAAGGTAAAGTGGAGAAGCCGAAGTCTCCAAACGTTGTGGGGAATCCTCTCCCTAACAACAAGATCCACATGGTGGAAGGTAATTTTATCAGCTTGGTAGAGATGGAAGATGCTTTTGAGAAACTGGGCATCGACGGAAGATGTATTCTCGGCTATTGTCGAAAGGGATTGTTCGTGCCGAAATTCTCAGAGTATCTTTGGTTTTGCTTTGAAAAGAGTGTGCGAAGCTCATCATTGAAGGGAAGGTAGAAAATCCTAGTAAGATAGTTGGTAGTGATATTGCTATGGTAGAGAAAGACCTCACGATCCGGTCGAGTGCTGTTGTGACGGACGGTGAGGCGGTTGTGTCGGTTGTAATTTGAGTTCAATTTATAAAGAATTTTCTTGTTATATCTTTGTCTTTTGAGGAACTGTCTAGAGAAGTTGCCTCGTTAAATGGTGATTATGTGGAAGAGAGTCCTAAACCTCTCTCGTTGGCTGAAATTCACGCAGAAGTATCCGATATGGAGAAGAATAGGGTTAATCTACTCACGAGGTCCGGAAAAGGTGTATCAACCGAGAAGATAAAGGGGCGAAGAAAGTGTTTGGTCCGAAAGCTGAAGTAGTGAACCACGATAAAGAAGACCCTATTCTCACGCAGTGAAGCTAACTCAAGCCAATATATCCTTATGGTCCTTGCTAACGTCCTCGTATGCCCATAGGATGATGTTGGAACGAGAATCTTCTTTGCGACTTTGGTGCCGTACGATACTGAAAGCCAGAAGATGTAACGCAAATGATCGGCAACATACACTTTGGGAATATCATTACATTTTCAGAGTTGGACATGCCGGAGTTTGGATCGGATCATAATGAACCACTGCACATCACTATTGAAGTCAACGGAAAAAGGTTGCCACGTATTTTCATAGATAACGGTTCCGCGGTGAACATACTGCCTTCTAGGATGATGGACGTCCTTGATCTAAGTCCCACAGATTTGAGACCTTCAGTTCATTCCGTGCGGGGATATGATTCTACTAGCCGGTCAGTGTTGGGAATAATCAGTTTGCCCCTTACTTGCGGGACCACTACTATGATTGCTGAGTTTCAAGTCATAGACATACCTTCCACCTTCACCATCTTCTTTGGGTAGGCCATGGTTGCATCGGATGAATGGAGTCCCTTCCTCATTGCATCAATGTGTGAAATTCCGATCGGGCGATCAAGTGACGATTATTTACAGCGATCTGGTAACATCTCAAGGAACAAGCACTGGGGGAAAGCCAGTCCTGCAGATTCAGCACGAAGAGGGTAGTTCTATGTTCAGCGGTTTTCAGCTAATAGCACAAGCACAAGTTTGCGCGGTGGACCTCACAAAGACATCGGACAGAGTACGGCCAGCTATAAGAATGATGAGAAACATGGGATTTGTACCAGGACTGGGTCTTGGCAGTCATCTCCAAGGACCCACGAAAATAGTGGAGGCTATTGATCACCGCAGCTACCAAGGTCTAGGCTACGTCCTTACTCCCGAAGATAAAGCCGAGATGGAAAGAATTGAATACATCAAAAGGGTGAAGCTGCCCTACCAACAGCGAGAGATGAGGCCATACCGCCTTTCCCTCAATAGTTACTTTGTCAAGGAGGGTGAAGAATTCTCTTGCATGGAGTTTAGTGAGCCGTGGTTTGATCATACGGGCGAGGCTGCGAAGGGTTTCGAAATTTTCGGGGATACGAAGTTGATAGGTCGAAGGCGAAGACGGTTCTCATGGATCCACGCCGGAAGAGAGGCAAGGTTGTCACGATCCAGGCCGGTGCGTCATCAAGACCGAAGATGGGTTGGCCGATCAGCTAGGGCGGTATCTTTGGATGAGCCGATGGTTGAGAACATTGCGGTTTCGAGAGGATGCGAGAAGAGTGGGATGGTCGAGAACATGTTGCGGCATTTGGGAATACGAATATAGAAGACGATATGGTTGCGATCATTAGGGCGAAATGGCGGATGATACGGATCCAAGGACGTTGGTGACACCCATGGTTGGAAAGTGAAGAATTGGTGCGTATTTGGCGGACCCGTAGCCACGAAGGAATACATGGTTGAAGAGTGGGGTGATGCCTCCTCCGTCGAGTCTCCCCTGATTCCCCCAAGTCCTCTGTTTCTTGAGTCATCTGTTTTGTTTGAGTCGATGTGTTTTCTTTTGAGTTTGAGTCGTCTTCCAAGTCGATGACCTCACGTCGAGGAAGACTATGAGTTAGTTGCAAATGTTGTTTTCCCTTTCGCTATGAATGAAAATCTAGATCTTTACGAGTATCCCCTCATAGCCAATCTTCTTAATGATAAATTAACTAAAAATAATGCTCAACTTAATCAAATTAACTTAGTTAATAATGACTCATTAGAAGAAGCGGACACACTAAACAATGAATACATAAAAGAAGTTTCTAAGCAAGTTATCAATCAAAAGGAAGGTCGGGCCCAAGGCTGCCGATGAGGTGTTATCATGTATTAATTTGGGAACGGAAGAAGAGCCGAGGAGACACGGATTGGGAGCTTCTTCGAAGGGACTGAAAGGGAAGCGTTGATTGAAATTTGCTTAAGGAGTATTCGGATGTGTTCGCATGGTCATACAAGGATATGCGGGGCTGGATAACTCGATAGTGGAGCACGAGAATACCGCTAACACCGGACGCCAAGCTTTGTCAAGCGAAATTGCGTCGCATTAAGCCGAGAATGGTCTCTGCAAGTTAAAGAAGAGATAGAGAAGCTCCTCCGAGTGGGTTTTATCGAGTTATTGAGTATCAGACGTGGTTATCTAATATTGTGACGGTCGATAAATCGAATGGCAAGGTTAGAGTTTGTGTTGACTTAGAGATCTCAACAAGGCTAGCCCGAAGGACGACTTCCCCGCCCAATATCGACATGCTAGTAGATGCCACTTTGCTAACTACGAGGTCAAGTCTTTTGTAGATGGTTTCGCGAGGATATAATCGGATCAAGATGGCGGGCGGACCAAGAGAAGACGGCTTTCACTACACCATGGGGAACATCTTGTTACCTTTGTAATGCCATTCGGATTGAAAAATGCGGGGGCTACATACCGGAAGAGCGGTCACGGCATTATTCCATGACATGATACATAAGGAGATTGAGGTGTATGTCGACGATATGATCATTCATTCCAAGGGTCGAGCGGTCGGCATTTCATTGATTTGAGGAAGTTCTTCGACGAGTGCGTGAGCACGCAATGCGTTTGAATCTGCCAAGTGTACATTTGGGGTTATTCGAGGAAAGGTCTGGGCTACATGGTCACCGAACGAGGATTGAGGCGAGATCAAGGAAAATTCAAGCCATCATGGAGATGAAGCCACCACGCACGAAAAGGAAGTTAAGGGATTCATGGGACGGTTACGGTACATCGGCCGCTTCATTAATCAATTGACCACTATGTGTGAACCGATTTTCGAGGCGATGAAGAAGACCGCAAGTATAGATTGGGGAATTTGGAAGTGTCAAGAAGCCTTTGAGGAAATCAAGAGATACTTGGTCAATCCCCTATCCTTCGCCCCCACATTCGGAGAAACCGTTGCTATTGTACCTAACGATGGCGATACGGCCGTTGGGGCTATCTTTGGCACAAGAAGCCAAGGACTCTCGGGTGGAGAACGCCGTTTATTTTGTTAGTCGAAAGTTGCAAGGGAGTGAGCTAAACTACTCGGCATTGGAAAAGACACATAGGGCTAGTTTGGGTGGTTAATAAGCTCGAAGCATTACTTGGCGGCGCATCCGATTACGCTAGTGTCGAAGATGGATCCAATTAAGTATTTGTTTGACAAGCCTTCTTTGTCCATGAGATTAGCCAAGTGGTCGGTATTTAAAATTCGATATCACCTATGTCTTGAAAAGCGATTAAAGGGAGAGCCATGGCGGATCATTTAGCGAGTTTCCAAGTACGGAAGAACGGGGGCTTGAACCGGAATTTCCGGACGAGGGGATTTTTAACATTGATACGGAAGAGAGATGGCAACTATTCTTTGATGGAGCCGCGAACAAGAGGGCGGCGGAGTAGGAATCCTTTTGGTCGATCCCAAAGATGAGCACACCCCATCGCCATCAAGCTGAATTTTACAACCACCAATAACGCGGTGAATACGAGGCATGCATAGCCGGTTTAGAAGCGACCTTGGAGCGTAATGTAAAGGAGTTGGAGGTATATGGAGACTCGGCTTTAATTATCAATCGGACGTCTAAGAAGTGGAAGGCTGTTGATCCCTACCTACTGTGATATCGGACTCATATGGAAGAGCTAGTCAAGCAATTTAAGGAAGTGACATTCCATTATCTACCCCGAGACGAAATAGATTTGCGGAACGCTTTAGCTACTGGCTGGCTTCTTTGGTCGAGATCCCTCACGGAATGTACGTAAAACCGTTCGAGTTGGCCGAAGAGAGAATCCCGCTTGCTGCTACGAAGCCTCTTTCTGCGAGATTCAAGCCGATGTCGAGGAAAATAAGGATCCGTGGTACGCACAAATCTATGAGTATCTCAAGAAGGGCGATGTGTCTTTTCTAGGTGACGTGAAAGCCAAAAGTTTGCAGGCATTGAAGCGATTGGCCGGACAGTTTGTTCTACTGGATGATATGTTGTACAAAAGGCACTACGATGGTCTCCTGTTACTCTGTGTAGACGCGAAACGAGCAGAAGTGATCATGGAAGAAGTACACGATGGCTTATGCGGTCCACACATGAATGCCAGAATGTTGAGACAGAAAATCACACGGTTGGGTTATTATTGGGTCACTATAGAAGCCATTGCATCCGGTTGTGCGGAAATGTCCCAAATGCCAAATGTGTTCCAATTTGAACCATGTACCCCCTCACGAGTTGTATAGCATGGTAACCCCTTGGCCATTTGCGACATGGGGGATTGATGTGATTGGCAAGATTACACCGCCGGGAAGCAATGGGCATTGTTTTGTATTAGTAGCAGTGGATTACTTCACCAAGTGGATCGAAGCAAAATCTTACAAGGTGTTGACTTCCAAAAAGGTGGCACAGTTCATTAAGGAGGACATCATGTGCAGATATGGAGTACCAAATGAGATTATCTCGGACAACGGGTCCCACTTCGGCGGAGATTGTGACGGAGTTGCGCGAGTTCAAGATCACCCGGCACAAGTCTTCCCCTTATAGGCCTCGGACCAATGGAGCGATCGAAGCGGCTAACAAGACGATTGAGCGAGATAATCGGAAGACGGCGATTCGAGGTAGGGAGCCCGAGAAACTACCATTGGCACTTTGGGGATATAGAACTTCCGTTCGTACGGCTACAGGCGAAACTCCTTTTGCTCTGACATATGGGATGGAGGCAGTACTCCCGGTTGAGTTGGAAGTCCCGTCTTTGAGGATCTTATTAGAAAATCAAGTAGCGAGAAGTTGAATGGCTCCGCGGCGATATGATCGATTGGCCACACTTGATGAGCGTAGGCTCAAAGCCATGGAACACATCCGAGCCTATCGAGACGGACGGACGAGGGCTTTCAACAAAAGGTGCGGCCACTTAGACATTAAGGAAGGAGATTTGGTTTTGAAGCAGCAACTTCCCAACAAGTTCAATCCTCTTGGTAAGTGGGCCCCTGCATGGACCGGCCCGTATGTGATCAAGAAGATATTTTCGGGTGGAGCAGTTAAGATGGCAGATTTGGATGGCAACGAATTCAAGGAGCCCACCAACCTCAGCAAGCTCAGACGCTACTATGATTAAGCTCTTCCTCCCCCTCTAAATAAATAAATAAAAAAAAAAAAGAGAAAAAAGAAAAAAACGCAAAAAGAAGCCCGCTAGATTGAAAACCCGCAAAGGGCGGTCTAGCAACAAAAGAAAGGGTGCGTTCAAAAGCTCGCTAGATTGAAAACCCGTAAAGGGCGGTCTAGGCAAAAGTTAGAGCAAAAATAAAATAAAAATTGTCCCGCTTCTATCTTCCCTTTCTAAAAATAGTAGCTTGATGAAAATGAACTACGACGACCTGAGCCCCTTGGTTCTCATTGTAAAAGGGGAACGTAGGCAGCCTTAATCGGCGCGGTCCAAAAAATAAATAAAAATCCAATCTGTTTTTACTAAAGCAATAAACTTTTTTCATTCCCACAATCAATGCATGATTACACTTATTTGATGAGTCTAAGCTCGACTATACTAATGACTAAATAACTTGCAAAGAAACTAAAAAATTAAAAGACAAAATAAATAACTAATGTGTCTGCATATGACTGTGGGTGGATACTCGGACATATAAGGTCTATTCCTTGGCACTAGGCCCCTCATCTCCATCCTTCTTCTTCTTGGCAGCTCGTCGAGTCGGTTTCTTCTTACTCTCCCTCTTAAAATAAGGCGGATACTTCTTCTTCAATGGGGGAACTTCCTCGATCGCCTTACCCTTCAACTTCAGCTCCATCCTCTTGGGAGGATTCTCCTCCACTGTGTCTAGAGAAATCCCCAAAGCCTCCTTGTCTACGAGAAAACGGCTCGAAGATATGTTAGGAACCAATCTCCGTCTCAAGTCATACAAAGTCTCCTCATCGGTCCCAAGTTTTCTTCATACCATGTCGAGATAAGCATGCGACAAATGAGTGCTAAGGGTCCATTGCGCAAGATAGACTCGTGGCATCCCATGAGAACTCCATAAGCTTACCATCAAAGCTGAAACACCAACGTCCATTGGAAGGACTTTGGCGAGAATCATCAAACTCGAAGTACCCCAAGTTGGAGGACGGACTGCTCCATGCCATATTGCCCGAAGTACCCGCTCTGCATAGTAAAAGGTGGTAGTCTCAAAAGGCGGTACACGAATCGAGGCATTGCCCAAGTGAAGGCCCCGAATGAAAGAAAGGCCCCAATCTTTGTACTCGCCAATGAATCCTATCGGTATCCACCTCCGCCAAATACATCTTCCACTCCCGTTCGACAAGTTGGAAAGCGGATCAATCTTCCTCCTACAACCATGAAACCAAGGCCTAACACTCGAAGGGAATCTCTAGAACAAAAAGTCGATCCTCGAGCCACGTGGTCGGTAATTTGGCCTTGCCCCTAGTCATAAGCGGAGCACCCCTAGCTATCGAGATACCGTGAAGCGTCTCGCCCAAAAGAACCG
The DNA here is from genome assembly GCA_022495995.1 of Adenophora triphylla var. japonica. NCBI lineage: Eukaryota > Viridiplantae > Streptophyta > Magnoliopsida > Asterales > Campanulaceae > Adenophora > Adenophora triphylla. Next base: position 505,974 of record JAFEMH010000281.1, read on the forward strand.
GAATAATGCTCCTCCCGAACGGGCTGATCAACCATATCCAAGCATCCACTTTGGTAGCTACACCACATAAGGAGAAAACAGAACCTTGGAAAATAAGCAGAGGGCCAGGCAATCCAAGGCAAAATCTGAGTCGAAGTCATCACCATGGGCAAATCTCCCCGGCAAATCACAGATATCTATGTCTACACCTTCAACCAAACCTCTAGCCACAGCTGTAGGCAGGTGCAGAAATTTGGCCACCCTTGTCACCAACGGAACTCTATCCTGTGGAACCGCTATCAAACTAACATCATCCCCTCCACACAGAGCAAGAAAATCCTCGTAGGTGGGTGTAATCTCGTTGTAAGAGAAGTTGAAAACATGATTGGATTCATCCCAAAAAGCGACTGACATGTAAAAGATTCCAATTGGGATGCATGGGCAAAAGGGACCAAACACACTTCACCCCAAAGCGTTTATCAAAAGCATGGCGAACAGAACGAGGTACTTTGGATACCCAAACGGCCAAATCACTCTCAAAATTATTTTGCTTCTCCATCAAGACAGAGGGATGAGAATTCATTGTGTGTCCACGGCAGAAAAAAGAGAACAGTACGAAGAAGAGGACAATAGCGGCGCGAGAGAAAGAAGAGAGAGTTGTGTTTTACAAACGACGGTGACAAAGGGTTTTATATAGGTTTTGGTGTCAAAATCCGTACGGGAAAAGGACGGAGAACAATCCGTGCGGGGAAAGGGAGGGCCGATCGGCCCATCCATCATTACAACCGCCGCCTTTATAGTGAAAGGCCGATCGGACCTTAAATATTGGGCCGATCGGACCTTTAATTTTGGGCCGATCGACCCTTTAATTCCCCAACTTCAAAAAGCTGCTGCAGCAAGTTCCAAGGCCCCACCTTTAGTTCTTTTATTTTATTTTTTATCTTCATTTCTTTATTATTATTATTTTCTTTTTTCATTTTTTACTTTATTTCATTTTATTTTGTCCTCATTTTTGTCCAATGCAGTGTACAAAAATAGATAAAGTCCAAAAATAGAAATGTACATAAATGGAAAAGATTAACTTTTATATATAATCCATAAACTAGTACATAGATCAGATGCATACAGTGAGTCAGCATAAAATCTAGAGTCTGCTCCTACTTTTTCCTAACAGGTACTACATAAAAAATAAAAGTCCTAATGACCCCTACGGGAAGTCGAGGCACGGCCGCGAGAAAATCCGGACGTCGAGCTACCCTCACCCTGGGATCGCTGTCTCCCCTGTGCCGGATCCACATCTACCGATCTCCGAGATTGGCAAGAAAGCGCCGCCACAGCACTCCTCAGCAGACGGGTCAGTACATTACTGTGCCTCACTGACCGCACATAAGACTCCCGAGTGACCTGAAAAATCAAAGGGCGAGAGTTACATCACAGCTAAAGTATAAGTATCAGTATATAAAGAGGAAAGGTAAAAGGCATACCCCGCCAGCGCCACCGGGAGGAAGATGATCACCCCCGACCTCGTCAGCCTCTGTGGGTGTCAAGTCTACTCGCACCTCCCCGTCAGCCATGTGCACATAGAAGTGATCAGGAAAGGGAGGCATATCTACTATCTCAGGAGGTGGAGCAGCCATCTGCTCAGGAATAACCGGATCCTGCTCCCCCATACCAGCAGCCTGAGCCTCCGCAGCAGCCCGCCGCACCACCTGTGGTGATCTCAGATAAAGAGCCACAAAATCTACGTAAGGCATGTCAAGACGAAAGTGATGGGCGGGGACCCCATATAGATACTCCATCCGCCTCGGCAGTCGGTCTGGGTACCACATATTCTTGGGAGGATGCTGTGGCGCATAAAGAGGAGCCCACGCATGATGCTGTCTCGACACTCGCTCGCCCAGATACATCTCATCGGCAAGCAATCCCACCAGCAGTCTGCGGGAAGCAGTAACATCCCGAACAGCACCAACAGCCTCAGAAGCCTCGGGGGTCCAAGGGAAGAGTAAAAGCTCAGGTCTACTGGGACCATCAAACACAGCCCTCAAATCAGATTCGCGAACTGTCTTCGGATATCCCTCAACCCGGTTCTCCTTCCTCCAGTACCGCAAGACGGGCACATCCCGAGTCTGGTCCCGTAAGGTGAACGGCGCAACGCCGAAGACCTCATAAACCCAAGCCTGCAAAAGACAGAAAAGCAGATATTTAAGACAGAAAAAACAAGTGACAAGTAAGGGGTAATGAAAGTGACAAGAGCTAGCATACCTCCAAGACAAAGTGGAAAGCATCGAAAGAAGAGGTGTTGGACCTCGAGACAGTGTCAAGGGCCCGATACAGCTCAGCCAAGCCGGCCCCTCCCCAAGAAATATGCCGCACTAAGTCCAAATCAGACAAGGCGCCCAATAAAGAGAATCGGCACACCGGGCCCGAGTTGGGAAAGAGGGCCACTGATAAGCCGTACCAGAGGAATCCCCGGACAAGTGCGTCCGTCCCATACTGACCGACTCTGTATCGATCGATAGCAGTCTCCACAAGCCTGTACAGCTTCCCTGCGTCAACACCGAAATTCCTGCTCGGGCCAACGCTAGCACCGAACAGCTGAATCTGACGAGCCTTGTCAGAATGTAAGGTCTCGTCAAAAGGCAACACCACATCCGTAAACCTCAACCCGGTGAGGACAGCAAAGTCAGTAGGAGTGATCGTAGCCTCACCCCAACTCAGATGGAAAGTATGTGTCGTGTCCCACCAGAACTCACGACACACCTTCACCACCGCATTACACTTCCGGTCCGACCCATCGGTGCAACCATATCAAAAAGGGGCCCAACCCCAAATTCCACACCATCTCGCGAGGACCACCCTCACCGGCCGGCAACAGCGCCCACAGCTCACCAACCGCCTTAAGGGAACTACGTCCCTTCATCTTCTTCATCTGCAGGTAAACACAGCACAGGTATGTATCATTACTCGCATTTTAAATAAAAAAAAATACTTTGCACATGTATCAATTATTATGTTATTAAATAAAAAATTGTACCTTCATCCCGACGCGGGATCGGAGACCAGTGGATCCATGAAAATTCAGGCCCGCATAAAAGTCCGCCTGGTTGTGCAATAGAAAGAACAGCCTCGAAGGCCGATAGTTACGCGAAGCTCGCCGCCTCCTAGCCTCGGCATTCCCGCCGGCGTCACTCCGGTCACTCTCCCCGGCATCGACATCCACCTCCTCTTCATCATCATCACCACCATTATTCCCACCATTCCCGCCATCACCACCATGGCTGCCACCACCGTTGCCGCCATACCCACCGCCATCACCACCATGGCTGCCGCCGCCAGCACCACCATAACCGCCACCACTGCCGCCATGGCTGCCACCTCCAAAACCACCACCCATACCACCAAAACCACCACCCATATCACCAAAACCACCCCTAAAATCGCCAAAGCTGCGGCTGCCACCGTCACCGTGGCCACTAGCCCCTACTCCTCCACCATAACCATGAAGATCACCCATGTCGCCGGTGTATGAACCCAATGACTGATAATCCGGGCAGTTCATCATGGAAATCACATCCTCAACCCAATCCGGAGGATTCATGGCAAGATTGGCACAAAAGAGATCAACAAATCAAGAGTTTTCCGGCAAGAAACCCTCAAGAACTCGGCGGAGAAGAAGAATTTCAGAAGAAGAAGAAGAAAGTGATTTGGAGAAGAAGATGGCGTGCTCTTAAGGCCGATCGGCCGAATTTTCAGCCAATGGGAGTCAAGGGCCGATCGGCCCTCCCATTTTTGTGTTTCTTTGCCTGATCGAACGGCCAGGATCTCCTCCTGGTGACCCCAATCCTCGTCAAAAGGCCCCAACATCGGAGACATAGGGCCGATCGGCCCTTCGCCCTAGGCCTGACGCGTGTCCTCCTCGGTCAGAGTGAGTTGACCGGTTGATTTAATTTCCCCCCTTCCCGAGGAACTCTCCCATTTTCAAAAAACAAACCCCCCATTTTCAAAATTTCCCCATTTTTTCAAAATATAACCGTTTTTAAAACCTTTTTTTTAAATAATTCTTTTTTTTTTATTTATTTCATAAATTCCAAACATCTTTTGTTTAAATTAATATTTTTCGGGGTGACTCCCGCAAAAAGTCAAATGCTTAGTTTTTGATTCCCACACAATTTTTTCCACATATTTTCAAAGGAAAATTTCAAGACTACACTGCTTGAATTTCCTTTCCACATTTTTTCAAAAGAAAATTTCAAGACTACACTGCTTGAATTTCCTTTCCACATTTTTTCAAAAGAAAATTTCAAGACTACACTGCTTGAATTTCCTTTCCACATTTTTTCAAAAGAAAATTTCAAGACTACACTGCTTGAATTTCCTTTCCACATTTTTTCAAAAGAAAATTTCAAGACTACACTGCTTGAATTTCCTTTCCACACAATTTTCAAAGGAAAAATCAAGACTACACTTCTTGAATTTCCTTTCCACATATTTTCAAAGGAAAAATCAAGACTACACTTCTTGAATTTCCTTTCCACATATTTTCAAAGGAAAAATCAAGACTACACTTCTTGAATTTCCTTTCCACATTTTCTCACACGGAAAAATCAAGACTACACTTCTTGAATTTCCTTCCCACATATTTTCAAAGGAAAAATCAAGACTACACTTCTTGAATTTCCTTTCCACATATTCTCACACGGAAAAATCAAGACTACACTGCTTGAATTTCCTTTCCACATATTCTCACACGGAAAAATCAAGACTACACTTCTTGAATTTCCTTTTCACATATTTTCTCTCGGAGAAGGCAAGACTTTACTTGACTCTCCTTTTCGAACTACGACTTGGCTTGATTCCTTTTGGGATACGTAGGTAGCCCGTCGTGGGTCCAGCCGCTTGACCTACTCCGGTCATCTTTTTGCGACTCAGATCGAGTCCCAACCTCACATTCGCAAAATCACTTTCCTTACCTCCTGAAATCCCTTTTTTCAGGACGGATCCTTTCTTTTATCGTCGACCCCACTTGTCTTACAAGAAGCGTCGCCGAGGGGCTACTGTTAGTACCCGGTCCGAAAAAAGGTAGTCCAAATACCTGGCCCGGTTGATATTAATTAGAAACCCTAGGGAAACCCTAAAAACCCTAATCCATTAATTCTTCCGTACTGAGCCGTCGCTGTCAGCTTGGAAAGGACGCCAGTTGGAAGAGCCGATCGGCCCTTTGCCCGTGCATTGGCCGATCGACCCTTTATTTTAGAAGCCCAGCCCAAGTTCCGAGGTATTATAAATAGGGGTGCTCGGCTCCCCATATTGACACACAATTTTCTCCGGGAGAAGCAGCCATACTTGCTTTAACCCTTAGTTCTTCTTTTTCTTCTCGAATCGCCAAGATTCGACCTCCAAGTCTTGCTACAATTGGTAAGACTCTCTTTTTAATATTCTTGTTCTTTATTATTGTCTTTATTATTATTGCTTGCATGCTTAGTATATTTTAATTGCTTTATTTCTTGCTTATGCCATATATGCTAGATTTAGGGTTGTTTTAATATATTTAATTGTTCATAGCCGAGGATGATCTAAGGTTTCGCCCTAAGAAACCCAATGGATCTAGGAACTATTTCTTTCCTTCCACCTTAGTTATAATTATCCCATGATCAACAATCCCCAAGGATGAACGTTGATTAGTGCACCTTCCGAGGGCCTAACTCAAAGGTTCTAGGGTGTGATCATCAATAAAGTCTTTCTCTCCCCTCCTCCTTATGCATGATCCCGTTTCTTCTATCTATTCCTGTAAACACCGCACACAACCAACACCCCACATGCTAGAAAGACCGATTCGTCGGGCAATAGGAGTGATAGCGTTTCTTCTTCTGTTGTAACTTGACCCCCGAACCCAATTACATGTTTAGCCTTTTTTCAAAGCTTTGGGCTATATCAAAGTGGCGTGGCGACTCTCAAAATTAAACTAATATTTTAATATGGTTTAAAGCGAGTGTCACTAAATGAATATCCTATTTCGATCCGACTTTATATAATTATTTATTTCAAACTTCCGAATGCGCGTTGCATCGGGACGGGGTATTCACAACCGGTAAATTCAATACTCCGCTTGAATCGTCCTCTACACGACCCACCTTCACAATCTCAGAACAGAGCTCCCTCGATCTCAAGCCACCGCCGACGAAACTTCAATCCTTGAAGAGAGAACGGTCCCGGCAACGGAACCAATTGATGTTGCCAGGATCTTCCTCAACAGCAACCTCACCGTTGTAGTCTATCCTCGATATCTCCGGCTCCTTCTTCTCCGACTGATCTGCACACAATAAAACGTTAACTAAGCCGGGGGCGGCTCCGGCGTAAGCCCCTCCGGCGTGAGGATAAGTGTTTGCTTGGAAGGAAGGTAAACAATATTGAAGGACCTGAAGGTGGTTGTGTGTGTATTAATGGACATACCTTGGAATGAAGCTTTCCCATCTTATTTATACCCCTTACCCTCGTGCCTTGCATGTGACCTCCTCACCTTTCATGCCTCCTGCCACGTGTCACCACATCATTGGTCCTTTATAAAGTAAACCCTCAACACGTGATCATCAATCCCAATGCATAACCGTCTAATGGGTCCCACTTGGTAGATATTTATATGCCGCCTCCGGTGAATATCAACTGGGATCCCTCTCTCGCCGGATAAGGTCACTTACGATCATGTCTCGCCTTGCCATCATGTCTCGCGTTTAATCTTTATCGCCGGCTTTCCTCATAATATGTCGCCATTTACTATCTTGGTTTTCCCCCTTCTTAAGGATATTAGCGGGATATTTCCTATCTCGTCTTCCTATGATCCTCTTTTGGTCGCCTGTAATCTTATCTCCTTCTTGGGTCGTATCCCACTTTTGGGCCCACTGGTTACTATCTCGCTAATATATTTGGGCCAGGCCCAACCGTTATTATTGCGTATGTTAGTCATGTGTAATTGTAAAATATGTTAGTTTTTTTTTATTAATAAAGAGTATTTATTCACAAGAAAGTAATGCTAACCTAACAAAAATCGACAAATAAATATACATATATAATACTCCTATTCCACAAGAGTCACAACGTATAGTACCCACTTGCATAATAAGCATTTCAATGCTAAAAATAATCACATCAGTATGAACAAGTACATAAGAAAAGTACTTGAATCTATTATAGCATACGTATAAATTACATGGTTTCACTATTAAAACAAGTAAAGAAAATAATAAGTGTCATATATGTATATATATCACCTATTAGTATAGTGTAGTAATTATAATACACACACAAAAAAAAAAAAAAACAAATTTTTGATTCTTTTTTCTTTCGATGTAATTATATATAATATCGACTAAATTTACCAATGTTCAAGTGAGTCAAAGCGATCTTGTTGTTGTAGTGGTCGTATATGCTGTGTAGATTGAATCGGGGCTTGGGAAAAGTTAGGCAAGGGAAAAGAATTATCTGCGGACATGAACGGTAGAGGCTGAGGAAGGAGACTTGTCGCGGAAGTATTTGTTATAGGATCATAATTTGGTATATGATGAGTCGATTTCAGTTGATCATGATATTGTTGGTGCTTAGGAACATTATTGACCGTTGATTTATCGCCTTCTAACTCTCGATATTTGAGTAAATAATGTTTGAGTGGCTCGACGTATTCATCAAACCCTAAGGTGGTGATGGCCCATATAATATCATCCCCATTAATTGTCTTTCTCTTCTCGCGTTGGCATTTATCAGAGGCTTCTCCGGTAACAAAGCTTATGAATTCCGAGACACATTCTTGCACGGTTTCCTTGGCATCTTTGGAAATTTTCCCGTTCCCGGGGATCACCTTTTTCATGATCCTCCCAACATTTGCTATCGGAAGAAATCTATCTTGTTCTTTGTTGTTGTTGTTGTTCTTTGAACACGGACTTTCGGGGTTCCTTTGACAACTTCCCACAATATTCGGCCCATTTCCAAGCCTCTCATGATCTTCCATTTCAATCTCTCTTTTTTTTTTTTGAGATGTGTGGTATAGTTTTTTGGGTTTTATATGAAATGATGAAAATGTCATGAGAAGCACAAAAGTAGGCATGTTACTTGGGGGACAAATGGCCTTGGCTTGTCTTGTACAAGTTTTAATCCATCGGACTCGCTCTCAAGGCCAAGAAAGTAATTAAGTTATAACTATATACTTTCTCTTTAGTAAGAAAAAAAAAGTGATTTTATACTTGGGCAAGAAACACATATATAAATGGACAAGTAATTCAAGTTATATACTCTCGAATGAATAGACTTTAACTTATTCTACTCTCCGTCCGAAAATCAATATCCAATTTTTTTTTTTCAAATTTGTTTTTATTAATAGTAATTTTGGACAATTTTTGGATATTCACTTTGAAACGGAGACAATATTTATTTTTATATAAGATTAATTACTATTTTGTTATTTGCGTTTTTGATGATTAGGGGGGTTACATGTTCGATTCATAAAGAGGGAAGAAAATACTTTATGGAATACTTTTGTGAAAACCAGGATTTTTCTGCAAATTAAGTGAAATTAATCTTAATGACCCTAGGTGGAATCATTGAGAAGAAAAGGGGTTAAGCGTACAATTTCTATTCTAAGAGTAAACTGCTTTTTTATCCGGCTGTTGCAAATTATCAATATAGCACCCGTGAAAATATTTAATGTGTCATGCGTGGAGATGGCCAAACGGGCCGGTCCGTCCCGGCCCGGTCCGTACAAAACTGTCCGCGGGCGGGACGGATCCAAGCCCGTCAGCCCGTGTATACAAACGGGCCTAAACTCGACCCAACCCGTCCCATTTTCCATGCTCAAGCCCGTCCGTTTGGCCCGAATTTGAAGATTTACGGGCCAAAACAGGTTTTCCAAATTTTTTTATTTTTTATTTTAAAAAAAAATCAGAAAAAATATACTCCCTCCGTCCCAATAAAAGCTTCACTAATTACCCAAAAGGGCGTCCCGTTAGAAGCTTCACCTTTCCTTTTTTGGCAAAGAATCTTTACTATTTCCTCCACTCATTCTCTCTCCTACATTATTTTAATACTCACAACACCATTATAATTTACTATTCACTCCACTAATTCTCTCTCCTATTTTCAAATTACACTCACAACATTTTTTTTCCCTCCCATTTTCATAATTTGCGTGCCCACCCAAAAAGGTGAAGCACTTATTGGGACGGAGGGAGTAGAAAAAATAAAAAGTAACTTAGTATTTAATAAGATATTTTTTAAAATATAAAATCACTTAGAAATAAGAAAATTAGTTGTTTTAAATATTAAAAAAGATAGAAAATAACTAAACAAACAAATGAAAGTATATAAAAAAAGAGGGATGGACTACCCTTTATTTTTATTTAATTTTTTAAATTTTTTATTGACTAGAAAATAATATTTTAGACTTTGTTTATTAGTGTTTTTTTTTTTTACAAAAAGTTATATAAAAAAAGATAGAAAAAACTAAGCAAATGATATATAGAAGAAAAGAGGGACGGGCTACCCTATATTTATTTTTTATTGACTAGGAAATAATATTTTTAGACTTTGTTTATTAGTGATTTTTTTTACAAAAATGTATATAAAAAAGATAGAAAAAAACTAAACAAATGAAAGTATATAGAAGAAAAGAGGAACGAACTACCCTATATTTATTTTTTATTTTAATTTTTTATTAACTAGAAAATAATATTTTAGACTTTGTTTATTAGTGATTTTTTTTACAAAAATGTATATAAAAAAAGATAGAAAAAAACTAAACAAATGAAAATATATAGAAGAAAAGAGGGACAGACTACTCTATATTTATTTTTTATTTTATTTTAATTTTTTATTGTCTAGGAAATAATATTTTAGACTTTTTTATTAGAGAATTTTTTTTACAAAAAGGTATATAGAAAAAGATAGAAAAAAAACTAAACAAATGAAAGTATATAGAAGAAAATGAGGTAATAATGTAATCAATTTAATAATAGAAACTCTATGAATATTTATTTCATAATTATTTGGGAGAAATTTTCATTGTCTTCAAAAAATACAATTTAAAATTACATAGTCTTAAAATAAAAAGTCTTCAAATCTTCAAAGTAATTATGGTCTTCAAATTTAATAAAGTCTTAAAAATAAATGGGTCTTCAAATCTTCAAACTAATTATGTTCTTCAAATCTTCAAAGTCTTCAAAAAGCTTTAGGTCTTCAATATTGTTATTACTTCAAAGTCTTTGAATTTGTTGAATTAATATTCGTCTTCTAGAATCCTTCTCGTAAAAACTCCTCATTGAGATTGTCTTCTTCACCGCTTTCATAATCATCGTCTTCAAGATCTCGAAATGTGTCTTGTTTTCTCAAATCCGGGTCATCCCAATTCGCAAGACAAATCAATCTCTCGATAAGAGTGGGCCTAAGTTGGTTTAGCTTTGACATCACCACTCTTCCTGCAGCACTAAAAGCAGTCTCTGATGCTACCGTGGACAACGGAGGGGTAAGTAGATCACGTGCCATCACCCAAAGAATAGGATAAATATTAGCATGCGATTTCCACCATTGTAGGACATTCAATTTTTCAAAAATTTCACCATCTAAGGGGTAATATGAACTTTTAAGGTATTGGTGTAATTCATCTACACCACTTTGAGAACCACTACTAGATGAGGATGGAGTTTTTCTTTTTATCATGAAGCCCCATCCATTTTTTTAGCAATTTTGATGCTCCACTCCATTTTCTTTCGGATGTTGTAATTGGTCCCTTTAGTGTTCTACAATAGTGGTCGAACAAAAGATATAAGATTGTGTGAATTTCCCTAAGTTTGCTCTTGGACAAAGTGTTTACGGTATCTGGGTCAAGGTCGGGCCTCGCGTTCTTATAAAATTCATCAAACAAGCCACCTAATGAGAACTTAATCCTATGGTCCATTATGGTCACTAATTGAGAAAATACGGGAAAATGTTCATAATATTTTGTGAATTTACTTTCCATTTGCATAACGGCAAGTCCAAACAAGGCATGTGATCTAAATTGCCTAATAACTTCACTTAGGACATTTATTTCATGGCACAAAAGATGGGCGGTGGGATAATAACTTTCCGAGAAAATCTTGGTTGCCCTCCACCCAGGTTTAAGTAAATCTAATAGCTCGATAGCTATAGACCAATCATACTTACTAATTTTGTAGTCCATTTGATGACTCCGTGAGGAGTACCCTATATTCGACGCCTCTCTTCAACATTTTATATGTTGAGTTCCACTTAATATCCTCGGCCACTTGAGGTTTCTTGTATTTCATGTTATAAGTGGCGCATAAATCGGCATAAATTCTCAACCTTGGGCCGGAATTTTTGATAACATGGGAGGCCTTGTTGATGCTATTGGTAACGGGCTTTAGTGAGTGGATCAAGTCTTGTACATATAGATTAATAATGTGGCATGCACACCTAACATGAAGCAAAGCGCCATCTAGGGGAGGATTAAGCATTTGGATCAACATTATGGCGGTAAGGGTATTGTAAGTCGCATTATCAAAGGATATTGTTAAAATTTTGTTAGTGATAACATACTCACTCAACACATTCTTAATGTGACTTGTACATTGCAAAGCCGTGTGGGGATAAGGCATTGTTCTAAAGGAAAGCATCCTCTTTTGCAACATCCACTCCTCATCAATCCAATGAGCGGTTATACAAGTAAAGGTTTCAGAACTAGAACTTAGAGTGGCCTTCCAAGCATCGGTGGTCAAGCAAACACTACCCTTGAAATTTTTGAGGTCGCTCTATAGTTGAAGTTGACGAGTTTGGAAGAGCCTCTTTATATGCCTAGTAACAGTTTGGCGGCTCATTGGTTGGTATGACGGGTTGAGGCCTCTAGAATAGTGGGTGAGTCTCTCATCATCTGAAAGTGAAAGAGGCAATCGACAACTCACTAGTAACATCGTAATCAAATCGACGTCCACTTTTGGGTAAGTGACACATGGTATATTTAGTTGCGTTTGCACGGTACCATCTATCCCTTTAGCTACTTCCTTATCATGTTTATCCATGTGCCTCTTTATATGGGAGGTACCATGTGCACCCGCCGGGTTTAAAATTTTTGAGCACCTCTTGCATTTGGCCTTTGTTTCGCCGTCAATAATTGCTAAATCATACAAATGGGCATATTTAGACACTCTAGTTTGTGCCTTACCCTTACCCTTACCCTTACCCTTACCCTTACCCCTTCCCCCACTAGGTGCACTACCCGAGGCAACATCGGTAGTAGGTGTATTTGGAATTGTGCGGATTTCGTGGGTGACTTGTATATCATCATCGTCATCCTCATCCCCCTCCCCACCCTCATCTATGTCTTCTATGTGATGATAGGTTCTAGATGTATAGTTTGTGTTGGGTTCATTCATCCAATCCGGGATCGAATCCGGAGTATAGCCGAAAAATGGAAGGGTGTTGATTGGGTTCGAGAATTGATTAATTAGATCAAATATAATCTGATCATTACGGTGCAAAAGGGAATTATATATTCGTTCTAAATTTTGATGGGGTACATTATGATGCAAAAGGAAATTATCTATTGAGTGGCGGTTTGGAATTGGTACATTTTGATTTTGAGTTTGATTTTGTGGTGGGGGGGGAATATGCAAATATATCATTCACTAGATCATCCATGATAACTAGCAATATAAATTGCCCAGCAATTAAAATTAAAAATGCAACACTTAAAAAAATATTTTTTGAATTTTCGAAAATTTATAAGGATTAAATAATTTTGGCAACAATTTACTAACAATAAAAGTAAACAATTATAATTTTTTTGTAATTTTCGAAATAAAAGTAATTTTTTTTTGGAATTTTCAAAATTTATGAAGATTAAAAAAAATTAACTACTTAACACAATATTTAACTAGCAAGTAAACAATTAAATACTTAAAACAATAAGATTACATTAAACTCTTACGATGTAATCACAAACTTTGATCTTGAAAATATTTTGATGATTTGGTTTGAGAGAATTCTATATGATTGATTGAATTTGTTTTGTGAGAAAAATGGTAAGACTTCCTCTTCAATTTATACTGATTATAAATTCACAAACAGGTCCGCAAGGACCTCTCTGATAAATGACCGTTGTGTAAATTGGACCAAAATACCCCTCAAACGGATTTATTAACGAATTTATTTGAGGACATTTTAGACATTTACAAATAGGTTCGTGCGGACCTCTTTGATAACGGGCCAAACAGGTCACGGACCAAACGGATATTCTGATCCGCGGGCCAAAGTCCGGTCCGTGCGGATTTCTTTGATCCAAACCCGTCCCATATGAAAAGCGGGCTGGACGGGTTACGAGCCACGGGCTGGACGGGCCCGGGCCAAACGGGCCACGGACAACGGTCCGTGCGGACCTACCACGAATTTGGGCCCTTTTTGGCCATCTCCAGTCATGCGTACTATTGATTTAATTGCAAAATTAATCACAATATATTGTTCATTCGTTAATTTTTTCTAAAGAGCGTCAATAATTTAATATAAAGTTAGATTCAAAATTTCAAATTTAACCCTAATATTTAAACAATTAACATCGTCAAATATTTTAACGTGTAAATTCTCTCAACTCATTAACTGCATTTATGTAAAGTAAAATTTATCGTTTTAATATATTATTTATTCAGTTTTAATAAAAAAAACTAAATTTTATATTATTCCAAAAAATATTATCACTAAACCCATTCCCACCACCGGTCAAATCCACCCCAACTCTTTTCATCTTCCCAAATTCACCTTCACCATCTCCTCCTCTCCTCTCTTCTCTCTTCTTCCCTTTCCCATTGCCCCTTCATTTACATAAAAGTTCTCACCCTCCCAACCATATTCAATGAAAAATGGAGTGGGTGGTGCCATCTTCTTCCTATCCGACCACCAATTATCAACCCATTTACCTCCCACCATCGATCCGCGTTTCGCCCCTACTTCCTCCCTTTCTTCCTTTAATCATCGTCGTTGTTCCAATTTAGATCTGATTTTAAATTCAAAATCTGAAGTTTTTTTTTTCATTTTTTAAAATCCATACCAAGCTTTAAACTCGGATCTGGCTTTGTTATTGTTGTATGACGAAGATATAAGGAGATCGATTTCTCTTCTTCCAGTTGGCTGTTGTGTTTTTTTGTTGTTGAAGGATTTATTATTTAAGATTGATTTTGGGATTTTGTTATGAAAGTTTGTGTTTATAACGTAGCAGCAAACCCGTGCGGTGCATGACGATTATATATAGCCATGCATGTACTGAAATAGTAAATCGAAAGACCAAAGTGTAAATACTACTTAAACATTTCGAAATACTTCCTAAAACAAAACATTCGTAATAGATTTAGCACTTGAAGAACTATCATCTCCACCGACAACAGTTTTTCTACCAAATAGTGTTTCACTTCTACTCGAATCAATATTTTTCAAGTTATCTTTCAATAAAAAATAAAGAAAATCCACATAGTATGCTATTCTCTCCAAAAATATGCATGCAAACCTTTTTAAATCTCTAAAATGAATGTTCAATAATTTTTCAAATTTGCTATTTAATTAAGAGAAAATCTAATTTTTTTTATATTTATTTTAAAATAGAGAGAGTAAAAATAAAGACTTGCTCAAAGAAATTGAAGCTTATAAAATAGAATCACATATCACCTTTTATAATTTTCTAAAATATTTTTTCACTTTCTTTTTAACCAACCTTTTTCTCTCTCCTCTATACTAATTGGGTAATAGTAAGGACACAAAATAATTACAAAAATTTGCTTACAAAATCGTAAATGTAATAATTTTATTATTGTTTTTAATTAGAGTGTATTGAGTCCATTACAAATGCTATCATAAATATCATCAATTAATTTCGTTAGCAAGATTTTGTGGACAACTTTCAATCTGCCACCTAAAAATCCCAAATCAGCTTCAAATAAATTATCTTCACATTTATTGATACTTTTTACTTTCAACACAAAGAGAAATTTAACTTCTTCCTCATAGTCAGCCCATCACCCCGAAATTATGTCTATAAACTAAAAATTAGAGTCATGCCTCCATCTAGACATGGGCAAATCGGAACCGGGCGGAACCGGAGAACCGAACCGAAACCGAAACCGAAACCGGCATGAACCGAAACCGGCCGGTTCACGGTTCAGTCTCGGTTCCTCTTTTCAAAAAACCGTGAACCGCCGATTTTGGAACCGGAACCGGGGAACCGGCGGTTCGGAACCGGGGAACCGGCGGTTCTTGCTGAAAATTCAAAAAAATTCGAATTTTGCCCCTTTTTTACAGCTTTTTAAGTCAAATTTGCCCCCCTTTTTTTGACTTTTTACACCTTTTTCAGTAATTAAAAAAAATAAAAAAAATAAAACAGTCCTTACCTTTCACCTATAAATACAAATTCACCTCATTACATTTTTTTTCACAAAACTCTCTTAACTTTCTCTTAACTCTTTCTTAACTCTCAAGCTCAAAGCCTCAAATCACTCACCAACATTCATATTTTCAGCCATTATTTCATAATTCATCCTCATTTTTCATATTTTCATCCATTTTCATGGTCATACACATCAATACACCATCATGTCTTCTTTCCTTAGAAACTTAGCAAAAAAAAAAAAAACGGGTAGCAAGAACAAAAACAACCAACTTTCTTCATCTTCTCGAATACCACCACCACCAAATGATATTCCCTTTTATGATGGGGGGATGTCGGGGAGAAATCAATGGGAAGATAATGAAGATGAGGAGGTTCAAGTTGGAGACCAACAATTTCCAATACCGCCTTTCATAGTACCATTATTTCGGGTACATTTTGTGAATTTAAAGATGATCCCATAATTGGTCCAGCCATTGTTAGCATGAAGGAAAAATGGTTGAAATATTTTGAGACAATTCCAAGTATTTTTTTAATTGCAAAAATTTTAGATCCAAGGGTTAGAATGGATGGTTTGGAACAACTTCTTACATATTACTATCTCAACTTGTTTGATGCAAATGATCCCCGTTTTCCAAATATTGATCAAATATTGTCCGATGCGAAAAATGAATTTTTAAATATTTTTAAAGAGTACAACTCAATTTATGGTGGTGCTAGTACAAGTGAGGCTCCTCCTCGTCAAACTAGCGAAACGGACAACTCTTTTTTGACTTCTTTTTATGAAAATAGAAAGCGCTTTAGAGGAAGCGGTTCTAATGCGGAATTTGAAAAATATTTGAACACGAAATTTGAATATGATGATGAGGTTGAATTTAACATTTTACATTGGTGGACAAAGAGGGCGAGTTCTTATCCTATTGTTTCTAGGATAGCAAGAGAAATATTTGCTTCTCCCGCATCAACAATTTCGGTTGAGCACGCTTTTAGCATTGGTGGAAATATTGCGAATCCGCAACGTGCAAATTTAACGGTCGAAAATTTAGAAAATCAAAATTTGTTGAATGATTGGGTCAAAGCGGAGAAAAGAGATCAAGAGCCAAAGTTTTTCTCATCCGATGAAGATTTCTTTGATACAACATCGGGAAGTGACGAGAACAATGACACAATCCCAATGGCCCAAATGTAAGTTGATGTAATTTATATAGTTTAATTTGTATAATATAATTTGTTGCTTTGTTTTATTTTATATATTAGGTTTTTTTTGTTTAGATTAGATTTTTATAATTTAAATAAATATTGTAAAATACTAAGAACGAGGTTAAGGCTCCTTATGTCCTCCCTTACTTATAAAATGGCAAGGTTGGTTGTCCCCCTCATTGTAACATTTTATCAATTATTAATAAAATTTAAGGGTACCGTCCCTTTTTCTTTTATAAAATTCATCCAAATTTGTTAGAATCTTAACAGTTTTGATGGCTTAAAAGAGAAGAAAAGGAAAAGGAAGTGACCAAAGTGCACTGACCAAACTTTGGGGTTGCTTGAATTTGGCTATGGGCGGTCGCCCACCTCTCTTGGGCGGTCGCCCATGTGTGCAGAGTCTTTTAAACATTGCTTGAATTTGGCTATGGGAGGTCGCCATGTGTGCAGAGTCTTTTAAACATTGCTTGAATTTGGCTATGGGCGGTCGCCCACCTCTCTTGGGCGGTTGCCCATGTGTGCAGAGCCTTTTAAACATTGCTTGAATTTGGCTATGGGCGGTCGCCCACCTCTCTTGGGCGGTCGCCCACCTGGACAGTTTTCAAAAAAAAAAAAAGGACAAAAAAAGAATCTAAAAACCGTGGAACCGGAACCGGCATCAAGGAACCGGATTTTGGCGGTTCCGTCTCGGTTCCTCCCTTCCCCGGAACCAGAACCGGCGGTTCGAAATCGGAACCAGAACCGGGAACCGGTTGCCCATGCCTACCTCCATCCCCCCCCATTTAGTTTTCTCGGTTTATCGATTTTCACATTAAAAAGATCACTTTTTACTTTAAAATATTATTTATATTAGTAACCATTTAAAAAAAAAATTAATGCACCATTTTTAAAATTATTATTCTATATTTAAATTTTATTTAATTTTATGATAACAAAACATTGAATGAAGTTACAAAATAAAAAAAATGAAATACTCTATTTTTATAAAAAATTATGTCATCATAAATTTAAAAAAAATGATCAAATAATAAAGAATTTTATTTTTTAAACAAAGTAGCTAAAAATCGTTAAAAAACACAAAACAAAGTAGCTAAGTTCAAAGAATAAAAGTAGCTTCCAATTTTAAACCTAGAAATTCGACAATTTCCAGAAATAAGTTTTTTTAATGAAATTTATAATTTTCAAAGTAAGAAGGTTTTGATTAAAAAAAAATGTGAAGGAAATTCTTTTGATAATATTAGAAAATAGTTTTTAATTTCTTGAAAGATAATATTAGAAAATAGTTAAGGTAGACACTTATCACCATTTTAGTTGTATGACTTTTATTGAAAAGAACAGTTATCTCCTTACCTTTTTTTCTCAATTAAATTATCTTCTTGCTTCAAACAAATAAATAAATGAATAAATCTCAATCATCTTATTTGCTTAAATTTGAAATCATGAACATTTTTCTTTTATTTTTTCAATCATTCATATTTATTTTTTGAAAGTAAAAATTCATATTCATATTCTTTTCTTTTTTTTTTTTTTTGAAAAAAGAAAAGATTATTATTTATAGTAGTAGTGGTATTCTTTTTAAAAGCAAAATGAGATTTTCAACTATTAACCCTAATAATTCGGATCTATAAGCCTACAAACATGCATTAATAGTAATTACTATATAACATAATGAATTTATTTTTTAAATAAAAAGTACCCAATTTTTGCCTCCAAAACTTCCCTTACCCCCCCCCCTCGGCCCTCCCTATAGTCACCTATATTATCTTCACATTCTTCAATTTTTTATTTTTTTTAAATAAAATCTTCTCCTTTTTTTTTGATAAAAGTAAAATAAAAAAATGTCTAACTAATGATCATCTATATCGAAAACGTAAGAAAAGTAGTTATAATCTAAATATATATTCTTAAACTTTAGACTAAAAATGAAAAAAACAAATTAAATATCCGCATCTAAATTTAAAAATTATCGTTAATACAAAAAAAAACTGTTATTAATTAATAATTAGAAAATAATAAATTTAGTCTAAAATTTAAGAATATATATTTAGATTATAACTATTTAATGAGTTTATTAGAGTAAAAATGAGGTATTTTTTCATTTTTTCTGAATTAAAAAATAAATTTTAAATCTCATAAACAATTATTTTTTAAAGAAATAATTCAAAAACGTTCAAATATTGCAACCTAGTCTAGACACCTAGTGTTGATTAATTAATGAAAAAGAAAAAAAATTGCAAATTTCCAATAGTTTTCAAAGAGTGTGAGTAGTATAGATCATTTTCCATTTTCTCTCCACCCATGTTCCAAAACCATTTACTAAAACCATGTGTTGAATCAATTTCTATTTTTAGCCCCTTGAGAGTGACATTTTTGAGCTCCAACTTGCCAAATTTAGAAACGACTTTGCTTTAATATATTTATAGATGATAGCTTGAAGTAAGTGATGGTTGCTGATAGTGGTGGGATGGTGGTGGTGAGATGGTTCTAAGCGGTGATGGTGAAATTGGCGTGGGTGTTGCCGTGTTGGTACAAATATTGTTTCCGTCCCAAAAATAAATGTACATTTCATTAAAAATAAATATAAATGTGTTTTCGCTAAAATAAATCAATAAAAAATGTATAAGTAAAAATATTGCTAAATGTCCCAAAAATAAATACAACATTTCTTTAAAATAAATATATATAATAAATACTCCCTCCGTCTCATAAGTCTTAAGAAAACTTTCTATTTTGGGCGTCCCATAAGTCTTAAGAATTCCCAAAATGGAAACCTTAAATCACTATTCTATCCACTCATTCTCTCTCCTACATTATTTTAATACTCACAACACATTATAATTTACTATTCCCTCCACTCATTCTCTCTCCTATTTAATTTTTCACACTCACAACACTTCTTCCACTCATTCTCTCTCCTAATACTATAATAATATTCCTTAATTCCCGTGCCATTTCACTTTTTCTTAAGCCCAATGGGACGGAGGGAGTATATTGTAGCAAATAAAATTCAGAAATAATTAGTGTACTATTTTTTAATTAAGTATTTCAAGTTTTTTGATATAATAACATGTACTCCATCCGTCCTATTCGAAAATACACAAAATGGGTTTTACACGGTAATTAAGGAGATTGTATTAAGGAGAGTGTATTGTGGAGTAATTGTTGTGAGTATGAAAAGTAAGGTAAGAGAGATAATGTGGGGTAAGAAATAGTAAGTAGATAGTTATTATTAGTACGACAAGTAAGTCCCATTAATAAATAAGTATTAAAAACTTTTCATTTTTGTATTGTGCTTTTTTAAATGGGACACCAAAATTAAAATTTTGTAACTTTTCAATTGGAACGTATGGAGCAGATATAAAAAAAAGAAGGTGACTATAGGTAACATTTACACGTAAATATTTGACGAGGTTAATTCTTTAAAATTAGAAATAAATATGAAAATTTGAATCTAACTTTATGTTAAGTTATTGACACATTTGTTGTTTTCCCGGTATGGGTGCTAAATTGATAATCCGTAATAGTACGCAAGGCAAAAAGCAGTTTACTCCATTTTCTAAAAGGATAAATAATAGTAACACACAAGGCTAAAACGAGTAAACTGATTTATTAACCGGCAAATTATTGCAGAGTATCAATTTGATCCACATATCGGCGAAAAAACAAATTTAACTTGCATACTATTGATTAAATAGAAAAATCAATCAACATATTGTTCACTCGCTAATTTTTCTAATGAGCATTAATAACCCAACGAAAAGTTAAATTGAAGCTTTCAAATTTAACCCTAATGTTTAAATGTTTAAAGAATTAACCTCGCCATATATTTAATGTGTAAATGCTCCCTAATTCACACAGCAGTCCTCTATCCCCATTCCTTGTATATTTTCCTCCCTTCCATCTCTCTAACACACTACATACACAACACATACTGACCAAAATCACAGCACACATAGACTAATTTGTGTTTGGCCTCAAAATTTTCGTCTTTACTTAATCAATTTGCTTAATTACAAACATATGAACTGAAAAAAAAATATTGAAATTTCTAACCATTGTAAATTATCTCTAAAAAAAACATTCAGTAAAACTATGCACATCATTTTACTCAATATACATGTTAACTAAACAATATGTTGATTTAAAAAGTTCATAATTGTTTTAGAATACCTAATTTGTGTTTGGCCTTAAAATTTTCGTCTTTACTTAACCAATTTGTTTAATTACAATCATATGAACTAAAAAAATATTGAAATTTCAAACCATTGTAAATTATCTCTAAAAAAAACCTCTATTAATTAGAAAAAAAAATCTTCAAACAGATCTGTGACTTCATTGATTTTGGACAGGAAAATTATCTCATAAAATTACAATAAAAAGGAAAAAAAAATCTATTTTTAAAGATCAATGAGTAAAAAGGCAAAATATATATATAAAACAACATGGTACAAGCATGATATAGGTGAAAATTTGATCATAAACACTTAAATCTGAAATTGACGGCAAGAAATAAAGGAAAATATTCTGTAAGCAATCACTACTCAATAATAAAATATTATTAATTTAGGCAAAAACTCACTAAATGTAAAAATCTTTTACCAACTGACTTTATTCAATAGACAGTCCCCCAACTATTCAATTATTAGTCTCTTTTAACATATTTCTTAAAAAGTTTTTTATGACACATACTCATTAATGGTAAAATCCTGCTATCAAATAACTTTATTGTCCCAAATCTGCAATTCCTAAGCTTTTAACTGACTCTACATATTCATGTACTAGGGAAAAGTGTATTTTCTATAAATTCATATATAGTGACTCATATTGGCAAAACAAGCTGTAGTTTGTTCATTTCATTTCAATTTCCTTAAATTGAGGTCTAATTTGTCTACATTATCAGAGAAATCCAAGGATCAAAGACATCAATTGAAGGCTAAGCAAGCAACATGAGGATAACTAGATCTACAACAATAGCAACCAAGCAGAAAAGTGATGGTGCTGATAAAGGTTTTTATCCTAAACATATTATGCAATTAATAACTTTTCAAAAACTTATTTCTGTGCAAAGTTAATTAGAATAGTTTAGTGGTAAAATAATTAAGTTCGATAGGTTTATACAGAAGATTACTATATAAAATCCCATCAATCTACCTGCAAGTTTTGTATAAGTATTGTGTACTATAGTGTGAGTAGTACTGGCTTTGTGGAAGATATAAAAAGTTTTATGCTAACAAAATTGAGTGTGTTAGGCCCAATTGGTAGGAAACAGGATAGAGGGGGGGGGGGAATAGCCTATTTCAAAACTTTTTGTCAAACTCTTGAAAACCTTTAAAAATGTCAAGTACTTTATCTCAGAGGCTAACCGATGGGACCAGTTTGCACAACGGAAATGATACCGGTTAGAGACTCACACAAATCGGTTAAGGAGTAGGATTTTCAATGAGTAAGTTAAAATGCCATGCAATTGTATTTTCCAATGAAGACAAACAAGCAAGCAGTAACTAGGAATCAACAGGTTGTGACCGGTTGATAGATTATCAACCGGTTACAACAATCACAAATAATGAGCAAACAAACAAAAGAAATGACAGTTGTTTAAAGAGATTCACAGTATTAAATAACTGTTACATCCTCTACCAAGTTTGGTCAAAACTTAGATTTGTGAAAGTGTACTATTAATGATACCTAACTATTACAAATTGCAAGCCTTAGAGATTGAAGGCTGCCAAGAGTAAAGTGACCACTAATGGATCGTGCTACAAGAATGGCCAGCTGTTTTCTAGAAATGTGTTCACAATGTTGAACTGATTTCTCTAGGGTGTGTGTGTGATTCAATCAATGTGTTCCAATCATAGTCTTGTTTGGGAACACTACAAGTATTGATTGATGGTGCTCAGTGTATGTCCTAACAGAGATATGGTCTAGTGAATATGAGAGACTTAAATGCCTTGAACTTGAATGCTGGTAGTTCTTGGCAATTCACTCTTAAAGATCTTTAATGCACCAACCCTCTTCAATGCTCTGGAGAAGCTATTTATAGTGAACTTCAAAATAGAGCTATTGTCTCTGAAGGGGTGACTTGGACTTACAGGAATTTAATGAAAGTATCTTTTGCATTCAATGCCTGAGATCTGATGAAGATATTTTCCATTGAGTAGTTGAAGTGTTGTGAGTACTGGTAACTTTGACATTTCTCTTTGAGTTACTGACAGGTTGTAGGAATATCTTTTCATCATGCTGTTTTACCAACTTCAGCTAAATTGGGGGTTGGGTAGTTAGGAGCAATAAATGCATCAGCTGAGAGAAGCTTGTTGAATAAGCTGGACTAATCACTAGCAATTGAAAAGCTCTTGACCGGTTGACTGTCTCAACCAGTTAGGGATTTGCTCGGTTAAGGGGATGACCAGTTGAGGCTGTCAACCGGTTGATGAATCTTCTTGGACAAGTAACCAGTTTTCAATATGGAAAATCTTCAGGGTCTTCAAGTCCTCAAACTTTGAGAAAAATACATTTGTAAAAACACTGGCACTAGCACTAAGGGGAACCTATCATACATAGAAAAATTCTACTAGGTCTAGTTAAAATTAGGGGTCCTCAATAATACTTATTATGATTGGGATTAAGCAATTCTAAAGCTATACATATATTTGACTAACAATCTCCTCCTAATTGCTTAATTCCAATCATCCTAGGTTAACATCTATCTTAACTCAGTAATAGAATGACTAAGAATTTATCTTTTAATTATGCCACTCCCTAAGTCAAGTGATAACTTGATGTAACCTAAGTAAATCTTATAAGAAATGAAAACTTAAGAAAATAAAGGGAAAGAAATTTTGAATGAAGCAACCTACAAAGTGAAACGGTTAGTAGCAGTGAAGACATTAAAAACATAAAGGAATTACAAAAGACAACATTTAAATTAACAAGTTGAGGGTCAAAGAAATCTCATTGATAGTAGCTGCAACCGGTTGGATTAAATTGAAAGACAAATACTTCATCGGTTACATTCTATTCTTCAGCAGCAGGGTCATCGATTGAGGCTTTGTCTTTGGAGTCTGCTGGTGTAGCCGATGAGATTGACGGTTCAGACTTTGATTTCTTGGCCGCTTTCTTCTATTCCTTATCATCTCTCTTCCTCTTCTTCTTGGCTGACTTCTCAGACTGATGATCGGCTAGCATCTTCTTCAAAAGCTCATTTTCAGATTTAAGTTTAATCCTCTAAGTATTTGTCTTTCTGAACAGAGAGGCTTGATCATCTAGCTTTTTCTCTGCTTCTTTAAGCTTGAGATTTGTCTTCTTTAATTCATCAGTTGCCAGCTTCAGGTCTGCTTGAACGGTTGTGACAAGATTTAACAACTCTTGGTTTGAATGGGTGGAGGCACTGAGTTTGGTAGCAAGATCGGTTATGGTTGCATCCTTGTCAAGGAGGTCAGCTACATATTTAGCCAAATCTTTAGCATAACCATGTTCCATTCTGTCTAATCTCCTATTCTCCTCCTCCTGATTGGGCTTAATCATTCCAGCCATCAGGGCATTATACAAGTCACACAGATCACGAACAACAACCGGTCTAGCAAGATCTTCTTCAGTAGCCAGTTGAGCAGCATCGGTTGAGGGAGAGGGAATGATGTCATCATCAAAAGAGTCATCACTGATGAACCGATGGGAATAGCAAAAGGGTCGATTGAGAGTGCAACAGGAGCATCGGTTGAAGGATCGGTAGGAGCATCGGTTGACACTTGAACTGGAATAGGAATTGAAGGAGATGAAGGATCAGCTGGAGGGCTAGCTTGACCGGCTGAAGGGATTGCAGATTCTTCATCGATTGAGGATGAATCATAGGAGACCAAGGAAATAAACCCATTGTTTTCAAGGCTTAGAGAAATTGCACATTCAATAATAGGAGCCTCTTCAAAAGCTGATACAATCAACTCAGTAGCCAAGGGAGAAGTAGATATGGCTTTCTGCCTGAGCTTGATCACTTGAATAATCCTTAAAAGATTTAGAATAAGGAAGGCATGTCGAATATTGCTTTGAGGTCTGACTTTCCCATCATCTTTCCTGA
Source organism: Adenophora triphylla var. japonica (assembly GCA_022495995.1). Lineage (NCBI taxonomy): Eukaryota > Viridiplantae > Streptophyta > Magnoliopsida > Asterales > Campanulaceae > Adenophora > Adenophora triphylla. Next base: position 530,624 of record JAFEMH010000281.1, read on the forward strand.
CCGATAACCTTGGCACTTGAGGCATAAATCCTACCATCTTGGTCACTTCAAAAGACCATTTAAAGATTTTCAAGTCCAATACCTTGGTCATCCGGTTATTCAAGGCCAAATATTTGATGTACAAGATATTGGTTGATAAAGAGAACTCAACCGGTCTGGGCAGACGGTTAACAGGATGACCGCCAATGTGGAGGGATCTTGGCTGGTGCATTTTCATTTTCAAGGGATTATAGATGGGCTTTTGCTTTACTGGAAAGGAAGAAATCAACTGTTGATCAGCTTTGCTAGGAATAATTCTTGCATCCTTAGCCGGTGCAGCTCTTCTCTTCAACCGAAGAATAACTGGGGCCACATCCATACTGGATTCACAAGTTAGATCAGCCTTTAGTAAAGGAGTAGGCACCGGGATTGACTGAAGGCTTGATCGACTTACAATCCTCTCATGAGGCTCAAAGAAAAGCATCCCGTTTGGTAACCGGGGAATAGAAGCTTTTGTAGTGAAATAATTGAGCGAAGACATTAAGTCTTTTTGATCATGAGTAAAGTCAAAACGGTTAGTGTTATGCCCTAGGCCTATAGTTGATAGACCTATATGTTGACATTATTTATTATTATATGAAAAGTTTATTATTTGATTATTATATATTTTGCATATTTATTGTAATAATCTCCGTCCCTAATTATTAAGTGAATAATTAGTATAATTGTTAATGGATAATCATAAGATGATTATATGCATAGAGATGCACAATAAAATTATGGGTACTTGTTAGTGAACAAGTGACTGGACTTGACCCGTATGAGATTTATGTCATGGTCAAATGTCATAATTAAATCTCATATGGCCACTTCATTTAGTCCCTAGACCTGAGATTATCATGACCTTACATATGATGAAAGTTACGTTCGATTTTAGTCAAACGATATCTTAACATGATATTTATAAAGGCTATATTTGGCATGATCGGATTCATGATGGGAAGGATGATAAGTCAAGATGGAATTTGTCCCTCGAAAGAGAGATGTTTTGCTTGGGCCCCTCGATGTGTGATAATGATGAAAGTGTATAGCCATACCCCAATGCGATTGGATTATCATTATACTCAATATCGAGAAAGCATTGAACAAATACAAGTTGACGTGGACCATGACTTGTGTTCAATATAACATCGTGAGACAAAGGGAGAAATGGAAGTGTATCATTGGAAATGTGAACTCTTACGTTATATTAATTGGGTAGACATAATGGCTTGCTAGAGTCCGCTTATGTTTTATGAGGGTCGATATGATTAGGCTCATTGCCAACATAATATAATCCTATTGAGACACACACAATTGAAATGAATTGGTTAAACCAAAGGTAGAAAATTGAGAGTTCCTGATCTGGCTTAAGTAGTAGCGCGACGGACCTAGCCAAGTGGCAAAAGTCATCGCGCGACAGATCTTGCCCAGAGGCGGTTTACAGCCTTGTTTCCTAATACGATTAGGGCACAAATATTATACTATTGTAGTATAAATATGAGGTATGTGAACAGCCGAAAAAGATGAATTTTTGAAAAGAAAAATCACCATAAAGGTTTCTCAGTTTCTCTCTAAGGTTTAAGGATCTAGCAATCCTCAAGAACCGTTATTGGTTCATTCAAAGGTGTGGATACTACTAGAGGGTCTTCGCTCGTATGACGATTAAGGCCTAGATTTCTAATCTGAAGATTCAATTTTTTGAAGATCGAATTTTGTGATTCAAAATCACATTGATAAATTGTTCGATAGCTCAAGAACGGAAAGCAATTATGGTTGGTAAATTCTATTTCATAGGAATTCAATTTAATCGTATAGAACGGATCTTAGGGCTCTTGGGTTTTGTGTTAATTGATGCTTAATTCCGCTGCGCATGGACCCATAAAACCCAAAAGTGGTATCAGAGCCCCGTTCGTATGGTTAAGTTTGAATTAACATGCTAGAAAAGTGATATAAATTATTTATATGTTCCTTGCATATTTTGTATGAGGTAGAATTTTAATTGTTTATGTGAAACAATATGAAAAATCGTTTTCTCGTTATGTTGAATTAAATCTGTTAAAAGGTTGTTTTATATGATTTAATTGCTTTATGATTGGAATTGATTGAAGCTGGAAAAATCTGCAAGTCTGGCAACTCTAGTCACGTGACAGAGTTGGCCATGGGCAGTCAGATGGGCTCGTCCGGTCTTATGACGGATCCGGCCTTCTGGAAGTTTCTGTCACACGACGAACATAGCCAAGTCAGAGCAGTTTTAGTTTGTTAAATTATGATCTTCTGCTATTTTCTGTTTTAATCTGGTTGCTGTAAATTTCTGGAAATTGAATTTATAAGGCTATGCTAGATTAATTCAAGGTTTATGCATGCTTAGTTAATTAAAATATAATTTATGTTAATTGTTGCGATGCATGAATTATGTGTTCTTATGTTTTAAGAGCTTTGTTAAATGTTTAGTTGAAACATTGAATTATGGTTATCTGATTGTTTATAAGAAACAAGTCAGTTTACAAGTATTGATCATGTTGCAAATCAGAGCTGGTATTGTAATTGTGCATGTCTAGGAGAGTTCTGTCGAATGAGAGATTTGGTACTTAAGTAGTCCTTGTGGCTCACCTATTTTCCTGGGAACTTACCTGGTGCGCGATTATGATTATCTTTGCTGATATCCTTATAATCTGCCTTAAAGAACCTTCATTTAACTTTTAAGTTCTTTATGCCAATCCATGATTAAAACACTTGAGACCACTCGGATAGTTTGGGTGGGCTCGCCATAGCGAGGTACTTTGATTCTATTCGTTGTGCGAGCAAGATGAGGAAATGGTGGTTCCTATACGTTTAAAGTGGATGAACTTAATTGGGTTATCAAAATGGTTTTGGACCCAAGGCATAAGATGAGATTAAAATATGCTGTCTTAAATAAATCTCATACCTAAGTTGCAAAATCAACATCTGAATAGCCAATTAGTGTAAATGATGAATCTTTTGGGTACCACAAACCTAAGTTAGCAGTTCCCACAAGATATCTAATTATTCTCTTAACAACTTGAAGGTGAGATTCTCTAGGATCGGCTTGAAACCTAGCACATACACATACGGCAAACATGATATCTGGCCTACTAGCGGTTAAGTAAAGTAGAGATCCTATCATACCTCTGTAGTGTGTCATATCTACTTTCTTACCGGACTCATCTTTATCAAGGTGTACATTGGTGGCCATTGGAGTGCTTTGAGGATGAGCAGAATCAAGACCAAATTTCTTGATAAGATCATTGGTGTATTTGGCTTGATTGATGAAGATACCTTCATGAGTTTGTTTGACTTGAAGTCCAAGGAAAAATGTTAGCTCTCCCATCATGCTCATCTCAAATTTGCTCTGCATAAGTTTCTCAAATCTCTTGCATAATTTTTCGTTAGTAGATCCAAAAATAATGTCATCAACATATATTTGAACTAACAATGAATGTCCATTATGCTTAGCAATAAATAAGGTGGTATCGATTTTACCTCTTTCGAACTTCTCACTAAGTAGGAATTTGGAGAGAGTTTCATACCATGCTCTAGGTGCTTGCTTGAGGCCATACAAAGCTTTGTTTAACTGGTAGACATGATTAGGCTTCTTGGAGTCTTCAAATCCTGAAGGTTGATCTACATAAACAAGCTCTTGAAGTTCTCCATTTAGAAAAGTACTTTTCACGTCCATTTGGTACAACTTAAATTCCTTGTAGGCTCATAGGCAAGAAATAACCTAATGGCTTCTAGTCTGGCTACGGGGGAAAAAGTCTCATCATAATCTATGCCTTCTTCTTGTTTGTACCCTTTTGCCACTAGTCGTGCTTTGTTCCTTGTTATTTTTCCAGACTCACCCAATTTATTTCTAAAAACCCATTTCGTTCCAATCACTGCCTGATCACTAGGTCTAGGCACTAATTCCCATACTTTGCATCTATCAAACTGGTTGAGCTCTTCTTGCATAGCTTCTATCTAGCTGGGGTCATTTAGTGCTTCTTCAGTCTTCTTTGGTTCTTTATTTGAGACCATAGCAGAGGAGAATAGACCATGTTGTTCTTTCATACTCCTTAACTGGCCTCTAGTCATTCTTGGACCAAAGACATCACCAATCATATTTTCTATTGGGTGGTCTCTAACTGATCTCACTTCCCTTGGAAGGTTTTGCCTGACCGATTCTTATCTTAGGGTCTCTAAGGGAGGAGCATAACCAATTGAGGGAGGTGTGACCGGTTGGGGAGATCTGTTGAGGAGAGGTGAGATTGGTCGATCAGATTGTGGTGAAGGAAATGGTAAGTGAATGTTTGGAACTGGTTCAGGTTCAGATAGTGTAAAAGGAACAATTGTAGAGGGGCTAGCCGATAGTGTATCGATTAAGGGATTTTGAACGCTAGAATTTCTGACCGATTGAGGGAGGAATGAGTCATCAACTAGGGCTCTACTGGTTACACCACTTGGAACTGAATGCTGAGCTGGAGTTTGATTTGCATTATTACTGGTGATTTGATTTGAGTTGGAGTTGCTGGATTCACATGTCTCAAAAACACCATAACTATCAGTACTATTTGGAGCCTTGTCAGACTCTAGCAAATCAAATTCATCAAATGTAACATGAATAGATTCAACAATTTTCAACAAACGTTTATTAAAAACTCTAAATGCCTTACTGTGCTTGGCATAACCAACAAAGATACCTTCATCGACTTTCTCATCAAATTTACCTCGATGCTCTTTACCGTTGTAAAGAACGTAACACTTGCAGCCAAATATCTTGAAGAAACCGATGTTGGGAATTCTGCCACGCCAAAGCTCATAAGGGGTCTTGTTGTGAAACTTGTTGACCAGTTGAAATTACCCGGATCCGGCTGTGCGGACTGGCCATCTCGCGTTGCACGTCTGGTCGCTCGCCGCGTTTTTTGTTTGTAGAGTCGCCATGCCATTTTGATTTAGCCCAAAACATTGAGAAAAGGCTTTTGTTTTAAAAGGTTGTTGTGTGATGAGATTTTGAGTTCGAAGGTTAGGTTACGCCTCGGGAAGAGAATAGTAGAGCTTACCTAAGTCGCCTCGTATACACGAGTCTTTCAATACCCCTCTTTCTTTAAAAGTTGTGTGTGTTTATGTGCTTTTAAAAATGCATGCTAGATATTACATTGTATGCTGTGTATTTAAGTATTGAAATAAATTGAAATAGTGTTGGAAGGAGGCCTTACCAATGTTGGTTCATGTCTATCTTCCGCTGGAGGAGGTGTTGATCGAGTGTGAATAGTGCTCTGGGACGGACCGGGATTGCCTCGGGATGTACTGGTGTCTGCGGACAGAGCTTCGGCGTGCCTCGGGTTGGCTTAGGTGTGTGGGGGCGAAGGTTCGACTTGCCTCGGGATTGTTGGTTGTACTCGGGCAGAGGTTCGGCGTGCCTCAGGATTGTTGATTGTACTCGGGCAGAGGTTTGGCGTGTCTCAGGATTGTTGGTTGTACTCGGGCAGAGGTTTGGTGTGCCTCAGGATGCTCCGGGATTGACCGGCAGGACTTCGGGGTTGTCCGGCTGGGCTTCGGGATGCTTCGGGATGGCTCGGAATGGCTCGGGATTGACCGGCAGGGCTTTGGGATGCTTCGGGAGTGCCTCGGGATGGCTCGGGAGTGTCTCGGGACGGCTCGGCAGGGCTTCAGAGCGCCTCAGGAGGGCTTTGGAGCGCCTCGGGAAGGGCCGGAGGGCCTCGGCCTCATAATGGTCCCAGCTTGCTGGGAGGAGGGAGGAGAGAAGGGACGAGTGAAGAAAATGAGACAGGGAGCCCTCTATTTATAGGCCCCAGAAAATTGCAAAGTGGTCCGCGCGGACACTTTTGCAATCCCAATTTTTTGGTTTTTCGGGATTTGAGGGAATCTGGTAGACTTTAAGGGGATTTTGCAATGATGTTGTCACCCTGCAAAGTGGTCCGCACGGACACTTCTGCAGGCTGACCATTTTTGTAAATTCCCAAAAAGTCCTTCTGTTTTATTTTATCCCAGAAGGGTCCTACCTTGGTTTAGTTAGTGGTTTTGGGGTTTTTGGAGGTTACGGGTCTTTGGGATCACGTTTGTGTGAGTCCGCGGTGTTTCCCATGTGCTCGGAAGGGAGCGATCCGAATTGGGGTATTTACAGAAGCCCATCAGCGACGTCACTTATGGAGGAAGTGGGGTCGTCGATAAGATAAGAGTCCTGATCTGGATCGCTTGTCGGGAGAGGGAAGGTGACCGTATTGGTTGGGTTTGAGGAATTGGTGGTATCCTAAGGTGACGTGGACGTGTCGGTGTCCTGGTGTGAGGTGGAGTGTCGGTGTCCGAAGGTGAGGTGGACGTGTCGGTGTCCGAATGTGAGGTGGACGTGTCGGTGTCCTGAGGTGATGTGGACGTGTCGGTGTCCTGGTGTGAGGTGGATGTGTCGGTGTCCTAAGGTGAGGTGGACGTGTCGGTGTCCTGGTGTGATGCGGACGTGTCGCTGTCCGAAGGTGAGGTGGACGTGTCGGTGTCCTGAGGTGAGGTGGACGTGTCGGTGTCCTGAGGTGACCGCTAAGGTCGGTTGGCTGGACCCTTTGACAGGATTCCTACGTATCCCAGATGGGAATCAAGCCTGATCGTAGTTCGTGCGTGGGGTGACCGCTAAGGTCGGATGTGAGGACGTGGTGGTGTCCTGGGGTGTGAGTTTGTTGTGCATGAGGACGTGGTGGTGTCCTCTGACTGAGATTTTGTGAGGACGTGGTGGTGTCCTGAGGGTGACCGTTTAGGTCGGTTGGACCCTTTGACAGAATTCCTACGTATCCCGAATGGGAATCAAGCCTGATTGTAGTTCGGAAGATTTGGTCATCTTACAAAAAGAAGTGTAATCTTACTAGAAGATGGATAATCTTACTAGAAGATGGGTAATCTTACGAGAAGATGGATAATCTTACGAAAAGATGTGTTTATGTTTTACGGAGGACGTGGTGGTGTCCTGCGGTGTGATAGTGAGGACGTGTTAGTGTCCTCACTAGGAAAAACCCTAGATCCAAAAGCTTAGTAGCCGAGAAAGGAATTGAAAAGGCTATGCCAGTTTGTTTTGAGACTGACTTCGAAAATGAGAATGCTAACTCAGATGAAGATGCTGATGTTAGCTTTGTTGCTATTGATGGAACGGATCATGGACATATCTCTCTACAGTCACCAATCTTTAGACACCCCAACTCCATTGACCAGTCAACATACAATGACACAACCAAACCTGTGAGATCTCCTTTGTCATATTTTGATGAACCTATACCTAGGGCAGATAACCCCTTCAACTTCAAAATTCAGAGTATAGGTGGAGCTCTCTACGGTCATTGCAAAACCGCTCCCACTCTCAGACCTCTGATGCAACCGGTACAACAGACCTACCAAACTCAGGCTCAACCGATCTCTACTTATCAACCTGTGTTTGAACCCCGACCGATTCAATTCAAGAAGACCCTAACCGATCTAAGCCTCCAACCGACATCCTCATTACCAAATTTTGATCCTAACTTTGAACCATCAACCTCAACCTCTCAGCCTACTATTGACCCAATGCCCAATATGTCAAAGTCTGAAATGGCAGAGGTGATGAATGAACTCTTCACTGATTTTGAAAAACTAAATGATGTTCATAAAGTTATGGTTGTTGATCTTAAAAGAATCACAACTGAGAATGACTCTTTGAAAACTGAAATAAAAGTTTTGAAAGAAAGTAAACAAGAGTCTGATCAGTTAAGAAAAGAAAATCAAGAACTCACTGAAAGACTAAACATCTGTCTTTGTCAAATTGCTGATTTTGTTTCAAGAAACAATTCTCTCACCAAGACAATTGATTCTTATTCTAAATCCAGAGCTGTTGTTGAGACTATCCTACAAGACCAAATGTCTTCTAGAGATCTATCTGGTATAGGATTTAACTCCAGCAGTAATGACAGCAAATACAAGCCAACTATTGAGTCTGTTACTGAGAACTTGATGGATAAATTTGATGATACTCAACCTGACTTACTGAAGAAAAGTGCTCCTCGTACTTTTGGTGCTGCACACACACCTATCCTAAGGTGAAGGAACAGACCAAGGTTAAGAAGGATGACAAGAACAAAACCCAATGGGCTAAGGTAGATGATCCTAAGCTGGGACCCTATGTCCCACTTGGTGATGGTGACAGCAAAGTTGGAATTAAAATTGCTGGTCAAGTTGCAAGTTTGGAAACCCTAACCGGTAAAGCAACTACAATCGGTCAGACATCGGTCACCGGCAGCACTGCTCCAACCGGTAAGAATTCTTCAACCAGTAAAGGGAATTCCAAATCCATGCAACCGGCCAACAAAGGAAAAACCAACACCTTTGTGCCCAAAGTTTTTGTTCCTGCTCAAACTTCTGATCCTTGTGAAGCATTAGGCAGATTGAATATCAACTCATCCAAATATTCACAGCCTTCTTCAAATAAATGTTCAAATTGTGGATATATCAGTCACAAGGCTTATAAATGCCTCTTGAAGAACCTATCTGGACCCAGTGAGTCTCAAAGCTCAAGTGGTGGCCAAGTATGGCTGCCAAAGAGGAACTAACTTTTTGGACCCAAAAGAATAATGGGGACCATAAGCTTATTGTCTTATTTCAGGAATGCTTTATGGCCTCAACCGATACAATTGCATGACATTTTAACTAACTCTTTGAAAATCCTACTTCCTAACTAATCATTGTGTGAGTCCAAACCGGTATCATTTTATCCGTTGTGCAAATTGGTTTCCATCGGTTAGCCTCTGATAAGGTACTTGGATATTTTCAAAGGTTTTGTTAAGAGTTTAAGAAAAAGTTTTAATCAGGATATTCACCCCCCCCATTCTAGCCTGTTTTCCTACCAATTTGGCCTAACAATTGGTATCAGAGCTGACAATTTTGAAAAATATTTTTCCAAGCTTCACAGCTTGAATTGCCGATCCCAAAATGGCAGGAAAACTCATGCAAACGTGGAACATGGCGACTATTCCCATGTTAAACGAAAACGAATTTCCAGTGTGGAAAAACAGAATAATGCGGTACATGGATTCAATAGACGACAGATTAATGACCGTAGTCAGAGATGGTCCTATGACACCCATCAAAATCAACACCACACCTAGAGCACCCAAAACTCCTCTCATGGATCACGTTGATAGATCTTCAGAACAAGATTTCGAGGTTTACGAAACTTATGTTCCAAAGCCCCGTGAAGAATGGACTGAAGAGGATAAGATTTGCGCAGCCCTGGACAAAAAGGCTATGCACATTCTAACCTCTGGTCTTGACGATAGGCTGTAAAAACAAGTACAATGTTATGATACTTCTCAACATGTGTGGCAAAGTCTTCTCAGATATTTTGGAGGAGACCAAGTGGCTAAGGACAACCGGCTTTACAAAAGTGTAGCTGAGTTCGAGTCCTTCAAGAAGAACCCAAGTGAGACTCTAAAAGAAACGTACGACCGTTTCTGTGAGATAAGCAACTCTTGCGCTTCTCTAGGTAGAATATACACAATGAAAAACCTTAACATGAGGTTCCTCAATTCTCTTGGAGATTTGTGGCATGTCAAGGTTGCCATTTTAAAAGAATGCTGGGATTTGGATAAGACTCACATTCAAAATATTGTGTCAACTTTGTTTTTGTATGAGGAAGAACTCAACAGGCTAAGTGGAGTTCAAAAACAATTTAAAATTTTATCTCTGCCAGCTCAGACTGAGATCTTCCTGTTCCTGGGTTCTTCCATGCTTAACAACCAAACTGCCAATGACTCTCCCTCAACCTCTCAGTCTCATCAAACCCAAGCCAATGTCAATCATAGTATGCCTTTTGAGGAAGAAGATGAATTTGCTGCCTTTGCCAGAAATTATAGAAAATTTATGGAATTTAAATGATCCCAGAAACATGGCAACAAAACCTTCCACTCCAAATCCTCACCATTCCAAAGATCTGGCAATTTCCAAAGAACCGGCCAAACCTCAACCTCAACCGATGGCAAAAATGCTCAATGTGAACTTGTTTGCTACAACTGTAGGAAAGCTGGCCATTTCGCTTCAAAATGCCCTCAATCGAAATATGAATTTTTGAGGAAGAAGCCTTTTAGGAAAAACCCTAGATCCAAAAGCTTAGTAGCCGAGGAAGGAATTGAAAAGGCTATGCCAGTTTGGTTTGAGACTGACTCCGAAAATGAGAATGCTAATTCAGATGAAGATGCTGATGTTAGCTTTGTTGCTATTGATGGAACGGATCATGGACATATCTCTCTACAGTCACCAATCTTTAGACACCCCAACTCCATTGACCAGTCAACATACAATGACACAACCATACCTGTAAGATCTCCTCTGTCATATTTTGATGAACCTATACCTAGGGCAGATAACCCCTTCAACTTCAAAATTCAGAGTATAGGTGGAGCTCTCTACGGTCAATGCAAAACCGCTCCCACTCTCAGACCTCTGATGCAATCGGTACAACAGACCTACCAAACTCAGGCTCAACCGATCTCTACTTATCAACCTGTGTTTGAACCCCGACCGATTCAATTCAAGAAGACCCTAACCGATCTAAGCCTCCAACCGACATCCTCATTACCAAATTTTGATCCTAACTTTGAACCATCAATCTCAACCTCTCAGCCTACTATTGACCCAATGCCCAATATGTCAAAGTCTGAAATGGCAGAGGTGATGAATGAACTCTTCACTGATTTTGAAAAACTAAATGATGTTCATAAAGTTATGGTTGTTGATCTTAAAAGAATCACAACTGAGAATGACTCTTTGAAAACTGAAATAAAAGTTTTGAAAGAAAGTAAACAAGAGTCTGATCAGTTAAGAAAAGAAAATCAAGAACTCACTGAAAGACTAAACATCTGTCTTTGTCAAATTGCTGATTTAGTTTCAAGAAACAATTCTCTCACCAAGACAATTGATTCTTATTCTAAATCCAGAGCTGCTGTTGAGACTATCCTACAAGACCAAATGTCTTCTAGAGATCTATCTGGTATAGGATTTAACTCCAGCAGTAATGACAGCAAAGACAAGCCAGCTATTGAGTCTTGTACTGAGAACTTGATGGATAAATTTGATGATACTCAACCTGACTTACTGAAGAAAAGTGCTCCTCGTACTTTTGGTACTGTCCCACACACCTATCCTAAGGTGAAGGAACAGACCAAGGTCAAGAAGGATGACAAGAACAAAACCCAATGGGCTAAGGTAGCTGATCCTAAGCTGGGACCCTATGTCCCACTTGGTGATGGTGATAGCAAAGTTGGAATTAAAATTGCTGGTCAAGTTGCAAGTTTGGAAACCCTAATCGGTAAAGCAACCACAATCGGTCAGACATCGGTCACCGACAGCACTGCTCCAACCGATAAGAATTCTTCAACCAGTAAAGGGAATTCCAAATCCATGCAACCGGCCAACAAAGGAAAAACCAACACCTTTGTGCCCAAAGTTTTTGTTCCTGCTCAAACTTCTGATCCTTGTGAAGCATTAGGCAGATTGAATATCAACTCATCCAAATCTTCACAGCCTTCTTCAAATAAATGTTCAAATTGTGGATATATCAGTCACAAGCCTTATGAATACCTCTTGAAGCACCTATCTGGACCCACTGAGTCTCAAACCTGAAGTGGTGGCCAAGTATGGCTGCCAAAGAGGAACTAACTCTTTGGACCCAAAAGAATAAGGGGGATCATAAGCTTATTGTCTTATTTCAGGAATGCTTTATGGCCTCAACTGATGCAAGTAAGGACGTTTGAATTTTGGACAGTGGATGCTCACGGCATATGACTGGCCATGCTGAGCTCCTTACCGATCTTGAAGAAGCATCAGGTCCTCCAGTTGTCTTTGGTGACAACGCAAAGGATAAAATTGTCGGTCGTGGATCCATCAAAAGAGGTACAGTTACTGTACAGAAGATATCTTTGTTGGATGGTCTGAAACATAACCTTCTCTCCATATCACAATTTTGTGATAAAGGTATGCATTATATTTTCAATTCTTCCAACTGTTATGTGAAAGACATTGCTACAGGAGAAACCCTACTCACTGGACAAAGAAAAGGTAACATATATGCTATATATTTAAATACTGTTTCTAGTGTTACTAATGTTTGTTTTGTAGCAAAGAACATCAGTGAGAATTCATGGCTATGGCACAAGAGACTCAGTCACTTGAACTTCAAGTACCTATCCAAGCTGGCAAATGCAAATTTGGTCACCGGCTTACCTCAAGTGTTTGGCCCCACAACAACTGCCAGTTTAGGGGGAACCAGATATGCCTTGGTTGTTGTAGACGACTATTCAAGATATATATGGGTGAAAACTTTTGCTTCCAAAGATGACACTTATGATGTTGCCACCAAGCTTTTTCATCTACTTCTAACTCAAAAGGAGAGTGACATCATCAGTATGAGATCCGATAATGGAACGGATTTCAAGAATAATGGCATTACTCAGTACTGTGATGATCACGGAATCGATCACAACTTCTCAGCCGCTGGAACACCGCAACAAAATGGTGTTATTGAGAGAAAGAACAGAACTTTGATCGAAGTTGGGAAAAATATGATATCTTAAGCAAGGTTACCCAAGTACTTTGGGGCTGAAGCAATCCACACAGCATGCTTCACTCAGAATCGGTCACTGGTCAACAAGTTTCACAACAAGACCCCTTATGAGCTTTGGCGTGGCAGAATTCCCAACATCGGTTTCTTCAAAATATTCGACCGCAAGTGTTATGTTCTTTACAACGGTAAAGAGCATCGAGGTAAATTTGATGAGAAAGCCGATTAAGGCATCTTTGTTGGGTATGCCAAGCACATTAAGGCTTTTCGAGTTTTTAATAAATGTCTGTTGAAAATTGTTGAATCTGTTCATGTTACATTTGATGAATTTGATTTGCTAGAGTCTGACAAGGCTCCAAATAGTACTGATAATTCTGGTGTTTTTTAGACAGGTGAATCCAGCAACTTTGACTCCAATCAAACCACCAGTAATAAGGCAAATCAATCTCCAGCTCAGCATTCAGTTCCAAGTGGTGTAACCTATAGAGCTCTAGTTGATGACTCATTCTTTCCTCAATCGGTTAGAAACTCCAACGTTCAAAATCCTTTAGCCGATACACTACCGGCTAGCCCCTCTACAACTGTTCCTTTTACACCACCTGAGCTTGAACCAGTTTCAAACATTCACTTACCATTTCCTTCACCACAATCTGATCAGTCAGCCTCACCTCTCCCTAACCGATCTCCCCAACCGGTTACACCTCCCTCAATCGGTTCTTCTCCTCCCTTAGAAACCCTAAGACAAGAATCGGTCAGGCAAGACCTCCCTAGGGAAGTGAGATCAGTTAGAGATCACCCAATAAAAAAGGTGATCGGTGATGTCTTTGGTCCAAGAATGACTAAAGGCCAGTTAAGGAGTATGGAAAAACAACATGGACTATTCTCCTCTGCTATTGTCTCAAATATAGAACCAAAGAAGACTGAAGAAGCACTGAATGACCCCAGCTGGGTAGAAGCTATGCAAGAAGAGCTATTTCACAGTTTCACTAATTTATTGTCTCAAATATAGAACCAAAGAAGACTCAAGATTCATCCGTGTTTGTTAATCACCCTATTTTATCACCATATAATTCCATCTTCATATAAAAGTGTTAATTTTTCTTGAAGCTAATTCACAGTTTCACTAATTTATTTATCACTCCATATACTCATGATATCCATATATTCCTACTGCAATTTAAACTAGACAACAATCTCACTTCAACACAATAAAAAGGAATTGCAGGTCATATTGTTGAGCATAAAAACCAAATTCACTTGTGGATACTATAGCAGAATATAATCATACTACAAGCAATAAATGAAATAAATGCACATACCAAATAGTCAGTATGCAAGGAGATGCTCTCGAGGGAGGAGCTTACTTGCAGCAAATGATCTTGTCCTAGTTATACTTTCTAGCCAAAGCCAACAACGAGGGCGCAATAATTCCACCTCTTAGCCTCAATACTAAATGCAGAGTTGACTCTAAGGTTGAAAATACACACGTCAAATTTTAATTTTGACACATCCAGCAGCATATAATTTGTCTGCTCAACCAATCAATGTACAAAGGATAAACAAAAACTAAGCAAGCCTTTCTGGATGTTGTAGTCAGCAAGTGCGGTGCCATATTCAAGCTGCTTCCCAACAAATATCGGTCTCTACTGATTTGGAGAGATTCCTGTAGAATAATTTATCAATCTGTTAGGAAAATGCAAATATATTAACTAGCATATAGACTTGACAAATTATTTCCATCATCAAAGCCATAAAGGGTTTCATGCTCTATTTAGGTGTAAAATGTCCACTCTATTGACAAAAGGGAAACAAGGCTCCAGGAAAATGAAATCCCATTGGAATCGTGACTAAAGATTCTTTCTTATCATGTAAAATCGTTTTTTCATGTGAAATAATCTGAAGTATATATGTATATAACTTGGCTGTTCTTGGATGTGAACCATGTTACTGGCCTCAATGTTTTCCATAAGTAATCATGGTCCATTCCGTCTTGGCATGGTGTGTAAAAGATAAAGATAGGTGATGGATGAGGTATTTATTACCTCAGGGTGGTGAAAAAGGATGGGATGAAGGTATCATTTATACTTGCGTTAAGAAAGAGGCTATAGCAAACCTAGCACACAAAAATGTAGGATTTAAGCTTTACCACAATGCAATAGATCTATAGTTGTCTATATCATGGAGGAAAGGGGTATGTTTTATCTGTACCTAGAAGTGGAGATACCGTTTGAAAGTGGTTGTACAGGATGTAGTACATATGAGTTCCAAATTCCAACTAGGAATAGCTTACCAACTATGGAGGAAGATGTTGGAAAGGGGTATGTTTTATCTGTACCTAGAAGTGGAGATACCATTTGAAAGTGTTTGTACATGATTTAGTACATATGAGTTCCAACTAGGAATAGCTTAATAACTATGGAGGAAGATGTTGATGATAAATAACTCAAGGAAATTGATTATGAGTAATTAAGGACAATTTCTGTTAGCAAATCGTGGTTGACTTACTCCAAGAGGCCACATCAGAAATAATTTAAAATAATATTCCTCGATTCACTCAACTTACGTGGCCTCCTGGAATAAGTCAACCACGGTTTGCTAACATTTTCAGTCATTATGCAGGAAAAAGCTTGTGTTTATCAAGTAGTCCATGGAACGTGCACATTTGGAGATGCTTAAATTGTTCAAGAGTTGATCCTTTATTCTTCTTTAGCATATGCTCTTTGGATTCTTTGGACTAAGGCTTTGTTGTTGCTGTTGTTGTTATATACTCCCTCCGTCCCATCTGACTTTGGATTTTCTTCCCCGATACGGGGATTAAGAAATACTAATATAATAAGAGGAGAGAGAATGAGTGGAGGAGGTATTGTGAGTATGAAAAGTAAAATAGGAGAGAGAATGAGTGGGAGGAATAGTAAGGGAATTGTTGTTGTGAGCATGACAAGTGGGTCCCATGAAATATAAAAATAATATACACTTGCCATTTTGGGATGCCCTAAGTCGAGTGGGACACCCAAAATGGCAAATTGTCCTAATTCAGGTGGGATGGAGGGAATATGATTGATGCTGCAGGAATTGTGCTTATCAATCTTCCTCCACGTGGTAGGACTGATCACCTGGCTCCTTGACCTGAAATCAGAACCCACGACTAGCCGGATGTGTCTCCGGCGAAGACGCTCGGGCGTGAGAGTAAGATCACAGTTGTATAAAGCTCAAAATGTATTGAATAATGAACTCAGAATACAAAATGGCAGTTACCTTTCACCGTTTGGTAGTGATGAAGTATTTATAGACAAGAGTGGTGTATTTTTGGGGAGGCGACATGTGCTCCGAGATTGTAGCGCGATTACTTGGACGTGGGAACATGTCTATAACGGTCCACGATTTGTAGGGATGTGGTTATGAGGATTGTTCAACCAAATAAGCCGGCAAGTGTTAAGTCGTCACTTGTTGATTTAGGTCGAGGTCGCCACTCGTGATATGGTCGACCCGACCTGTCGGAGTAGAGCATGGTTCGTACCCGAATTGTAATATGGATCATGAGGTCGGACTAAGTTAGGTCGGGACTGGTAGGTCGGACCATGGGCTTAGTCGGCCCGATACTTGAGATGGGCTTTGGGCCTTGTTTTGATTGGACCAAATTCTTATTGGGAATGTGGAGACCAAGGCCGTTCAGTAATTGGACTTTACTCGTTTGGCCCAACTCGACACTTTTGGTATGTTCGGTGGCCCCCACTTTCGAGTTGACTTCGTCGACTTGGAAGTTAAGAAGATTTTGACGAAAATTGCTTTACTCGCAGTCGATGCTAGTCTTTGAAGTAGGTCGACCATGATGACGTGGCAACATCCTGATCGTTGGCGATGAACGGTTGGAGATGAAGGAGCGCCGATTTTCGTAATGATTACAATTCTGACGTTTGGAACTCCTTCTCGAAAACCGCTTCAGTTTTTAATTTTGGAAAATTAATTTCGATTTTCCTTTCCCTTTCCAAATTTAGGAAAATATAAATAGCAAAATCCCTCTTCGTTTAGAACTTTTACCGTCCTAAAACTCTTCTTCTCCGGCGATAATCACGGGATTGCAGCAAGATTTAAATCTAGTTCTCGGCTTCAGCAACGAACCTACCTTCTGCAATTAATTAAGGTATTTCCCTCGTATCCTTGCTTTAAGGTTTTAATTTAAGCACTGTTCTTCATTTCCGCCATGGCTAGGACCTTTAGTTGCGAACCAGGGGCGTGGTATGGCTCTTGCGGCACTGTTAACCGTAGGGCATGTAAGAATGTGAACGGTGAGTGGAGAGTGATGTCCTTGGATGAGTGTGCCTCCATTTTGACTAGTTGGGGGTTGAATTACACTGAGATAGGGCTGCCCATTGTAGGAGAAATTGAAAATGTGGTGATTGACGACTCAAATGTTGTCGCTTTTCATCTATTCCATGAACTGCTTGACCATATCACCTTGTTTTATGTTAGGGACGTCCAAAAGCCCTCCTTCCTTAGAAATAGAATAGGTTTTCCTGGGAGTCTAGGTCGTCCTTAAGTAGGTCGGCTGAACATGATCATAGGGCCCGACTCCCTGCTTCCTCTTTTGCTTGTACGTATATGGCGACTCAAGAAGGAAACGCCGCCTCAACTTCTTCCTCGGTCCTCGAATTGTCAACGCCTTTGGGCCCAATGTGGTGCCGAGGCAAGAATGAGAGGGGCTATGTGCCCCAACGACCTACCCGTGGAAGGAAGAATATGGAATCCGTTACGATATGATCTACAAATTACGTGGGGTGAATAGGGCGGACTTTAGGGTGACCATCCTCGGCCGAGAAAGATTTTATGGCCAAATACCGAGGTACTTTCACTAGGGATAAAACCAAGGTAGCTTTCTTTTATGGTCAATTTGAGGTGGGTTGAGGCTACCATTGGATCCTTTCATCAATGAGTTTTACGGAGTGTATGGATGCCCTCCCTCTTCAGCTCGGTGCTAACACTTGTAGAGTCTTTGGTGTGCTTTGCAATGGTGTGTAGGCTCTTGGGCCATGAGCCTTGTATGAAGGTTTTCAAAGAGTTTTTGGTGCCAAGCTAGATAAGCATGATTGGGGGATTAGTACTCCTTCCAAGCCTAACTCTCCAAAGTTGTTTGCCACCCTTCCTAATAAACACAACCGCCGGAACTTGCACGTAGTTTTGGTTGAGAAGCGAGTGGGATGGGAATTTCCTCTACCCAATGACGAGTCGACGTTATCGGTGAGGATAATTGCGGGAGCCTCCTTGGTGTAAAACTTTGTATAGAAAGGCTGTGTGCCACAGTCAAGGATGGACCCGTCGGTTAGAGGGAGTCATTAGTGACAACCAAGTACAATTATATTCTAGCCGGGATGATGCTGGAGATGAGGTAGCAGAGCCCCTCGCGTACTGTATTGAGAGGCCGGGTGTACCACGATTGGATAACTCACTCTTTGGGGAGATTAGAGGAGAATTGTCGGTTTGCCGGAAGCAAGGCGGATTCTTGCAAGAACAATGGAGAACACATTAGTGGTAAGGGTTTACTCGCCTTCGTTCATTAGCTCGTCCAATATTAACTTGCATAAGTGATTTTTTATAGGCGTATAGGATTGCTTTGATCTGCATACTTAACTTTCAGCTCGTCACTTGCTTGCTCGCACCGTAGAATCGATCAATTCGTACATAGAAGCCCTTGTAATCGTATCTCTGTATTTATCAAATGGTTTGTTCATATGTAGAATTAATTCGTACATAGAGCGATTTTATTTGCATGCGTGACTCTTAGCCCATCTCGTTGTCTATTCACATGTAGAACTGGTTAGCTCGTACATAAATCCGTTTCGAATTGTCACCCTGTACTTATCAAATTGCTTGCTCGTATGTAGAATTAATTCGTACATAGAACTGTTTCGTATTGTCGAACTAACACTTTGATGTCGTGCAGTTTTGACTCCCGAACAAGAAGACGCCATGGTCGAATTGTTGGAGTTTCTGACAAGAAAAAGGCTAAGAGGGCCCACGGAGCTGTGAATGCTAAGGCAAGCGAGAGAGGGAGGCGTGTAAGGAATAATTTACTCTCAAAGGACAATGCTGGGATGATCCCAATGGAGGAGGTCGAGATAGAGGACCTTCAACAGAGTGGCTCCCATTCCATGAATGTGAATGAGGGAGGGGAGGAATCCAGCAGGTCGCCTAGGCCAAGTCTGAGCTCTGATCCAGTTCAAGAGGCCAATGCTGCGACCTCTGGAGCCGAGATGGCGGGGTCCAGCCCGATGAATGTGGTTGAAATTAATGATGATGCCGTCGAGGAGGAAGATGATCAGGCGTTGAGGACAAGAAAAAGATCAAGGTCTGGAAAGGGCAAGGCCGTCTCCCCAAGTCCACTCCCTCCTCTAGCCCCTCCCCCGAGGAGCCAAGAATCCATAGATGCTTTGATTCAGAAGCTTAGCGATGTTCCCCCTCTCATTGGGGTCAACAGCATGACTCGCCGCTATCCTGAGGTGACGCTTGGTCAAGTGGTGGTGAGAAGGGCCTTGGATGTAGATCTCCTAGCTCACTTTGCAGATAAGGGGATGACTCCAGAGGAATTCACGGCCCGATCTGGGTTGGTACACAGCGAGGTAAACCTTTACTTTCCCTTTCTGTTTGGTCGCTTATTCTGTTAGTTCGACAGTTCACCTTCTATGCCTTAGCCGAGCTAATACTTCAATGTTTTCTCTAATGCAGTCTCTCACCATGAACGAGCAAGCTAAAAGCTCTTGGAGGGCGTCAATTGAGAGGGAGAAGCAGGCTTTGCGTGATTACTCCAAGAAGGCACAAGAGTTGGCCGATTTGAGGGAGAAATACAATGATCTGGATAACTCGTGTGAAGCCAATGAAATGGTGAAGACGAAGGCCCTGTCCGATCTTGCAGCTGCTGAATCTAAGATCAAGGAGGTAGAAGTGGAGAGGGATGCAGAGAAGAAGGAACTGGAAAAAACCAAGACTGAGCTGGCCACAGTCAACAAACTTCTGAAGGAGAAGGATGCCTTCTTGCTCGAGTTGCATGAACAGCATCGACTTGAGAGAGAGAAGAGTCAGAAAGACCTCCAGGCTGCTGTTGAGAAAACTGCTAAGGATGCCTCTGAAGCCGCGGTTGAGAAGTTCAAGGAAGGGGACGAGTACTATGATGCCATCGTGTCTAAGGCACAAGATTTTCTTGAGGTCGGCAAGAGACACATGGCCCGTCGTGCGCTTGTAGATCCAACGGCTACGGTTACCATTGAGCAATTAGCTCGTTGGTTTACTGAGTCTCAATATGATATGACGGCTCGTGGTGGTCACTCGCTCGTTCCTTACCTTGAAAATGATCTAGCTTTCATTGCCCAAGAGGATGAGGAGGATCACTGCGAGAAGTGGGAAGCTCCCCCTGTTCTTGATAGAAATTTTGATGTGGTCTTGGCGGAACTCGACGATGCTGAAGCCATGGATACTGAAACTGAGCAGACATATTCTGAATCGGGTAAGCCCATAGAGCCCCAGCAACGAGAAGATGGTGAAGGTCGAGCTTCCATTGGCGACCAAGCTGATGTAGTCCAAGACTCTTGATTTTATTGAGTTGTAATGAACAAGTCCCAAACAATATCTTTGTCTTTTGTCTAACATTATCTACGTATGCCTTATCCCGGCTTTTTGGGAGGCATAATACTTTTGTAAGTTAATTTCTGCTCAAGTCTTGGCCCGCTCTTGGGAGGCTTTTCATATTTAATCTTAGCTGACCTTTGTTCTCAGAATGTTGTATGTTTTCCATTCCATATTGTATGTCGAGCTAGATGTAGATAATATAAATGAGTCAACTTGAGCCTAGAGGCGACTTGATCTTGTTGGTTTAGTCGACCTCAGACTTGGTTAACTTTTTTGTGAACGAGATTGATCATGAGTCGAACCTGTTCATACCATTGAAACTGACCTAGGGTCTAGCTAATTAGGACCAAGTTGATTAGGAATCATACTTGTTGAATAGGCAAAGGCGATTAAGAATCGAGCTAAGTAAATCAAGGCGACTAAGAGTCGAGTTTGTTAGAACTAAGTCGACTAAGAGTCGGACTTGTTAAGTGAACAAAGGCGATTAAGAATCGAGCTTGTTAGAACGAAGCCGACTAAGAGTCGAGCTTGTTAGGGTGAAGCCGACTAAGAGTCGAGCTAAGATGAACTGACTAAGAGTCGAGCTCGTTAGAACGAAGTCAACTAAGAGTCGGACTTGTTAAATAAACAAAGCTGATTAAGAATCGAGCTTGTTAGAACGAAGCTGACTAAGAGTCGAGCTTGTTGATATTAATGTAACACTATGTTTGATCGAATAAACTGCGCTTTTCATTGAAGTAGGAATCATGCTTACATCAATTCGAAACTAGCTTTAACACAAACTTGAACTTTGAAATCAAAAACTAGAAGTAGTATTTGATGAGGTGAGTAGCATGCCAAGGATGTTTCAACTCGTCACCTCCGGGATGAGCTATCATGTAGGTTCCTTCCTTGACGACTCGAGTGACTACATAGGGACCTTCCCGGTTAGGAGATAGCTTGTTCTGCCGGGTCCTTTTACCCGTTGCTTCGATCTTTCTCAACACATAATCTCCCACTTGGCACGACCTTGCCTTGACCTTCTTGTCGTGGTCGCTCTTAGTTCGCTGCTTGTAGTTAACCATTCGGAGGTAAGATGTTTCTCGCTTCTCGTCGATCAGGTCCAAGTCGATCAACCTGTTGGTATCATTCTGCTCTTGATCAAAGAAGGTCACTCTAGCAGTAGGAAATCGAGCTCGGCGGAGTGCCATGGCCTCGACCCATATGTGAGAGCAAAGGGGTTTCCCCGTAGGCCCCGAGCGTGGTTTGCACGAACCGCCCAAAGAGCAAGGGGGAGTTCGTCCAACCAATTGTTTCGTCGACCTACGAGTCCAGTCTTGAGGGAAGATAGAACAAGTTTATTTGCTGCCTCAGCTTGCCCATTTCCTTGAGGATAGGCGACAGAAGATTTCCAATGTTTGATTCCAACTCGCGTCATCTCTGCTTCGAAGGTGCGGGAGAGCTGTAAACCATTGTCGGACACTATAGCTCGAGGAAAACCAAACCGACACCAAATGAAGTCATGAATAAAGTTGATAGCATTTTCCTGCGTGATGCGAGCTAATGGTTTGGCCTCAACCCATTTAGTGAAGTAATCTATGGCGACGATCACATACTTGCGGTTTCCTCGGGCGGGAGGGAAGGGTCCAATCGGAGTCGACGCCCCACATGTCAAATGGCCAAGCTGCGATCACAGGAGTTTGCTCTGTTGTTGGCAGAGGCACATGGGGAAGGTTGGCAAACCTTTGGCATTGATCACATTCTTGAACAAAGTTGTGAGTGTCGGCTCTCATGTGTGGCCGTAGTACCCCAAAGTGATTAACTTGTCGGCAGCAGTCCCGGCCCCGGGTGTCCACCACAAATTCCACTATGTACTTCGTGTATCAATAGGGTGACCTCTTGAGGGTGGATGCACTTTAGTAATGGTTGAGTATAAGATCTTCTGAACAGGTCGCCTCCTTGAATGACATACCTTGGAGCTTTCTTTTTGATAGCTCGAGCCTTCTTCTCGTCATCTGGTAGCTCTCCACTTTCTATGTATGCCTTCATTTCCTCGATCCAACACTTCTCCTGAGTCCAATTTCTTGAGGGATCATCTATGCATTGAATTTTTACTCTTTCATAGGCTGGACTTTCGAGGAAGGAGATAGGTTCATCATGTGGTTCATCCGAAGTGGCTAACTTCGAGAGGAGGTCAGCTAGCTCATTGTCTTCTCGTCCAATTCTTTGAATCTCCCAGAATTCCAAATCTTTTATCAGTTCCTTCACCAGGTCGCAGTATTTGATCAGTGTGGCACTAAGTACCTCGTACTCGCCTCTGACCTGGTTGACTATCAGCTGTGAATCACAGTAGGCCATGATCTTAGTCGCTCCAAAACACTTGGCGTATTCTATAGCTGCTATCAAAGCTTCATATTCGGCCTGGTTGTTGGAAGCATCAAACTTGAACCTTAGTGATTCCTCATACACAGTTCCAGACTCTGGTTCAATTAGCACTATCCCAGCTCCACTGCTATTCTTGGTCGCTGATCCGTCTGAATAGACCTTCCAGCAATCGACGGGTAGACTGATGGCGACCTAGGATTCTGACTCCTTCCCTTTAGCCTTTTCTTTTGGAGCTCGGTTTGCTCGTCGTCTTCCTTGGTGAACGTAAGCTCGACTCAAGAAGTCGGCTAGAGCTTGAGCCTTCAACGCCTTTCGAGGTCGATACTTAATGTCAAATTCAGTAAGGGCAATTGACCAATTGAGAAGTCGACCGGAACTCTCCGGCTTGTGAAGAATTTTTCTAAGGGGGGCATTTGTAAGAACCACAATTGGATGAGCCAGAAAATAAGCTCGCAGCTTCCTTGAAGCCACGACTAGGGCATAAGCGACCTTCTCAGCATTGTAGTATCTGCTCTCCACATCTGATAAGGCCTTGCTGATGTAATATACTGGTTTTTGAAGCCCTTCATCCTCTCTAATCAACACCGCTGCAACCGACTTGTCTCCCATGATGCATATACAAATAAGGTTTCACCAGTGGTCGGGCTACTTAGCAAAGGTGGAGTAGCGAGGTAATCCTTCAATTGTTGAAACGACGAATGACATTCGGTCGTCCACTCAAAATTTTTCGTCCCCCTCAATGCTTTGAAGAAGGGGAGAGACCTCTCTGCTGACTTTGATATGAAGCGACCAAGAGCTGCTACCCTTCCGTTAAGTCGCTGCATCTCTTTGACACTGGTGGGAGCTTTCATGTCGACTAACGCCTTGATTTTTTCTGGATTGGCTTCTATGCCTCTTTGAGATACCATAAATCCCAAGAACTTGCCAGCTGCAACTCCAAAGACACACTTACTGGGATTGAGCTTCATGTCATTTGCTCGCAAGTTGGCGAATGTTTCCTTCAGGTCGACTACGTGACGTCCAGTCTTAGTTTTGATGACCATGTCGTCCACGTAAGCTTCCATATTTCGACCAATTTGCGAGGCAAAGACTTTGTTCACCATCCTCTGATAAGTCGCTCCTGCATTCTTTAATCCAAACGGCATCATGTTGTAGCAGTAGATGCCTCCAGCCGCTTGAAATGCTGTCTTGCCTATGTCATCCTCGTGCATCTTAATGCGGTGATATCCCGAGTAAGCGTCGAGGAAAGCGAGGTGGAGTGCCCAGCAATAGAATCCACAAGTTTGTCGATTCTAGGAAGGGGATAACTGTCCTTTGGGCAAGCAAGATTGAGAGTGGTGAAGTCGACACACATCCGCCATTTGCCATTTGATTTCTTCACCATGACCACGTTGGCCAACCACGTTGTATGAGTGGCCTCTTTGATTATCCCTGCATTCAAAAGTTTTTGTACCTCAGTTTTTATGGCCTCTTCCTTGTCGCGAGCAAAGCTTCTCAATTTTTGGGGTCTAGGCTTTATGGTCGGGTTGACTTCCAGTCCGTGAACAGCGACCTCCTCCTTGATTCCCCTCATGTCTTCTACCCTCCATGCAAAGACATCATTACTTTCCTTGAGCAGCTCGATGATTTCTGCTCGCTCCTTAACTGATAGCTGCTTCCCAATCTGAATTTTTTGGTCGGGGTAAGAAAGGTTGGTGATTACTGACTCTAGCTCATCCACAGCTTCTAGCTCTGGTCCATCCCTGAATTGTAGAGTCTCAATGATTATCTCCTTAACCCTTTGTCTCTCCTCGGCCCTCAGATGTGGAGCTTCTTCTGCTATCATATCATCTAACTTGTCTGCAACCTCGCTGGTGGTGGCCCCCGAGTTATTGTCGAGCTGGAGGCATAGGTTGCCTATGATGATTTGGTCGACCATAACTACATCTGAATCGACCTCAGTGGTGTTAGAGTGACGTGTCGACTCAAGCATGACCTCGTCATTTGAGCGATAGGTCGACTCTTCCACGTCGGTGATTGTTGACAGCCGGTAGTTTTGGTGACTCGATTGAGACAACTTTAAATAACCATCTCAGCCTCAATTTCCAACTCCCTTTTCTTTCTTTCTCTGAGAACATGATCAAGGTAGGCTCGAGCCGTGCCTTGTACACACCCTACTCCGGCGGGTGTAGGGAACTTGACTCGGCGATGAGGGATCGATGCCACCATTCCAAGAGCGACCCGACTGGGATACCAAGTATAGCGGCATAGTCACTATTTACATCAATCACTATAAATTGTACCTTTGATACGATCCTGAGGGGGTGTTGGCCTAGGTTGACGTCGAGCTCTATCTTGCCTTTTGCATCAATTCGATGATTGGTGAAGCCCTCCAATCTACCATCATATCTCTCCAACTGCTCATCATTAAGACCCATTTCTTTAAAAGTTTTGTAGAACAAAATATCCTTGCAGCCCCCGTGTCGACTAAGAGTCTCGCTCGTCGTACATCCGTCAATGAGACCCGGGATGACGAGAACTTGCTCTCTAGCCGCCATGTTAGTAGCCAATTCATGGGGTAAAAAGCCGATTGCTTCATCTCTCGACTTCTCTTCTTGGAGGCACATGGGAGCCTTATTGAGTTGGAAGATTTTGTGCTTGATGGCCGTGTTGCTTGCTTGCTCGTAATGACCCCCGGGTTCAATCTAGGTTGCCTAGGTCCCTGTTGTCCACCTGCTTGCTGCTCGCCTCCACCCATGCCCGAGGCCTTTTCACGTAAGCTTCGAGTCTCCCCGGTCGACCATTCTCTCGGATGATACGCTTTAATCCCAAGCAATCCTACGTGAGATGACCGGTGTCTTTGTGGTAGTCGCAGTACTTGCTGTTGTCCCTCCTAAACTTGTTGCCTGGATTCATTGGGACTGGAGGAGCCAGCTCGACGGCATTCATAATTTGTGTTCGACTCACCGTAAGAGGAGTGAAAGCCTCGGGCACTTTCTCTGTTGCCCTAGTCCTGTTCTTTCCATTTTTATTATTTCCTCCATTCTTGTTGGAGTCTTTCTTATCATCGTAGGCCTCAACCTTAGGACTCTTACCATTCTTCTTCTCTTTCCTTTCCTCAGCTAGGGCAACATTGTACACCTTTTCAAACAACTCCTGTCGAGTTGTGACCATTCGGACTGTGAGCTCGTAGTCCATATCTGCCGAGGAAATACCGTTTCGGAAGCAATTAATGACTTCCTATCAGTGAGGTCTTCCTCTATCTTATCAACCATTTCCTTAAACTTGGTGAAGTAGCTCATGGAGTTTTCATTCTTCGCCTGCACCAAGTTATTCAGATCGGTGACGCCATCTTCCGAGCTCCTGCAGTCGAGAAGCGATCTAAGAACTTTGTCCTGAAGCAGGTCCAAGTGGTGATGCTTCTAGCAGCCAAACCATTGAACCAAGTTAAAGCTGCCCCAGTGAGTGTGCTTAGGAGAGCTTTGCACATATTGTCGTCCTCATTGGCGACAAAACACATTGTGGCTTCTAAATGTGCTATATGACTCCTTGCATTGGTCGACCCCGAATACTTCTCCAGAAGAGGCAACCTGAAGGTAGGAGGAGGTCGACTATCTCTGATTTCTTTGGATAAAGGTCGAAGAGCAAAGTCAATTCGTTCGACTTTTCCAATCTCCTTCTTCTTTTCCTCCTCCCACTGTTCGAACTTCTTTTTCATCAATAGCCATTCTCTGGCATCGGGTCTTTCATCTCCTGGAGGGGGAGCAACATTTGACCTCCGGCCCTCACTTCGGGAGTCATCTGTCTACTCCTCCCTGTCTCTATGGGAATTGGTCCTTTCGATCTTATTGGAGATCTATGTACATTACTTCTTTGAGGCGACCCGCGCCTCTCGGCCACGAGATGGCGACCGCGCCCGTTATCTCCATGTGGCGACTGCGCCTTTCCCCTCTCACAGCGACCTATGCCCATTCCTGTCTCTATGAGATCCCGATCTCTGCGTTCGCGCCGGAGAAACATGCCTCGTTTCGTTGGCCGTTAACCGAGTCCTCAAATCGGATTGAGCCTCCTCGCTCCTCAAGCTTCGCTGAGGCTAGCCCTTAAATCGTTACTTGGCACATGAACGATAGTAGGAGCTCGTTGAACTATCCTGTTTTCACCATTTTGCCCCACACCCTCATTTGGCCTAACACTCCTGGCCTGTTGCCCATTAGAAACCTGAGTGGGGGCCACTCTTTCAGAGCGTACGTCGGCTTGCTCTGCCTTCTCCATGGCTATTAAGTCGGCCAATGCGGGGCTCGCTCCAACATCATCTCCTTCTTGCTCATGGGGTTGGTGGAGGGACCTGCCCTACTTCCCATGTTCATTTGCCCATAAGGACGCTTAGGAGGAGGTGGAGCTCCTTGTCCATCCATATGCCTTTTACCTCTCCTAGTGTCAGGCAATCCTCTGCCATCAACAACACTGGTAGAGCGTGTGGCCCTACCAAGGGGACGATTCGGTGGGAGAGGAGGCAAGTTAAGGTTCTCAGCGTTTGCGTTCATGTTGTTGTTGTTTACCTCTTCATGCCCAAGTGAAGCCTCGGATACGTGTCCTTCTGAAGTCACCATTGTTGCAGGTTGATGGAGTTTTCGAGGTCAAGTTTAAAGCACGATTCCCGGCAATGGAACCAAACTGATGCTGCAGGAATTGTGCTTATCAATCTTCCTCCACGTGGCAGGACTGATCACCTGGCTCCTTGACCTGAAATCAGAACCCACGACTAGCCGGATGTGTCTCCGGCGAAGATGCTCGGGCGTGAGAGTAAGATCACAGTTGTATAAAGCTCAAAATGTATTGAATAATGAACTCAGAATACAAAATGGCAGTTACCTTTCACCGTTTGGTAGTGATGAAGTATTTATAGACAAGAGTGGTGTATTTTTGGGGAGGCGACATGTGCTCCGAGATTGTAGCTAGCATTACTTGGACGTGGGAACATGTCTATAACGGTCCCTGATTTGTAGGGATGTGGTTATGAGGATTGTTCAACCAAATAAGCCGGCAAGTGTTAAGTCGTCACTTGTTGATTTAGGTCGAGGTCGCCACTCGTGATATGGTCGACCTGACTGTCGGGTAGAGCATGGTTCGTACCCGAATTGTAATATGGATCATGAGATCGGACTAAGTTAGGTCGGGACCTGGTAGGTCGGACCATGGGCTTAGTCGACTGATACTTGAGATGGGCTTTGGGCCTTGTTTTGATTGGACCAGCCTTATTGGGAATGTGGAGACCAAGGCTGTCTGTAATTGGACTTTACTCGTTTGGCCCAACTCGACACTTTTGGTATGTTCAATGATCTTTGGATAACATATGTAGAAAGTAGCATGAAACTCGTAATCTAACAACATGTACTAGTAGAAGAAAAGTACATTGGTTAACTTTTAGGAATTTTTTGGTCATATTTTTGGAAGAAAAAAAGATTGCATGCATTCCAATAGAAAGTTTTTGAAGTAGAGATGGTGAAGTTTGGGGTTGATTTATATTACAAGAAGATGAGGAAATCTATTTGTAAGACAAATGAGAGGGTAAGTGAATTTGGAGCTGAATTGTGGCCTACAATTCAGTGGTGGTTAAAATTAAGGAGGTGGATGTTTTTGTGGCGGAGGGTTGTGCTGGGATGGTAGAAAAAGTGGAGAGTCACCTTAATTAATGAAAAGAAGACTTAGGGTTCGCTCATGAGTTTTAGAAGGAGAGAAGAGAAGGGAAAAGAAGAGAAAGGAAGAGGATTCAATATCTCCAATAATGCTCCCGAGTTTAGGAAGAAAATGGAAGAAAAAATATTTAATTACATTTGTACCCTTAATGAAAAAAGGAAAGAGTTATATTTGAGGGGTAAAGTTGGCACTTCAAAAAAAATTACGTAATGAAATTTTCCTTCCTTCCACTTCTTCCCACATTTGGGAGGATTGTGGATGAGGGAAAATTTTAAAAAATTTCCTCCCACTTTCTTTCTCTTCCTTTCTTATAAAACACTAGAGCAAACCTAAAAGGAAAATATACTTACACTTCCTTTCATTTCCTTTCTTTTCTCCCCCTTTTAAAGACTCGGGAGTACACCCTTTAGTAAGAGCATTATCTATACTATATTAAAAACACATGACACCCAAAAAATGGCAAAATCCCGTTCAAAAACGTCAACATCAATGGGCTGAATTTGGAAATTCGAAACTACGCCGTTTTGAGCCAAAACAGCCTCTGTCAAGGGCAATCTCGTCATTTACACCCATGGCATAATTGAAATTATTAAAAGTTGACTAATAATGTGGCAGAAATAGAATGGACAATATTGGCTCTTGGGTTTCAACCGCCGACAAAGGCGCGTTAAAGCGGAGGAATTTTCCTTTTTTTTTTTTTACAATGACACTTGGCATTCTCTGATTCGTTGGTTAAATTTTTAACTTTTTTTTTTCATCCGATAACTTTAACCTCATTTATTTTATAATAAATAAATTTTTTTTTTAATTTTTTTCCCACCAAAATTCATAATTTTTTTTCCTCTACAAATAGAGACTAATTTCATTTAATTCGGACACAGAAAAAAAATCTCCTTCTTTGAATCTAAATTTAATATTTTACAATAAATTAATTTTTTTTAATTTTTTGTCCACCGAAATTCATAATTTTTTTTCCTCTAAATATATAAAATATTTTCATTTGATTCGAACACATAAAAAAATTGGGCGTGGGTACATAATTGATTTTCAAATGAGATTTGGGTTATTGATTTTTGGGACAAAATGTTTCATATTATTGAAATGGGTTCTTGAAATTGGATGTGGGTTTGTTTGTAGATGGCCTCTTGATTGTGGTTTTTTGTCTAATATTCTAATTTCACCATATTAATTGTTTTGGATTTTTATTTTTATTTTGAAATATTCATCTTGACCATGGATTTTATTTGAAATCTTGGTGGGCGGTCATAGATTGGCGGTTAGGTCAATGAAAAACAGGTAGAAGAAGAAGATAGTGGGAAGTTTGGGTCTTTATTGGATCATGGATTTTGTGTTTATTTTTTGTATTTGTGTGTGATATGTACAGAATACATCGTTTTTGTGGAACAACATGAAAGATTTTTTACGGATAGCAAAAATTGGATGGGTTTTATTTTAAAATTTGGAAAGTGATTGTGTAAATTTGAAGATGGAAAAAGTGAAAGACGTACTATAAATGATTTTTTTTCTCAAAATATGTCATTCTTAAAAAATATATCCCAAAATAACAACTCTTTAAAATTATTGAAAAAAATAACCCATTTTTTTAAATAGTTGTGAGCAGTCATTAAGGGTGGAGGAAGTAATTTTTTTGTTTTTTCAAAAACAATAGTTTAATTTGAAATAAAAAATAATTTTAGCATAAAAACGGACTTGACAGAAATAACTAATTTCAAATGTCAAGATATTATATTTCATAAGTAGAAAAAATTAAAAAATCAATGTTTGTAATTCATGTTGTTCCATAAAAACGATGTACTCTGTAATTTTAGCATTCTTTTACATGAACTCTTTTTTTTTTTTTGGACTTTTTTTTGGACATGTGGTGGAGACGGATGATAAATACTTTGACGGATGGAGAGTACTTTTTGGTGTTTTATTCCTTTCTTTTATCTTTTATATTTCTGTAGTGTAAATTACGTTATTTTTCCCCTATATTTCGTTCATTTTTGTTCAACGAAAAATGGAATGAAGAAATCGAGGGCATGAGAAAGGTTTTAGTAATATTTTAATTTATACAATGTTTTTTAATTCTGACCAGAAATATTCAGGTATACTGAATAAGTGTGAAGCATGTTCGCTGACATAATTATAGGAAATTTCAACGTTTTTGTAAATTGGTTTATTATCATATTTAGGAGGAGATTTTAGCGTGTTTGTACATGATATATTCAATAATTCTAATTGTATAAGAACCCAATCCGTCTTGGCCCAAACCCGCACCAAAGCCAAACCTCACTTGACGCAAACCTCACTTGTCCTAAACCTCGGATCAAAACCGCCTGAGCCAAACCGCACCCCAAATCGCATCCGTGCCAAACCGCCTGATCCCAACCACCTAAGCCAAAACTGCACCAAAGAAACCTCAATTGATAAACCGCCTGATCCAAATCTCTTGAGGAAACCCGCATCAAAAACCGAATCAGTTTCCAAACCTCCTGATCCAAACCGCCTAAGCCAAACCGCATTGAGCCCAAACCGCACATGAAGTACAACCGCACAACCCAAACTGCCTCGACTCAACCCAATCCGTTTGTCCAAACCGCCATTTGAGCGAACGATCCAAAGCCAATGGATCAGACGCTCCTTAAAATTCCAGTAACACCAGCCGTATTCCAGAAAATGAGAGTGGTCGCTCCTCCCCCCCTCCCAATTGGAGCGGACGCTCCCCTATGACCAAAAACTTGAAGCTGAAAAATATCCCTTTGCATACCCATGTCCCAATATCAGCATGGCCATGCCTGACCTTGCATGGGCGTGCCAAAAACAAAGCATGGCCATCCACTGAAGCCATAAAAACCATAAAAACCCAAGAAATCCATCCCGTATCACAATCGAACCACATAACAACCAGAATCATCAAATCTCAAGGCTTGAATGACATCCCCCGGGAAATCACGAGAGTGCAAATACCCCATATGAAATTAACATTTAATGGTAAATGTGAAGTTCATTGTGCAATAAATTTTTTTCCTACATGATAACATGATTAGATATTCTGAATAGGTATTTAAAAAGTGCGAAGTAGTACGAAACGAATCAACTTGTGTTATTCTTTATAGACTGAGACACTAATTTAGCGAGCTAAAACAAATCAAGTAGAGATTACTTTGGTATGGGCTAGAAATAATAGTTATGTATTACTTGATACAACAACACATTCGTAGAACATGTCATAGTAATCTAATACTAATGGTAGCAATTAATGGATACATATTATATAGGAAGGAGTTATTCACAAATTAATAACCACAAATGATATCTTTTTTCGTGAAGGTAAATTTAATATCTTCACGCTAAGTGAGTAATATGTAACTAAAAATATTGTCAACTGTATGTATTACATATCGAGAACGAAATGGTGACAAAGTTTAACATAGATGATTATGAAAATCTTTCCTTACTTTCTTTGATTTTGAAATCACTATTCAAAACAAGCTTAAAATGGAGAAAGATTTTATTTTAAATGTACTTTATGAAGAACAAATAAATAATAATGTACGAGTAAAAACATAAATATGGGTATTTTTCTTTAAGTTTTTGGAAATACAAAAAAGTAGTATACAATGTCCATGATACGAAATGTTGACAACTTTTAATGTCAAAAACAAAAGCTTCTGTTTTGCTAAATAAAAAAAATAAAAAAGTTTTATCTCCAAAAAAATAAAATAAATTTTTGACATGTTTCTCAAATAAATAATTCAATAAAATTTGACAATATTTTTTTGAGATTATATTATTGACAACTTGAAAATGGTCATTAATACAATTAACAAAATTTATTTTTCTCTTCTATAATGAACTTAATTAACATGTTACTTAGTTGTATTTGTTGTCTTCATGAAGATCAATATTATTAAATTTTGTATGTTTTGTTTACGGATGTATATGACACATATTAATTTGTAATGTTCTTTTTGTGTATAATTATTATTTTTCACTTTTTGTAAATAGAAAATTTTATATCTTGCCGTGCATCGCGCGGGGATGCACTAGTTAGAACTTTAAAACAAACATAACTAATAATATTACTTTCCTCGCCCCTAGGAAAAGTGTCAAACTTACTATTTTTATCTGTACAAAGAAAGTTGCATTTTCAAAATTGAATCCTCAAATCTTCAAAATTTCTCATTCTAAAATATTATAATTATCTAACCTGGCAAAAGAAATAAGTACACGATGATTATGGTGTTTTTGGTTTTATTATTTATTATTGTTAATGGCGGATCCAGGGCAGACGTAGATTATATCTCTTCATTTACATTGTCGGTTACAAAGAAAAAAATTCCTCATTGTTCTTCGCTAAATTAATTCTCAGTCGGCCTCAACTCCTTCCACCACTCTTTCCACTTTCGGTACCTTCTCTAATCTATAGTCTAATTTCTTATTTAATTATATAGATTATCATATGCTCGAATGTTTTTATTTGGATTCAGATCTCTGTGAAAGAATAATCAGATTTTTTTTTATTTTATTGATTCTAGAAAAATCAAGATCAATCAATTGCGCTTGGTTGTGACTGGAGGCGGTGGTGAGGATTTCTTATTGGAGCTTCATTTAGGATTGGATCGGCTGTCCCGCACAATCTTTGGTTAGTCGATTTGTTTTTCCTTTTTCCGATTTCTGGGTTGCTGCTTTAGGTTATCTGATCACAATCAATTTTACGTCTTTCTGATATTGGTATGATTTTGGTATTAAGACAGTTATTGTTTTGATTAATTTTTTTTGTAAATTTTAACAATTGGAAAAAACTAATTACCAATTTGAACAATTGGAAAAAAAAAAAATTATTTTAGCAAGGAAGCTGTTAATCTGCTTTGATGATAGAGAAAATTACGCCCTAGTCCCTCAATAATTTTTAATCTACATTCTAAGACAGCCTATGTCTTAATTTACCTCCTAGTCTTAAAAAATATTTTATCATACCATTTAATCCCTCACCTAATTTAAAATAATAAAAAAAATATAATTATACCCCATTCCCACCCACCTTGTCACAAATACACACTCTCTCTCTCACACACTTTCTTCTCTCTCTACTCCTTCTCTCCAGTCCCACCCTCCCCTCCCCGACTTAGGCGGCCGTCCCAGCTCCGGCGACCGTCCCCCTCCCTGCTCCGTGTTTGTCCCCCTCCTCTCCGGCGGACCATCTCACTCCCAGGCTCCGTGAGCGTCTCCCTCCTCGGTTCGCCTTCCTTCCGCCTCCAGGCCGCTCACACCTCCCAGGTCGCCTCTCCACCAACTATCTCTCCATTTGCTCCCACCGCTACACCGCCTCCATCTTCTCGCTAGTCCAGGATCGGAAATCTCTCCCGTCACGCCCCTGTCACCCCTTTACTTAGGTGAATTCGGGAGACGTGCGTCATCGAAGTATAGCACGTCATCCGGGTGAGGTTAAGGCCTCGGCAGTCGGAATCTGGCTGTAGATTTCTTGGACCACAGTCGGAGGAGCGGCGCGGCGGCGGCGGTGGGACGGTGTTTTGGCTAGAGTGCGTGGATTTGCTTGACCTTGTCATCATCGGAGACGGCGATGGACGGTGTTTTGACACTGGCTTTGGGGGTGAAATTTCTGTCAAATTTTACCCGGAGAGTTGTGGGTTTAGGGAGGAAGGAGATTTGGGAGGTGGAATTGGGGTTTAGGAGGTTGATTTTGGGACTGGAGATGAGATTAGGGAAGGGTTTGGCTAGGAAATTTGTGACGGTAGCCGTAGTGTGTGTGTGTGTGTTGTGAGCGAAGACGGCATTGGGAAATGAGAACCATTCGTTTGGGTAGTGAGATATTTTTCGGATTGGGTTGATTTTTTGGATAAAGTTGTTTGTCTCTTTCTTTGTTGGGATATATCCAACCATTTTTTTAAAAATATTCACTTAATTATTCCTCCCATTATTTGTTGATCAATTTTAATACTCCTTTCCTCTCATATTAGTCCTATATAGGTTTCTTTTAAAACAAATTATTTTTTCTTATATTTCTAATTTTAAATTCTTGATCAATTTTAATACTCCTTTCCTCTCATATTAGTCCATTAAAACAATGATGCAGTTTGGTCGCCGGAGTTGGTGGTCGCCTAAGTTGATCGTGTTCTTATTAGTTTAGTTGACAATTGAGAACATACGAATAAGTTAAGTTCTCATTTGTTTAGTCGTCGGAGTTG
Source organism: Adenophora triphylla var. japonica (assembly GCA_022495995.1). NCBI lineage: Eukaryota > Viridiplantae > Streptophyta > Magnoliopsida > Asterales > Campanulaceae > Adenophora > Adenophora triphylla. The sequence goes on from JAFEMH010000281.1 coordinate 565,097, forward strand.
GTGGTCAACGGAGTTGATTGTGTTCTTAGTAGTTTAGTTGACAACTGAGAACTTACTAATAAGTTAAGTTCTCAGTTGTTTGGTGGCCTCTCCGACTACCAAACAACTGAGAACTTAACTTATTAGTAAGTTCTCAGTTGTCAACTAAACTACTAAGAACACAATCAACTCCGTTGACCACCAACTCCGACGACTAAACAAATGAGAACTTAACTTATTCGTATGTTCTCAATTGTCAACTAAACTAATAAGAACACGATCAACTTAGGCGACCACCAACTCCGGCGACCAAACTGCATCATTGTTTTAATGGACTAATATGAGAGGAAAGGAGTATTAAAATTGATCAAGAATTTAAAATTAGAAATATAAGAAAAAATAATTTGTTTTAAAAGAAACCTATATAGGACTAATATGAGAGGAAAGGAGTATTAAAATTGATCAACAAATAATGGGAGGAATAATTAAGTGAATTTTTTTTTAAAAAATGGTTGGATATATCCCAACAAAGAAAGAGACAAACAACTTTATCCAAAAAATCAACCCAATCCCAAAAATATCTCACTACCCAAACGAATGGTTCTCATTTCCCAATCTGTCTTCAGTTCACAACACACACACACACAGAGTCATGGCTACCGTCACAAATTTCCTTGCCAAACCCTTCCCTAATCTCATCTCCACTCCCAAAATCAACCTCCTAAACCCCAATTCCACCTCCCAAATCTCCTTCCTCCCTAAACCCACAACTCTCCGGGTAAAATTTGACAGAAATTTCACCCCCAAAGCCAGTGTCAAAACACCGTCCATCGTCTCCGATGATGACAAGGTCAAGCAAATCCACAGCACCTCTAGTGTCAAAACACCGTCCACCGCCGCCGTCTCCGACAGGGTCCAGCAAATCTACAGCGTATCCGACTTCGTCGAGGCCTTAACCCTCACGGGATGCATGTGCTATACTTCGGTGGATGCACGTCTCCCCGAATTCACCGGAAGTAAGGAGGGGTGACAGGGGTGACATGGGAGAGATTTCCAGATCTGGACTAGCGAGAAGATGGAGGTGGTGTAGCGGCGGTGGAGCGGCGGAGAGATAGTTGGTGGAGAGGCGACCGGAGGTGTTGTGAGTGGCCGGAGGTGCGAAGGAAGAAGGTGAACTGAGGAGGGAGACGTTCGCCGGAGTTTGGGAGTGAGATGGTCGCCGGAGAGGGAGGGGGACAGTCGCCGGAGAGGGAGGGGGATGGTCGCCGGAGTTGGGGGGATGGTCGCCGGAAGTTGGGGAGGGGAGGGGTGGTGACTGGAGAGAAGGAGTAGAGAGAGAAAGTGTGTGTGAGAGAGAGAGTGTGTGTTTGTGACAAGGTGGGTGGGAATGGGGTATAATTATATTTTTTTAATTATTTTAAATTAGGTGAGGGATTAAATGGTATGATAAAATATTTTTTAAGACTAGGAGGTAAATTAAGAAATAGGCTGTCTTAGAATGTAGATTAAAAATTATTGAGGGACTAGGGCGTAATTTTCTCTTGTTTATTAATGTTTTCTTCTTGTCATAAAATTGCCATCTTGCTTGTTAGATGATTAGTTGAGGGGACTTTTTCTTACTGGAAAAGCATTCTGATGACCATGCAATGTCAGTTTATTCACCCTTGTAAATTGCCATTTTATTTTTTATACTTTTCTGGCTTAAGTTGTTCTAATTTTGCAAAATCCTCAAATTTTGTGGTAATGCAATGAAGAGTTATAACCTAGCCTATCTCATTGCTTTTTTCATCTTGCCAACTCCACGGTAATCTTTCTAGCACATTTAGACTTCCATAAAAAAGGGCGACACATTAAACCGTAATACATTAACAATAGATTTGATCAGAATCATGGATAATATACAAATGCTTATGGGAGATGGGTTTTCTAGGTGGATAGCGGGTCCTTATTTTTTAATCGTCCATATGGATCCCCAATATATAAGGTGATATGGATGGAAATGATAGGTTAGCTCGTCGAGTCTAGCAATGAAAATAGGGGGAGCCTATCCACATGTAATTATACTGTTGCTATTTTAGAAATGTTCACTTATTCCTTTTCTATTTCAAGTATGATGCCTTGAAAATTTGATCCGGGGGGGGGGGGAAGAAGAAGGCTTGGTCCACATTTCGTAGGCTTAATTTCACCGAGCTACAATACAACCAACTTTTAAACATTACTCCTAATTACTCTATAGTCCTTTAAGTCATCGACTATATGTAACTTCTTTTTTCGATAAATGAAGTTATTTTTCATGGTTGTTACTGTTTACAATATTTATGAATACCAAGCCCACCTGGTTTAAAAATCCTGGATCCGCCATTGATTGTTCTCATATTACTCATTCATTGTATATCTTTGCATATGTCATATAGCTCACATAATATCAACATGTAACATTCTTTATTAATAATTTCAATTTTCGTGCTTGCCTTTTATTTTTTTTGTGCTCCAGGCACCCCAACTATACTCTCAGAAATGACTGATATATCAGAATTGTGTAATGCATGTGGTTACATGGGATTATATGATGGTGATGATGGTTTCTTCTACTGCCGACAGTGCAATTCTCAGCATGAAGGACTTAGGCATACTGTTGTTGATGAGCCCAACATAATTGATGGGATGGGTGGTCATACAATGAGTCATCGTAGGCGTGCTCCTGTTGTCATCAAAACAGAGCCTCTTTCTCAAAGCCAACCCCTCTCGCAATTTTGGGAGTCTTTAAGACCCCCAGAAGATGACAACAAAGTAGCTGACGGCATTGGACCCACAGAGCCAAGTGATTTCGGAACGGGCCATAAATCACTATGTTATGAAGACTATTACTCTGTCATTAGGCTGAGATATGTGATGGGAGTTCAGATAATGATAGAGATGCAGGTGAAGGCTTTGGTTGAGAAGTTTAATGTGAATCCTTTGATTGCTGGGCTGGTTGAATCAGTATGGTTGAGGTTTGTGGCATCAACTAGGATTTTCGCTGATGAATGGGCTGATGAAGCTATTCATGAATCAGAATCTCAAACACAAGGTACTTCAATGGATACACATCCATCTTATTATAATGCAGATACTTTGGACTTGTTGGTTTTCACTTCTTTACATATAGCACTAAAATCATGTTTCGTTTGCACAAATAAGTTTCGTTAGTTTAATCTTCTCTTCCTGTTTAACATTTTTGTGGTCTTTTCGAAATAAAACATGTATATTTTCTTCAAATTTTTGAATAACAACCCTTGGCCAGTTCTATTTAGCTTTATGCCAAAATATGTGGGTAAAAATTTGATTCTTCGTTCTAACTTTCTTTCAATTATGCTGTTTTTCCTCATTACATTTCCTTTTACATGTCTTTTGCTTCTCTGTTTCGTATGCTTAGTTTGACTAGAGCCGTATCTGTGTCGATTTATGAATGGCTCCAGATTCAGTCTTTAAATCTGACACGGTTTCTGTAAAAGCTAACAATTGAATTGAGGCTTTACCCTAATAACTTAGATATCTCACATTGGAATTTCCGAATTCTTGCCCTGATTAATGTGCCTCGCCTTATCTTTTAAATCAGGAGAAGCAGCTATTTATGAATCTAAAGCAAGACATAGAGGCGAACATCGCAATATACTTGGTAAGCGAGCTGTAATGATATGGTACAAGTCTGTTAGCAAGACAATACCTTTACCTTATACTCTTGCCATTTCTTTTCTGGTTTGTCATTTGGCAAGGGAGGCAATTCTGTCAACAGATATAGTAAAGTGGGCCTTCGAAGGAAACCTTCCTTATTTTGCTGCTTTTGTTGATATCGATAAACAAATTGGACCTCCTTCTAATGCATGTCCTCTGAGTTCAAGCCGTATGTTTAGGCCCATTCAACCGCCTTCATTCCAGAAGTTAGAATCAATCGCAGCCTCTGTTGCTCTGAACATTGGGTTGGAATTACCTCCCATGAACTTCTATGCAATAGCTTCACGCTATCTTGGGCAGTTATCCGTTCCATTGGAGAATATTCTTCCCCATGCATGCCGCATATTTGAGTGGTCTATGCCTCCAGAGTTATGGTTATCAGCTAATAACTTCAGACTTCCTACACGTGCTCATGTAATGGCTATACTTATAGTATCTATAAGAATTCTTTATGATCTTAATGGTTTTGGGAAATGGGAAAACAGTTTGTCTGGCTCATTGGCTGATCAAAGGGTGAAGAGGGGAAAATCAATGAGCAATACTGATATGAATGATGATACTGACGAAAAAGAAGAGATGGGGTCCACATGCAAATCTGATGGAAAACAAACAGAGGTGGATGCGGCAGAGCTTCTACTGATTCTTGAAGCAAAATATGATGAGCTTCCCATTACCAATGGTAATTATCGAAATTACAGTAAAACTTGCTATATAATTTCTATGTTTCTTGGTTTTGTGCAAAATAATCTCTCTTAGTTCATGCTAACTTTCTTTTTTCTGATCGACAGAGTATGCTAAGGACTTGACAACATATCTTCAATACTGCAAGGATGTGGTTTTTTCTGGACCAGAGCCATCATTCGAGGACCACGTGGAAGAGAAGATAATAGATGACTTATGGGACTTTTTTCAGAAAAAAAAGGTGAGTTTTTTGTTCAAAAGCTTTTGTTAGTCTCTTTTCTTTGTCTTTAGTTACTTTTTAAGTTGACACTCACCCATTAACTATATTTGAGCATCAGATTATGATAATGAGCTTCATCAATCATATGCATGTCTTGAGGTTTTGCTAGATTTGTGCATAATGTTGGAAAATATCCTCACCCCCATCATTTCTCCGAACTCTTCGACAACTCTCAACCATTCAGATCAAAATGCATGTCGGACTTCCATGCCATTGGATAACACCGGTCCGGATCCATAAGCCACAACCTTCATATGCTTAACTACTACTCCCTCCATCCCTAAATGAATGTCCAATTTTTTACTTTGAGGAACATTTACTAAAAGGATGAACCTTAGCAATTTTAGTAGTATAAGTACATTAAAACCCTTAAGAATCTCACCAAATTGCATCATAAGTGTAAATGTAAATAAGAGCTTCTTGTTAAATGATGGAGAATTTAGTAACTTCTCAAAAAATTGAACATTCATTTAGGGATAATATTTTTGAAAATTCAGACATTCATTTATGGACACTAACACATAAAAATGGCCCTCCCTAAATTACAAGACTTCACAAGCTTGTCAATCATTGTTCTTAACCAACCTTATGCTATCTCCTCTTCTAATTTTCTTGTGGACCTTTCTTAATTTGCTGGTGATAATGGAAATCTTAATACACATTGCATGTCCTGGTACAAAAATAAGGCTGATTTTTCAGTTACATCAGAAGAACATTATAACTCTTAACACTTCTTACAACTATAATATGCACTTTTGGATGGGGCAAAATCTCTTAAAAAACATACCCAACTTGACCTACCATCCCCCACATCATAGAATTGCAAAAAAAAAAAAAAAAAAAAAATAAAGAAATTGTTCTCCAATTTCTCTTATCTACACCTCAAATCGTTTCTTGATATACATTAATCACTTCACTCTTTCCTGATTAATTGTATGAAGAGCTCACTTCGACATCCGTGGTACTGTTTGACAAACAAAAAGCTTTCGACTTGTGAGGTTTGCATAAAGATCAAAAAACTCATTGCTATATACTTCCTCCATCCCAGAAGGATAGTCCCATTTGGCTTTTAATAGTCAACACAGGTGATCTTTGACCAAAGATTAATAGCTATCTACTCATCCCAATGAATTTTAAAAATTGTTGACCATCCGATGATTAGATTGCTTTTAATGTTTGGTCAAAGAGCACTTGTGATGACCATCAAAAGTCAAATGATACTATTTATCCTCAGAGGGAGTAGTATTAAGCGTGGTGAGCTACAGACTGTTGTTTAGAGGCCGAACCTGTTGGTATAATGCCCTAGGCTTTAGTTATGTTTAACTTAAACCGTTATGTATCATCTTTATCCTTGATTATAGAGAAAGTTTATTATTTGATTATTATATATTTTGCATATTTATTGTAATAATCTCCGTCCCTAATTATTAAATGAATAATTAGTATAATTGTATATGGATAATCATATGATGATTATATGCATAGAGATGCACATTAAAATTATGGGTACTTGTTAGTGAACAAGTGACTGGACTTGACCCGTATGAGATTTATGTCATGGTCAAATGTCGTAATTAAATCGCATATGGTCATTTCATTTAGTCCCTAGACCTGAGATTATCATGACCTGACATATGATGAAAGTTATGTTTGATTTTAGTCAAACGATAACTTAACACGATATTTATAAAGGCTATTTTTGGCATGATCGGATTCATGATGGGAAGGATGATAAGTCAAGATGAAATTTGTTTCTCGAAAGAGAGATGTTTTGCTTGGGCCCCTCGATGAGTGATAATGATGAAAGTGTATGGTTATACCTCAATGCTATTGGATTATCATTATACTCAATATCGAGAAAGCATTGAACAAATACAAGTTGACGTGGATCATAACTTGTGTTCAATATAACATCGTGAGACAAAGGGAGAAATGGAAGTGTACCATTGGAAACGTGAACTCTTACGTTATATTAATTGGGTAGATATAATGGCTTGCTAGAATCCACTTATGTTTTATGAGGGTTGATATGATCGGGCTCATTGCCAATATAATATAATGGGGGGAGGTGTATGGTAGATCTATAGAAGACCTATAAGAACACATGAACAAACAAGAACGGAGATATTACCAGTACGTGGCGTTGTTACCAAGGTTATCCCTCACTTCATTCGAAGTGATTGCCGGGGAAGGTTATGGTTTTCAGCCTATATACTAAGTATATCTAAGAACTATGAAGACTCAAGAACATTTAAAGAAAAATTAAGAATAACTAAGAACTGATGAAGAACTAGAGAGAGGGCTAGAGAGAAGGAAGAGATATATAAGAAACTAAGATTATATTTCTTCAAAGGATGCTTTCAAATGAAAACCTTACCCCCTATTTATAGTACATAAGGGGAGAATACAAACAACCTACTTTTTACAAGAGATAAGATATTATCTTATCTTTATTTTACAATCATATATAATGCTTTAAATTAAAACCACACATAGAAAGCAATCAACCCTAAAGATGACCTAAGTGCTTACATCATAAAATTATGACCTAAGAGCTTACATCATTAAATTAATGACATAATCATGATGAATAATGATGTCATTATTTTCTTTAATTGCTGATTTTTATTTATTTTACTTCCACCTGGAATTTGGATGAGACGGATCATCTTCGTATGGATCAAAGTAGCATACTTCATTATCACTATCATCGCTATCATACTGATAAGCGGTACCATTTGGTGTGAGTTGCCTGGTAAGATGTGATTCATTCCAATCTGCTAGCGCTTTAATCCATTTTGCGGCTACCGGGTGATCTTTTGGCCAAACTTACATTAGAATAATATTTCTACTTTTGGAATCGAAATTTTGGATCAACCCTATTTGCTCTTGCCATCTCTTCTCTCATACCTATATGGATATCACGATATTTCATGGAGAATCGGAGATCATTCCTGTCAAGGTTATACCATTCGTGGATGAAGGCGGTCGGAGCATGATAGACAAACGATTCTCCTTGATTGTTGATGATTGCCGGTGTAAGGAATGAGCATGGTCATTCGGAATATAATCACCACATGGTCTTTACGTTTCGGGGTGGTGAGCATTTGCATCTATTGGTGCGAAGGGAGGAACCACTCACGAAGTTTGAACAGGTTGCGAGAATTGTGAGGCGTCCGATCAAAGTGGCATTGGAGGATGTATGACTGGAGTCTGACTGTGTTGAAAGTGATAGCTATGGTATACGATTCGAATAAATACTAGAAAAAGCAGAGTGCTTCTTTTGGAAGGTTAAATAAATCGTATATCCTGAAAATGTTTAGGAAATGATATTCTGGATGAAACTTGTAGTTGTCCATGATAATTCCGAACTTATGAAGGATGACAGTGTAAAGGGCTTGGTAGTTTGGGATGGCTCTCTGGCTGAGGGTAATATCTGCGATGACTTCAGTGACTTCTTCGGGAAGGTGAAGGACAGGGAATATTTCGGGGGCTTTTGGGGAAGAAGTATTTGGGCTAGAAGATGAAGAAGCTTTATCGATGGTGAACACCATTGGAAGGATGAAATGGTTTATCTTTGAAACTGGAGAGGGAGTGCATTTCCTTTTATAGACACTAGGCCTTGAAAGGAAATCAGCAAGGATGTTTGTCGTGCCTTTGATATGCTTCACAGTAAATTTTCACAGGTAAAACCAATTTGCCCATCGTAAAAGTTGTGGCTGGGGAAGTACTTTTTTCTTGAATTCTAGCATGCGCGGGAAGGAGGACATGTCCATCTCAATTTGGAATTCGTGCCCGATTAGATGGAACTGGAACTTTTCTATTCCTCTTTTGACTGCAAGAATCTCTTTGAAAGTGGAGTGGTAGTGCTTTTCTGATTGCTTGAACGTGCCGGTCTTGTAGCCACATATTGACCTTTTGTCTTTGTCTTGGACGAATAATACTGCTGCCCTGTACTCATCACTTGCATCAGTCTGCAATATTCTCTTTTCTGAAGAAGTGGGAATCTTTAAAGGGGGCATCACCTCAGTCAGCTTTTTGATTGCCTTAACTGCTTCCGTTTGTTTTATTGTCCAAGGGGGGATCCTTTTTTAGCATGGGGAATAACCATATTGTATGACTTGATAGCTTGGGTAAGAAATCAGCCATATAATTGATTAGTCCAAGGAACTGTTGAACTGCTTTTGGAGAAGCCAACTCATCTGGGAATTTGTGCAGCTCTTGAGCTATGTGGGGCTGAAGCTGATATTTGCCATCGGATATGTCCATGCCGAGAAAATTGATAGACGATACTCCAATCTCCATTTTCTTCTCTGATAGCATTATACCATACTTTGTGACCATAGCATGAAACTTTGAGAGTAAGTCTATATGAGACTTCTCATCAGCAGAATACAACAAAATATCATCAATATAAACCAGGGCATCAAGAAGTATAGGTTCAAAAATGGTTACCATTGCTTTTTGAAAAGCAGAGGGTGCATTTTTAAACCAAAAGGCATGACTTTCCACTGGTAGTGATGATCAGGTGTGCAAAAAGCCGTCTTTGGTCTATCTTTAGGAGTGATCCCTAATTGCCAAAATCCTGACTTGAGATCGAACTTGGAGAGGACTTTTGCATCAGAAAGAGACTGGAACAAGGATTTTTTTGTGAGAGAGGAAATTTGTCATCTGCCAAAAAATGATTTAATGGCTGATAATTAATAACCAATCTTAGTTTTCCTCGAACTTGTTCACTTTGCTTGTCGACATAAAATGCTTCACACGCCCATGGAGATTGAGTGGGCTCGATAACACCTTGGTCAATAAGATCAGTGCACTCTTGAAGGGCAAGTTGGTAATGGTCTGGGTTCATACCGGGATGGCTGGCCTTGGTAGGGTTCACATCTTCATTTTGTTTGAAGGGAAGGGAGACAAAGAACGAAGGGTTTAGCCACAATGAGTGTTTGGAGAGGAACTCAGTATGGGAAGAGGCGCATGAGGTTTGGATAAGCTGGTGTTTTAGTGACTCAATGGAATTGGCGGCTGCCATGAACAGATGTGAAACTGGGCTCCAAGGGTTTAGAAAGCTTTTGTAACATAGACCATTTTGTGTCCATCTTAAATTGGGTAACTTATGAAGGATATCAAAACCAATAAGGAGGTCTTTTCCATGAGAGCTTGAACCAAGTAACTTACGCTTTATGACACACTTGGGGAAAAGACGAATGTGGACCGGGACGCTGATTTTGTCTATCAAGAATGTTTCTCCATTGGCTGCGAGAAATGTTTGGCGATGTGGTTTCCAGAAACTTGGAGGACGGATTTTAGGATTCAATATGGAAACTGATGATCCTGTATCAAAGAAAGCTACTACCTGGATGGGCTTAGCATATGTGGAGGTGAGAATATGTACCTTGGCTAATGGGACAGGCTGGTTTTCTCGGATTGGGAGGATGTGGGGAATGTGAGAAAGAGGATTTAACATGAGAACTTGTAGATCTGGGTGGCCATAGGAAGAGTCTGAATCAGAACTTTCGTCTGATGAGGAGTCAGGATAGGCAATTGTGCAAATGGAAAAATCACCGGGCTCATCATCAAGTGAGTATAGGGACTCAAGATCGGAAAGATCAACTGGCTCGATCTGATTAGCGTCTGGATTAATGTTTGGGATTTCTTCTTATCTGGACAATCCCTCGCAAAATGTCCTTTCTTCTGACAGATATAACACGTATCAGACGTTCTGCCACGTTGGGGTTTCTTCCTTATGAACTTCCACTTCTTTTTGGCCATTGGATTTTGCCAGGAAAACTTCTCAAAGAAACTTGATCCAGAGATCTTCTTTGAATGTACCTTCTTCTTTGTATGGCTGCAGCTACAGCTTGACTTATCTTTGCATTTGATCTGAAGATTCTTTTCATCACATGCTGAACCAAGATGCTTGCCAGTTTTTTCAAACTCAACAAGGAATTTCTTTTGGTTGCACAGCTTATCTATAGCGTTTAGTATCAATTGGTAAAGACCACCAAGAGAGGTCTGTGCTACCGTTGCATTTTTTGCTTCTAACGCTCTGTAGGCTTCATTCCCAAGGGACTCTGGAAAAGAGTTGAGAAAGACCTGTTTGAGATTAATATCATCAATGCCATGGAGGCAATAGAACCTCTGAGACATGCGATTGTAATGTTTCTCAAGATCCTTCTTTTGGAATGAACAACACTTCATTTTCAAAAATTCTTCTCTTGCACGGATCGTATGTTCAACTGGATTTCCAATGAATTCAGAATAGATGATATTCATGAATTCTTCAGGTGAGGGGCTTTGTTGGATTTGCAGTTGTCGGTATTCTCCGAGGCTAAGGTACCAGTCCCGAAGGCGACCTTGAAGTCGGGCCAAAAATCTCTTGATAACTATGTCTATGGAATAGTACTAGAGTTCAGCAGAACACCATGTCAGCATTTCAGCACTTCTTTCTCGCCATTTGGATAGTGAGATATCGTAGAAAGGTAAATTGCTGTTTCGTGTCGGATCAAGGAATGGACTTGGATTTCGGGTTATTCAGTGGTAGATTTTGGTTTATGGACTCATCTAGATCTGAATCAACGAGTTCAGTTTCTCCTTGGAAGGTTTGCTCTGGTTCTGCCATGAACAAGTGTTCAAAGGCATCAAGGGAGTCAGGGCTATCATCAATAATTGGTCCGATAAAGGTTGAGGCTGAACTGGATGTTGGAACGGGTCTATCTTGGGTTAGAGAACGTATAAATGATGAAATTGGGTTCATTTTTTCTATTGGGAGGATACTTGGGTCTTCTGGGGAGGTATGGATATCTGGAAGGCTATACGGGGTAGACTGGGCTGCAAAGGTTGTAGAGGATGATGGATCAATGGGAGTTGATTTTGGCTTTGTAACAGGCAAGGGTACTGAAGCCCAAAGGGAAAGAGAAGGAGATGATTCTGTCAGGGAAGAAGTTGGAATTGGCTGTGGATCATATGCTGGCTTGACAAAAGGGGTTGTGGGTAATCTCCAAGGATCATCAAGTAGGGTTGATACCCTTTGTTGCTTGTGTTCCCGCTCAAGATTTTGAAGTTGAGTTTTGAGAAACTTCATTTCTGCTTCCTTCTGGGAAAGAGCATAGGCATGGGATGCCGGGGAAGTATGGATGATCTGCATTAGTTCTTGGTGAAGAATCTGAATTTTGTGGCGAATTTCTCCGATCATTCCTTCCAAGTTCTTGATCCTTGATGAAAGGCTTTCTTGATTTCTCACAAACCTGGTTTGCTGAGAGATTAGGTGATTCAAAGCCTTGTTCTGAGCGACTGCATTCTCACTTTGCCAATTTAGGGTTGCTTCGGCTGGGCTAATCTGCTTTGGATTTCCTGATGCACCAATTGAAGTAGGACTTTGGATCTTCCATTCATGCTTGGTTCTTTGATGAGGAAATTCAAAAGAGGTTAGCGGAGGAAACTCTTCTTGGTATTCTTGTGATTTTGGATCAAGGCATGGGTTCTGAGAAATCATATGGCAAGTATCTGGTGGTGGATGGAGCAAAGGGCCTTTATGGATTATGGAAAGGGCCTTTTGGTAGTATGGAGGAAGTGATGGAGGTAGATTGGGTTTGCATGGTGAAGGAGGCGGGTTAGGCTAGGGAGATTTGTTTGGATAAGTGACATAATAGTCAAATTTTTCGGATGGTTCTCCAAGGGTTCCAACTGTGGTGTCACCAGCTTCATATCTCCTCTTTAACTTTTGTTGAGAGGAGGATCTTCTTTTTCTTGGTGGAATGTCTTCATCTGCTTCAACTTTGAAAGCTTCATCTAGACAGGCAGGGCAATCACAAACATCCCACCAGATGTGTCTAACAGCCGGAGGTGCAGCCGGGCGTTCAATCATATGTACTCCTGTAGGGAAAACATTGTTTGATATATCTTGAGAAGACGAGAATTTTACCTCAACAAGTCCATTTGAGTGTCGGACAAATTCAGTTGCAGCTGTGGTATGGACTGGAGCTTGGGGGGCTTGGTGAATTTGTTCATAACTTGTAACCCATTTTTTCGGGAGGAGTTTGAGCAACTCAGTTCTGGTCAACTGTCTTGGAACATAAGTGCACGTTGGAGTTGCATTTGAATTGATATCAAGAAACAGAGCGTCTCCTGAATTTTCTTGACCGGGGACCATGATGTCCAGGCAATGGTTTTGAACTCGGTAAATCATTTGGTAATGGAACGTTCCTTGAAACGCGACATTATTAACGACGGATTTTCCGTCGGTAAAGTGCTTTTCAATTTGACGACCAAATTAGCGAGGGATTTAGCGACAGATATTTCCGTCGCTAAATCATCCAAAAATTTATTCCTTAATTATCGACAGAATGATCCGTCGCTAAATTTAATAATTTTTTCAAAAAGTTATATAAAAAAAGTTAGAAAAAAATTAAACAAATGAAAGTATAATAAAGAAAATAGGGACGGGTAAAATCCATTAATTTTTTTTATAAATGTATATTTTTTTTATTTTTTATAAATAGAAATAAATATTTTGGACATTTTTTAGTATTGATGTTTTATTCAAAAAGTTACATAAAAAAAGTTAGAAAATAAGTTAATTAAAAAAAAAAACAATTTCTGTCGCTAATCCGTCGCTATTTTAAAAAGAGAAGTAATTTTTATTTTTTATTATTTAGCGACAAAAAATATCCGTCGGTAATTTATTTTTGTAAAATCCGTCGCTATTTTAAAAAGAAAAATATTTTTTATTTTTTATTATTTAGTGACAGAATATATTCGTCGGTAATTTTTTTTTTTTTAAATCCGTCGCTAAATCCGTTGCTAATCTTAAAAAGAAAAAATATTTATTTATTTTTTATTATATAGCGACAGAAAAAATCCGTCGTTAAAAAATTAATAATCTGTCGTTATTCCGTCGCTAAATCCGTCGCACAAATGGGCGGACTTTTTTGGTGCCACTATTGCGACGGATTAGCGACAGATTTATTTCTGTTGCTAAAATTCGTCGCTAAATCAGTCTGTGACTGATTTTTCCATTTTATTTTGCTTCCGTCGTTGATCCGTCGCTATTCCGTCGTTAATAGCGACCGAATTAGGTCCGTCGCTAATTTCCGTCGCTAATTGACAGTTTTCTTGTAGTGCCCAAAATGGATCATGCACGGAAATTAAGGAATTAATATATATAATGCAAAATATAGATAATGGAATAAATGTTGCGAGTGAAAAGTGATGTAGGAAAGAGATAGTGGGGTAGGAAATAGTTAGTGGATATTTATTGTGAGTATGAAAAGTGGGTCCCACAAATAAAAAAGTAAAAAAAAACTTTCCTTTTTTTGGTTGAGACATTTTAAATGGGACAGCCAAAAAGGAAAGTAGGGACACTTCGAGCGGGACGGATGGAGTATTTGTTAAAGGTGATTTTAGTAATTTCCTCAAAAATGGGTACTCACTGGGGGCCTTTTCTTTTTGGGAAAATGGACACTCATTTAGAGACGGTGGGATCGCATCATAATGACACATTCAGATTCCTGTAGTCATCATTCTAATAAATTAAAGATGAATTTGCATGCACAAAATTGTGTTTCAACAGGGTCATTAGTTATGCCTATTGAATCAGTATACCTAAAAAGGAATTACCTGGTCTGAGGTTCGGTTTGAGCTTCCAAGTTGTCGGAGTAAGCTTCAGACATGGGAGAGCGATCTTATCCTTTTGCATTGAAAATGTCTGTGATTTCTCATACCTAAATAGAAGTTATGTACTCCCTCCGTCCCATAAAGACGTTCACATTTGACATTTTTTCTTTGTCCCAAAAACATAGTCCCATTTCCATAATTGTCATTGAACTTCCTAAATTGCCAACCAAGAAAGAAGAGGGAGAGAGGAGAGGAGGAGAGCCAACCAAGGAAGAAGATTGAGTAATGGAGTAATAAATAAACCTCTTTAAGTTTAGTGATGGAATTGAAAGTATGTTGGGACTATCATTATGGGACGGAGGGAGTATTTCTTTTGTCAAAAAAGGACTGTATACATAGATTTGATTCTTTTAACAAGCAAGAGAAATGGCTATGCTAACATATCTTCTTTTTTTTTGGTTTTAGGATCTCATACTATCGGAAGCCCATGCTGCAGGCTCCCCAGGACATAGTAGTGGGGACCACAAGCGATCTCGAGATGATTCCATAACCAATCCTAAAGACTCCAAGAAATACCGAGGCAATGAAAGCACTAGTACAAGCAATTCATTAGATGAAGGTACTCAACACGTTGACTCACTGCACACATTAGGCTCAAAAAACTCATCCCACACAGATCAAAATCCGTCTCCCGATAATATTAAAGAAGAACAAATAAGGCGATTGAAATCAAACATGGAAGAAAATAGATTTTGCTACATGCCACCTAGACAAAACCCGAAAAGGTTTGATTACCTTCATTATGTGCGGAAAAAAGATGAGGGTGCGTACTGTTATGCTGCACATGCGGATTATTATATCGTATTACGCGCTTGTGCAAGAGTAGTTGAACTTGATGTTAGGAGTTTGCATCAAGCAGTAATGCATTTTGAGAGGAGATTAAGTTGGTTAGAGAAGAAAGTTGATCATTGCTTGAAAGTTTTGCCTTGTTTTGATGTTTGTGAGTTTTGTAGTGTTGATGTAGAAGAAGATATTGCTGATGATCGTTTTTCTAAGTTAAATTTGTGATATATTTTGCAACTTCTAATATTGAAATATTTCATTGACCTTGGTCAACAACTCATTTGTAATTTTGGGAAAAGAGGGAGTATTTGAACTTTGCATTAACGAATTTATATATATAATAGTTATTTTATTTATATAAAGTTGACAAAAAGAGGTAAGTGAGCTGAAAATAGATTTAAAGGGACAATAATATTTGTTTTAACTTTAAAATTGGGATTTTTTTTAATAAATATGTACCAAAATAAGCATGTTGGCAAATTATTTACCAAAGTAATCACTTTTTTTGAAATTGGAATTAGTAGTGCCGACTTTACGAGAAACCTACAGTGGCACTAACAAGTTCTTTGTCGGCATTAGTAGTTAAGTTCTTTGTCGGCATTAGTAGTATCAACTTTTGACTTAAAAAAAGTTAAAGTTGGCATCCGACTTTACTGAAAGCAAAATTGAGTACATAAACTTTCAATTTATGCCCACCGTAAAAAATACTAATACATGTAGAAACAAATCTAGAATGGTTATAATACGAAATAAAATAAACAATGCAAAGTTACCACATTCCGGTCACATAGGTTATGAAATCAGTTTTACAAATCATAATTTAATCAATTCAAACATTGTGAAGTTAGTGACTACATCCCGGTCACATATGAAATCTCTTAAGGATAATTAGATGGGGTGTATTTTTTTAGGATCATTGTGTGGCCTAGACCCGGTGAAAATGCGTCCTTGTAATCCACGCGAATGTGATCTAGATGCTTGATGTGATGACGATGATATATGAGTATGGTATATATAGTACACTCCCACCAAAAGATGTAATATCCTGAAACTAAACTTCCACTCCCATTCTCACTTCCATCTGCATATGATGAAAACCCATGTACCGGAGGTGGAGTCTGAGTATGATCTATCTGAGTGATACCGCCCTGAGGAGGAAGGTTGGGATCATGTAATCCATCAAACCGTGTCATCATCTAGATAAACGAATAATGATCAAAGTCTGCTTGTGAGAAGTAGTCCCGGTCCATGAAGGTGTTAATATCATATTCTGACTCCTCGTCATCCTCTTCCTCCAAATTCTCTTCCTCCTCCTCTTCCTCATCCTGTAACCTCATATCTTGTTGTGGCTCTAGCTTCTCCTTCACATGACGAAGAACCCAATTCTGCCTCTTTGGCATCCCCCGAACACGAACAACCGGTGGTGAGGGCGCTTATGCCTCAAGTCGTTTCTGCTCCCTAATAGTTGTAAGAGATTGTCTGATAAGACGATGGTTGTGAAGTCGGTCCGGTGAGGGCTGCAAGTACTCCTCCTACTCCCTGGTAATGATATCTTGTTTACATATGTGCATGTGTAGAAGGTTTGAAAGTGTACCTAGTTAACACCCGCCCGACCTCGCCGAGCAATGCCATGTAGGTGCACACTCGTTTCAGTGGGTTAGGGACAAGTTGTAACATCTAGAGTTGTCTCATAAAGCGATATGGCAACTGCCACTCAACCCTATCTAAGCAGATAAGGGGCCCACTCGTCCTCCATACATCCTCTCCCTAGCAGCAATAAAATGGAGCTGTTTCACCTTTGTATGGCTTCCACCTAACCTGATCCTCAATCAGAGATGACAACTGATCCCGATAGCCATAAAGGTTATGGGCAGTAATATTTGCATACAACAAGGGACTTTGCCACCAGCATATGGAGCAATTTACATAAAAATAATGATTAAAATAATTGAAAAAATATTAAACAGATTATAAGAAAAATGAAGTAATTTGAGTTTACCTGCAACCCAAAGGTATCGAAGGATTGCTCAAAAGTGTGTCATCTCCTCGTATCCTAATAGGTTGTGTACACAACAATCTCTCTCTTGCCTAAAGCTAAACAAAAAAATTGATTTGGTGGCACTTACAAAACATATTCAATTAACTACTATAATGTAATAAAATATAATTGTCAAACCTGTACAATAGTCAAGAATTCAGCACACCCTTTTGAACCAGGCTTCATCGCATCACATGACTCCCTATTAAAAAAGGACAGCACAACACTGTAATACCCCCAGTTATACTCATCTATGTTCTCAATTGAGCAGTAGGAGGTACATCAGCTTCATTATGTTATTACTTGAATCTGTAATAAGATACACCCTAATGCATAAAAAAATATAAGCTCGAGTATACGTGCCAATTTGAAACTGGGAGGCATCTTGCCGGAGGTTTTCTAACCGAGGAAAACGGTCTAGAACCCACTTAATCGTCAACCTACCACCTTTAATGTCCAAGAATAATGGTACAATCTCTAATAATTACTGACATCTCAGTCCATATTATCACTGAATTAGTGGTTTTAGAACTTATGACATCTAATCCATCTATAAAAAGTATAACCATACCAACATCCTACAGGATGATAGTCATCTCCCCAACAATTAAGTAAAAACTGGGGGTCTTTGGACACCATAGCTCGACCAATGTTGTGTACAAATGTAAATCATGCTTGAAATGGCCCTATTTATGTACCCAGTAAAACCCAGTTTTCGCTTTATACTAGGATCCAACTTCTTAGGATCTTCGTACCACGCATATATCTTATTCTCTCAACCTGTTGTTGAGCCCATATGTATTCAGATCGATGTGACGCCGTGAAATTAATACAGATGGATTCATTAGCCCGGGATCAACGAAGAATTCATGTTGATGTTAATCCATCTGAAACACACAAATACCATAATAAATTTCTAAAAACATCAACAAAATTTGTTTATCATTAATATATACACTAATTTAACAAACATCAAATTTAAATTAAAAACTTTCTTTAGGAAAATCCTACTACCTTCAAAGTGAAAAAGAAATGTGTTTAGCATTGCTTCAAAATAATTAGATTCCTTAAAAAAAATCAACAAAGAAACCCACAAATCACACTAATTTTAATAAATACCTAATTTTAAACCTAACTTAAAAAAACTCTAACTACCTTAAAATTGCAAAACCAAATTTGTTTAAATTACTATATTATAGTTTCATTCCTTAAAAATCAACAAATAACTTTATAAATCATAGTAGTTGATGATGCCAAAATCGTCAAATCAGCCCAAATCCAAGCGTCGAATGCTCCGGCGATTGCAAGGCCTGAAAATAAGAGAAAACACGTAAACTAAGCCGGGGCGGATCCGGCTAAAGGCCCTCCGGCGTGAGAGTAAGTTCACGGTTGATATTAGAGAAATCAAATTGACAGAGTTTCTCCAATGTAAAAAGTAACGTATCGAATAATGAGCCATGGGGCTTGTATTTATAGGAATGGATAGATAGAATCCATGTTGGAATGAACTTGTAAAGAGATAAGATATAATCTTAAGAGGATCATATCTGTTAAGGACTCCTTATTTGACTTGAATTGATATTGGTAATTGTAATCCTGATTGGGTTACAACTGTATAATCCTTGTTGAAGGAGGATTGTAGCGCTGGCCCGGACGCCGAGGAAGACGAATGATTTTCCTCGGCCTTGGGCAAATTAGCCGAGGAAAATGACTTTGTTTCCTCGTCATTTGGTAAATGGCCGACATGAAAATATGCCAGGGAGAATACTTTTGTTTCCTCGGTGATTGGTGACATGCCGAGCAAAGGGCTTTTCTATCCTCGGTAATTGAGACAGACCGGCCCAAGAATGGCGACATAAGGCCAAGGTAAATGTTCCTCGGCATACGAGGAAGATAATGCTCGGCCCTAACACTTGATGAATATATAATATCCATGGCCCAATATAGTTGGGCCCTGGTTCGGGCAAGCCCATGTTCGTAGCTCGGTCTATACCGTTCAGTGGCCCCCAACTTTCTAGCTCGGCTTAGACGAATAGAAAGTTAGCTCGTCCTCGGCATATGGAATACGAACAGGTTCGACACGTGTCCTCGGCGTCGCTTCATATGACTGACGGTTGCCATTCTGGGGCCCCCCAGTCTTGTCACGCCTTGAACCCATCATTTCGCATTTAATTCTTGGGACTCCGGACCTGGATCTTTACTTTACCCACGGGTTGACCCGGATTGGAGGGGTATAAAAACTAAAACCCCTTTCATTTTACTCTTTACAAACCCCAAGCAATCGAGAGCAAAGGCGAAAGAAATTTCAGGCGATCACAGCAACCTTCAAACCCAGTTCCCGGTGAGCTTAATTTTTCCGGCGAAGTCGCTTTCTGCATTGATCCCATTCACTCTTGCAAACTCAGGTATGAAATTTCTCCTTTCCTTATAACTTCCTTTCATGTTCCAGCGTTTTCTAGGGTTTAGGAGTGATTTTGTCCATGCCAAGAACCGCCATTGTTGAAGGTTGAAGCTTTTCTTGATAAAAACTTTAAAAACTTCAGTTCTTTAATTCTCTTTGCATTTTATATGAAATTTCGGAATATTGAATGAACTCCCCTTCGTTTTTGATTCCCCTTAGAAATGGCTCGATCTTGGGACCATTCTCCCGATTCCGTTATGGATATCATCTTGGAAATTTGAGGGTCTATCGTAGAGAGAGGGGTCCATGGTTGATCTTTGAACTTGGATGATATAAGCAAGCGGTTGAGGGGTTATGGTCGCTCTCGTTTATTCATCCAATACCGGATTCTACAAGAATAGATAGGATTGATTCCGGGTCACCAAATATTATAGTGTTTGGGGATAGGGTGAGATGGTGGAGCACATCGAGCTGCTCTACCCGGCCTCCAATCGCGAAATGCGTGAGCGTCTGCGAGGTACGGCCCCCTCCTCGGCCTTATGAAATGACGAGGAAGGAGATCTTCCTTCCTCGGCCTTATGGAATGACGAGGAGGGAATCTTCCTTCCCCGTCATTTAATCGGCCATTGACGAGGTTAATAATTTGGTCTCCTCGTCTTTATGCGAATATGACGGGAAGAGAAGGAGAGCCCTCCTCGTCTACTCAAATAGTTAATGCCTTCGTTGAAGGTGCTCAGTGATGCCCGCCTTGTCCGACGAAGAAGCCGAGGAGCGGTGTAGCCGAGGAAAGCAAATTGAGAGGGCACCAAAACCAGGGATCCCATGATTGAAAAGTTGTACTCCAAGTACAAAGTGGATCGTCTTTGAATATAAATTAACTTATATGGGCAAGATAGAGCCGAAGACGGAGAAAGAAGAGACGGCCTTCTATTATAGCCAAGATTACGTCCATTTTTATTTCAAACGGTTCCAACAAGGACTCCGTCTTCCCTAGACCCCTTCATTTGTGAGTTTTGGACGATGTAAAGGCGAGTGCAGGCCATGCTAGGAGCCAATGGTACTAGGGTTTTGGTTAGCTTTATCATTCTCTAGTAGTTTAGGCTATGAGCCGACCATGGGAGCCTTCCGTCACTTCTACATTGTCCAAGTCATCAAGGAACAATGGCTGGTAGTAATTAGGAGTGCCAATAGGAAACCAAAATTGCTCCTCCCCATGTCTAGTAAAGTTCAGTGGGATAACCATGTTATCCGCGTTGAGAGCCGCCAAGGTGGGAGTACCGATCTCCTTGTGATGATCCAACCTCCTCCTTTGCGGTCAACAATATGGGTGGACCAAAGATTTGATCGAGCGTCTGGAAGAGTTTGCTAGGGTAGGGGTCTGGGTGGAAGCAAGTCGAATCCTCGGACCATTTCTATATCCAGGCAGGATTGATGCCGGGGAACGAGGACGGGGTAGCTCCCCTCGTAAATGTTAAAAGAGGGCGTCGCTTCAACGATTGGACGGTACATCCAGGCTTCGTATTTCACGAGGATTGTATCAGGTGCCATGATGAGCGTCCCCGTGACCAATGTATTGGAGCACCTAACATTGTTGGACGTAAATTTTTATCTTACACTTGTAATTTTTGTCATATTATTTTGCTCGTACTTGACCTTGGGCTTCCTTGCTCGTACTTGACCATTTCTTCCTTGTCTTTTACAGATCTGACCACCGAGGAAGAAGCTACCCTTGCAATGGAGAGACTGAGCCCTCAGGAGCTAGTGAAGAGGAAGAGGAGGTTGAGCAAGAAAACCGCTCTAACAGAAAGGAGGGAGGATACTAATGCACGTAACCTCATCCTTAATGTTCAGACTGACCAACCCCTCCCCCTTAAATTGCACGGGGAAGTGGATGCCGAGGATCCTGCTGCTGATAATCAATCCAACCCATCAACTGTAGAGGGGCATAGCCTCCATGTTGATGCCGAGGAAGAAGCAACCGAGGAAGCTAACCTCGTCCAAAGGAGGTCCTCCAAAAGAACTCCAAGTGCCAGCGCCGAGGAGCCGGCTGCCAAACGGGCAAGCGTCAGTGTGGCCCCTGAGGTTGATGCTCCCCCTCCCTTGACCGTTCGCCGCCAAGACTATTGAAGAGGCCGATGAGCCGGCAAAAATATGTCCCTTGGCATTCCTCGTCTTAAGGGACTCCCCCTGTTGGCAAGGGAGGGACCCTTGGTGAGATTGGGCCGAGCTCCCATCCAAAGGGCCATGGACGAGGATGCTTATGAAACCCTTTGCAAAGAGGGTCCTAATGAAGATACTGTGCTTTGCCACAAGGGACTCCTGCTTGCTGAGGTAAATGTTGATCCCTTTCTTGGGTTATTATCTTTGATATTGGATTTGTCTTCCTAACGATGATTTTATCTTTCAGTTGGCTTCAGTCACGGCGTACGAGAACGTGCTGGCCAAGAAGAAGACAAGGCGCCTGAATGAGGCCAAGGCAGCTCAAGCAAAGAGCGAAAAAGAAAAATCTTCCTTGGCTAAACTTTTAGAAGCCAAGGATGCTGAGCTTGCAGCGGCCAAGGCCAAGGTTGAGGCCGAGGTAAAAAGGGCCGAGGAAGAAAGATCAAAAGCCGAGGAACATCTCCGGCTCAAAAATGAAGAGCTTGCCCAGGCCAGTGCGTATAAGGTCGAGCTCAGACCAAGGCTGAGGAAGCTGAGGCCAAGTGCCGAGGATTGGAAGCTACCCTTCCAGCTAGGGAGGAAGAGGCCGTAGCTCGGTTCAAGGAGAGCTCGGCTTTCAAAGAACTTATGATGGCCAGCTCGGCCTTCAGAGAGGCTGTTGACGAGCAAACAGCCACCATGTTCGAGGACGGCTACCTCCACTTGGCCAGAGCATTTTAGCCGATCCCTCCACCGGTGCCGGACATCAACAAGATTGCCCGGCTAATATGCCGGATCAATATGCCGAGGAGGTCAGGCACTCCATCACTTAGTCCCTTATTTCTGAGAGCAACATGGAGCTGATAGCTGCCAAGGATGCCCATGCTTGTAGGGAAGTGTGGAAGCCGGCTTCTGTTGTCCCCGGCAATATTAAAGACCTAGTGGAGGCGATCCAAGACGCCGACGAGCCGGAGGACCTAGAAGCCGAGGGAAGGGGAACAGCCGAGGAAGCTGATGCCCAAGCCCATCAAACGACCCTTCCTCCACCTGGCTCCAATAATACTAGCTGGCTAGAAGAGCCTTTTGAGGATGCTCAGCCATCTTAGGATAGTTTTTCCATTTTTGCTTCTTGTAATAGACAATAGGATCTTGTAATTTCCATTTGAATATCAATGAAAAATCCTTTGTCATTATTCTCTCACTTTACTGACTTGATTATATTTTTGTATGCTATGCACTAGCCTTAGGAATGTGGGATCCGAGGAAGGTCCCTTGTTCCTTGTGGAGCAAGTGGTTAGGCCGAGGAAGATTCCTCGGCTGTAACTATACTCGTACTTTATTTGAGCCGAGGAAGTTTTCCTCGGCTTTGAATGTTTTAATCCTGAATCCGAGTAGATTCATGGTGGGAGGTTTATCAAGCCATTAGGCCGAGGAAAGTCCTAGGCCTTGGCCGTTAGTCTCCTAAGTCAAGATGGATCCTTGACTAGGAGAGTTGTAAGTCATCAGGCCAAGGTGGTTCCTTGGTCTTGGCTGCTTGGTATCCTGAATCAAGGTGGGCCCTTGACAGGATATATTGAGGGCCATCAGGCCAAGGTGGTCCCTTGGTCTTGGCAGGTGTGTAGGCCATCAGGCCAAGGAAGATCCTTGGTCTTGGCTGTCGGTAAGCCATCAGGCCAAGGAAGATCCTTGGTCTTGGCAATTGGTAAGCCATCAGGCCAAGGAAGATCCTTGGTCTTGGCAATTGGTAAGCCATCAGGCCAAGGAAGATCCTTGGTCTTGGCAATTGATAAGCCATCAGGCCAAGGAAGATCCTTGGTCTTGGCAATTGGTAAGCCATCAGGCCAAGGAAGATCCTCGGTCTTGGCAATTGGTATCGGAGAATCTGAGGTAATGCCCTCATCTTCCTGTGCTGGGGTGAAGAGCTGATAGATAGTTGCTTTGCATGTTGGAAGAAATTGCTTTCGTAGAACTGAAATGTGATTACATCAAACTGCAATCCTATCAACTAAAAAGACAAAAAGAAAACAAAAGACCGAAAATAAAAGACCGAAAATAAAGAGCTAATCTATTACAAAAATAAACTAGACTAGTGATAATATTTTCTAAGGTTGTCGGAATGCCATGGATGCTTGAGATCCTTCCCCTCCTTGGTCCTTAATCTGTAGGTCCCTTCTCGAATGACTTGAGTGATGATATAGGGACCTTCCCAATTTGGGGAGAGCTTGTTTTGTTCTGCTTTCCGACCAGTGGCTTCGATCTTTCTAAGTACCCAATCGCCCACTTGGAATACTCTTTTGATGACCCTCTTGTCGTGATATGCCTTGGTCCTTTGCTTGTAATTCACCATCCTCATCTGCGCAGCCTAGTCGTTTTTCATCTATCGTGTCCAGGTCTAGGAGCCTATTGACCTTGTTGACTTGCTCATCATAATGGGAGTTCCTTACTGTAGGGATGGCCATCTCTGCCGGTGCCATAGCCTCAGAACCGAAAGTTAGTGCGAATGGGGTTTCCCCGGTTGGCCCCCGGGTGGTTGTGCGAATAGCCCATAAAGCTAGGGGAAGTTCGTCCAACCATCTACCCTCGCGTCCTTCAAGGTTCTTGGTGAGGGCGGTTAGGACCAGTTTGTTGGCAGCTTCTGCTTGACCGTTGCCTTGGGGTCTGCTAACTGAAGATTTTGCATGGCGTACTTTGACTCTTCCCAATTCGGTTGTAAATGCCGTGGAGAATTGGAGGCCATGGTCGAAACAATTGTATGCGGAAGGCCAAATCTGCACCCGTATGTTGTCATGAACAAAGTTGATCGCATTCTCTTCCGTTATCTTGGCCAATGCCTTGGCTTCTATCCACTTGGAGAAGTAATCAACAGCCTACTATCACGTACTTGCAATTACCACGGGCGGGTGGGAAGTGGTCCAATGAGGTCGATCCCCCACATATCAAATGGCCACGTAGGTATTACAAGTGTTTGCTCGACCGCAGTAGTCTTGGAATGTCGAGAACCTTTGGCATTTGTCACATTTTCGAACATAGGCATGCGCGTCTTCCCTTAGGTTTGGCCGGCAGTAACCTAGCGCTATGATTTTGTCGCCTAAGGTTCGGCCCCCGGTGTCCGCCGCAAACACCTTCATGTACTTCTCGCCAGAGGTTCTCGCTTCCTTGGGATAGACACACCTTAGCAGGGGCTTCGTGAAAGATCTTCGGTAGAGGATTCCGTTCATCACCACGAATCTTGGAGACCTCTTCTTGATAAGCTTGGCTCGAGCATCGTCTTCCGGGAGTTTCTCCTTCTCAATGTATTCGATGTAGTCATCGATCCAAAGATCTCTCTTCCTCGTCCGTAAGCATGACTTGTAATCTTTCGTACGCAGGTTCCTCGGCATAAACTACATATGGGTTGGTCTCCGCAGAGACACGTCCATGGTGGCTAGTTTGGAGAGAACGTCTGCGACTTGGTTGTCTTCCCTTCCTATCCGCTTGAGCTCGAAAATTCCATTTTCTTCGTCATATCTAGGACCAGGTCTCTATATTTGGCAAGGGTGACATCTTGAGTGTTATATTCTCCTTTCACTTGTTTGACAACAAGCCGGAGTCACGTGAAAGCAGCCACCTTAGTTGCTCCATAGAAGGAGGCCAACTCAATGCCAAATATGAGAGCCTCGTATTCACTTGGTTGTTAGAGGCGGAAACCCGAAGCGGATGGCATCTTGTATAGTATATTCTCCTTCCGGGCTTGCTAGTACTACTCCAGCTCCGCTTCTTTCCTTGGTAGCCGATCCGTCCGTATACAGATCCAACAGCTTGGATGGGAGTTCAATGGGAGAGTCTTTTCCTCCGGCGCGTTTTGCTTCCTCGGGAGGTGGGGAGATGCTCACCCATAAAGGCGCCTCGACCATGAAGTCAACCAAAGGCCGCGCTAGGAGGGTCTTCCTTGGTTGGTAAGTGATATCAAACTCCGTTAGAGCGATTGACCAATTAAGGAGACGTCTCGAGCCGTCCAACTTGTGAAGGATTTTCTTCAATGGTTCGTTGGTGTAGACGGTGATAGGGTGTGCGTAAAAATATGCACGCAGCCTTCCTTGAGGCAATGACTAGGGCGTATGCTATCTTCTCCACATTGAAATATCTCGCTTTCCACATCGGACGGGGCCTTTGAGACATAATAGATCGGCTTCGAATTCCTTCATCCTTTCGAACCAAGACAACGACAGCCGTGATCGGTGGCGGCTAGGAAGACATATAGCATCTCACCGGTAGTCGGATCAAGCAAGGGAGGGGAACCCAAGTACTCCTTCAACCGGAGGAATGCTTCCGAGCATTCAGGAGTCCAGAGAAGCTCTTGGTACCCTTCAATACCTTGAAGAAAGGCAAAGTGACTTTTCGGCGGACTTGGCGATGAATCTTCCAAGGGCCGCAATTCTTCCATTAAGTCTTTGGACCTCTTTGATGGTGGTAGGTTCCTTCATGTCAATGAGCGCCTTGATCTTTTCCGGGTTTGCTTCAATCCCCTTTGGGAAACCATGAAGCCCAGAAATTTTCCTGCAAAGAACTCCGAACACGCACTTGCTTGGATTCGGCTTCATGTTGTTGGCTCGGAGGTTGTGAATGGTCTCTTCTAGGTCGTGAACGTGGCTGCCTTCCTTGGTCTTTATGACCATGTCATCAATATAAGCCTCCATGTTTCTACCTATCTCGACTTGCAAAAACTTGATTTACCATCCGTTGGTAAGTGGCACCAAAGATTCTTGAGCCCAAAAGGCATCATGATGTAGCGTAAATTCCCCACGTGTGTTTGAAAGGCGCCTTCTCGATGTCTTCTTTCGCCATTTTTATCTCGATGATAGCTCGAGTAGGCATCTAAGAAGCCGAGAGTTTGGTGTCCGTAAATGGAGTCCACTAACTTGTCGATTCTGGGGAGGGGATAGCTGTCCTTGGGGCAGGCTTTGTTTAGATCAGTAAAGTCTATGCACATGCGCCATTTCCCATTTTGTTTCTTCACCATAACAACATTAGCCAACCAAACGGGGTATTTGACTTCGCGAATTATTCCGGCGCTGAGTAACTTCTGCACCTCCTCCTTTATAGCTTCCTCCTTGTCTCTTGCAAAATTTCTCCTCGTCTGGGAGATGGTTTTCGCTAAAGGATCAACTTCTAAGCGGTGGAGGGCGACTTCCTCATTAATCCCCCTCATGTCTTCGACTCTCCAAGCAAAGACGTCGAGACTGTTTTTCAAGAGGGATATGATTCTTTCTTTCTCTTCCTGTGATAGCTGGCCTCCTAGCTTGATTTTTTGTTCAGATAGTCGGGATTAATGACTACCTCTTCTAGCTCATCTACGTGCTTCATTTCTACGGTCCGTCTCGAAATTCCAGGATTCGATGATGATCTCTCTGATTCTCCTCCCTTCATTGTCGTTTACATTGAGGCCTTCTTCCTGCATAAGTTTATCGATATCTGGAAGATCGTTCTTCCCCGAGTCATGGTTGGCCCCCGAGTTCTGGTCATTGACGAGAATGGGGTCTTCCTCGGATATGGGTAGAACTATGCCTTGGTCATCCGCAATTTCTAGGACCATAGGCTCTTCTTCCAGTGTGGGTAGAGTTACGCCTTGGTCATCCACAATTTCTAGGACCATAGGTTCCTCTTCCTCACTTTCCCATACTTCACGGATATAGTTCATTCTAGAGCTAGTTTCCGTGGTCTTCTGTGATTTGGTGATCTTGATGTTCTCCTCGGGCGTATCTCTCTCCACGCTTTTTGACTTTTTCCGGCTCTTGACAACATGTTCCAAGAAATCTTTGGGGGTTGCCCTCACGCATCCAATGCCAAAGCACGAGTGGGAAATTTAACTCGTTGGTGAGGAAGGGAGGCTACCATCCCAAGTTTGGCTTGACTTGGAATGCCAATAATCGCATGATAGTCACTAGTCAAATCCATGACTATGAAAGTAACAGTAGCTTTGGCTCGGAAGGGATGATCGCCGACTTCGAGTTCTAGCTCTACGGTTCCCTTTGCTCCAACCTTATGGTTGGTGAATCCTTCAAGCCTTCCATGATATGGCTCTAGCGCCGTGTCTTTCAACCCCATCCGTTGGAAGGCCGAATAATATAGGATGTCACGGGAGGCCCCCGTATCAACAAGAAGTCTTTCGCATTCAACATTGTCAATTCGGCCCTTGATGACCAATGGCCGCTCACGAGCCGCTCGACTTCCCGCCAACTCATTCTGAGAAAAACTAATGACTTCTTCGCTTTATGGATCCAAGGGGACATGGTATACTTTGCTTAGCTCGTGAATCCGATCCCTTAGCTTTCGGTGGAGGTCACCTCTTCGCGGATCACATGTAGTTTAGCCCTAGGAGGCCTTCGATCTTCATCCTCACTCTTGGAATCATCTTCACTCTCCTCTTGCTTCCGCTTTCGCTTGCCATCTTTCTTCATGACATAACGGTCTAATTTTCCTCGTCAACCCATTGTTGGATTATCTTCTTAAGGGCCCAAAGAACCATCGGTGGTGTGCCCGCTGTCCTTGTGAAAATCACAAGTATTTGTTCTTGTTGCGGGGATACTTCTGGGTTATCGGTCCGCGGACGAGGTGGAGGAAGGTTCACCATCCGCATGATTTCCGGAGATGGGCTTTGTAAGGGGGTGAACTCCGGCTTCTCAAGCTTACGGTTTTATTTTTTCCTTTCTTGCCGTTCCCATTGTCATTACGTCTGGGAGTTAGTTGCTTCGAGTTCCGTCTTGTCGGCTCCCCTTTTCTTTGTCTTATCTTCGGCCATGGAAATGGCATAAGCCACTTTGTACAATTCGGCCTTGGAGCCGGGTTCCCCGGGCCGAGAGTTCATAAATGAGGGGGCCGACTTTAATCCAGAGTTGAAGCAAACTATGACCTCCCTATCGCAAGGCTTTCTTCGACTTGATCCGCCATCTTTCGGAACCTATTGTAGTAGCTAAGGGTGGTCTCTCCCTTCCCTTGCTCAATGTTGGCCAAGTCGGTTAATCTCATCTTCCTCTTCCCACTGTGGCAAAGTGATCTAAGAACATTCTCCTCATGCCCCTCCAAAGAATCGATGCAACCTTTCTTAAGCTCACGGAACCAGTCAAAGCTGTTCGGAAAAGGTGCTCGCGAAAGCTTTGCAGAGCAAGTCATCGCAGTGGTGAGGAGATTCATGGTTTGTTCAAAACTTTGCACATGGTCCTTGGCGTCGTGGTTCCGTTATATTTCTCGAAATTTGGGAGCTTGAGGTTAGGATGGGGAGGTGCTTTGCAGCTTATCCTCAAGGAAAACGGACGGGTGGCCCAATCATAATCATCGTCATTATATTTCTTTCCCTCTCCATATCATCCAGCCTTTGCTTGGCCCGGCTCCCATTGCTTTGTTTCTATTTCCTTCTCACCGCTTGAGCGAGTGCTTCGTTGGGAGCTTCGGCGACTTTTCTTTGGGGCGATCATTCACCCTACTATGCTTTTCTTCATGTCGGTGGCCATCACGTTTGGAGGGGGCCCTATCACGTCTTGGTTCCAGGTCTTGTGCGCCAAGTATCATCCTGTAGGGCTCTGGGGTCCTTGGCCTAGCAAATTCCCGATGCCGAGGACGAGGAGAGTCCGGTCGACGAGGACGATGAGAATCTCGAATGACGAGGACGAGGAGAATCGGCCGACGAGCTCGAGGAGACGCGGGACGCCTAGGTGTCATGATGAGGCGAGCAGGTGATAGGCGTCTATTCAAGCTGAGTCTTGTTCTTAGGTCCTTGGAGTTCACTTCCTCTTCCCTGGGAGTTATTTGGCTTCTCAGGTCGACCACAAGATCCTTCTGCTTACTGTTATGCCGAGGATGAGGAGAATCCCTGGGAGCCGGCAGCTGTAGCTCGCCAGCCTTCGGGGAGGATCCCGATGCTCTCCCCTGTTCCTTTCTCAAAGGTGGGACCATTGATGGTACAATGAAAGGAGCCATGGAATGATGCGGGTCCATTTGCAACAGAGCAACTTGTGTCTCATACATCCTTTGCAAAGTCTCCATTTGTTTGTGTAACAAAGAGCGTCGGTCAACGGGTTGAGATCCTCCCGCTTGACCTGGCGTCGGCATTCTTTGTTTTCTTCCTTCCCGCTTGCTTCCCACGAGTACGAGTAGGACGAGGAAGGTCATTGCCCTCTCCTCGGCATTTGCACGACCCCCGGAACGAAGAGTCATGGCAAGGGGAGGAATGGCATCGGCTTGAGGTAGAGGAGGAGGAGGAGGCAGGCTCCTCGGCTCCGGTGTTTCCCCATTCACTTGGGTGGGATCCTCGCAGTAACACTTGTGAATTGTCCGTCCATTACGAATCACAAACAGTTATTAAATGCAAAATTTTCCAAAAATCACAATTTCACTGCATTCGAATTTATGGCTAAAATTAGGGTAAATTTTAACCAACACAAACAGTACCAATTGTGATTTTCCCAACACAAAAATTCAAGCCACAAATTTCGCTTCGCCGTGAACTAGCAGCTTCCGGCCGAATTAATGCGCTTTCCGGTGGAAGTTTACAAATTCCGACCGAATCAAGAACAGAGCTGTCGGAGCGAAAATTACCAATTTCGATCAAGAACAAATCCAACGGAAAATAGCTTCTCAAAGCGAGATTTTCCAGGCCAAACAAAGGGTGTTTGAATCGATTTCCCGGCAATGGAACCAATTGATGATGCCAAAATCGTCAAATCAGCCCAAATCCAAGCGTCGAATGCTCCGGCGATTGCAAGGCCTGAAAATAAGAGAAAACACGTAAACTAAGCCGGGCGGATCCGGCTAAAGGCCCTCCGGCGTGAGAGTAAGTTCACGGTTGATATTAGAGAAATCAAATTGACAGAGTTTCTCCAATGTAAAAAGTAACGTATCCGAATAATGAGCCATGGGGCTTGTATTTATAGGAATGGATAGATAGAATCCATGTTGGAATGAACTTGTAAAGAGATAAGATATAATCTTAAGAGGATCATATCTGTTAAGGACTCCTTATTTGACTTGAATTGATATTGGTAATTGTAATCCTGATTGGGTTACAACTGTATAATCCTTGTTGAAGGAGGATTGTAACTGCTAGCCGGAACGCCGAGGAAGACGAATGATTTTCCTCGGCCTTGGGCAAATTAGCCGAGGAAAATGACTTTGTTTCCTCGTCATTTGGTAAATGGCCGACATGAAAATATGCCGGGGAGAATACTTTTGTTTCCTCGGTGATTGGTGACATGCCGAGCAAAGGGCTTTTCTATCCTCGGTAATTGAGACAGACCGGCCCAAGAATGGCGACATAAGGCCAAGGTAAATGTTCCTCGGCATACGAGGAAGATAATGCTCGGCCCTAACACTTGATGAATATATAATATCCATGGCCCAATATAGTTGGGCCCTGGTTCGGGCAAGCCCATGTTCGTAGCTCGGTCTATACCGTTCAGTAGTTTTAACTACAAATAAAATAAAATTGGACAAACAAACCCTTATTGAGAAATCTATATATGGTCAATCTAACAAATACATCGTCAAAGAGAAAAGATGACTAACCTTGAAATTACAAAGACGTGAGTGTGAAAGACGACCCCGGTTCTCAAATCTTCAAGAATTTCCTCCAAATTTCTTCTAAAATCATCCTACTCTTCTACTCTACTTAATTCGTTCGTTAATTATCTTAATCTAACCTAAAGCCGGCACTACAAATGACTTGTTTAAAAAAAATCAGTTCTTCTATATGAATTTTTTTATTTACGAAAAAAAAGGAGAAAAAGTATAAGTTGGTATTGGTAATGTCAACTTTTAAGAAGAATACGACACTTCTAATATCGACTTAAACCAAATTGATTACTTTGGTACATATTTTGTCAACATGTTTATTTTGATACATATTTATTAAGAAAATTTATTAATTGAAGAAAAAAATCAAAAATTGGACAATAAAATTAAGGGGTAATGAAACTAACCCTAGTTTGTGTAAAATAAAAAAATGCCATTAGTGTTGAAAAAAAAAAAGAAAAGCATAGTTTCACAACTTTTGGGGGCTTTTTTAACTATAGAAGACTACAATGGACGAGTTTGAAATTTGAAGAAAAGTAAGTCACAAAGTCAAACTCTACATGGTTTTCTGGGTCTGACTTCCCCTTCTTAAACCCTTGATAAATTACACCCTATATTACAGAGTAAATGTTACTCTTTTCGTTTTACTTTTCATTTTAGTTTATTTCAATTTAAAAAATTTAGTGATGATGCCAAAATCGTCAAAACAGCCCAAATCCAAGCGTTGAATGCTCCGGCGATTGCAAGGCCTGAAAATAAGAGAAAACACGTAAACTAAGCCGGGGCGGATCCGGCTAAAGGCCCTCCGGCGTGAGAGTAAGTTCACGGTTGATATTAGAGAAATCAAAGGGACAGAGTTTCTCCAATGTAAAAAGTCACGTACCAAATAATGAGCCATGGGGCTTGTATTTATAGGAATGGATTGATAGAATCCATGTTGGAATGAACTTGTAAAGAGATAAGATATAATCCCCGAAGAATTATATCTGTTTTAGGAGTCATTGTTTGACTTGAATTGATGTTGATAAGTATAATCCTGATTGGATCAAGGCTGTATAATCCTTGTTAAATAAGGATTGTAACTGCTAGCCGGAACGCCGAGGAAGGCAAATGATTTTCCTCGGCCCTTGGCAGATAGGCCGAGGAAAGTGATTTTGCTTCCTCGTCATTTGGTAAATGGCTGACACGGATACATGCCGGGGAGAATGATTTTCTTTCCTCGTCACTTGGATATATGCCGAGCAAATAACTTTTCTCTCCTCGGTAACTCCGACATGACGGCCCAAGAATGATGACATAAGGCCGAGATAAATGTTCCTCGGCGTACGAGGAAGATCTTACTCGGCCCTAATACTTCATAATTAGACAATATCCACTGCCCAATATAGCTGGGCCCAAGTTCGGGCAAGCCCATGTTCGTAGCTCGATTTATACCGTTCAGTGGTCCCCGACTTTCTAGCTTGGCTTAGGACGAGTAGAAAGTCAGCTCGGCATCGGCACATGGAATACGAACAGGTTTGACGCGTGTCCTTGGTTGGTAACTGACGGTTGCTATTCTGATGATGACACCCAGGGCCCCGGTCTTGTCACGCCGATAACTGTAATTAGCATTTAATTCTTGGGGCGCCTCACCCGAATTTATGCTTTACCCATGGGTCGACCCGATTTGGGGAGGTATAAAAACTAAAACCCTCTTCATTTTACTCTTTACAAACCTCAAGCATTTGAAAGTATTTGGCAAGAATTCACCGGCGAAAACATCAGCGATCTTTGAACTCAGTTTCCGGCGAGCTTCATCTTTCCGGCGAAGTTGTTTTCTGCATTGATTTCGTTCTTTCTTGCAAACTCAGGTATGATTTTCTTCCCTTCTCATGAATTCCCTTCCTGCTTTAGCGTCTTCTAGGGTTGTTAGGAGAAATCATATGTGAATCAAGAACATGAACCGCCATTATTGAAGATTCAATCTTTTCTTCACGAATTTTTGTTTCAAACTCTCAAAATTTCAAATTTTTGATTTTCTTTGTATTTTTGTAAAATTCTTCGAATATTGAATGAACTTCCCCTTTAATCTTTGATTCCCCTTAGAAATGGCTCGTTCTTGGGACCATTCCCCCCGATTCCGTTATGGATATCATACGGGCAATCTGAGGGTTTATCGACGAGAAAGGGGTCCATGGTTGATGCTGAACTTGGATGATATAAGCAAGCAGTTGAGGGGTTATGGTCGCTCTCGTTTATTCATCCAATACCCAGACTCCACAAGAATAGATAGGATTGAGTCTGGTTCTCCCAACATCATAGTTTTTGAGGATAGGGCTGAGATGGTGGAGCACATCGAACTGTTCTACCCGGCCTCCAATCGCGAAATGCGTGAGCGTCTGAGAGGTACGGCCCCCTCCTCGGCCTTATGAAATGACGAGGAAGGAAATCTTCCTTCCTCGGCCTTATGGAATGACGAGGAGGGGAATCTTCCTTCCCCGTCATTTAATCAGCCATTGACGAGCTAAATAATTTGGTCTCCTCGTCTTTATGCAGATATGACGGGAAGAGAAGGAGAGCCCTCCTCGTCTACTCAAATAGTTAACGCCTTCGTTGAAGGTGCGCAAGCTGATGCCCGCCTTGTCCGAAGAAGAGGCCGAGGAGCAGGTAGCCGAGGAAAGCAAATCGAGAAGGCACCAAAACCTGGGGATCCCATGGTTGAGAGGCTGCACACCAAGTACAAAGTGGACCGCGCTGAGTATAAATTAACTTATATGGGCAAGATCGAGCCGAAGACGGAAAAAGAAGAGACGGCCTTCTACTATAACCAAGACTACGTCCATTTTTATTTCAAACAGTTTCAACAGGGACTCCGTCTTCCCCTAGACCCCTTCATTTGTGAGTTTTTGGATGATGTAAAGGCAGCCGGCCATGCTAGGAGCCAATGGTACTAGGGTTCTGGTTAGCTTCATCATCCTCTGCCGTAGTTTAGGCTATGAGCCGACCATGGGGGCCTTCCGTCACTTCTACATTGTCCAAGTCATCAAGGAACAATGGCTTGTAGTTATTAGGAGTGCCAATAGGAAACCTAAGTTGCTTATTCCCATGTCCAGTAAAGTTCCAGGCTGGGATAACCACGTTATCCGCGTCGAGAGCCGCCAAGGCTGGGAGTTCCAGTCTCCTTGTGATGATCCAACATCCTCCTTTGCCGTCCAACAATACGGGTGGACCAAAGATTTGATCAAGCGTCTGGAAGAGTTTGCCAGGGTAGGGGTTCTGGATTGGAAGCAAGTTGAATCCTCGGATCATTTCTATATCCAGGCAGGATTGATGCCGGGGAACGAGGACGGGGTGGCTCCCCTCGTCGATGTTAAAAGAGGACGTCGCTTCAATGATTGGACGGTACATCCAGGCTTCGTATTCCACGAGGATTGTATTAGGTGCCATGATGAGCGTCCCCGTGATCAATGCATTGGAGCACCTAACATTGTTGGACGTAAACTTTTATCTTGGACACTTGTAATTTTTGCGTCATATTATTTTGCTCGTACTTGACCTTGAATTTCCTTGCTCGTACTTGACCATTTCTTCCTTTTCTTTACAGATTTAACCGCCGAGGAAGAAGCCGCCCTTGCAATGGAGAGACTAAGTCCCCAGGAGCTGATCAGGCGAAAGAGAAAGCTGAGCAAGAAGTCTGCTCTGATGGAAAGGAAGGATGAGGCCAATGCTCGTAATTTGGTCCTTGGTGTCCAAGGTGACAAACCTCTTCCCCTCAAACTGCACGAGGACGTTAATGCCGAGGATGCAGCATCCGAGGAACGGGCTGAGCCCATGGTTGGTGATATGCCTAACCCTTCTACTGAGGCCGAGGAAGTAGTGGCCGAGGAAACCAGCCTTGTTCAAAGGAAATCTGGCTCCAAAAGGACTCCAACTGCTAGCGCCGAGGAGCCGGCAGCCAAACGGGCAAGCGTCAGTGCGGCCCCTAATGTTGATGCTCCCCCTCCCTTGACCGTTCAATCCGTCAAGACTGTTGAAGAGGCCGACGAGCTGGCCAAGAGCATGTCCCTCCACGTTCCCCGTCTCAGGGGACTTCCTCTGCTGGCAAGGGAGGGACCCTTGGTAAGATTGGGCCGTGCTCCCATTCAGAGGGCTATGGACGAGGATGCTTATGAGACCCTTTGTAAAGAGGCTCCCAACGAGGACACCGTGCTCTGCCATAAGGGACTCTTGATCGCCGAGGTAAATGTTAATCCCTTTCTGGGTTATTGTCTTTGATATTGGTTTTGCCTTTCTAATAATGATTTATCTTTCAGTTGGCTTCTGTCACGGCGTACGAGAACGTTCTAGCCAAGAAGAAGACAAGGCGTCTGAATGAGGCCAAGGCAACTCAAGCCAAGAGCAAAAAAGACAAGTCTTCCTTGGCTAAGCTTTTAGAAGCCAAGGAGGCTGAGCTCGCGGTGGCCAGGGCCAAGGTTGAGGCCGAGGTAAAAAGGGCCGAGGAAGAAAGGTCAAAAGCCGAGGAACATCTCCGGCTCAAAAATGAAGAGCTTGCCCAGGCAAAGGCTGATAAGGCCGAGCTTCAGACTAAGGCTGATGAAGCTGAGGCCAAGTGCCGGGGACTGGAAGCTACCCTCCCAGCTAGGGAGGAGGAGGCCGTAGCTCGGTTCAAGGAGAGCCCGGCATTCAAGGATGCCGTGGTGTCTAGCTCGGCCTTCCAGGACGCCGTGGATGATCAGACGGCCACCATGTTTGAAGATGGGTATCTCCATCTTGCAAGGAGTATATTGGCTGATCCCTCCACCGGCCTAGACATCAACAAGATAGCCATGCTGATATGCCGGGATCAATACAGCGAGGAAGTTAGGGCTCTCCATCATTTGGTTCCCTTCTCTGCAAGCAACTTGGAATTGATAGCGGCCAAGGATGCTCAAGCATGCAGGGAAGTGTGGAGGCCAGCCCCTGTTATCCCCGACAACATCAAAGACTTGGTGGAGGCGATCCAAGACGAGGAAGAGCCTGAGGCCATGGAAGCCGAGGTAGGGGGAAGGGCCGAGGAAACTAATGCTCATCAAACGACCCTTCCTCCTCCTGGCTCCATTACTACCAGCTGGCTTGAAGAGCCTTTCGATGATGCTCAGCAGTCTTAGGATAGTTTTTCCTTTTCTGCTTTTTGTAATAGACAATAGGATCTGTAATTCCATTTTGAATATCAATGAAAAAACCTTTGTCATGATTCGTGTTATTTCCCTAACTTGGTTAGATTTTGGTATGCTCTGCAAGCATTAGCCTTAGGAAGGTGGGATCCGAGGAAGGTTCCTTGTGGAGCAAGTGGTTAGGCCGAGGAAAGATTCCTCGGCTGTAGCTATACTCGTACTTCATTTGGGCTGAGGAAGTTTTCCTCGGCTTTAAATGTTGTAATCCTGAATCAGTAATCCTGAATCAGAGTAGATTCATGGTAGGAGGTTTATCAAGCCATTAGGCCGAGGAAAGTCCTCGGTCTTGGCTGTTAGTCTCCTAAGTCAAGGTGGACCCTTGACTGGAAGTGTTGTAAGCCATCAGGCCAAGGAGGTTCCTTGGTCTTGGCTGCTTGGTATCCTGAGTCAAGGTGGACCCTTGATAGGATGTGTTGTAAGCCATCAGGCCAAGGTGGTCCCTTGGTCTTGGCTGTGTTAAGCCATCAGGTCAAGGAAAATCCTTGGTCTTGGCAGTTGAGTACGCCATCAGGCCAAGGAGGATCCTTGGTCTTGGCAGCCATCGTGCCAAGGTGGTCCCTTGGTCTTGGCTGTGTTAAGCCATCAGGTCAAGGAAAATCCTTGGTCTTGGCAGTTGAGTACGCCATCAGGCCAAGGAGGATCCTTGGTCTTGGCAGTTGTTAAGCCATCAGGCCAAGGTGGTCCCTTGGTCTTGGCTGTGTTAAGCCATCAGGCCAAGGAGGATCCTTGGTCTTGGCCATTGTTAAGCCATTAGGCCAAGGTGGTCCCTTGGTCTTGGCTGTGTTAAGCCATCAGGCCAAGGAGGATCCTTGGTCTTGGCCATTGTTAAGCCATTAGGCCAAGGTGGACCCTTGGTCTTGGCTGTTGGTGAGCTATCAGGCCAAGGAAGATCCTTGGTCTTGGCTATTGTGTATCGGAGAGTCGGAAGTAATGTCCTCATATTCCGGTGCTGGGGTGAAGAGCTGATAGTTGCTTTGCATGTTGGAAGAAACTGCTTTCGTAGAACTGAAATGCGATTACATAGAACTGCAATCCTATCAACTAAAAAGACAAAAAGAAAACAAAAGACCGAAAATAAAAGACTGAAAATAAAGAGCTAATCTATTGCAAAATAAACTAGACTAGTGATAATATTTTCTAAGGTTGTCGGAATGCCATGGATGCTTGAGATCCTTCCCCTCCTTGGTCCTCAATCTGTAGGTCCCTTCTCGAATGACTTGAGTGATGATATAGGGACCTTCCCAATTGGGGAGAGCTTGTTACTGTCTCGCCTTCCGACCGGTGGCTTCGATCTTTCTAAGTACCCAATCGCCGACTTGGAATACTCTTTTGATGACCCTCTTGTCGTGATATGCCTTGGTCCTTTGCTTGTAATTCACCATCCTCATCTGCGCAGCCTAGTCGTTTTTCATCTATCGTGTCCAGGTCTAGGAGCCTATTGACCTTGTTGACTTGCTCATCATAATGGGAGTTCCTTACCGTAGGGATGGCCATCTCTCGCTGGTGCCATAGCCTCGTAACCGAAGGTTAGTGCGAATGGGGTTTCCCCGGTTGGCCCCGGGTGGTTGTGCGAATGACCCATAAAGCTAGGGGAAGTTCGTCCAACCATCTACCCTCGCGACCTTCGAGATTCTTGGTGAGGGCGGTTAGGACCCGGTTGTTGGCGGCTTACGCTTGACCGTTGCCTTGGGGTCTCGCTAACCGAAGATTTTGCATGGCGTACTTTGACTCTTCCCAATTTCGTTGTAAATGCCGTGGAGAATTGGAGTCCATGGTCGAAACAATTGTATGCGGAAGGCCAAATCCGCACCGGATGTTGTCATGAACAAAATTGATCGCATTCTCTTCGGTTATCTTGGCCAATGCCTTCGCTTCTATCCACTTGGAGAAGTAATCAACAGCCTACTATCACGTACTTGCAATTACCACGGGCGGGTGGAAAGGGTCCAATGAGGTCGATCCCCACATATCAAATGGCCACGTAGGTATTACGAGTGTTTGCTCGACCGCAGTAGTCTTGGAATGTCGAGAGAACCTTTGGCATTTGTCACATTTTCGAACATAGGTGCGCGCACGTCTTCCCTTAGGTTTGGCCGGCAGTAACCTAGCGATATGATTTTGTCGCCTAAGGTTACGGCCCCCGGTGTCCGCCGCAAACACCTTCATGTACTTCGCCAGAGGTTCTCGGTTTCCTTGGTATAGACACACCTTAGCGGGGGCTTCGTGAAAGATCTTCGGTAGAGGACTCCGTTCATCACCACGAATCTTGGAGACCTCTTCTTGATAAGCTTGGCTCGAGCATCATCTTACGGGAGTTTCTCCTTCTCAATGTATTCGATGTAGTCATCGATCCAAAGATCTCTCTTCCTCGTCCAGGGAGCATGACTTGTAATCTTTCATACGCAGGGTTCCTCGGCATAAACTACATATGGGTTGGTCTCCGAAGGAGACACGTCCATGGTGGCTAGTTTGGAGAGAACGTCTGCGACTTGGTTGTCTTCCCTTCCTATTCGCTGAGCTCGAAAAATTCCATTTTCTTCGTCATATTTAGGACCAGGTCTCTATACTTGGCAAGGGTGACATCTTGAGTGTTATATTCTCCCTTCACTTGTTTGACAACAAGCCGGGAGTCACGAAAGCAGCCACCTTAGTTGCTCCATAGAAGGAGGCCAACTCAATGCCAAATATGAGAGCCTCGTATTCACTTGGTTGTTAGAGGCGAAATACGAGCGGATGGCATCTTGTATAGTATATTCTCCTTCCGGGCTTGCTAGTACAACTCCCGGCTCCGCTTCTTTCCTTGGTAGGCGATCCGTCCGTATACGGGATCCAACGGTTGGATGGGAGTTCAATGGGAGAGTCTTTTTCCTCGGCGCGTTTTGCTTCGGGAGGTGGGGAGATGCTCACCCATAAAGGCGATCTCAACCATGAAGTCAACCAAAGGCCGTGCTAAGAGGGTCTTCCTTGGTTGGTAAGTGATATCAAACTCCGTTAGAGCGATTGACCAATTAAGGAGACGTCCCGAGCCGTCCAACTTGTGAAGGATTTTCTTCAATGGTTCGTTGGTGTAGACGGTGATAGTGTGTGCGAGAAAAATATGCACGCGGCTTCCTTGAAGCAATGACTAGTGCGTATGCTATCTTCTCCACATTGAAATATCTGCTTTCTACATCGGACGGGGCCTTTGAGACATAGTAGACGGGCTTCGAATTCCTTCATCCTTTCGAACTAAGGCAGTGCGACGGCGTGATCGGTGGCGGCTAGGAA
Organism: Adenophora triphylla var. japonica; assembly: GCA_022495995.1. NCBI lineage: Eukaryota > Viridiplantae > Streptophyta > Magnoliopsida > Asterales > Campanulaceae > Adenophora > Adenophora triphylla. Next base: position 604,789 of record JAFEMH010000281.1, read on the forward strand.
GACGTATAGCATCTCACCGGTGAGTCGGACCGCTAAGCAAGGGAGGGGAACCCAAGTACTCCTTCAACCGGAGGAAAGCTTCCGAGCAATCGGGAGTCCAGGAGAAGCTCTTGGTACCCTTGATACCTTGAAGAAAGGCGGTGACTTTTCGGCGGATTTGGCGATGAATCTTCCAAGGGCCGCAATTCTTCCATTAAGTCTTTGGACCTCCTTGATGGTGGTAGGTTCCTTCATGTCAATGAGCGCCTTGATCTTTTAAGGTTTGCTTCAATCCCCCTTTGGGAAACCATGAAGCCCGGGAATTTCCTGCAGTAACTCCGAACACGCACTTGCTTGGATTCGGTTTCATGTTGTTTGCTCGGAGGTTGTGAATGGTCTCTTCTAGGTCGGGAACGTGGTTTGCCTTCCTTGGTCTTTATGACCATATCATCAATATAAGCCTCCATGTTTCTACCTATCGACTTGCAAAAACTTGATTTACCATCCGTTGGTAAGTGGCACCGGCATTCTTGAGCCCAAAAGGCATCATGATGTAGCGAAATTTCCCAGGTGTTTGAAAGGCGAGTCTTCTCGATGTCCTCTTTCGCCATTTTTATCGATGATAGCTTTGAGTAGGCATCTAAGAAGGCGAGAGTTTGATGTCCGAGAAATGGAGTCAACCAACTTGTCGATTACGGGGAGAGGATAGGCTGTCCTTGGGGCGAGGCTTTGTTTAGATCGGTAAAGTCTATGCACATACGCCATTTCCCATTTTGCTTCTTCACCATAACGACATTAGCCAACCAAACGGGGTATTTGACTTCGCGAATTATTCCGTGGCGAGTAATTTACGCACCTCCTCTTTTATAGCTTCCTCCTTGTCCCTTGCAAAATTTCTCCTTGTCCAGGAGATGGTCTTCGCTAAAGGATCAACTTCTAAGCGGTGGAGGGCTACTTCTTCATTGATCCCCTCATGTCTTCGACTCTCCAAGCAAAGACGTCGAGACTGCTTTTCAAAAGGGATATGATTCTTTCTTTCTCTTCTGTGATAGGCGGCCTCCTAGCTTGATTTTTTGTTCGGGATAGTCGGGATTAATGACTACCTCTTCTAGCTCATCTACGAGGCTTCATTTACGGTCCGTCTCGAAATTCCGGGGATTCGATGATGATCTCTACTGATTCTCCTCCCTTCATTGTCGTTTACATTGAGGCCTTCTTCCTCCATAAGTTTATCGATGTACGGAAGATCGTTCTTCCCGAGTCATGGTTGGCCCCGAGTTACGGTCATTGACGAGAATGGGGTCTTCCTCGGAGATGGGTAGAACTATGCCTTGGTCATCCGCAGTTTCTAGGACCATAGGATCTTCTTCCAGTGTGGGTAGAGTTACGCCTTGGTCATCCACAATTTCTAGGACCATAGGTTCCTCTTCCTCACTTTCCCATACTTCACGGATATAGTTCATCCTAGAGCTAGTTTCCGTGGTCTTCTGTGATTTGGTGATCTTGATGTTCTCCTCGGGCGTATCTATCTCCACGCTTTTTGACTTTTTCCGGCTCTTGACAACATGTTCCAAGAAATCTTTGGGGGTTGCCCTCACGCATCCAATGCCAGCACGAGTAGGAAATTTAACTCGTTGGTGAGGAAGGGAGGCTACCATCCCAAGTTTGGCTTGACTTGGAATGCCGATAATCGCATGATAGTCGCTAGTCAAGTCCATGACTATAAAAGTGACAGTAGCTTTGGCTCGGAAGGGATGATCGCCGACTTCGAGTTCTAGTTCTACGGTTCCCTTTGCTCCCACCTTATGGTTGGTGAATCCTTCAAGCCTTCCATGATATGGCTCTAGCGCAGTGTCTTTCAACCCCATTTGTTGGAAGGCTGAGTAGTACAGGATGTCACGGGAGGCCCCCGTGTCAACAAGAAGTCTTTCGGATTCAACATTGTCAATTCGACCCTTGATGACCAATGGCTTGCTCACGAGCCGCTCGACTTCCCGCTAACTCATTCGGAGAAAAACTAATGATTTCTTACGCTTTATGGATCCAAGCGAGGGGACATGGTATACTTTGCTTAGCTCGTGGATCTGGTCCCTTAGCTTTACGGTGGAGGTCACCTCTTCACGGATCACATGTAGTTTAGCCCTAGGAGGCCTTCGATCTTCATCCTCACTCTTGGAGTCATCTTCACTCTCCTCTTGCTTCCGCTTTCGCTTGCCATCTTTCTTCATGACATAACGGTCTAACTTTCCCTCGTCAACCCATTGTTGGATTATCTTCTTAAGGGCCCAGCAACCATCAGTGGTGTGCCCGTTATCTTTGTGAAAATCACAGTATTTGTTCTTGTTGCGAGGATATTTTGGGTGATCGGTCGGCGGACGAGGTGGAGGAAGGTTCACTAGCCGCATGATTTCGGAGATGGGCTTTGTAAGAGGGGTGAACTCCGGCTTCTCCGTGCTTACGGTTCTATTCTTTCCTTTGGAACCCTTACCGTTCCCGTTGTCATTACGTCGGGGTTAGTTGCTTCGGGTTCCGTCTTGTCGGCTCCCTTTTCTTTGTCTTGTCTTCGGCCATGGAAATGGCATAAGCCACTTTGTACAATTCGGCCTTGGGAGCCGGGTTCCCTGGCGAGAGTTCATAAATGAGGGGGCAGATTTTAACCCGAGTTGAAGCAAACTATGACCTCCCTATCGGTGAGGCTTTCTTCGACTTGGTCTCGCCATTTTTCGGAACCTATTGTAGTAGGCGAGGGTGGTCTCTCCCTTCCCTTGCTCAATGTTGGCCAAGTCGGTTAATCTCATCTTCCTCTTCCCAGCTGTGGCAAAGTGATCTAAGAACATTCTCCTCATGCCCCTCCGGCAATCGATGCAACCTTTCTTGAGCTCACGGAACCAGGTCAACGCTGTTCCGAAAAAGGTGCTCGCGAAAGCTTTGCGAGCAAGTCATCGGCTTGGTGAGGAGATTCATGGTTTGTTCGAAACTTTGCACATGGTCCTTGGCGTCGGTGGTTCCGTTGTATTTCTCGAAATTTGGGAGCTTGAGGTTAGGATGGGGAGGTGCGGCGGTTATCCTCAAGGAAAACGGACGGGTGGCCCAATCATAATCGTCGTCATTATATTTCTTTCCCCTCTCCATATCATCCAGCCTTTGCTTCAACAGGTCCCATTGCTTTGTTTCTATCTCTTTCTCACTGCTTGAGCGAGTGCTTCGTTGGGAGCTTCGGCGGCTCGTCTTTGGGGGCGATCATTCGCCCTACTATGCTCCGCTTCATGTCGGTGGCCATCACGTTTGGAGGGCCCTATCACGTCTTGGTTCTAGGTCTTGTGCACCCGGTATCATCTGTAGGGCTCACGGGGTCCTTGGCCTAGCAAATTCTCGATGCCGAGGACGAGGAGAGTCCGGTCGACGAGGACGATGAGAATCTGAACGACGAGGACGAGGAGAATCTGGTCGACGAGCTCGAGGAGACGTTGGACGCCTCGGGGTCATGATGAGGCGAGCAGGGGATAGGCGCCTATTCAAGCTGAGTCTTGTCCTTAGGTCCTTGGAGTTCACTTCCTCTTCCCTAGGAGTTATTTGGCTTCTCAGGTCGACCACAGGATCCTTATGCTTCTTTGTTATGCCGAGGACGAGGAGAATCCACAGGAGCGGCATTGGTAGTTCGGCGGTCTTCGGGGAGGAGCACGATGCTCTCCTGTTCCTTTCTCAAAGGTGGGCCCATTGATGGTACAATGAATGGAGCCATGGAATGATCTGGGTCCATTTGCAAAAGAGCAACTTGTGTTTCATACATCCTTTGCAAAGTCTCCATTTGTTTGTGTAACAAAGAGCGTCGGTCAACGGGTTGAGATCCTCCTGCTTGACCGGCGTCGGCATTCTTTGTTTTCTTCCTTCCTGCTTGCTTCCCACGAGCACGAGTAGGACGAGGAAGGTCATTGCCCTCTCCCTCGGCATTTGCCTGACCCATGGAACGAAGAGTCATGGCAAGGGGAGGAATGGCATCGGTCTGAGGTAGAGGAGGAGGAGGAGGCAGTGGCTCCTCGGCTCCAGTGTTTCCCCCATTCACTTGGGTGGGATCCTCAGCTGTAACACTTGTGAATTGTCCGTCCATTATGAATCACAAACAGATTATTAAATGCGAAATTTTCCAAAAATCACAATTTCAACAGAACCGAATTTATGGCTAAATTTAGGGTAAATTTTGACCACAAACAAACAGTCAATTGCAATTTTTCCAACACAAAAATTCAAGCCACAAATTTCGCTTCAGTCGTGAACTAGCAGTTTCCGGCCGAATTAATGCAGTTTCCGGTGGAAGTTTACAAGTTCCGACCGAATCAAGAACGAGCACATCGGAGCAAAAATTTTCGATTTCGATCAAGAACAAATCCAACGGAAAATAGCTTCTCAGGCGAGATTTTCCAGGCCAAACAAAGGGTGTTTGAATCGATTTCCCGGCAATGGAACCAATTGATGATGCCAAAATCGTCAAAACAGCCCAAATCCAAGCGTTGAATGCTCCGGCGATTGCAAGGCCTGAAAATAAGAGAAAACACGTAAACTAAGCCGGGGCGGATCCGGCTAAAGGCCCTCCGGCGTGAGAGTAAGTTCACGGTTGATATTAGAGAAATCAAATGGACAGAGTTTCTCCAATGTAAAAAGTCACGTACCAAATAATGAGCCATGGGGCTTGTATTTATAGGAATGGATTGATAGAATCCATGTTGGAATGAACTTGTAAAGAGATAAGATATAATCCCCGAAGAATTATATCTGTTTAGGAGTCATTGTTTGACTTGAATTGATGTTGATAAGTATAATCCTGATTGGATCAAGGCTGTATAATCCTTGTTAAATAAGGATTGTAACTGCTAGCCGGAACGCCGAGGAAGACAAATGATTTTCCTCGGCCCTTGGCAGATAGGCCGAGGAAAGTGATTTTGCTTCCTCGTCATTTGGTAAATGGCTGACACGGATACATGCCGGGGAGAATGATTTTCTTTCCTCGTCACTTGGATATATGCCGAGCAAATAACTTTTCTCTCCTCGGTAACTCCGACATGACGGCCCAAGAATGATGACATAAGGCCGAGATAAATGTTCCTCGGCGTACGAGGAAGATCTTACTCGGCCCTAATACTTCATAATTAGACAATATCCACTGCCCAATATAGCTGGGCCCAAGTTCGGGCAAGCCCATGTTCGTAGCTCGGTTTATACCGTTCATTTAGTTTTATTTTTAAAATGAATAATCAGACTCCCTTATTACACTCACATCAACAAATTATTTATTATTTTTTATCAACTTTCTCTCTACTACTTTATTTTAATACTCACAACATTTATTTTTTCTTAATCTTCATGCAATGTCAAACTAGAAACATTTAACTAAGACGAAAGTAGTAATTTTTTTTAATTTTCTCAATATAAATATCGAGTTTTTAGAATTAATGCAATTTTATCATTGCAAATAAAAAAAAATGTATAATACCTTCTTTAAAAAAAAATTAACCACCTAATATCAATTCTAGCCGGGAGAGGATATTCAAGACTGCTATTACGGAGAGAATTAAACCTGTTCAATTGATAAAAAGATTGAAAATCAACGACAAGGACATTTATTTTAGACAAATGGGTTAGACCATCTCCAATGGCTAGTTGAAAAACCAAATTCAACCATTGAATATGTTAAAAACCATTGTAGAAGGTAGTTGAAAAAAAAAGTGGGCCATTGATTGAATTTATTCAACCGGGTTGAATGAATTTTTTTGGGCTGGATTTAAGCCACGTGTCGCCCCCTGATTGGGCCGACATGGCGCGTGAGCCTCACGGCCGGCAGGGGCGAGTGTGAGGCCTTCACCTCCAGGTTTTTTTTTTTTTTGCTTTTTTCCTTTAAAGCCACGTGTCAGTTTTCTATTGGTCTCTTTGATTTTTATTTTATCCAAACACACCCAAATTTTCAAAGGCCATTATCTATATCAAAAAAAAAAAAAATTTTACACCAAAATTCATAATTTTTTTTCTCTATAAATAGACTTTTCTTTCATTTGATTTCGACACAGCAAAAAAATCCCTCATTTTCCATATAAATTTCCTAATTATCCTTCGTCAACCTAAAAAAAACTCTCTTTTAAGTGAGATGCGGGGGTTCACAGGGATAATCGGGAGTATTGATTGCATGCACTGAGAATGGAAGAATTGTCCTACGGCTTGGGAATGTCAATTTACAAGAGGAGATAAGGGAACCACCACCATTATTCTTGAAGCAGTTGCCTCTCATGATTTATGGATCTGGCATGCGTTTTTCAGATGTCCGGGCACATTGAACGATATAAATGTTCTGGATCGGTCGCCAGTGTTCGATGATGTTAAACAAGGAAATACTTCACGAGTCAACTTCTTTGTGAATCAACGTCCGTATAATATAACGTATTATCTTGCTGACGGTATCTACCCTTCTTATCCGACTTTCGTCAAATCAGTTAGACTTCCTCAAAGTGAAGAAGATAAATTATTTGCAAAATTTCAGGAGGGTTATCGGAAGGATATAGAACGAGCATTTGGGGTGCTCCAAGCTCAATTTAAAATCATTCGAGAACCAGCTCGAATGTGGGAAATAACTGACTTGGCTATCATCATGAGGACATGTATCATATTGCATAATATGATTGTTGAAGATGAACGAGATAAGTATGCTCAAAATTGGAAAGACTTTCAACCCGAGGCAAAGGGTCTACTGCACAACAACTCGAGACAAGTGGGTCTAGTACACATCAACCACTACCTGCATTTGCAAATCATGTGCGGCTAGATCGGAAATGCGTGATCCAAAAGTTCATCATGAATTGCAGGCGGATCTAATCAAGCACATATGGGCAAATTTCGGAATGTGACGCGGATAAATATTATTTTTAAGTATTTTAATGTGTGATTTAATAGTTTTATTGTATTGTGAGTCGAGTTTATTGTAATTTTTCTTTGATTTAATAATAATTATCGTCAGTTCTCGTATTTATTTAATTGCAATTTAAAAAATTAATTAAGTGTGAAGTATTTTTTTAATTATAAATGATAATAATAATAATTATTTTATTAATCAAAAAAATAAAGAATATAAAATAAACGATAATAACTATAATTATTTTATTAATCATAAAAATATAAAATATAAAATCAAATAAAATAAAAGTAGGAAAGTAAAACAAAAGTGGTGAGGTATAGGATGATGAGTTGGAAGTAAAGCTGTCAATTTAGGAATAAAGAACGGGACGGGTCGAAATTATGTTGTCCAACGACGGAAACGGGACGAGACGGGACGGGACAAAACGGGATGGGACTAAAATACTCCGTCCCATCTCGTCCCATTTGCGAGACGCGGGATCTCGCGGGACCCGTTGACTAGAAGAAATAAGCGTTGACTAGACGCCAAGACCGAGCCAAGGCAATAGCATGTACCTGTTCAAAGTGTAATAGCATGTACCTGTTCAAAGTATGCATTGCTTAAGCGTGCATGATCACGAGCTTCCCCTAGCATTTCAGAATACATATTTGCTGCAATCCCAACAAAGTTGCAGCATATGAAAAAAAAACGCCCTGAACATTTTAATTAAACAAGTGAATATTTTTGCGTTGAGAATATTACCCACTGCCTCTTATTTCAAGCCAAACAGGAGCAGTACGTGCTTATCCTCAGTAGGGCAACCTATCACCATACATACCCCTCCCCTGCCCACCATTATAAGAGCTAGCTAATACATGGGAACTTCTACTTGAGCCAATGCTGGCATCAGGAGAACTGTTTCTATCATACTTCCATATGCTCGAATCTTGAGATGCCATCTGCAACCGAAAGTGCAGGAAAACCCATTGCATTGAGATTTGGAACTGATAAGGCCTTTTGAGTTCAGATTCTGATTCATGCTGCCACCAACTTGAAGCTAGAATCATATATCAGAAGATGATATGAGGACCCCAATATCCGGTCGTTCTATTATTTCGTTTTTATTTCTTTATACCCATGTTGTAGATTCCCCTCAGTATTGCACCTTATGAAACTTTATAGCACGAAAATATTCCATCTATTACACGGGACGGGATGGGATGGGCGGGACCGCACTATGTTGTCCCGTGACGGGACGGGACTAAAATATTTCGTCCCATTTGTATGGCAGGACGGGACCGTCCCAACTTGACGGCTCTAGTTGGAAGGGGTTGAATTTTTTTTAAAACTAACCATTGGAGGGGTTAAAATTGAATGAGGAGTTGAATGATTAGGTGAATGAGAGAGAAGCTGAAATGAAGGCAGTTGAATAATTTTGATAGTTGAAACCATTGAATATGGTCTTATTACTATCTCCCACATTATATTAATAAAAAAACCTAAAGCTTGCCGCCTACATTATCCAATCAATTAATGAAAGGTGTCAAGGCTTCCTAATTAAACACATATTTTTAAAAAAAATATTAAATTAACTCAGAAAAACAAAACTGATTCTTCTGCTTCCCTTTTAAGTTGAGATTACAGGATAACATTTTTTAATCTTCCAGTTATGTCACACCCCAATGCATGCATTTTCATATGTAATAAACCATAATGTCAGGGGTTAATCTGTCATTTACAAGGGTTGGTGGTTAGAAAAGGAAGGGTACCCATGACTCAATATACTTTCTATTAATAGTAAAACCCATAAACTAATAAAGCAATGATTAGGAGGTGGAGAATGTTTATTATTTTATTATCTCATAAAAAAATAGAAACAAATTAAAAAAGATTAGGGCTAGGGGTTGCTTTAAAAGAAGAGGCTTTGACCAATTAGTCCCCCACCCAAATAAAAACTACCTTTAAGGACTAACATTATCAAAACAACCAAAAAGTCCCTCAATTTTTTCTGGACCAAATTGACCCTCATACCCTCTCTCTCTCTCGTGCGTACGGACAGTTCAGCGCCTTGCTGCTTTCTTTCTCTTTCTTTTCTCTCTCTTCCTTTTTTTTTTCTCTTGAATTTTTAAAATGCAATATCTCAAAATCTAAAAGTCGAAAAAATTATCCGAAACCACTGTTTTAATCGCATCGCCAAGACGAATCAAACAAGTTTACTCATCATATATTTCAAATTTTATAAATAAAATAAAATTATTTGTCAACAAATGTGAAATAGACCTCACTGTTGTTTTATAAAAGAATGACATAAAATCTATCACACAAGTATGCACAATAATTGAGAAAGTGACCTCACAATCATAACTGAGAAATTGATCTCACAGTTATGCACAAACATTCATGAATAACTGTGAAATTGACCTCACAGTTCTCAGTTTAGAAAGGTAAAAACCAAACAATTTCACATTCATAAATAAATGTGAAACTGACCTCACAGTTTTAGAAGTGTGAAAAATATTTCACAGTTATTCACATCACAACCAACAACTGTAAAATAGACCTCACTGTTGTTCTATAAAAGAATGACATAAAAACAGAGAAATTTATTACACAGTTATGCACAATAACTGAGAAAGTGACCTCAACAATCATAACTGAGAAATTGACCTCACAGTTGTGCACAAACATTCATGAATAACAGATAAATAACGGATAAACCACACATACTTAGTAGCAAAATAATTGTGAAATTGACCTCACAGTTCTCAGTTTAGAAAGGTCAAAAATCAAACCATTTCACATTCATAAATAACTGTGAAACTGACCTCACAATTTTAGAAGTGTGAAAAACATTTCACAGTTATTCACATAACAACCAACAACTGTGAAATAGACCTCACTGTTGTTCTATAAAAGAATGACATAAAAACAGTGAAATATATCACACATTTATGCACAATAACTGAGAAATTGACCTCAACAATCATAACTGAGATATTGACCTCACAGTTGTGCACAAACAATCATGAATAACAGATAAATAACGGGTAAACCACACATACTAAGTAGCAAAATAACTGTGAAATTGACCTCACAGTTCTCAGTTTAGAAAGTCAAAAACCAAACTATTTCACATTCATAAATAACTGTAAAACAAAACTCTCAGTTTTAGAAGAATACAAGTTTGACAGTAGAACATAAACTCCACTTTCACTTTTTTCTATGTCATTCCCAAAACCCAACAGTGTCCCAAGCTTGGTGCACTTGATAACCCTCCTCATTCTGGATGACTATGAATGTAAGGCAATACTACTGACTATCCACATACAATTTCATAACAATTTACTAGTTTGAGAAGAATACTCAAAAGATATGCATATATATATGATAAGACACAGAGAAAATCTATAAACAGTTTGAGAAGAATACTCGAAAGATATGCATATATATATGATAGACACAGAGAAAACCTCTTAACCTCCATTTCTACCTTCAAACCTTACTTTAATTAATTCCCTACTAGCTAAAAGCCATCACAAGTTCAGTTCAGACATTCATTCAGATCACACCACAACTTCATTCAGCATCCCAACCCAACCTCTCAATTACCTTCTAGATCAGTAGATTTCAAATACAGATTATCCCCACCATCACCGCCACCACTCCCGCCTTGACCACCGTCAATATCATGGCTTGTGCTACCACGACCAAAGTCACCAAAACCTCCTCCGCCGCCTCCAAGGCCACCAGTACCGTTGCTGCTATTACCCTCGCCCTGCAGCATGTGGAGCCCGCTGCTACCTACACCACTTGAGCCGCTCATCCCGAGGTGGCTCTGCATTGCTTGTTCTTCTTGCTGCGAGGGATGAGTATTGTTGTTGGCTGTAGAGCATCGATTTTCGTGCAGCCATGAGTGCTTGTGGTGACATTTGTTGAGCTTGTTGGTGTTGTAGGCCATAGTGCCCTCCTCCCTGTGTAATCCCACTTGCCGGGAACTATACAACATTAAAAAAAGTTTGATCAGAAAAGATTATGCATGCCAAGTTGCAGTTTTTTTGGTGGTAGCATTTCATATTTGAAATTGACTAGAGGGGTGTGTTCATTTTTGGCCTATACCATTTAAGAGTAACATTTTTCTAATTTTTTTACAACAAATTGAATAAACTAACTTTCATCTTACTGCATGGTTTGAATTCAAAATACATGTTTTGAGAGACATTTTATAGAATTGGTAGACTTTTACAGGGTTCAATTATGTGCCCATCACTGAGGTTTAGCCAAAAATCAATGCCACTGTCCACCCTTCAGTAGTTGTAATTGAAAATGAAACTGTGTAGGAAAGGGTGGACAATTCAACTAGATTTTCACACATCATTCTTCTATTGGGACAGCAAAAACAACTAAAATTAAACACATATAAAGCCTAAAACAGAAGTAATTAAAGACCCAACTGGATCGCAAAGATCAAAAAACCCAGAAATCTTGAAATCGAACAGTCAAACAAAGGAAAGATTAGCTTTTTTCCTTACCTGGAAATCGTGAAAAGAAGGCTCAACTCAACCACCAGTCTTATCTCTCTGTCTATATACAAAAGTTGTTTCTTTAAACAAAGACTAAAATTGATAATGTGATCATCCTAGAAAGCTCCGACAAACAAATCATCTCCGTTGAAGAATCCGTAGCACTCCAATTCCAAACCCTACAAAACATGATTGAAGACGACTGCATCAACCCACCAATTCCGATCCCCAACATTATCGGAAAAACCTTAATCAAAATCGTGGATTACTGCAAAATCCAAGCCGCCAACGATGGCGACGGCGAGATGATTTGTCGTGGAGCTCGTCTTCTTCACCCACCCAGCCACCAACCTTCACTGTCGGCCGGCAAGACCAAATCCGCCGTGGGGGCTAAGGATTGACCGGATCCGGAGGAGATGGTGAACGCGAATTGCGATTAGAGAGAGAGAATGAGCACGCGAATTGCGATTAGAGAGAGAAAGGAGAGAAGAGAATGAAGGGCAGTTTCGAGATATGAAATATTTTAAAAGTAGCTAGGGGTTTATTGGTAAAATGGATTTCAATTTATGGATTCCAAGGTAGAATATGAAATGTGATGTTTTTTTTGATAAATTCCACCTTCTAATAGGGGCTTATTGGTAAAAATCCCTTAAAAGAATTCAAATGTCCTAATTTCCCAACTAACCTTAGGGTCCGTTTGGATACACATAATTGAAATTGAATTGAAATAACAATTTTATGGAATTGAATTTCAACATATTCGAATTTCATAAAGCTTCAATTCTATTGTTTGACTAAGCTATAGAATTCCATTAGAATTGATTTACAATTCCAATCCTATTGTTTGGATACTCATGCAGTCTACAAAAATGAATTTGTCACTTATATGTGTTTCCTCTTATATTCCTTACAATAGAACATAAAATACAAAAAACTAACACAATTTAATATAAAACTAAATTATAAAAAATATATATATAATAAAAAATCAATGTTTCAAATAATAATAAAAATAAAACCATCAAAAAAGTTTCAATTTGATTACAGCCTTTAAAACTGCTTTGAAATGATGACTAACTGTCTCTATGGAGCGCATGAAATTGAAGCCTGCCACTCGAATCTTTAGTCTATGCCCAAGGATATATAAAAACATTGCCACTGCTTCTTCAATAGTAACGTGTTTTGTTGGACGAAGCTCTCCCTGTTCACTAAATTTTTTACATAAAAGATTGAAAGTATCTTTATTAAGCCGTAGTTGTGCTTTACAAACTGCATCCGTCCCATAGTAAAGTCTCCTAAAAAAGAACTCCCTAGCACTACTCAAATCTCTAGAAGAAGCCTTCACCATGTGCAACTCCTGCCACCAAATAGAAATTGCAACTGAAGTAGCTACATAATATTCCACAATCACTCTTTGTTGTTTTTGTTTTTCACCTTTTTCCTTCGTAACTAATGCATTAACATCCACTGAGCTACCGGCCATTCTCTGAAATTTTAAGAACCCATAATTTAGAATGCTTAATAACATTTATTTTAAGAACCCATTATTTAGAAGCATGGGTGGGGTTCCATTTCAGTTCATTACAATGAAGCAATGACTCGGGTCAATTCAAGTTGACACAAAATATTCATCCATAACCAAAATTAACAACATAGCAAGCAATTTATCTTTCCCTGAAACTAAAACTAAAAGTACTAGTATATGTTTATACAGTATAAGATATGAAACTCTTAAATCAAGGAAAATTTCAATAGCACTACAATGTAAATCTGTTCAAAATACAACTCAGAATGTGCATGAATTGAGCACTAAAGAGTTAGTTAAAAAGGTCAACTGTCATTGGACAAAACATCATGTAGCTTGACAAAAAATGTTGTTGGCCTGCACGAATCAAAAGTATAAACAATTTTCAAGGGCAGAACTATGGTACAGAGTAATTTCCATTCCAATTCCATTTTCATATAAAATTTGATTGTTCAAATAGCCAATTCCACAAAACAACATGAACATCCATTGCCCTAATTTCTTCTTATTCCTAACCAAATCCCTACCACTAACAAGCTTCTTAGCACGAAATCTATGGGCAAATCGACCATGGGTTTGTCTCTTTTCAGTTACTGAGTCAAACCCATCACCGGAAACCGGAATGAAATACAAATCCATCAACTGAAATCCAAAATTGAAAATGTAAATCATCAAAATAACAAATTCATTAACCACTTGAACTGAAATGAATAACAGATCTACAAAAATTAAGAAATGCAAAACGATGGCTATAGAGAGAGGGAATGAGAAATAAAGAGAAGGGATCAATGAACTTACCGGTTGAGAGAATGAAATAATCAGAGAAAATGAGAGATCCAACAATGGAGAGGAGAGATCCAACTATGGAGCATTCTGCTCTGCCTCTTCGATGCGGCTTGGAGGGGATCGGGGTTTGGGGAAGACGGAGGCGAGGACCAGCAGCAGTGAACTAAATAAAAATTTCCCGTAGTTTCGATTCTTTAGAATTGTCTTGGAATTGGTTTTGTAATTTTTTAAATTTAGTTGTGGAACTGATTTTATGAAATTGGGTTATTAGAATTATAATTCAATTCCAATTCTATCCCTTATTTTAATATCCAAACAACATGATTATAATTCCATGCTCCAATTCCAATTCCAAATTATGGAATTGGTGTACCCAAACACACCCTCATCAAAGAGCAATCATCAATATATAATATTAAAGTAGAAGAAATTTCAAACTCCACAGCTCGCCACGTAGCAAGCTCTTATTCGCCTATATTTTGCATTTTGGTCCTTAAATTTCATTCATTTTCTCCAATAAATCAGCTTTTTGATCCATAAATAACAATCATTTGTGTTTTAGTCCTTTTAATTCATTTGTGTTTTAGTCCTTTGAAAATTAAATTCTCCAATAATTCAAATTTTTGGTCCATAAAAATCATTCGTTTGTGTTTTAGTCCTTTTAATTCATTTGTGTTTTAGTCCTTTGAAAATTAAATCCAATAGATCCTAATAATTTGATTCATAATAAATCCAATAAGTTTAATTAATTAATAATTATACATTAAAATAAATCCAATAAGTTTATATAAATGAAATAAATCCAATAAGTTTATTTAAATATTTTATATCAAAATTATCGTCTCACTTTTTAATTGTTGTATATAAACCTAACATATTATTTTCGTTTATTTAAATGAAATTAATTATTAATTAAACTTGTACATTAAAATAAATCCAATAAGTTTATTTAAATGAAATAATTCACAAATAAGCTTATTTAAATGTTTTATATCAAAATTATCGTCTCCCTTTTTTATTGTTGTATATAAACCTAACATATTGTTTTCGTTTATTTAAATGAAATTAATTATTAATTAAACTTATACATTAAAATAAATCCAATAAATTTATTTAAATGAAATAATTCACATTTTTGGTTCATAAAAATCATTCATTTGTGTTTTAGTTCTTTTAATTCATTTGTGTTTTAGTTGTTGTCTATACAGAATCATTTGTAGCTTAGTCCTTTAAAAAAGATTCATTTTGTAGCTTAGTCCTTTAAAAAGTCAAACCAATAAATCAAGGTTAATTTGAAAAAGTCCCAAAATTTTAGCATAATGTTGTACATATAAGTTTCAATTTAAAACATAGTTAATTCAGTTAATTTTATTAATTGCCAAAATTTAAGGGCTAATTTAACACGGATTGTAGGTCAAAAAATTAAAAAAAAAACCGGTTAATTAGGAACTTATCCATCATCATACATAAAATGATTGGGATGATTCTTAATTACTGAACTTTAAGGGCTAATTTAACACAGACTGTAGGCCAAAAAATAAAAAAATCCGGTTAAAAAAATTTACTTATTAATCATTATATATAAAATGATTGGGATGATTTCGCCAATACATTTTAGTTGATTTGCAATTGACCGAAATTTTAGTTGATGTAAATTTAAATATTTACATTACATTCAAATATTGCAAGATAAGGAAGTAAATTTAAATATTTATCTAATTTAATACAAAAATCAACTTTTCTCATTATCACAACTCCTTAATTTAAGCATTTGAAATTTTGAATTTTATATGAAAAGTCTAAAATATATAAGTCAAAATCTCACAAAAAACGCGTTTTTTTCAAGCTTAGAAAAAAACGTGTTTTTAGAAGACGTAAACCTCTCTCGCCTCCAACCTCCAACTCATCAATTTGTCTTTCAATTCCTTCTCCGGTCAAATTCCGGCGACAATCGGAGACCTCCAAGGGCTGCAATACCTATGGCTAGACTCAAACCAATTGTACGGCACTCTTCCCTCGTCGATCGCTAACTGCTCGTCACTTATTCATTTTAGCGCTGGAGATAACAATTTCAGAGGTCTAATTCCGGCTTCAATCAGCTCACTCCCAAATCTCCAAGTAATTTCTTTACCGCGCAATTCTTTGTCAGGTTCGGTCCCCACATCTCTCTTTGCCAAGGTGGTAACAATGGAGGATATAAGGGGGAATGGAAACAATAACAATGGTAATTGGGGCAATGGGACCTGGAACCCCAACTTTTTCAATTTTTCTCCTCCTGGTCGTATGAATGGGAACAATAATAGGGGAAGTTTGGGTCAATTCAATTGGGAATTCTGTGAATTTGTTTTAAATAATTGCCGGCAGTTGTCTAAATAATTGCCAGGATTATGATAAAAATGTACCAGTGTACGTCTAAAAAAGTGCCAGTTAAAAGCTCTCTTTATCCAGAAACTTAGTGTCAGTGCATGTGTAATAAAGTGTCAGTGTCAGTGTCAAAAAGTGCCAGTGTTAGTGTAATAAAGTGCCAGTGTTAGTGTATCAAAGTGCCGGTGTTAGTGTAAAACAAGTGCCAGTGTTAGTTTAACAAAGTGCCAGTGCCAGTGTAAAAAAGTGTCAGTGTTAGTGTAACCAAGTGCCAGTGTTAGTTTATAAACAGTCACTTAATATACATGCACTGACACTTTTTTACACTGGCACTTTGTTAAACTAGCACTGACACTTTTTACACTGGCACTTTGTTACACATGCACTGGCACTTTGTTTACACTGGCACTTTGTTACACATGCACTGACATTTTTTTACACTGGCACTTTGTTACACATGCACTAGCACTTTATCACACTGACATTTTGTTAAACTGGCACTGACACAAACGGGAAAAACAAAACACATTTTTTCTAAGTGCCAGAAAAAACTAGTTTTTTATAAGACCAACTCAATATATAATACTAAAATTTCGGTCCTACTAAAATAATAAATAAAGAGATCAATTGTTTCAAATGTCAAACCGAAAATATCAAACTAACTAAAAATAAACTTGCCTATTTCACACTTCTACTAAAATTAAGGTTATAGTTCAAATATT
Organism: Adenophora triphylla var. japonica; assembly: GCA_022495995.1. Lineage (NCBI taxonomy): Eukaryota > Viridiplantae > Streptophyta > Magnoliopsida > Asterales > Campanulaceae > Adenophora > Adenophora triphylla. The sequence goes on from JAFEMH010000281.1 coordinate 621,562, forward strand.
TATCTAATGTAAATACAAAAATCAACTTTTCTTTTTAGCGGAACTCCTTAATTTAAGCATTTGAAATTTTGAATTTCATATGAAAATTCTAAAATATATAATACTAAAATTTAGGATGAAAATTCTAAAAATATATAATACTACTATGAATGAAAATCAGTTTTAAGACTATCTATTGTTAATTTTATGAAAGATAAATAAAAAGAGAGAGTGAGTGAGAGAGAGAGAAGTAGAAAGGGATTCATAGGTGCTAGCATTAGGTGCAATATTTTTGCCGAATTTTAAGCTTAATTAATTTGAATTGCACATTTACCCAAATTTTTAGGACCAAAATATTAACTCTAAATTCTACAAAAATTGACTTTTAATCGGGTTAAAACGTTAATTATTAGAGAATAATAACATTTATTTTTTTTCAAATATTTTCCTTATATAATTCATCTATTAATGAAAATCAATTTGAATTTCAAATTCAACTGAAAATAAGGGATTACTTATTAGATCATAAAGTATATTCCTTACTCCCATTTTTTTTTATATATATATATATAGGTATTTTCTCTTCCGTCGTCATCGAAATCAACAATTAGGTATTGTCCTCTTTCCTTCACTTTTCATTTTATTGTAATTTTAATTCCTTTGAGCTTATAAGAGTCTTTTTATTGATTGCTTTCATTTTTATTTAATAAAACTTTTTATTAACTATCTAATCTTTTTTATGTTTGCATGGATTTGAATTCAAATATTATTAAGTTAATTCTAAAATTAAATAAGCAAAAAGTAAATACTAAAATTAAATAATTGATTTATTTATTTTCCAAATTTTAAAATGAAATCAACTATTTTCCTTGATTGTCATATGAATGCAATTTCATATTTTCATAAATTTATTCTATAAATAAATAAGAAAAAAATATATATTATCCCCTCCTACTAAAAATAAATTCATAGTTTAATTATTTTTCTAATTCAAACACAAATTTAACTTTTTTCTTAATTTTACGTTCCACTCTTTTTTTATATCATTGCATTCTTTTTTCACAACAATTTACGTTCCACTCTTTTTTTATATATAATTCAAATTCAAGCACCTTAGATAATAATATAAGATCTCTTTTATTTATAATTTAATCCTCCATGCTTTTTTGTTTTCTCCTAATTTATGAATTTTGTGATGACTTGGTTTTAGTAGATTAAGTTTTCTCTGTATACATCTGTCACTAATGCACTATTTTGGTTTATATATGCTGGTAGAAAATATATGATCTCTTTTATTAAAAATTTAGACAGAAATAATAGAAAAAAAAACTTATTTTAAAGACTAACGAGAAAATAAACAAAGAAAAGAAAAATATAAGATAGTCTTAGGGCTCATACCATCAATGAGTTTAACTATTTAGAGAATTAATTCAGATAAAAAAAATAAAAAAAAATAACTAAAACTATGGAGTGAATTAATTTGATAAAAGAGAAGAAAAATAACAAATACTCTGTTGAAGTTGATTAATTAACTTGGGAGGTCCCATTTCAAGATGAAATTTTTAGTTAGAAAAAAAGGGTTTTGTGGGAATTTACAATGAAAAGGGCTATTATTTTTTAGGAAGAAACCACAAATTTAAGTAATTATTAGCTATGAACGGAGGAACGGGCAATCTAAGTACATGATTTCTGAATGTTTTCACAAATTTAAGTAATCATTGCTCGAAATTAAATATGTCACATGCAACGACACATGATTATTAAATGAATTTATTTATAGATTTAGAGATAGTGATTGTGTATGAAAAAAATGTTTTGGTTGCAAAATAAACAAATAAAAGAACTTGGTGATAAAATGTAAAAACTTGATTAGTTAGATATTTTAGGTGAAAAATGCAAAATCTTATTAAAAAAACGGTAAAACAAGTAAATATTTTGCACAAAATTTTACTTCTTTAACTATAAGAATTTTGAAACGAAGGGAATAACGTAATTCATTCCTCCAAAATTTACAACTTATCAATTACTCTCAATTACTCCCTCCATCTCAAATTGAATGTCTTTACTTTTTGAAACTTGACATTCAAAAAATCTATTCACTCAGCTCCTCCATCTCAAATTGAATGTCTTTACTTTTTGAAACTTGACATTCAATAAATCTATTCACTTCGCTCAAATTGAATGTCCTGTTTTGTTCCAATGTTAATGTCCTTTTGAAACTTCACCTCCAAATAACATTGTCCCTAAATCATTTTTTTTAATTTGTTTTTTCATTGTTTATTATATTTTTGCAAAACTAAAATTTTTATGTGAATTGCAGGAATGCTTTTGATTTATATTCTATTAAAATTCAATTTTTGCAAAATGTCCATTAAATCTCATAATGGTATTCATTTTAGGACAGAAAAAATAATATTTTATACACTTTTCATATAAATCTCAGATATAATTTTTAATAGTTGATTTATCATGCCCGTCAAGTATTGACGGTTCACTAACTAGTTTCCCTAAGAGGACAAGTGTACACCTTCTCCCTGCAAAAAAGTACCAAAACTCCATTAATGAAACAAGACACAATAGCTAGCTGAAACCTTTCCAACCCTCTCAGCAGAGAAGTTTAATGTTTCAAAATAAAAAAATATAAATATTGAATTTGCTCATGAAAGTTTTTTGCTATGCTTGGAGTTGATACACGAAACATTAGATTGTTGGGTTAAATGGATCGATGAGATGGACGAACCGAAAAAAAAAAAAAAACATCAAAATAATTTTTTATCAGATCAGAATAAACGTAAGTCGAATTGTTGTGTAATTCGTCTACACCTACCCCGAATTCGTTTATAAAGAACCAATGATAATTTAATTTAAAATTAATTTTATAAAAAAATTAAGTTAATATCAATCACTAATTCACCCAGTACCGGCCTAACAGTTAGAAAAAAAAAAAAAAGCAGTCACTTAGGCTCCCAAAAATAAGTGATTTTTGGGGCTCCAAAATTCTTATCTAATGCATTAGTGGTAGGCCCAATCACCCACACCATATTGACTTGACCCAAGTTTTCATCTCTTGGCCCTAATATAAAATAAGACCCTCGAATATAAAATAAGACCCTCGAATCAGTGATTAATCCACGAAAACACAATTTTGAAACCAAATTGGAAAAGAAAAATTCTAATTCAGAGATCAACTTATAATAATAAAAAAAACTAACCTCGAGAAGCCAAAAATTGAAAGAGATTGAAAGCGGAAGCCAAAAATTGAAAGAAATTGAAAGCGGAAGCCAAAAATTGAAAGAAATTGAAAGCGGATTATAGCTGATGCGAAAAGGATAAATAAGTTTTTCGAATTTGAAAATAATAAACAATTATCTTGGAAGCAAAATGTATCAAAAGCGGATAAATAGGCTAGACATGGTATCTATCGAGAAGAAAATAACTTTAATTCATAATGTTGCTTTTAAATTTGCTAGAAGAAGTGTATTTAAATATTCTTAACTTTTTTATTTAAAATTCCTTATTCCACAAGACCCCTATTAAAATATTAGCTTAGGCCCCAAATTTCATTTTACCAGCGCTGAATTCACCCGTAAGATATCTCTTATCCATAGTTTACAATATAACCTCAACTATTTCTTATTATTGTGCATCCAAACTTTAAGCACACCTCTTCTATTCCAACTTCTTTACAAAATTCCGCCACCGTTTCTTCATCGGACCTCTGCATTTTCCACCCCAATTTCTCAGCAAATGTTGACATCTTTTCCTTCTGATCTTGGCTGAACTTTGTCCTGAACCGCTTCCGACCCCTCTGATTCTCCATCTTCACCTGCAACTCTAACTAGTAATCTCTGGTGCAAGTCTTATGTAATCAGACATTCCATCTTCACCTGCAACTTTAACTAGTAACTAGTATGCCACCCGTGCGTTAAAACGCACGACAAAACGTTTTTTCATAAATAGGAACCCAACCAAAAAGGTTCATATTGTAATGAACTTTCATGTAATTAAGAAACATGACATTAAATGATCATGCAACAAATAGTAATTCTTAGTGAAATATTCACCTTTAATTGCAAATAAAGTTGAAATTTTAAGAAATTACATATGTATAAAATTATACATGAAGATAAAAATAATAATTGTTAAGAAAGTGATTTTCCCCTAAATTGATGATAATGTTAATGACATCGGTTTTGGATTTAATGATCATGAAACAAACAGTAATTCTTAGATCATTCAAAAAAGCAACCAAGAATCTGATCACATAAAATAGAAAAAAATCATAACAAACTTTAAGTACTTAAAGCTAAGTCTTAATAATAATTATCCTAATAATCCTTTCACCAAAGCAAAAAGATCAAAAGTCCAAATATTGGCATTATCACTCCTTCTCAATCTTGATTGTTTTTCTTTCCTTGACCAACATTTTAGTTGCAGATCCAAAATCTTGAACAATGTTTTGTGTAGTTGTATCCTCCATTGACTGAATTCTTTTTTCACCCCATAACTGGACTCTTTTCATTATCACTAACTGAATGAGATATCTGCAATAAGATGATAAGATTGCAGTAGCAAATGTCATGGTTGCAACATGTAACAGCGCAAGCAAAGACACTTTCACATTATCAAGCAACTCTTAGATTCTTCTTAATGCAACACAAAAATTAAAAGTCTGGTCCCTTGAAACTAATAATAGTAGCAAAGATTATTAGATTATACTTTAATTATTATTCCTTATTTTTTTTGTTGCCCCTTAAATTTCTAAGTATTTATATTACTTTTCAAATTTTCCACTGGGAGATATCATTATTGACTTTAAAAATCACTATTTATAGTACCATTTTGCTAGACTTTAAAAAATTATACTTATTTGTTTTGAACTTTTTTAATTCTTTAATCAAATCAGATTTTTATTTCTTATTTTAACAACCCAAAACGACAAATTTTATTTTACTTTAAACTACACCCCCTGAACCCTTATATTATTTGTGTTAAAAATTTAAAGGACAAAAAAAAAATCAGGTAAATCAAGTTTTAATACAATAGTAGTGATTCAATTAATCTTTCTCGGGCGAAATAGTCTCTCAATCGGGGTTATCACATTAATAGTTCTCCATTGCCAAAAGGAGACGGAGATAGAAGACACATATCACCTATACAACGTGTAGGCAATTAGCCCCCTTAAAAAATTATGGGGGTCATATTCGATGAAAAAAACCAAAATAGCCCTTAATTAACTGTTAGATTTTTAACCGTTCATCCAAAACTACACCTGATTGCAACAAAAAGACAAACTCAATAATCTATTTGTAACAAATGAAAATTCTATAAACAATTGAAACATATCGACAAAAACTCGGGTAACTAAAATGCAATTTGCCCCAATAAAATTTCCCATACATCCTTCTACCCAAAGTTTCTTTACTTCATTCCCAAAACATAAAATTGCCATTTTTTTAAGCTTAAAAATTAACTCACTCGTTATATCTTCCCAAAAGAATAACCAATGAAATTTCCATCCATCCTTCTGCCCTAAGTATTCTTACTTTAATAATTTGGTTTCCCAAAAATATAGAAACTAAATCTGAAAAATACATAAAAATGGGGCACGTTGGAACAGACTCCCTGTCTAAAAATAAATGTTTCTAAAAATTGTATTTCATTTTAATAAAATAAAAATAAATGGTATGGAGAAAAAATGTAATATAAAGAAACTATTAACTTACATAAGTTATATAGAAAAAAATGTAATATAAAAATTGTACGTAATTTTATATTTCATTGAAGTTATATTTACGTAATTTTTATATTTCATTTTATTGAATTCAAAATAAGTTATATAGGAAAATATATTTTTTGGGGGAAAGAAACTATTAATTTTTATCTATAAGTTATATTGAAAAAATGTAATATAAAAATTTTATGTAATTTTTAACCCACCTTTTGATCACATATGTAAATTAATGAAAGTGAGAATTTAAAAACCTACATACATACTACCTTGTTACGGCAGTTCTATATTATTTTTATAAGTAAATCAAATACTAAATAATATTACAAATTCTGAAAAAATTCCTTATAGACAACATTTGTCGTTTCATTGGTGGCGTTTCCATCTTCATCACACATTAGTATCCTCAACCCATGTCGATTTGTGACCCTCGACAACGAAATATACAATTGTCCATGACTAAATACAGGTCTTTTCAAGAAGATGCCAACATTGGAAAGAGATTGACCCTGACTTTTATTAAATACATGCCTTTTCAAAACAACAATTATCTTACTATTTCTCCCACTCATTCTCTTTTCTATTTTATTTTTCATAATTACAACACCTTCTACACTAATTCTCTCTTTTCTTATTATAATAGTATTTCTTAATTCTCGTGCTGATAGAGAAAATCCTAATTCAAGTTGGACGGAGGGAATAAATATTTATTTTGAGCGACAAAACATTATATAAAATTAATACTCTCATTTTTTATTCAATAAAAGATGTGAACAAAATCAATAAAAAGGTTATTATTTTGTAGAATGTAAACTAATAATTATCATCATAATTAACTTGAAGATATTACGTTTGTTAAAAAAAAAAAAGTTAATATTTTATGTGGATTCATAAGTTTAGAAAGTAAAGGAGTCAACTATAATGAGAGAAAAGAGGAAGAAAAACCTTAAGGGCCTTGGCCCAGTGATACCTTGGTGGCCTTCCGAAGGAAAGGTCACCGGTTCGAGTCCCTCCAAGGGGATTCTTTGAGCTTTAATTCCTGTCTTGGTTTCAGGGTCCTTAGGAGCTCCCCGGGACACATCCGTGCAGTTAAGGAAGCAGTATTGCTGGGCTTGTATCCTCAGTGTGGGAAGTTCGAATCTTGGCAGGAGCAGCTGGAGCAGCCAATTGGTGTTGTAAGAGTGATGCAATTGCCTCGGCAGGAGCAGCTGGAGCAGCCAATTGGTGATGTAAGAGTGATGTAAATGCCTTGTAGGAGGGCTCCTTTGGGGCTCTGGAGTATAAGGGATGCTGCCACCCTGGCTGCATAGGGCATATCCCGCGATTTACCTCCGCCAGCATACTGAGGGGTCGGTATCTGGTGGTCCAGGATTAGTCCGGCGAAGCTGGGAACCTGGGTATCAAAAAAAAAAAAAAAAAGGGGAAGAAAAAGAGGGTGGGTAGAGTGTTTTTTGGGTGAGACGAAAGGGGTAGGAGTAATAATGAATGGTTTAATTAATTTAAGAAATCGGTAGATTTACTGTTAAATATTTGAAACTGGTACATGAAATTGCATATATAATCAATACTTTTTTTTTAATCTATTTTGGTTGTCTCATTTATAAAGAAAATTGTTATTCACCCCCGCAACATTACTCAATACCCCCGCAGTAATAATTATTATAAAAATGCCATCAATCGAAATGACCAGTTTATCCTCATCTTCAACCTCTAAATTTGGATTTCTGAATCAAAACAAATTAAATTATTTCATCTCCGGTGAATCGACGTTGTTTGGCAAGGATCAGTAGAGAATTTGAGAGAGGGGTTGAGTGCTCAGAATAAAGGGGCATCAATGGGAGTTGCAGAACCCTCTCTTCTTCTCTGTTCATCTCCTCCTCCCCTTGCAAATAATCAATATGAAGGTGGAGTGACCTCGATGGAGCCTTTTTTGAAAAAGTTCTTCCCAGAAGTGTATACTTAAGGAAGATACCAAGATTAGCAATTACTGCAAATTTGATAGCCAGCTGCTTACCTCCTTCACCTCGTCACTTTATGTAGCTGGCCTCATTGCTTCCTTTCTCGCTTCTCACCTCCTCCCACATGCTCGATTCAGATCTCCCCCTTCCTCCTAGCTTCGTCTCCCTTTGATGGGTGTTTATGAAATATGTCGGGTTTGAATAATCTAGGTCTGAGGAATTTTGAGTTTGATTTTTTTGATTTTTGATAAAAAAAAAGCAATTCAAGAACCCTAATTTTGTGTGTGGGAAGAGAGAGATAGTGAAGGTGAGGGTGATGGAGGGAAGGGGAAGGGGAATGGTGGGCGACGGTGGTAGAGGTTGGGGTGCGCAGAGAAGAAGGTAGAAAGAAAGGGGTAAAATGGGAATAACGGTGGTACATATAATGTTGAATGTCTATTTTTCTTGGTATACTTAGCAGTGCGGGGGTATCGAGTAATAATGCGGGAGCGAATAACAATTCTCTTTATAAAAGCACACTTAAAAAATTGATTTTTTATAATTATGCATTTACTATTTTCTATACCACATTCTATTTCACATAATCCCTCCGTCCCACATTAACTGATACCAAAATTTTGGGCACACATATTAAAAAAAAAAAGTAAGAGAGAAAAAGTGGAAGAAATTGTTGTGAGTATAAAAAATTAAATAGGAGAGAGAATGAGTGGGAGAAATAATTAGGAGAGAGAATGTTGTGAGTGTAAAAGTAAAATAGGAGAGAATGAATGAGGAAAATAGTAAAGATTTCCTTCTATTTTGGACAGTATCAATTGGTATGAGACGGATCAAAAAGAAAATAAGTATCAATTGGTGTCGGACAGAGGGAGTACTTTTTATACTCAAAACACCTACTCCACTATACTTTCTCATAAATTTCCGTGCAACATTAATTTTGTGCAATTTCATATGGGTCAAATGGAGTACTCCCTCCGTCCCACCTGACTTAGAACATTCACTCCCGACACGGAGATTAAGGAATACTATTATAATATTAGGAGAGAGAATGAGTGGAGGATGTATTGTGAGTGTGAAAAATTAAATAGGAAAGAGAATGAGTGAGATAAATAGTGATGGAATTATTATTGTGAGTATGACAAGTGGGTCCCATTTAATATAAAAGTAATATAAAATTTCCATTTTGAACTGTTCTAAATCGGGTGGGTCGCCCAAAATGACAAAACGTCATAAATCGGACGGGACGGAGGGAGTATTTGTTTTTGATGATGGAGGGAGTAATTTTTTTCGCAAACAGAACAAAATATCCAACTAAAATAACTCAATGGGTAATGACTTTAGACTATCAGCAGTGGGGAGTTGAATTGAAGGATGAAATGGGTTTCAATTGAATGAAACACTGCAATGGGTAGTTGAAAGCGGGTTGAATGAATTAGTGGGATGAAATGTTTCATCCCGGTTGAAACATTGATTTTTGCTTTTTTTTTTTTTTTTTTTTTTTTTAAGTTGCCACGTGTCAAGACCTTATTGGTCTTGACTTTATTATTTTTTCACCCAATTACTTAAACTCAATTATCTACGTAATAAATGATTTAAAAATAAAAAGAAAAATTCACCAAAATTCATCATTTTTTTTTCCCTACAAATTGATATAAGTTTCATTTGATTTGGATACAAAAAAAAAAAACACTTAGTTTTCAATTTGAAATTTGAATTATTACCTAGTAAATTGATTATTTTTTTAATTTTTTTTTTCACCAAAATTCATCATTTTTTTTTCCCTACAAATCGATATAAGTTTCATTTGATTTGGATACAAAAAAAAAAACACTTAGTTTTCAATTTGGGCTGAATTATTACCTAGTAAATTGATTATTTTTTTAATTTTTTTTTCACCAAAATTCATCATTTTTTTTCCCTACAAATCGATATAAGTTTCATTTGATTTGGATACAAAAAAAAAACACTTAGTTTTCAATTTGGGTTGAATTATTACCTAGTAAATTGATTATTTTTAATTTTTTTCACCAAAATTCATCATTTTTTTGACAAATCGATATAAGTTTCATTTGATTTGGATACAAAAAAACACTTAGTTTTCAATTTGAAATTTTGAATTATTACCTAGTAAATTGATTATTTTTTTAATTTTTTTCACCAAAATTCATCATTTTTTTCCCTACAAATCGATATAAGTTTCGTTTGATTTGAATGCGAAAAATAAAGAATATAAATAAAATAAAATAAAAGTAGTGGGGTATAGAATGATGAGTTGGAGGGAGTTGAAATTTAATTTAAGTTAGCCATTGGAGTGAGGGTAAATGAAATGGGTAGATGAAATATTAGGTGGATGAGAAAAAGTGTAAAAAGTGTTAGATAAAATGAGAGAGTGGGATGAAACCATTGTGGGTAGTCTTAGTAACTAAAATAACTCAATGAGTAAACAATGACTTTAGTAATGATATGCTTTTATTGTACAATATTGTGGCAGCCTTGGATACATACATTTGTATCCCACTCCCATTCCAAACCCCAAAAAACCACTCCCACTACCAAAACCATTTTCTCTCTCTTTCCACTTTTGTTCTTCTTCATTCTTGTTTTCTCTTAACTTTTGTTCTTCAAATTTTTTTTTTATTTCTCTCTCACACACAAAAAAACAATTCAAAGACTCCCTGGAAGTTTTTCTCTTCACAATCATTTTCAGTCATCGATTTCGTTAAGTCTCTGCCTTCTCCAGCCTAGTCTTCACCTCGCCAATCGAAATTCTCTCTGCTTCGCCGACTGGAATTCTCTCAGTCGGATTTGGCCGATTTCAACTTGTACATAGGATTGAAATTCAAGGGATTTTTTTTATCTACGTTGAAAAGAAGAAGCTGTAAGCGACATCCGGTAAAGCTAACAGGGGTAGCAAGATCTATTGCATCGCGTTCAACCCGGCATTGTACTCACCTCATCTTTATCTCGAATCTCCATATTCTTTTCATGCAATCTTTAGGATAAATGGTTAGGTTTAAATTTTTTTAATTTTTTTTTTTTGGAAATATGGTGAAATGGCTTTCTTGATTTTGTATTTATAGCAATTTAAAAAATTAGAATTTTCTTCTCTGTCTCGAATCCTACAAATTCACGGAAGCTCTTAAATAGTCCCAGCGTACCATTTCATATTCTATTGACTTTTCTAATAATCTGTTTAATATTTAATGTTCAATTTAGTTTGAATATCCATGAACTATGATTGATTTTCGGGAATACACTAATAAATCATTAAGTAGCAATCCATTTAACCAAAGCGTGCTCTTAGAATACAGAGTTTACAGCTCTATTATTAATAATTTTTTAAATTTCTTTTTGTGTTTAACTTCAATTTAGAAAATAACCGTTTTCCAAAAATTTAAAATAAATGCTCTTAATTGAGCACAAATGCCTTAAAAAAAACTAATTATCAGCATAACACCTCCTTTTTTCATTCCAGCTGTTAATTGACTTGTTTCATTAATTTATTTACGTTTCCAAACAACTTGTTCCAACAACAGCCGTAAATTTTAAAAACTTTAATGACTAAGACCTTCACACATATGTCAATGAACTCCTCGAATTCTCCCCTTTTTAAAACGTTAAATTTCTATTGTATAAATGTGAAATTACATAAATATCCTGAAAACTTTCCATTCTCAGAGCTTGCATTTTGGCGCCAAATTACTATTTTTAGGAGTGTTTCTTATTCACTTCAGCTTTTATATATATATTGATATTGATATTGATATTGATATTGATATTGATGTCTGGTGCAAGTCTTATTCCTTTACTAGTTAAAATTTTAACTAGTAAAAGTGCAAGGTTCTGATCTTGTAATGTCTAAAGATTTTTTTAGTCCAATTATCAATACTGATATTTTTGCATTATATATACATGTGCATCAGGAGGTTCTTGATTTCAAATTAAATAAATCTAAAGCTTTCCATTTCATGATTTGTGTAAATGCGTATTCATCCTGCAACTATATATCGAAACAATCATACTTAATGAGGTTCTTGATTGGCCCTTCCTCAATGGAGTTGACCAGTGATTGATGATGACATCAACATTAATCTCAAATCTTCATGCATTCATAATAATTTTCATTGCAACTAGTTACACTATAGAAATCCTCACCCGTATTGCCAATATTTGTTCTTGCAAGTAGAATATTGATCTTGCTGAAGTGCTTAACTACCTCCTTTGCTACAATGCCGAAGTTTTTCTAGAACCCCTATCTCGTTAAGTTCCATCGGTAGACTTTCTCCGTAAGAACAGTCTACTCATATTAAACTCGCTTCTACCAGTTTTGAGTCCTTTTAACCTATGAAATTAGATTAACAAGTCCATTATTTTGGAAGTTAGGTACCAATATCTGAAAGTTTCTGATATAGTTCCACATTCTACTCCAACAAACCAAGGAGGCGTGGTTGGAGCAACTCAAGGAGGTCTGGGCAAAGGGACAAACAACGCGGTGAGCAACAACATCAACACACGCGGCCGGGCGGGCGCTTCGCTCCCGGGGGCGCGGGCGCCCGGTTGCGAGAACATGGAGGCTTTCCTACGGGGCTTGAGGCGCACGCCTCACAGGTGTCCATGCGGCCGCCTCAGCGGTGTTCGACCAAGCCATGAAGTCACTGTGTTGGAAGCGGGCGCCTCACATTGTGCGGGGCGGGCGCCTGGCGTCGACTGATGATTCCTTTCATAACTTACCATAATTTCATAACTTAAACACACAGAAAAACAATAATCACTGTCTTCAATTCATCACCCATAAGTTATCAACATATTAATAGCAGCGTACAAATACCAACAAAAATTCAGGATTTTTAAGTCCAATTATCAATATTGATTTTTTTGTTCCAATGATCAGATTGAACATGAAACAAGTAGCAGCAAAACTGAAAAATTAGTAAAGTCGAAAATAGGTTCTTACCTTTCTAGTTCCTACTCTTTGCGAATTGATTGCTTTGAATATAGATCTACAAAACCCCATAAAATCGCAAAATGAGGAGAGATCAAAACCCCATAAAATTGCAAGATGGGAGAGATCAAAACCCTTAAATTCCTCATTCCACAAGACCCCTATTAAAATACTCCCTCTGTCCCATAAAACATTACCCCTTTTACTATTTTGGGCGTCCCACTTTCCTAAAAAGGAAAAAAAATTTACTATTCTCTCCACTCATTCTCTCTCCTCCCACTCACAACATTTTTCAAATTTACTATTCTCTCCACTCATTCTCTCTCCTCCCACTCACAACACATACTTTAATAGCATTATTTCTTATTTTCCGTTCTCAATAGTAAAGGGGTAAAGTTCTCCGGGACGGAGGGAGTATTAGCTTAGGCCCCAAATTTCATTTTACCAGCGCTGAATTCACCCGTAAGATATCTCTTATCCATAGTTTACAATATAACCTCAACTATTTCTTATTGTTGTGCATCCAAACTTTAAGCACACCTCTTCTATTCCAACTTCTTTACAAAATTCCGCCACCGTTTCTTCATCGGACCTCTGCATTTTCCACCCCAATTTCTCAGCAAATGTTGACATCTTTTCCTTCTGATCTTGGCTGAACTTTGTCCTGAACCGCTTCCGACCCCTCTGATTCTCCATCTTCACCTGCAACTCTAACTAGTAATCTCTGGTGCAAGTCTTATGTAATCAGACATTCCATCTTCACCTGCAACTTTAACTAGTAATGTCTGGTGCAAGTCTTATTCCTTTACTAGTTAAAATTTTAACTAGTAAAAGTGCAAGGTTCTGATCTTGTAATGTCTAAAGATTTTTTTAGTCCAATTATCAATACTGATATTTTTGCATTATATATACATGTGCATCAGGAGGTTCTTGATTTCAAATTAAATAAATCTAAAGCTTTCCATTTCATGATTTGTGTAAATGCGTATTCATCCTGCAACTATATATCGAAACAATCATACTTAATGAGGTTCTTGATTGGCCCTTCCTCAATGGAGTTGACCAGTGATTGATGATGACATCAACATTAATCTCAAATCTTCAGGCATTCATAATAATTTTCATTGCAACTAGTTACACTATAGAAATCCTCACCCGTATTGCCAAAATTTGTTCTTGCAAGTAGAATATTGATCTTGCTGAAGTGCTTAACTACCTCCTTTCCTACAATGCTGAGTTTTTCTAGAACCCCCTATCTGTTAAGTTCCATCTGGTAGACGTTCTCCAGAAGAACAGGTCTACTCATATTAAACTCGCTTCTACCAGTTTTGAGTCCTTATAACCTATGAAATTAGATTAATAAGTCCATTAATTTGGAAGTTAGGTACCAATATCTGAAAGTTTCTGATATAGTTCCACATTCTACTCCAACAAACCAAGGAGGCGTGGTTGGAGCAACTCAAGGAGGTCTGGGCAAAGGGACAAACAACGCAGTAAGCAACAACATCAACACACGGCCAGGCGGGCGCTTCACTCAGGGGCTGGCGGGCGCCCCGGTTGCAGAACATGGAGGCTTTCCTACGGGGCTTGAGGCGCACGCCTCACAGGTGTCCATGCGGCCGCCTCAAGCAGGTTCGACCAAGCCATGAAGTTACTATGTTGGAAGCGGGCGCCTCACATTGTGCGGGGCGGGCGCCTGGCGTCGACCGATGATTCCTTTCATAACTTACCATAATTTCATAACTTAAACACACAGAAAAACAATAATCACTGTCTTCAATTCATCACCCATAAGTTATCAACATATTAATAGCAGCGTACAAATACCAACAAAAATTCAGGATTTTTAAGTCCAATTATCAATATTGATTTTTTTGTTCCAATGATCAGATTGAACATGAAACAAGTAGCAGCAAAACTGAAAAATTAGTAAAGTCAAAAATAGGTTCTTACCTTTCTAGTTCCTACTCTTTGCGAATTGATTGCTTTGAATATAGATCTACAAAACCCCATAAAATCGCAAAATGAGGAGAGATCAAAACCCCATAAAATTGCAAGACGGGTGAGATCAAAACCCTTAAATTCCTCATTCCACAAGACCCCTATTAAAATACTCCCTCTGTCCCATAAAACATTACCCCTTTTACTATTTTGGGCGTCCCACTTTCCTAAAAAGGAAATTTTTTTTACTATTCTCTCCACTCATTCTCTCTCCTCCCACTCACAACACTTTTCAAATTTACTATTATCTCCACTCATTCTCTCTCCTCCCACTCACAACACATACTTTAATAGCATTATTTCTTATTTTCCGTTCTCAATAGTAAAGGGGTAAAGTTCTCCGGGACGGAGGGAGTATTAGCTTAGGCCCCAAATTTCATTTTACCAGCGCTGAATTCACCCGTAAGATATCTCTTATCCATAGTTTACAATATAACCTCAACTATTTCTTATTGTTGTGCATCCAAACTTTAAGCACACCTCTTCTATTCCAACTTCTTTACAAAATTCCGCCACCGTTTCTTCATCGGACCTCTGCATTTTCCACCCCAATTTCTCAGCAAATGTTGACATCTTTTCCTTCTGATCTTGGCTGAACTTTGTCCTGAACCGCTTCCGACCCCTCTGATTCTCCATCTTCACCTGCAACTCTAACTAGTAATCTCTGGTGCAAGTCTTATGTAATCAGACATTCCATCTTCACCTGCAACTTTAACTAGTAATGTCTGGTGCAAGTCTTATTCCTTTACTAGTTAAAATTTTAACTAGTAAAAGTGCAAGGTTCTGATCTTGTAATGTCTAAAGATTTTTTTAGTCCAATTATCAATACTGATATTTTTGCATTATATATACATGTGCATCAGGAGGTTCTTGATTTCAAATTAAATAAATCTAAAGCTTTCCATTTCATGATTTGTGTAAATGCGTATTCATCCTGCAACTATATATCGAAACAATCATACTTAATGAGGTTCTTGATTGGCCCTTCCTCAATGGAGTTGACCAGTGATTGATGATGACATCAACATTAATCTCAAATCTTCAGGCATTCATAATAATTTTCATTGCAACTAGTTACACTATAGAAATCCTCACCCGTATTGCCAAAATTTGTTCTTGCAAGTAGAATATTGATCTTGCTGAAGTGCTTAACTACCTCCTTTCCTACAATGCTGAGTTTTTCTAGAACCCCCTATCTGTTAAGTTCCATCTGATAGACGTTCTCCAGAAGAACAGGTCTACTCATATTAAACTCGCTTCTACCAGTTTTGAGTCCTTATAACCTATGAAATTAGATTAACAAGTCCATTAATTTGGAAGTTAGGTACCAATATCTGAAAGTTTCTGATATAGTTCCACATTCTACTCCAACAAACCAAGGAGGCGTGGTTGGAGCAACTCAAGGAGGTCTGGGCAAAGGGACAAACAACGCAGTGAGCAACAACATCAACACACGGCCAGGCGGGCGCTTCACTCAGGGGCTGGCGGGCGCCCCGGTTGCAGAACATGGAGGCTTTCCTACGGGGCTTGAGGCGCACGCCTCACAGGTGTCCATGCGGCCGCCTCAAGCAGGTTCGACCAAGCCATGAAGTCACTGTGTTGGAAGCGGGCGCCTCACATTGTGCGGGGCGGGCGCCTGGCGTCGACTGATGATTCCTTTCATAACTTACCATAATTTCATAACTTAAACACACAGAAAAACAATAATCACTGTCTTCAATTCATCACCCATAAGTTATCAACATATTAATAGCAGCGTACAAATACCAACAAAAATTCAGGATTTTTAAGTCCAATTATCAATATTGATTTTTTTGTTCCAATGATCAGATTGAACATGAAACAAGTAGCAGCAAAACTGAAAAATTAGTAAAGTCGAAAATAGGTTGTAACCTTCTTAGTTCCTACTCTTTGCGAATTGATTGCTTTGAATATAGATCTACAAAACCCCATAAAATCGCAAAATGAGGAGAGATCAAAACCCCATAAAATTGCAAGATGGGATAGATCAAAACCCTTAAATTCCTCATTCCACAAGACCCCTATTAAAATACTCCCTCTGTCCCATAAAACATTACCCCTTTTACTATTTTGGGCGTCCCACTTTAAAGTCCCACTTTCCTAAAAAGGAATTTTTTTTTACTATTCTCTCCACTCATTCTCTCTCCTCCCACTCACAACACTTTTCAAATTTACTATTCTATCCACTCATTCTCTCTCCTCCCACTCACAACACATACTTTAATAACATTATTTCTTATTTTCCGTTCTCAATAGTAAAGGGGTAAAGTTCTCCGGGACGGAGGGAGTATTAGCTTAGGCCCCAAATTTCATTTTACCAGCGCTGAATTCACCCGTAAGATATCTCTTATCCATAGTTTACAATATAACCTCAACTATTTCTTATTGTTGTGCATCCAAACTTTAAGCACACCTCTTCTATTCCAACTTCTTTACAAAATTCCGTCATCGTTTCTTCATCGGACCTCTGCATTTTCCACCCCAATTTCTCAGCAAATGTTGACATCTTTTCCTTCTGATCTTGGCTGAACTTTGTCCTGAACCGCTTCCGACCCCTCTGATTCTCCATCTTCACCTGCAACTCTAACTAGTAATCTCTGGTGCAAGTCTTATGTAATCAGACATTCCATCTTCACCTGCAACTTTAACTAGTAATGTCTGGTGTAAGTCTTATTCCTTTACTAGTTAAAATTTTAACTAGTAAAAGTGCAAGGTTCTGATCTTGTAATGTCTAAAGATTTTTTTAGTCCAATTATCAATACTGATATTTTTGCATTATATATACATGTGCATCAGGAGGTTCTTGATTTCAAATTAAATAAATCTAAAGCTTTCCATTTCATGATTTGTGTAAATGCGTATTCATCCTGCAACTATATATCGAAACAATCATACTTAATGAGGTTCTTGATTGGCCCTTCCTCAATGGAGTTGACCAGTGATTGATGATGACATCAACATTAATCTCAAATCTTCAGGCATTCATAATAATTTTCATTGCAACTAGTTACACTATAGAAATCCTCACCCGTATTGCCAATATTTGTTCTTGCAAGTAGAATATTGATCTTGCTGAAGTGCTTAACTACCTCCTTTGCTACAATGCTGAGTTTTTCTAGAACCCCCTATCTGTTAAGTTCCATCTGGTAGACGTTCTCCAGAAGAACAGGTCTACTCATATTAAACTCGCTTCTACCAGTTTTGAGTCCTTATAACCTATGAAATTAGATTAACAAGTCCATTATTTTGGAAGTTAGGTACCAATATCTGAAAGTTTCTGATATAGTTCCACATTCTACTCCAACAAACCAAGGAGGCGTGGTTGGAGCAACTCAAGGAGGTCTGGGCAAAGGGACAAACAACGCAGTGAGCAACAACATCAACACACGGCCAGGCGGGCGCTTCACTCAGGGGCTGGCGGGCGCCCCGGTTGCAGAACATGGAGGCTTTCCTACGGGGCTTGAGGCGCACGCCTCACAGGTGTCCATGCGGCCGCCTCAAGCAGGTTCGACCAAACCATGAAGTCACTGTGTTGGAAGCGGGCGCCTCACATTGTGCGGGGCGGGCGCCTGGCGTCGACTGATGATTCCTTTCATAACTTACCATAATTTCATAACTTAAACACACAGAAAAACAATAATCACTGTCTTCAATTCATCACCCATAAGTTATCAACATATTAATAGCAGCGTACAAATACCAACAAAAATTCAGGATTTTTAAGTCCAATTATCAATATTGATTTTTTTGTTCCAATGATCAGATTGAACATGAAACAAGTAGCAGCAAAACTGAAAAATTAGTAAAGTCAAAAATAGGTTCTTACCTTTCTAGTTCCTACTCTTTGCGAATTGATTGCTTTGAATATAGATCTACAAAACCCCATAAAATCGCAAAATGAGGAGAGATCAAAACCCCATAAAATTGCAAGATGGGAGAGATCAAAACCCTTAAATTCCTCATTCCACAAGACCCCTATTAAAATACTCCCTCTGTCCCATAAAACATTACCCCTTTTACTATTTTGGGCGTCCCACTTTAAAGTCCCACTTTCCTAAAAAGGAATTTTTTTTTACTATTCTCTCCACTCATTCTCTCTCCTCCCACTCACAACACTTTTCAAATTTACTATTCTCTCCACTCATTCTCTCTCCTCCCACTCACAACACATACTTTAATAACATTATTTCTTATTTTCCGTTCTCAATAGTAAAGGGGTAAAGTTCTCCGGGACGGAGGGAGTATTAGCTTAGGCCCCAAATTTCATTTTACCAGCGCTGAATTCACCCGTAAGATATCTCTTATCCATAGTTTACAATATAACCTCAACTATTTCTTATTGTTGTGCATCCAAACTTTAAGCACACCTCTTCTATTCCAACTTCTTTACAAAATTCCGTCACCGTTTCTTCATCGGACCTCTGCATTTTCCACCCCAATTTCTCAGCAAATGTTGACATCTTTTCCTTCTGATCTTGGCTGAACTTTGTCCTGAACCGCTTCCGACCCCTCTGATTCTCCATCTTCACCTGCAACTCTAACTAGTAATCTCTGGTGCAAGTCTTATGTAATCAGACATTCCATCTTCACCTGCAACTTTAACTATTAATGTCTGGTGCAAGTCTTATTCCTTTACTAGTTAAAATTTTAACTAGTAAAAGTGCAAGGTTCTGATCTTGTAATGTCTAAAGATTTTTTTTAGTCCAATTATCAATACTGATATTTTTGCATTATATATACATGTGAATCAGGAGGTTCTTTATTTCAAATTAAATAAATCTAAAGCTTTCCATTTCATGATTTGTGTAAATGCGTATTCATCCTGCAACTATATATCAAAACAATCATACTTAATGAGGTTCTTGATTGGCCCTTCCTCAATGGAGTTGACCAGTGATTGATGATGACATCAACATTAATCTCAAATCTTCGGGCATTCATAATAATTTTCATTGCAACTAGTTACACTATAGAAATCCTCACCCGTATTGCCAATATTTGTTCTTGCAAGTAGAATATTGATCTTGCTGAAGTGCTTAACTACCTCCTTTGCTACAATGCTGAGTTTTTCTAGAACCCCCTATCTGTTAAGTTCCATCTGGTAGACGTTCTCCAGAAGAACAGGTCTACTCATATTAAACTCGCTTCTACCAGTTTTGAGTCCTTATAACCTATGAAATTAGATTAACAAGTCCTTTATTTTGGAAGTTAGGTACCAATATCTGAAAGTTTCTGATATAGTTCCACATTCTACTCCAACAAACCAAGGAGGCGTGGTTGGAGCAACTCAAGGAGGTCTGGGCAAAGGGACAAACAACGCAGTGAGCAACAACATCAACACACGGCCAGGCGGGCGCTTCACTCAGGGGCTGGCGGGCGCCCCGGCTGCAGAACATGGAGGCTTTCCTACGGGGCTTGAGGCGCACGCCTCACAGGTGTCCATGCGGCCGCCTCAAGCAGGTTCGACCAAGCCATGAAGTCACTGTGTTGGAAGCGACCGCGCCTCACATTGTGCGGGGCGGGCGCCTGGCGTCGACTGATGATTCCTTTCATAACTTACCATAATTTCATAACTTAAACACACAGAAAATCAATAATCACTGCCTTCAATTCATCACCCATAAGTTATCAACATATTAATAGCAGTGTACAAATACCAACAAAAATTCAGGATTTTTAAGTCCAATTATCAATATTGATTTTTTTAGTCCAATGATCAGATTGAACATGAAACAAGTAGCAGCAAAACTGAAAAATTAGTAAAGTCGAAAATAGGTTGTTACCTTTCTAGTTCCTACTCTTTGCGAATTGATTGCTTTGAATATAGATCTACAAAACCCCATAAAATCGCAAAATGAGGAGAGATCAAAACCCCATAAAATTGCAAGATGGGAGAGATCAAAACCCTTAAATTCCTCATTCCACAAGACCCCTATTAAAATACTCCCTCTGTCCCATAAAACATTACCCCTTTTACTATTTTGGGCGTCCCACTTTAAAGTCCCACTTTCCTAAAAAGGAATTTTTTTTTACTATTCTCTCCACTCATTCTCTCTCCTCCCACTCACAACACTTTTCAAATTTACTATTCTCTCCACTCATTCTCTCTCCTCCCACTCACAACACATACTTTAATAACATTATTTCTTATTTTCCGTTTTCAATAGTAAAGGGGTAAAGTTCTCCGGGGCGGAGGGAGTATTAGCTTAGGCCCCAAATTTCATTTTACCAGCGCTGAATTCACCTGTAAGATATCTCTTATCCATAGTTTACAATATAACCTCAACTATTTCTTATTGTTGTGCATCCAAACTTTAAGCACACCTCTTCTATTCCAACTTCTTTACAAAATTCCGTCATCGTTTCTTCATCGGACCTCTGCATTTTCCACCCCAATTTCTCAGCAAATGTTGACATCTTTTCCTTCTGATCTTGGCTGAACTTTGTCCTGAACCACTTCCGACCCCTCTGATTCTCCATCTTCACCTGCAACTCTAACTAGTAATCTCTGGTGCAAGTCTTATGTAATCAGACATTCCATCTTCACCTGCAACTTTAACTAGTAATGTCTGGTGCAAGTCTTATTCCTTTACTAGTTAAAATTTTAACTAGTAAAAGTGCAAGGTTCTGATCTTGTAATGTCAAAAGATTTTTTTAGTCCAATTATCAATACTGATATTTTTGCATTATATATACATGTGCATCAGGAGGTTCTTGATTTCAAATTAAATAAATCTAAAGCTTTCCATTTCATGATTTGTGTAAATGCGTATTCATCCTGCAACTATATATCGAAACAATCATACTTAATGAGGTTCTTGATTGGCCCTTCCTCAATGGAGTTGACCAGTGATTGATGATGACATCAACATTAATCTCAAATCTTCTGGCATTCATAATAATTTTCATTGCAACTAGTTACACTATAGAAATCCTCACCCGTATTTCCAATATTTGTTCTTGCAAGTAGAATACTGATCTTGCTGAAGTGCTTAACTACCTCCTTTGCTACAATGCTGAGTTTTTCTAGAACCCCCTATCTGTTAAGTTCCATCTGGTAGACGTTCTCCAGAAAAACAGGTATACTCATATTAAACTCGCTTCTACCAGTTTTGAGTCCTTAAAACCTATGAAATTAGATTAACAAGTCCATTATTTTGGAAGTTAGGTACCAATATCTGAAAGCTTCCATTTCAAGCAGTTGGTCTAATAAATCTTACCATAATTTCATAACTTAAACACACAGAAAAACAATAATCACTGCCTTCAATTCATCACCCATAAGTTATCAACATATTAATAGCAGCGTACAAATAGCAACAAAAATTCAGGATTTTTAAGTCCAATTATCAATATTGATTTTTTTAGTCCAATGATCAGATTGAACATGAAACAAGTAGCAGCAAAACTGAAAAATTAGTAAAGTCGAAAATAGGTTGTTACCTTTCTAGTTCCTACTCTTTGCGAATTGATTGCATTGAATATAGATCTACAAAACCCCATAAAATCGCAAAATGAGGAGAGATCAAAACCCCATAAAATTGCAAGATGGGATAGATCAAAACCCTTAAATTCCTCATTCCACAAGACCCCTATTAAAATACTCCCTCTGTCCCATAAAACATTACCCCTTTTACTATTTTGGGCGTCCCACTTTAAAGTCCCACTTTCCTAAAAAAGAAATTTTTTTTACTATTCTCTCCACTCATTCTCTTTCCTCCCACTCACAACACTTTTCAAATTTACTATTCTCTCCACTCATTCTCTCTCCTCCCACTCACAACACATACTTTAATAACATTATTTCTTATTTTCCGTTCTCAATAGTAAAGGGGTAAAGTTCTCCGGGACGGAGGGAGTATTAGCTTAGGCCCCAAATTTCATTTTACCAGCGCTGAATTCACCCGTAAGATATCTCTTATCCATAGTTTACAATATAACCTCAACTATTTCTTATTGTTGTGCATCCAAACTTTAAGCACACCTCTTCTATTCCAACTTCTTTACAAAATTCCGCCACCGTTTCTTCATCGGACCTCTGCATTTTCCACCCCAATTTCTCAGCAAATGTTGACATCTTTTCCTTCTGATCTTGGCTGAACTTTGTCCTGAACCGCTTCCGACCCCTCTGATTCTCCATCTTCACCTGCAACTCTAACTAGTAATCTCTGGTGCAAGTCTTATGTAATCAGACATTCCATCTTCACCTGCAACTTTAACTAGTAATGTCTGGTGCAAGTCTTATTCCTTTACTAGTTAATATTTTAACTAGTAAAAGTGCAAGGTTCTGATCTTGTAATGTCTAAAGATTTTTTTAGTCCAATTATCAATACTGATATTTTTGCATTATATATACATCTGCATCAGGTGGTTCTTGATTTCAAATTAAATAAATCTAAAGCTTTCCATTTCATGATTTGTGCAAATGCGTATTCATCCTGCAACTATATATCGAAACAATCATACTTAATGAGGTTCTTGATTGGCCCTTCCTCAATGGAATTGACCAGTGATTGATGATGACATCAACATTAATCTCAAATCTTCAGGCATTCATAATAATTTTCATTGCAACTAGTTACACTATAGAAATCCTTACCCGTATTGCCAATATTTGTTCTTGCAAGTAGAATATTGATCTTGCTGAAGTGCTTAACTACCTCCTTTGCTACAATGCTGAGTTTTTCTAGAACCCCCTATCTGTTAAGTTCCATCTGGTAGACGTTCTCCAGAAGAACATGTCTACTCATATTAAACTCGCTTCTACCAGTTTTGAGTCCTTATAACCTATGAAATTAGATTAACAAGTCCATTATTTTGGAAGTTAGGTACCAATATCTGAAAGCTTCCATTTCAAGCAGTTGGTCTAATAAATCTTACCATAATTTCATAACTTAAACACACAGAAAAACAATAATCACTGCCTTCAATTCATCACCCATAAGTTATCAACATATTAATAGCAGCGTACAAATACCAACAAAAATTCAGGATTTTTAAGTCCAATTATCAATATTGATTTTTTTAGTCCAATGATCAGATTGAACATGAAACAAGTAGCAGCAAAACTGAAAAATTAGTAAAGTCGAAAATAGGTTGTTACCTTTCTAGTTCCTACTCTTTGCGAATTGATTGCTCTGAATATAGATCTACAAAACCCCATAAAATCGCAAAATGAGGAGAGATCGAAACCCCATAAAATTGCAAGATGGGAGAGATCAAAACCCTTAAATTCGGGTCGATTATACTCTCAAACCCTAATATATTTGAACAAAAATCAACTAAGAAGGAGAAGAGAAGAAGAGAAGAAAAGGCGTTACGTGAATGAGACGAGAGAGAATCAAATATGGTCGATTATACTCAAACCCTAATAGATTTGAACAAAAATCAACTAAGAAGGAGAAGAGAAGAAGAGGCGTTACCCGGATGGATGAGACGAGAGAGAACTAGATCCGAAGAGGTTGATTTTCCGGAAAATGATTTACCGAGGTCTAACTCGGTAAATCAAAATAAAGAGGAAAACGCCATATTTTCAGTTGATCGTAAAATATTTTACTTTTGACTTTTTTTACTTGTCCTTACCGAACACAGGAAAGTCCGTAAAATATTTTCCGGAAAACATTTTACGCGAAACAAACGGAGCCTAAGTTATTGAGGTGGACAAGTTTCTACGATGCAACGATTCGTTGTTTTTGTTTGCATTCAACTCAACTGCTCAATTCTAAAACCGTTTTTTTTAGCTTCAAAAAAATGTTTTCTTTTTTAATGCGACTTTGACTTTTCCACAACTAATTAAAATTAACCTTATTTTGCATAAATTAACGTACAAAGAGCAAGAAATTAGATTAAAACCAGGTTCTAGTTTTCCAAAAATGGGGGGGGGGGGATTTGACTTATGCATGCTATAAATGATAGACAAGAACAGCGGCTTCTTCTCTAAGCTTCTTTAATTAACTATAATACTTAATTAAGAGATCTTACTGCAAATGAAAATTTAATTACTAACTTGGAGCTCGCTAGGAGATAGATGAAAGTACAACTATGCATGGCTATTACTTGCAAGGGATCCCTACTTGCAAATGCAGCTATGTTAATTATGATATTATGAAGTAGTAATTTATAAGCAAATTAAGGAAACTATTATTATTATTAAGTTAACCCTGACAGGTCAGGAATAGAAATAGAAGCTCTGGGGAGAATGGAATAGAAACTGAATTTTTGGATCCTGGCTGAGAATCCCAATCAATTAAAAATAATATCCCTAAATTTAAACAAACATTAAAGACTTAATTGTCTCATAGAATTTGATATGCTGAATACAATCTTGTTTGTATTCAAGAGAAATACTATGATGGAGGAGAGAAGTGAAATTGAAGAAAAAGTGGAGGAATTCATGTTGCCAGGATATCGGTTCCATCCTACAGATGAGGAGCTTGTCGCGTTCTATCTGAAAAGAAATATTCAGCAAACACCACTCTCAATCGAGCTTATCAGGCAACTTGACATCTATAAATAATGATCCATGGGATCTCCCAAGTAATATCATGTTTTTCGCGAATTTTCAGAATATATATAGTTGTATATATTTTGATTTTTTTTCCCATCTCTAGTTTACAGGGTTCCTTATTTTCTTGATTTATGTTTACAAAAGTTCATGCATGGTTTTCTGCATTTTTTGTCCATATTCCATAGGCCTGACAAGTTTGTTATGATGTTTATTTAGAGTTGGCAACTACTGGAGAGAAAGAATGGTACTTCTTTTGTCCAAGGGACCGGAAATATCGAATTAGTGCTAGGCCAAACCGAGTCACCAGAGCTGGATTCTGGAAAGCCACAGCAACGGACCGGCCTATTTACTCATCAGAAGGTTCAAAATGCATTGGGTTGAAGAAGTCCCTTGTGTTCTACAAAGGTAGAGCTGCCAAAGGGACTAAAACTGACTGGATGATGCATGAGTTTCGCTTGCCTTCACTCAGTGATCATACTGTGCCCTCTAAGCGATTCATCGACAAAAATATCCCTGCTGATGTAGGCATTTTCATGCTTATTTTGAGTCTAAAAACAAAATGATAATCACAACTCTACTTGATCATAATAAAGTTGAAAAGTGTTGGAAATGGGTTTTAGAAACAAGGTTTGACCAAGTTTTGACCCAATTTTCAAATAGGTTTCATTTATTGATTAATGAAATAAGTTACAAAATTATAATCTACATTTGTTGTAGATTAAGAAAATGCATTTATTTACTCAAAACCATTTCCGGGTGAATGAGAAATTAATGGCTAAAGATTGTAACTTGAAATGGGAAAATGAAGAGTTTATGGGATATAAAGAAGTTATCCCACATTGCCTAGAGATAGAAAGTAAAGCAAGTTTATAAGTGGATGCAAACAAGGAGGAGTCATCAAGTTGTTCCTCCTTGGGCCAACCTAGGTGGACCATTGGACCAACCATGCAAGGTGCAGCCCAATTGTGCCAGTTTTATACTAGCTCAATTTGGACCGCGAAGCGCGCGAAGGGCGGAATGGGCGGTTTAGGGCGGTTGGGCCTAGGCCCGTACGGATTGGGCTGGGGCGGGTTCAGGTCTGGGTCGGACCGTGGATCTGGTCTGTGCCAAAGGGTGCAAGCCAGATTCGATGAACCAGGTCAAGGGGTTGGAATGGTTCATGGAACCAGTTCAAAGAGGTGTGACAGATCCAGCAGATCTGAGCCCTTCACCAGAATCTGATCTGACGGCCCAGAATCCACCAGTTACCAATAGTGCCTATTCCCAAAAGGCACCCCAACTCTTCATTATCTATAAATAGTCCCCTGCAGTTTGTCAATCATTCATTCCATCATTCAGTGAGTTAGCATTCAATAGCAATTAGAGAGAAAGCATATTGAAGCATAAATATTCCTTTCAAGTCCAGAAGTTCCAAACAATTAGTTTGTTCGCCGAAGTCGTTAGTTTGAAGTGCTTCTACTAACGATTGTAAAGTCGTTGCATCTTACGAGGAGATTGTCAGAATACCGTCAGCACCAGTGCGGGGCAATACTTCTTACGGAGATTGTGTCAAACACAAGCCTCGACTTAATTTTCAGTTTGTTATTCTGTCGGTTAGTTTTTCCGTTATCTTTTAAGAAGCCGTTACATTTTCTGTTAAATTTCCTAACAATCGTAAGAAGTATTTTACGTTTCTTAAGAGATGGCAAACGAAACCGATACCTCCCAGTCTTCTGGGGCTACTCCCGACCCGACCCGAGATGCAACTAATCGAAATGTTGCACCTGCTCCTGCTACTGCTCCGACTCACCCGGCACATGGTGAGAAACCATCCAAGTTCACTGGGGCGGACTTCAAGAGATGGCAGCAAAAGATGCTGTTTTACTTGACCACCCTCAGTCTGCAGAAGTTCCTAAAAGAGGATCCCCCTGCTATACCAATTGATGATCCCGACCATCAAAGAAGGATTGCCAAAGAGGCATGGGATCATGGTAATTTCTTGTGTAGGAATTACATCATGAATGGGCTGGATGATAATCTATACAGTGTGTACTGTCTTGTGGATACGGCCAAAGAGTTATGGGACACTTTGGAGCGAAAGTACAAAATCGAGGATGCCGGTTCAAAGAAGTTTGTTGTTGGCAAATACCTTGATTTCAAGATGGTTGACTCAAAGACCGTGGCCAGCCAGGTTGATGAGTTTCAGTTGATCCTACATGGGTTGACTGCTGAAGGAATGGTTATGAATGAACCATTTAAAGTGGCGTCAATCATTGAAAAATTGCCGCCAGCATGGAAGGACTTCAAGAACTATCTCAAGCATAAGCGCAAGGAGATGAGTCTTGAAGACCTGGTTATTCGTCTTCAGATTGAAGAAAACAACAGGAAGAATGAGGCCAAGGCTGAAGCCAAGGCCAACAAAGGAAAGATGGAAGCCAAGGTCAATCTTGCTGAAGCTAGCACAAGCAACAGTAAGAAGAGGAAGCATTCTGGAAATGATAGAAGAGGCTCAAGTGGCAAGAAGAAGTTCAAAGGATCTTGCTACAACTGTGGCAAGCCCGGACATTTAGCAAAAGATTGCCGGCACCCGAAGAAGGAAGACCAGAGGCAACAGGAACCAAGCCAACACTGTTGATGATATGGAGCTTGACTTTGCAGCTGTGGTATTTGAAGCCAATGTGGCTAAGTTGGATGATAATCCAAGAGAGTGGTGGATAGACACCGGTGCTACCCGCCACATATGTGCAGATAAGGAGAGTTTCTCTTCCTACACTCCCTGTTCCGGAAGGAAGCTCTATATGGGAAATTCTGCTACTTCCAATGTTGTGGGAATTGGAAGAGTTGTTCTGAAGATGACTTCAGGCAAGGAGCTGACTTTGATGGATGTGCTGCATGTCCCAGACATCCGCAAGAACTTAGTCTCTGGGGCTTTGTTAAGTAAGGCCGGTTTCAGATTGGTGTTTGAATCTGATAAATTTGTACTGACCAAAAATGGTCTTTTCCTTGGAAAAGGTTACCTTGAGAAGGGCCTTTTCAAGATGAATGTAATGAATGTTATCCGCTCTGAAGCGATGAATAAAAGTGTTGTTTCTTATGTTTACTTGTTGGATAGTCCTGACTTATGGCATGATAGATTAGGACACGTAAATTTTAACAAAATTAAGAAATTAGTAAAGCAAGATTTAATTCATATGTCTAAATCTGATGCAACTAATAAGTGTGAAATTTGCGTTGAAGCAAAAATGACTAAAGGGCCATTTGAAACAGTAATAAGAAACACAACACCTCTGGAATTAATTCACACAGATATTTGTGATTTAAAGTTAGTGCAAACTCGAGGTGGGAAAAAGTACTTCATTACTTTTATAGACGATTGCACAAAATACTGTTATGTATATCTATTGAAAAGTAAGGATGAAGCCTTAGGGGCTTTCCAAACTTACAAGAATGAAGTTGAGAATCAACTTAATATAAAGATTAAGAAGATTCGAAGCGATAGAGGAGGAGAATATGTAGCTCCGTTTGAAGGATTATGTTGGGAATCTGGCATTATTCATCAAACGACAGCTCCATATACACCTCAATCTAATGGAGTAGCTGAACGTAAGAATCGCACTCTAAAGGAAATGATGAATGCATTCTGAATCAGTTCAGGCTTACCCGACAACATGTGGGGGGAAACAATACTGACTTCAAACTACATTCTTAATAAGATACCCAAGAAAGGAATTAATGAAACACCTTACGAATTATGGCATAATCGTAAGCCGTGTTATAAATATCTTAAAGTGTGGGGGTGTCTGGCTAAGGTTGAAGTACCTAAGCCAAAGCAAGTCAAAATCGGTCCAAAGACAATTGACTGCATCTTTATTGGATATGCTAACAATAGTAGTGCCTATAGGTTTATAGTGCACAAGTCAGACATTCCTGATATGAATGAAGGAATGACAATAGAATCAAGGAATGCTGTATTTTTTGAAGTTATCTTTCCTGCCAAAGATAGGAAAGATGCAAGTTCTAATAAGAGAACTTATGAAACTACAACTGGTCCATCTCAAGAAGAAGATGAAGGACCAAGACGTAGTAAAAGGGCAAGAGTGGAAAAGTCTTTTGGTCCTGATTTTCTATCATATATGTTAGAAAACGAACCAGCTTCTGTTAAAGAAGTTTTATCCGGTCCGGATAGTCCGTTCTGGAAAGAAGCTATTAACAGTGAAATAGAATCCATAATGCATAATAATACTTGGGAGTTGGTTGATCTTCCTCCAGGATGCAAACCGTTGGGTTGCAAATGGATCCTTAAAAGGAAGTATAAGGCGGATGGATCTATCGATAAGTACAAAGCCCTGTAGCCAAAGGGTTTAGACAAAATGAGGGATATGACTTCTTCGATACATATTCTCCTGTCACAAGAATCACATCCATACGTGTTCTCATAGCAATTGCAGCCGTGCATAATCTTGAGATACACCAGATGGATGTGAAAACAACTTTCTTGAATGGAGAGTTAGATGAAGAGATTTACATGGAACAACCCGAAGGGTTTGTTGTTCCAGGTAAAGAGAAAAAGGTGTGTAAACTTGTAAAGTCGTTGTATGGACTTAAACAAGCACCTAAACAATGGCATGAGAAGTTTGATCGAACTATGTTGTCAAATGGATTCAAGATAAATGAATGTGACAAGTGTGTCTATATCAAAGGAACATCGAATCATTTGTAATAGTCCTGCCTTTACGTGGATGACATGTTGATAATGGGAAGTACTCATGAATTGATCATGAATACCAAAGGCTTGTTAAAGAAGCACTTTGACATGAAGGACATGGGATTGGCTGATGTCATATTAGGAATAAAAATTTCTAGAACATCAGAAGGGATAGCTCTATCTCAGTCCCATTATCTAGAAAATGTACTTCGAAAGTTCGATGTCATTAATGACCCTCCGGCTAAGACACCGGTAGACTTAACTCTACACTTAGCAAAGAACAGAGGGGAACCAGTTTCTCAGTTGGAATATGCCAGAATAATTGGTAGTCTGATGTACTTAACGAATTGTACACGTCCAGACATCGCATATTCAGTGAGCAAACTAAGTAGGTTCACTAGTAATCCCAGTGCGGATCACTGGAAGGCCCTATTAAGGGTATTAAGATATTTAAAGTATACTATGAATCATGGGATACTTATAAGAGATATCCAACAGTATTAGAAGGATACTGTGATGCTAATTGGATATCAGACACAAAAGACTCTAAATCCACAAGTGGATATGTATTCACAATTGGTGGAGGAGCGGTGTCATGGAAATCCTCCAAACAAACGTGTATAGCTAGATCCACGATGGAATCTGAGTTTATAGCTTTAGATAAAGCTGGAGAAGAAGCAGAATGGCTTAAGAACTTCTTGGAGGATATTCCTTGTTGGAGTAAGCCCGTGCCTGCTGTTATGATACATTATGATAGTCAATCAACATTAGGAAGGGTACAAAGTAGTATGTATAATGGTAAGTCTAGACATATTCGTCGTAGACATAATACCATTAGACAGTTGATAAAAATTGGTGTTATCACAATTGACTATGTAAAGTCAAATGATAACATAGCGGATCCGTTTACAAAAGGTATAAATAGAGATCAACTGTATAAACTGTTAAGGGGAATGGGTTTAAAACCCACAACAAAAGAACTCATAGTGGACACTCAACCTTGAGAAATGGAGATCCCAGGCCCTTGGTTCAATGAGAAAACTAAGTTATGAGTTCGGTAGAAACACTTGGAACCTGTTTCATACTCATTCCCAGAACATCCAAGTGTATGCACTGCGGCAGCTGGTGAGGATAAGTTGAGAAAACTTTTAATGATTCCTATACCTACGGGTGGAGTATAGCAGGATACTCTTTATAGTATGAATCACCTATATAAGTGAGAAGTATTAAGGCCGCTTCTAAATGAACACTTATGAATGAGATACGGTCCAGGCCAAAATGGACACAACGTGAGAACAAAAATTGTTAGAGCTATTATTGTGTGAGTACTGTTGTCTTGGTATACACTATACAGTCACTGGTTCAAAGCGTCTCGCTACCAACTGGCTAGTATATCCGATGGTATTTTACTAGGGAAGGTTCAAGGCCATAAGCTACCTATCCCGATGCAATTGTAGTTCGCCGGAACTTTTGGACGAATCTGCATACATGCATTAATTGTCATTCATGTGGGGGATTGTTGGAAATGGGTTTTAGAAACAAGGTTTGACCAAGTTTTGACCCAATTTTCAAATAGGTTTCATTTATTGATTAATGAAATAAGTTACAAAATTATAATCTACATTTGTTGTAGATTAAGAAAATGCATTTATTTACTCAAAACCATTTCCGGGTGAATGAGAAATTAATGGCTAAAGATTGTAACTTGAAATGGGAAAATGAAGAGTTTATGGGATATAAAGAAGTTATCCCACATTGCCTAGAGATAGAAAGTAAAGCAAGTTTATAAGTGGATGCAAACAAGGAGGAGGCATCAAGTTGTTCCTCCTTGGGCCAACCTAGGTGGACCATTGGACCAACCATGCAAGGTGCAGCCCAATTGTGCCAGTTTTATACTAGCTCAATTTGGACCACACCCGCGAAGCGCGCGAAGGGCGGAATGGGCGGTTTAGGGCGCACTTTGCACTTCGCACGTGCGCATCGTCGCTAGGAGCTATTGGAGCCTTTGATTTTTAGCAAATCAATCAAGGTTCGTGGCTCAGGTGCAGTAGTTCGGTTCAGCTTGGCTCGGACTGGACTGGGCCGATGCAGTGCATGGGGCGGGTTCAGGTCTGGGTCGGACCGTGGATCTGGTCTGTGCCAAAGGGTGCAAGCCAGATTCGATGAACCAGGTCAAGGGGTTGGAATGGTTCATGGAACCAGTTCAAAGAGGTGTGGCAGATCCAGCAGATCTGAGCCCTTCACCAGAATCTGATCTGACGGCCCAGAATCCACCAGTTACCAATAGTGCCTATTCCCAAAAGGCACCCAAACTCTTCATTATCTATAAATAGTCTCCTGCAGTTTGTCAATCATTCATTCCATCATTCAGTGAGTTAGCATTCAATAGCAATTAGAGAGAAAGCATATTGAAGCATAAATATTCCTTTCAAGTCCAGAAGTTCCAAACAATTAGTTTGTTCGCCGAAGTCGTTAGTTTGAAGTGCTTCTACTAACGATTGTAAAGTCGTTGCATCTTACGAGGAGATTGTCAGAATACCGTCAGCACCAGTGCGGGGCAATACTTCTTACGGAGATTGTGTCAAACACAAGCCTCGACTTAATTTTCAGTTTGTTATTCAGTCGGTTAGTTTTTCCGTTATCTTTTAAGAAGCCGTTACATTTTCTGTTAAATTTCCTAACAAAAAGAAATATAGATGAAAGTATGTAAGGTCCAAACCACGATGTGTTTACGACTGTGTGGGCCAATGGTTTACCAAAATTAGATTTGGAGTCTGTGCAGTATTATGGCACAACAGTACCTTTTTTTAACTGTTCAGTCTCTCAATAAGAGTAGGATTGTCTTTTAACCCCGTAAGTTCATTATCTAAGTCTGAAAGATGAAACAGAGAGAAATTTTAAACTAATATGATGCCTTTGAGGCTAGAGATTTATGACCGAACTTAGAATGGAACAAGACTCGGAAGAAAGCTGCTAGCTTTTCTTATAAATTCTTTAATAATCAAAAATTGTCTAAACAAAGGTTTTAAATGAGTTTAAATACTTCTCCAAACCCTAAAATAAAATGCCCAACAAAGTACCAAAATATCCTTAACAAAATTAAATCAAAACACCAGCAAAGGAAATTGAACAGAATAAGGAAACCAAGATCTGCGACATTGAGGCGGGCGCCTGATTGGAGGCCATGCGGCCGCTTGACAGGCAGTGACTTGCTACTCCTTCAGCCATGGGTGAGGCGGGCGCCTAGCCTTGCTTGATGCGGCCGCCTGAAGGGCCGAGACTTGGAGCTGTGTTGGATCTAGTTGAGGCGTGCGCATGGGAAAGTATGGGGCGGCCGCCTGGCCACCAGTTGCTGCCAAACCATGTTGCTCCGCATCATTCTCCCCTTCTTGAAAAGGACTCGACCACGAGTCATCGTCCTCACCTTCGCCATGGTATGAGGATAGATCAGAAACGTTGAAAGTAGCCGACACATTATAATCACCGGGCAAGTCAATCTTGTAAGCATTATCATTAATCCGCTCCACGACTCGAAAAGGTCCATCCGCCCTCGGTTGCAATTTGCCAAAGCGTCCAGCTGGGAATCTTTCTTTACGCAAGTGGATCCAAACCAAGTCACCTACCTGGAACACAACCCTCTTGCGATGCTTGTCAACCCGCTGCTTGTACTTGTTGTTTTGCTCAACTATACGTAGGCGAATCTGTTCATGAAGTTCCTTTATCTGTTTGGCACGTTCATCAGCATCCGAACTGTACTGACTAGAAATAGGGATGGGTATGAGGTCAAGGGGGCTAATGGGGTTACGACCGTAAACAATCTGAAATGGGCTTTTACCCGTGGTGCGGTTCTGTGAATGATTGTAAGCGAATTCGGCTTGTGCTAATGTTAAATCCCATTGACGTGGGCTGTCCCCAACCAAGCGTCGTAACAGATTTCCCAAACTACGGTTAACAATTTTAGTTTGTCCGTCCGTCTGTGGGTGATACGAACTACTGAATTGTAAACGAGAACCCAACTTCCTCCACAACGTACGCCAAAAATAACTGATGAACTTGACATCCCGATCAGACGTAAGGGATTTAGGAACACCATGCAATTTGACAATCTCCTTGAAGTATAAGTCCGCTACCTGTGTAGCATCAAAAGTCTTGTTGCATGCTACGAAATGTGCCATTTTAGAGAAACGATCAACAACAACCATGACGGAATCCTTTTGGCGTTGAGTTCTTGGCAAACCCAAAACAAAGTCTAGACTGATATCTTCCCAAGGTGCTGAAGGAACTAGTAATGGCGTGTAAAGACCCGCATTATTTTTGCGAGTTTTGGCCACATGGAAAACGCGGCATCTCTCCACAAATCTAGCAACATCTTGCCCCAACTTTGGCCAAAAAAACTGATCTGCCATGAGTGCAATTGTTTTATCTTTCCCAAAGTGCCCAGCTAGTCCTCCCTCATGGTTCTCTGATATAATGAAGTCACGCAACGAGCATGAGGGAATGCAAAGTTTGTTTCCCTTGAACAGATATCCATCATGTATAACAAAATGAAGGAAGCTACCCATGGGGGTTTTCTCCCACACCTCCTGAAAATACGGATCATCTCGATACAAGTCACGAAAAGTGTCAAACCCAACCACCTCATAACGCATAGTAGTAATCAGTAGGTGGCGACGACTGAGGGCATCAACAACTCGATTCTGAACTCCTGCCTTGTGCTTGATAACAAACGTGAAAATCTGAATAAACTCCACCCATTTTGCATGACGGAGGTTGAGTTTGTGTTGTCCTTGGATGTACTTAAGTGCCTCATGATCAGAAAACAATACAAACTCCTTCGACATGAGATAATGTTGCCAATGTTCCAAGGTACGAACAATAGCGTAAAACTCCTTATCATAGGTCGAATACTTCCTCCGTGTATCATTCAACTTTTCGCTAAAAAAGGCTATGGGTCTCTGATTTTGGCTGAGAACTCCCCCAATACCAACATTAGAAGCATCGCAATGTACTTCAAAGACACCATCAAAATCAGGTAGTGTCAAAACAGGAGCAGTCGTGACCATGGATTTCAAAAGATGAAAGGCACCCTCGACCTCCTTTGTCCACACAAACCCACTACCCTTCAAACATTCAAGGATCGGAGAAATAATGCTGCTGAAGTTTCGAATGAAGCGACGATAGAAAGAAGCCAAACCATGAAAGCGCCGAATATCATGAACATTCGTTGGTGTTGGCCAACTCGTAATTGCCTCCACCTTCCAATCATCCATCTTAATACCCTCCTTCGTAACAACATAACCCAAGAACGTTACTTGTTCCGTTAGAAAATGACATTTCTTATGATTAGCATACAATTTCTGTGCTCTCAACACATCAAAAATCTGCTTTAAGTGATCCAAGTGTTGTTCTACAGACCGACTATAAACCAGAATATCATCAAAGTAAACAACAACAAACGTACCGATGAAAGGGCGAAAAATCTGGTTCATAAGCCTCATGAAAGTGCTAGGTGCATTGGATAATCCAAACGGCATCACCATCCACTCATACAGCCCATCTCGAGTTTTAAAGGCCATCTTCCATTCATCACCCGGTCTGATGCGAATCTGATGATAACCACTCCGCAAGTCAATCTTTGAAAATACCACTGCGCCGTGCAACTGGTCAAGTAAATCATCTATTCGAGGGATTGGAAAATGATATTTGATGGTGATTTTGTTGGTTGCTCGGCTATCCATGCACATACGCAACGTTCCTCCTGGCTTTGGTACCATCAATGCCGGAACAGCGCAGGGACTCATACTCTCCCGAATAATGCCCTTCTCTAGCAATTCCCGAACTTACCTCTCCAACTCCTCATGCTCCTTGGGCCGCAAACGGTATGCTGCCTTGTTTGGAATTGAAGCTCCCGGAAGTAGATCGATGCAATGCTGAATATCCCTCATTGGTGGCAACCCCGGAGGAATTTCATCTGGTGTCACATCACTATATAGATCTAACAGAGCTTGGACACCCGCCGGTGGTATCATATTTGACTCATTACCCTCGAGTACTACTAACACAAAGAAACCATTGTCTTGGGCTGCTTCGTCTTCAAACGCTGACCGATTAAGAAGTTGGTGACCAACTGTATCTGAGACTTTAGTTGATGTGACTGCGTCCTTCCGAGGGTCTGTTGGGCACAATGTAATAGACATACCATCCACCCGAAATGTGTAAGTATTCCGAAACCCATCATGCTTAACCCTTCTGTCAAACAACCATGGACGTCCAAGCAAAAGATGGCACACATCCATTGGTACTACATCACACCAAACCTCATCCTTGTACCGTTTGCCAATTGAGAATTCAACTAAGCATCTTTTGTTCACCTTCAATTCACTACCTCTGACCAACCATGAAAACTTATACGGTTGTGGGTGCTCCACCGTTTTCAACTGTAGCTTCTCAACCATTGTTGATGAAACTACATTCTCGCAGCTTCCCCCATCAATAATGACCTTACACACCTTTCCTCTAGCAGTACACTTGGTCTTAAATATGTTGTGACGAAGCCATTGCTCATCCTCCATTGCAGCCACGTTCAACACTCTTCGAACCACCAAAGCTGGACCTTGATCTGCAAATACCTCTTCAGTCTCACCCTCGGGCTCATCTTCTTCATCATAAACAAGTAAGTCCTCCTCAACCAAAGCAAAAACATGTCTGTTGGGACATTCGGCTTTGAGGTGACCGATCCCATGACATTTGAAGCACTTGGCTGGCTGTCTACCCCTCGGAGTGTCCGGAACAAACGTAGGCTTGGCTGCAACAGGTGCTTTAGTAGCGGAAGGAGCATCCCCTTTTTGCACATTGGAACTACTACCCCCACGAGCATTAGTCAAGTCTCTACTTTGCCAACGATTCACAACCTTCTTCTTCTGCAATTGTTTCTCAACCTTCGAAACAAGGCGGAAAACATCATCGTAAGTCCAATATTGTTGCAACTGAACCACATTGGAAATATCAACCCGAAGACCTCCCAGAAAATGAGCAATAGTTTGTTCATCCTCCTCAGCCACATCACATCGCATACGCAACCGATCAAATTCATTGATGAACTCCGCCACCGATGAATCTCCTTGCTTCAGAGTATGATAATCAATGAAGGCTTCCTGCCTATAATGCTCCGGAAGGAACTTACGTCGCAGT
This sequence comes from Adenophora triphylla var. japonica, assembly GCA_022495995.1. Taxonomy (NCBI): domain Eukaryota; kingdom Viridiplantae; phylum Streptophyta; class Magnoliopsida; order Asterales; family Campanulaceae; genus Adenophora; species Adenophora triphylla. Next base: position 658,573 of record JAFEMH010000281.1, read on the forward strand.
AGTTTCTTCATCTTATCCCAAGAATTAATCTTGGATTTCCCTTCACGTGCCCTTTGTTTTTTTACGTGTTCCCACCAAATTGAAGCATGTCTCTTCAATTTGATTGCAACAACTTTCACCTTAGCACTATCCGATATAGGTTTTAAATCAAAAACCCTATCAACGGTATTAAGCCAGTTAATGAACTCATCGGGGTGGGCTTTACCTTCAAATTCCGGGATTTCAATCTTGACACTGATATCCCTTGAAGAGTCTCCCTCATACCTTTGTTGACGTCCATTATTTCTGGTGAAGGGATTGAATCCCTCTTGATACTCCTCCTCGGTGGAAGAACCAGCCGAATCATACCCCACATCCGTTGGAGTTCCCACTCGACTCCTGCGATTCTGAGCCTGGAGTTGAAGTATCTGAATCTGCCTTCTTAGATCGTCTATCTCAACATCACGCAGATCACGTTCGCGAGGCTATTCGTTCTCCTGGGGATCTACTCCACGGCCCCTACCACGAACACCACGTCCAACGTGAGCACGCCCTCGTTCGGCCATCAATTCGTCCAGACAACTGATACCAAATGATGCCTTTGAGGCTAGAGATTTATGACCGAACTTAGAATGGAACAAGACTCGGAAGAAAGCTGCTAGCTTTTCTAATAAATTCTTTAATAATCAAAAACTGTCTAAACAAAGGTTTTAAATGAGTTTAAATACTTCTCCAAACCCTAAAATGAAATGCCCAACAAAGTACCAAAATATCCTTAACAAAATTAAATCAAAACACCAGCAAAGGAAATTGAACAGAATAAGGAAACTAAGATTTGCGACATTGAGGCGGGCGCCTGATTGGAGGCCATGCGGCCGCTTGACAGGCAGTGACTTGCTACTCCTTCAGCCATGGGTGAGGCGGGCGCCTAGCCTTGCTTGATGCGGCCGCCTAGAGGGACGAGACTTGGAGCTGCGTTGGATCTAGTTGAGGCGTGCGCATGGGAAAGTATGGGGCGGCTGCCTGGCCACCAGTTGCTGCCAAACCATGTTGCTCTGCATAATAATATATCAAGACCTAAGTTGTACTATAACCATTGAATGAAGATAATATTGACTTCTTGGAACTTGCAGGACTCATGGGCAATTTGCAGAATCTTCAAGAAAGCCAACTCTTCTGCACATAGAGCTCTCTCTCATTCTTGGGTCTCTCCAATATTACCAGAAACCACTTCATCTGACCTGCTTAACCCACTTGTACATTGCCAAAGTACAAGTCATAACTTCACTTCATCCATCTAGTATCCCTTTAGCAGTAGTGCTACTATACAACAACACTCATCCATAACTACTAGTTTTTCTCCTTTTGATCAAATCCCTCCTCCCTATAAACCCTTTAACCAAACATTCCCTACTTCTAACACCCCCTCTCAAATCTCCATTTCGAGCAACGAAGTCCTCCAAGACATAGGTCTTACATTTTTACCCCCTGAAAAAACTGATCAGCGCACTAATGATCCCATGCCCGATCCTTCATCCTTGTTATTTAACATGTCTTCCTCAGTTTTTGGAGATTTTGGTAATTTGGTGCAAGAGCAATACAATGGCTTCTCAATGAATTTGCCGCCATTGTTAGATCACGTGCATGAAAATATCGGATATGGAGATGAAGAAATAAGCTTGATTAAGGACCGAAACGAGGCGTGTTTTGATGATCAATGGGGAAGTACTACTGATCTTAGATCTTCTAACTGGTTTAGTTTGCCGGATTTGTGGAAGCCGAGTAATTTTATGTGTGATTCTTCTAGTGAGATCTCAACTAGCTTTTCTACTAACAATTGTTACACTTAAGTTTCAAGTGGTCTTTGATGATTAGCTTAGTCATTTACAGTTTTGTTCAATCAAAGCTCATGTATTAGGAACAATTTTCAACTCAGTTAACTAGTTTAATGTTGTGTAAATGATCCGTCCCAAAATGAATCTCCAAATTTACTCTTGATCAAGAGCAAATTTGGACATTCATTTTTCTGACGGAGATAGTAATAGTTTTGTAGGGCTTTAAAACTTCTTTTATCAGACTTACTTTTAAGTTATGAATCTCTTGTTTTATGCCATTATAATTTCTACATTACAACTCCATGTAAACTTGGAGGTAGTAAAATGTTATTTCTCCATTTTTACGAAATTTGACATTAATTTAATTATTTAATGTCAAATTGATTTAATTTACCCACCAAAATGGGCATCGGGCAGAAAGTGGCTATGGGTAGAAAGCGAAACATATCGGCCAAGGGAGAAGGAGTGCAAGAGGGACTGAAACCGCCTGAGAAACATAGTTCATACCATGGACTCACCATCTCAATAAGAAGAACTTATTGAACTAAATTCATCACATTGTGAATCGAAACTAGCAGCTTTTCCTACTACCGATCCGTCCCAAACTGAATGTCTAAAAAAATTTCAACATAGAAAGAGTATAGACTTTTCTACGGAGTATTTTAGATAGATTCTTCTAACAGAAAAGGAGACATTAGGGTTTTTTTAAGAAATATGAAACACATTTCTGAGTCTGTGGCAATAGTTGAAGAACCTGAGGTCATGGTGTTAAGTTATCCAGATGCTACTCAAAATGTTGAGGGAGATAATGTTAATAGGCTTAATGTGGGATGTGGGTAATGTTGATAGGGGTAATCTGGATGATAATTGTTAGGACCTAACTATGTAAACCACATAGTTATATATGGTTTTGACAAAGAAACATATCCAATGTTATCTGACAACCAAGATAACTCATGAACATTGGACAGTCAAGCCATGGACAGCCAAGCCAAAGACTCAACCTGCACATCCCATTAATCAACTTGACAGCAATGATCAAATAAAGACCAATCAAATAAATCAATGTATTTAATTACAAAGTGATCATTACATGTCAACCATCCATTTCCTTGACTCCTAATCATCCAAATCAAAGAGCTATTCCTGACAGCTAAGAATCTCAACAGCAGAGGTCTCATCCCTCTGACAGCTATGATCTTCAAAGACAACATCAATGATGTATCTCCGTGATGACCAAGGTGTGCCTTGCCCAAATCCCTCAACAGATGTTGCCATGTCATCTCCATGAAGATCCTCTACTCAAAGGTTGCATATTCCAGCCTGTCATCATCCAGTCAACAAGGCCTTAAATGCAAACACTGTTTCACCCACCGCATTCACTACCTTGTCTCCTCCAACGACTATATTCCAGCTTATAAAAGGAAACCTCCAAGACTGAAGACACTGCCCTTCCACACACAACTTTTACAACCTCCCCTTCACCCTTGTATACCTGCAAACCTGCAACCAACCATCAAACAATTCTGAGACACTTGAGACTGTACTTCAGATGTATAAACAATATTGTAAATCACTTAAGACTGACTTTAAGTGTGTTATGTAATTTGCTTCGTAACAAGCAAATCCTTAATTGACTGTACTAATTAGGAAGAGGAGGTTCAAGGAACTTGCCTAATCAACCATTGTAAATCTTAAAGGGAACTAGATTTAGTGGATTGATCTCACTTGTCAAGGTTGACAGTGAAGGTGGACTTAGGAGGAGGGAACTCTGAACCACCTTAAAATTCTTGTGTCATTTGGTATTATCACACACAAACACACACACACCTACACACACTTACACCAATCACTTTGTCTTTACATTATTTCACTTTATTCATTCCGCTACACATTATACTCTTGCTTTTAGATCTGTTAATAACTGACAGCTAAGATTCGTCCTCAGCTGTCAAAGCTTAACTGCCTAATCCTTTTAACTGATTAAGCAAACAGGACCTTTCAATTGGTATCAGAGCTTGTCTTCACCACCAAAAGTCTAACAACTTGTGAAGGATCAATTCTCAACCCACCATGCCTCAACCAAGGAGAAATAATGAGAAAGACATTCCACACATTGATGACTGTGGATCCTTTGAAATCTATGCATCAAAAATCAAAACCTACCTTGATGCAAACAGTATTTGAAACTGGTATGTTCTAGAAAATGAAGTCACCTGCCCTGTCACACAATCTTAAAGTCAAAAACATACTTCAAAAGAGTGTAAATGACTCCCTTGCACAAGAAATTGCTAAAGAACCAACCGCAAAGGCAGCATGGGAACTCATCCATACCAAATTTCAGAAACACACCAGTGTTAGAACCCAAAACTTGTACAATCTGCTTAGACAACTTGACAATTTTAAGTTCTACCTGGTGAAAAGGTAAGTGCTGCTAAACCCAGGTTTGAAGATCTGGTCAGATCCATTCCTGACCATGGAAAAACATTTGAAAACCAAGATCTATGCCTAAAAATTTATTCCAACCTTCCCCAAGAATATGAGAAGGTAGCCCTGCCTATTAGAGAAGGTGTAGAAAGGAGCACCATGACTGTTGAGCAATATTTTGAGAAGCTTGAGGCATATGAACTAGAAGGAATGATAAAACTTCAACCTATTCCTTCCATCTCACAAACCCTTGCCTTAGCTGCCCAAGAAACCACTCACAAACCCATTACTCAACAAGATATTGACTCCATGGTTCTTATTTCCCTTCATAAAGTAAACCACCCCTCAAACAACATATCTCAAGGAGACCTACCAAGTCTCATATCCATGGCTGTCAAAAATACCCTGAGAGCTCATAAGAAGACATTTGAGAGAAGCTACATGTTGTGAATATAGCCCTCCACACCCAAGCAAACCAAGCCAGGATCTTGCACTATGTAATTAGAATTTGTGTTACAACTGAATTGGGGGCGGAACATTGTTTATATATAACCTAGGGTAAAGTCCAAATCCTAAACAAACAAGGAAACTGGGACTGCTGTAAATCGGGCGGAGCGCGGCCGCTCTGGAGCCTAGCGCGGTCGCGCTACAGTCCAGTAAGTTCAACGCCTTTTGACAACGCCTCAAGCGCGGTCGCCCTCCCATACAGCGCGGTCGCCCTCAAGAAAATCCTCCGAGCCATAAGTTACTGTCCAAGAGCGCGGTCGCGCACGCCATAAGCGCGGCCGCTCTTGACCCCAGAAACCTGCTACGAAATTCTTCCCCTTGCTTCGATGTCTAGCCCAATTGATCCTCTATCCCAACAATCTCCCACCTAGAGATCAACAACACATATAAACCCCGTATCCGTCTTCAACTCACCCTTGGTGTCCTCCTAGTGCTCACCTCGATCATGGTAGTGCCATCCTCCTCTCTCATTCTTCAAGCCCAATTGAAGCTTTGCACAGCTTCAATTTCTCAAGGTTCACAACCTTTGTCAACATGTCAGCCGGATTTTCCGATCCCAATATTTTCTCAAGCAACAAAGTCTTCTTCTCCAAGAGATGCCTGATGTAGTGAAACCTCAGTTCAATGTGCTTCGTCCTCGAATGAAACGCCGGATTCTTTGCCAAGTGAATTGCACTCGGCATCCTTTGTAGAGAATATTACCACTTCGCGTCTTCCCAAGTTCACTCAAGAAGTTCTGCAGCCAAACCATCTCTTTACTTGCTTCCGTCACCTGCCACATATTACGCTTCGCGATCGGCGAGCCACGATCTTTTGTAACTTAGAAGCCCCGGGAGATTGTTGTACCACCCAATGTAAACACGTAACCCGTAGTACTTCTCCTCTTATCAAGATCACTTGATGCCAAGTCCGCATCAACCTAACCCGCTAACACCACTTCCTTGCTCGAAAAACAGAGCCTTACCGGCGGTACCCTTCAAGTAACGTAGGATCCACTTAACCGCTTCCCAATGTTGCTTTCTGGATTGCCCATGAACCGGTGACTACTCCCACCGCATGTGCAATGTCCGGCCTTGTACACACCATTGCATACATGAGACTCCCCACAGCTGAAGCATATGGAGTTCTCTCCATCTTGTCACGCTCTTCCTTGTTCCTAGGCGAGTCCCTCTCGGATAGCTTGAAATGCAAACCCAATGGCGTCCCTGTTGGCTTCGCCTCTTCCATACAAAACCTTGCTAAGACCTTCTCAACATATTCTGCTTGTGAAAGAACCAACTTGCCCGACTCCCTATTCCGGTCAATCCGCATGCCCAAGATTTTCCTTGCCTCTCCCAAATCCTTCATCTCGAACCGTTCTGACAACTGAGTCTTCAACCTGTTTACCTCTCTACTGCTAGAGCCCGCTATCAACATGTCGTCCACATATAACAGCAAGATAATGTACCCATTGTCCGTGTTCTTGAAGTAGCAACAATGATCCGCCTCGCATCTGATAAAATCAATGTCGTGCATGAATCCGTCAAATTTCCTGTACCACTGCCTAGGAGCTTGTTTAAGGCCATACAAGCTCTTAGTCAATCTGCAAACTAGCTCCCCGCCACCCTTAGACAAGTAACCCTCTGGCTGTACCATGTAAATCTCTTCCTCCAAGTCCCCATGAAGAAAGGCCGTCTTCACATCCATCTGTTCAAGCAGCAAGTTGTCCGCCACTACTATCCCCAGAACCATTCTGATAGTGGTCATCTTCACAACCGGAGTGAATACCTCGGTGTAGTCAATACCGTACTTCTGCTGAAACCCTTTAACAACCAGTCTTGCCTTGTAACGCTTGCTACCGTCTGCTTCCTCCTTGATCCTGTAAACCCATTTGTTATGCAGTGCCTTCTTCCCCTTAGGTAGTTCAGTCAACTCCCAAGTTTTGTTTGCCTTCAATGAGACCATCTCATCATCCATCGCAGCTTTCCACTTATCACAAAGCACACTACGAACTGCCTCCGCATAACATTCCGGTTCCCCATTATCTGTCAACAACAAATAATAATTCGAAGGAGTATACCTGTCAGGTGATCCACGCAATCTGCTGGATCTACGCAGCGGAATATCCGGTTCTGGAGTACGTGGTTCATCTTCAGTGACCTCCTGACCATGGTCAACATGAACTGTTCTGCTCCCACCTGAGTTTGGAATATCCACCTCTACAACCTTCGGTTCCGAACTAGTACCATCAGATGCCCCCTTTCTGTCCTTGTACAAAACCTGCTTGCCACCCCAAGCTTCCTCTGGAATTCCGTTCCCCAATGGAACCGATGGTCCCCGATTGATCAAGAAAGCTGCCGTGTCAACTGCATATGCCCAGAACGTCTTCGGAAGTCCACACTTCAATCTCATACTTCTAGCCCGCTCATTCAATGTTCTGTTCATCCTTTCTGCTACCCCGTTGAGTTGTGGAGTCTTCTTTGGAGTCTTCTCCATACGAATACCATTCGCAGCACAATATTCCCTAAACTCCCCGAGCTCATACTCCCCACCATTGTCAGATCTCAAGCACTTAAGCTTAAGTCCCATTTGATTCTCCACCAAAGCCTTCCACTTCTTGAACACCTCGAAAGCCTCATCTTTCCCCTTCAAGAAATAGACCCAGACCTTCCTTGTAGAATCATCAATGAAAGTCATGTAATATGACGCACCACCTAGAGATGTAACCGGAGATGGCCCCCACAAGTCCGTGTGAACCAATTCCAACTTTGCTTCCCTCAATCCCCTACCTGTCCTTGAGAAATTATTCCTCCCTTGTTTGCCAAACATGCAATCTTCGCAGATCCCCACGTTGACTGTCTTCAAACCCGGTAGTAGACCCTTAGAACAAAGTACCTTCATCCCTGTCTCACTCATGTGACCCAATCGACAGTGCCACAAATCAGTATCACCCTTGGCTGCCGCCACCGCAATACTATCCTTGGTGTTGTTCGCCAAATACAAAGTACCCTCCTTATTACCCCGAGCGATCTCACAATCCTCCTTGGTAATAACCCAGTTCCTGCAGCCGAAAGTCACCTTGTAACCCTCTTCGTCCAACTGCCCAACTGAAAGTAGGTTCTTTTTCAAACCCGGAATGTGTCTGACCCCGTTCAGATGTAGAACCTTCCCGTCCGATGCTCCTATCCTGACATCCCCCTTCCCCTTGATTTCCAAAGGCTCGCCATCAGCTAGATAGACCTTCCCGAAATCACCGGAAGTGTAATTATCCATCTCTTCCTTATGCCCGCAAGAGTGGAATGATGCCCCCGAATCCAGCACCCATGATTCTAGTGCACTACTAACACTCAGAACCAGTACATCGTCACCTTCGACTGCCACATTCGCCTGATTGCCCTTACGATTTGGACAATCCCTCTTAAAGTGTCCCAACTCCTTACAATAGTAGCACTGAACAGATCCCTTCGCAACCTTCGGTTTATCCTTGGTCTCATCAGATTTGCCCTTACCACTCACTCCGTTCTCCCTTGATTCGGTTCTCCCTTGTTTGCTAGTACCCGGCTTCCCCCTACTAGTAGTAGCTAAAGCCGCACCCGAAGTACTTGATGTCCCCAACTTCTTCATGCGATTTTCCTCACCTAAAAGAAAGTCTTTAACATCATCATATTTCAATTTTTTCTTACCTGCTGAAGCGTTGATTGCAGTCACCGTTCCGCTCCAACTTGCCGGTAAAGAAGCTAGCAACAAGCATGCATGAACCTCGTCATCGAACTTGATCTCCACCGCTGTCAATGAATCTATGACATCCATAAATTCATCGATGTGCTTAGCCAAGGATCCTCCCTCTTGCATCTTGAGACTACCCATCTTGCGTATCAAATCAACCTTATTTGCAGCAGACGGAGTTTCAAATCTCTCAGTAAGATAATCCAATAGCTCCTTGGTGGTTGTCGCCTTCCTGGTAGTCTTCGCGATCCACTTTCACAAAGTAGATCTAACCACCCCTAAAGCCTTCCGATCCATGAGTTCCCATTCTCCCTGATCTTCATCTTCCGGTTTGACACCCTTCAGAGGCTTGTAGAGATCCTTGTTGTACAAGAGATCCTCGATCTGCATCCTCCAATATCCGTAGTCAGACCCATCGAATTTCTCAACCGCCTGTTTGTCCTTGCCCATTCTTGATTGCTTGAAACAACTCCCTTGATCCTGAACCAAGAGCTTTGATACCAGTTGTTGTGAATATAGCCCTCCACACCCAAGCAAACCAAGCCAGGATCTTGCACTATGTAATTAGAATTTGTGTTACAACTGAATTGGGGGCGGAACATTGTTTATATATAACCTAGGGTAAAGTCCAAATTCTAAACAAACAAGGAAACTGGGACTGCTGTAAATCGGGCGGAGCGCGGCCGCTCTGGAGCCTAGCGCGGTCGCGCTACAGTCCAGTAAGTTCAACGCCTTTTGACAACGCCTCAAGCGCGGTCGCCCTCCCATACAGCGCGGTCGCCCTCAAGAAAATCCTCCGAGCCATAAGTTACTGTCCAAGAGCGCGGTCGCGCACGCCATAAGCGCGGCTGCTCTTGACCCCAGAAACCTGCTACGAAATTCTTCCCCTTGCTTCGATGTCTAGCCCAATTGATCCTCTATCCCAACACTACAACCCATCCACTTCTGAACAAGAGAACCATAAGAAGAAAGTTAAATGCTTCAACTGTAAAAAGCTTGGTCACTACTCATCTGAATGTCCTGAACCAAAGAAACCTAAGGACAATCAGACAGCTAAGAAACTCTCCTACTCAAAGGAGATCATTCACAGTTCAAGATGCAGCTGCTACAATTGCACCACAAAGAAGAATGAGAAAAACAAAGAACAAGTTATGATTGCAGACTCATCAAAGTTCAGTGATGAGGAATTTGACTTCAGTGACTCTGAAAGTGAAGGAGAAGAAGCAATGATATGCCTAATGGCAGGAGATGATGAAGAATCAGACAATGAAGAAGACCTTGAAGCCTTAGCTGTTGCTGAAGAACTAAAGCAGGTACCCCAGTTTAACTCTTTAAATAATGAAGAATTTAAACAACTAGTTAGCACCCTTTTAATTCAAATAAAAAGACACCAAACTAGCTTTGCTTCATTGCTCACTGATAACCTATCCCAAAGCAAAACCATTGAAAACCTTGAAAGAACCAACCAAGGGCTGAAAGAGCAATGCCTTATGCTTGAAAAGGCAAATGGTGAGTTGACAGCTGAGAATTCAAGATCTCTGGAAAACAACCAAAAAACCATCAACCTTGAAAAAGAAAATGAATCTCTTAGAAAGAAGATTGAGTCCTGGACTAAGTCAGGAGAAGCTGTGTCATTGTTCAGCTACAACCAGAGACATCCTAGTGACAAGTCAGGAATTGGAGCCCACAATCCCACTTTGAAAACTTACACTCCTCTCACTGATGAAAGGGGTATTGACAAAATGGTTTTTGAAAGCATGAACTATGTCAAAGCTCAACAAAATGACTATCCCATTCAGACAAAAGAGGACTTAAAGAAAAAAGGAGAAATTAATGAAGCCAATGAAGCTAGCTCCAGTCACATCAATGAAACCCATGAAGCTAGCTCAAGTCAACCTAAAGGGAAAGAAAAACAAGCAAATAAAGGCAAATACATCTGGCAAAGAAAAGGAATCAAGGAGTAAGTGAAGAACAATCAGCAAAAATCCTCTGGACAGCAGAGATTTGCTAGACAGCCAAGATTCCCCAGACAGCCAAGATTTGATGGACAGCAAAGATTCTATAACCATCACTCATACTCTAAACATCTAAACCCAACTGGCAGTACTCAAATGGAAGGAGTCATGCCAGTCAAAATACCTCTCCAAGATCATCTCACTCAAACAGCTTTCAAAGCCACACTCAGTTTAATCACAACCAAAACCAATCCTTCTCTCCCAACCATTTTTTTTAACCAGTCCCAACCTACTACTCCAACACCTTACATGTTGCAGATCATGGGATATTACAATGCCCTAAACTAGTATTTTGGAAAGAGAGCAATGAACAAAGCTAGGGTACCAAAGAAAGTCTAATCCTTTGGACCCAAAAGAATAAAAGGGTACCATAAATTTATTTTTCTGTTTTGTAGGAACCTAGGAAAGGAGTATGGTACTTGGACAGTGGATGCAGCAGACACATGACCTTCAACAAAGAGTGGTTGCAACAATATGTCCCTAAAAATGGTCCAAATGTAACTTTTGGTGATAACTCTCAAGCCAAAGTCAAAGGATCAGGAAACCTTGTTACTAAAGACATTATTTTTACTAATGTGTCTTATGTAGAAGGTCTCAAGCACAATTTGATTAGCATTAGTCAAATTTGTGATAAGGGATATTATGTTGTATGTTCCAAAAACCACTACACTGTCAAAGATGTCAACAACAAACCCATTCTCACTGGAATCAGAAAAGGAAACCTCTACTGTCTAAACTTGGAAGTTGTGGAATCCTCAAATGCTCATTGCCTACTCTCCTATAGTCAGTCTGATATGTCATGGCTATGGCACAAAAGACTGGCTCACCTCAACCTCAAAAGTATCTCCAAACTAGCCAATTAAAACCTAGTCAAAGGCCTACCCAAAATTCCCTTCAAAAAGGACAAGCTATGCAAGGCCTGTCAATGTGGCAAGCAAAAGAAAACCTCCTTCACTGCCAAAACCAGATTAGATACTTCAGAACCCCTTCAACTACTCCACATGGATCTTTTTGGACCCATTAGAACCAGGTCTCTTAGTGGAAAGAGATACTCACTAGTGGTAGTTGATGACTACACTAGATTCATTTGGATCATCCTCCTTGAATCCAAAAGGGAAACCTTAAAACAACTGGTCAAACTGTTCAACAAAATTCAAAACCAAAAGGGTCTATCTATCATCAAAATTAGATCTGACCATGGTAAAGAGTTTGAGAACACTGGTGTTGAAGAATATTGTGATCAGAAAGGGATTGAGCACAACTTTTCTGCTCCTAGAACACCACAGCAAAATGGTGATGCTGAAAGAAAGAACAGAACAATCTGTGAAGCAGCAAGAACTATGCTGTCAGAAAACAACCTTCCTAAATACTTTTGGGGAGAAGCTATCACCACAGTTGTGTATGTACAAAACAAGACTCTCATCAACAAGTTTCACACCAAGACTCCCTATGAATTATGGAATGGTAGAACACCAACCATCTCATACTTCCATGGCTTTGGAAGCAGATGCTTTATTCATAACAATGAAAAAAATAACCTTGACAAATTTGATTCCAAAAGTGATGAAGGAATCTTTCTTGGATACTCTAACACCAGCAAAGCCTACATAGTTTACAACAAAAGGAGACTTGTTGTAGAAGAATCAATCCATGTTGACTTTGATGAAAACAATGATCAAAGCCACACTGAATTGTGTGATTTTGATGAAGCTGTTGGCAATTCAGACAACCTACCTGAGGTGTCTCCTGTGCATGACCCCTAAAACCTCACTCCTGAAGAAAATTCACCTTCCCTTCCCTATATGGTGCCCAAAGACATTAATGCAAACCCTATTGTGTCTGACAGCCAAGAATCCCTTCTCAACAGCAAAGGTGCATCTGACAGCTATAATGCACCTGACAGATTACCTTCATCAAGCCAACAAAATACCTCTACCAATAACCCTATACAACCTTGCTGCAACACCAATCATTCAATTCCTCAACCTGAAACTATCACCCACATCATTCCACCAAACAGCAACATTTATATTGACCTTCCAATACATAAGATGTACATTCCTCCAAATATGCCTGTTTATGACTCATTAATGAGTGCCTTCATCTCCTAAATAGAACCCAAGAAAATAAATGAGCCCTTCAAGACCCTGATTGGATTGAAGCAATGGAAAAAGAACTGGAACAAGTTGAAAGGAATAAAGTTTGGAAGCTTGTTCCCAAACCCAAAAACCAAACTGTCATTGGTACAAGATGGGTTTTTAGAAACAAAATGAATGAAGAGGGCATTGTGGTAAGAAACAAAACTAGACTAGTTGCTCAAGGGTACAGACAAGAAGAGGGAATTGACTATGATGAAACCTTTGCCCCTGTTGCAAGACTGGAAGCTATAAGGCTGTTCCTTGCCTTTGCCTCATTCAAGAAGATGAAGGTGTTCCAAATGGATGTCAAAAGTGCCTTCTTGAATGGAGTTCTAAATGAGAAAGTATTTGTGTCTCAACCTCCCGGTTTTGAGCATCCAAAATTTCCAGATCATGTATACAAACTGGACAAAGTCTTGTATGGACTTAAGCAAGCACCTAGAGCTTGATATGACACTCTATCTAAATACCTCCTTGGCAAAGGATTTACCAAGGGTCACATGGATAACACTCTGTTTATCAAGAAATATGGAGAAGACCAGTTACTCATCCAAGTCTATGTTGATGACATCATCTTTGGATCATCAAATGAAGACTTGTGCACAGAATTTGGGGAAATCATGAAGAATCAGTTTGAGATGAGCATGATTGGTGAGCTCACATTCTTTTTAGGTCTTCAAGTCAAACAAATGAAGGAAGGAATCTTCATTAACCAAGCCAAGTATACAAGGGACATGATAAAAAAGTTTGATATGCAAACTGCCTCTCCAGCTAGAAACCTTCTGTCAACAACACCCACAACCAAACTCCATGCTGATCCTGATGGCCAAAGTGTGAATCAAACACTATATAGGAGCTATATTGGATCACTCCTATATGTGACAGCCTCCAGACCTGATATCATGTTTAGTGTTTACCTTTGTGCAAGATTTCAAGCCAATCCTAAAGAATCTCATCTCTCAGCTGTCAAGAGAATTTTGAGATAACTCAAAGGAACACCTGACTATGGTCTTTGGTATCCTACTGAATCCCCATTCTCCCTAATTGGTTTCACTGATTCAGATTATACTGGATGTAATTTGGATAGGAAATCCACAAGTGGTGGATGTCAGTTCATTGGATCAAGAATAATTTCTTGGTCAAGCAAGAAGCAAACCTCAGTAGCTACCTCATTCGTATACCAAACTAGGGTTGAAGGTGTCTCTTCAGAATAACAGCTAACAGCAGGAGTATGTACCAGATCGGTGTGAGAAGAAGAATGTACCTCATAGCTTATGGAACTCTCATCTCGAAGCGTGGTGATTGACTCAACATGATCAGGCTGAATTAGACTTGAATCCGATTCTTGCTTCCTCAATGCCTTCAATATTGTGTCAATGTGTCCATCTATCTTACTCAATACTGCTTCGGTCTGTTTCTCTTGTTCCATTCTCTGCTCTTTCATCTCTTCCAATTGTTCCTCCCAATATTGCTTTTGAGGTGGCGGAGGTGATGGGTCATAGTACATTGGCTCTCGCTCATTCCACGTCATGTTTGAATAATTTTTCCACCCTTGGTTATACGAGTTGGGAGGAATACCATGCGGAGGTTACCATGACTGGAAAGAATTTCTTTCTTGTACCTGTGGATAATATTCAGAAAAATATGTCCTAGACGGACAAGCATTAGTAGCATGAGAATAAGACCCACAATTTTGACCCGACTCATACATGCTATAATTATTCATTCTATGCATTCTTGAGTCCCAAAAAAATAACAATAATAATACTTAAAGAAAATTATGTACACTAAAAAAAATTAATAAAAGAAATTATTTACACTATCTAAATTAACTTGTAATTCACAACAAGTCCCCGGCAACGGCGTCAAAAACTTGATGAATAAAATTCTCTTGTAATAAAAATACCTAGCAAGTGTACTAGCTACCGTTGTAGTAGTATGCACAAGCAAGGGTCGAACCACAGAGACTTGAGTGAATTAACAAGTATATTTAATTAGTGTAAAGTAACCAAGGGGGGGGTTTGATTTTGATTGATTTAAACTAAATTAAATTGCAAATAAATTAAAGTAATGAAAATAAAACAAAGGATTGAAATCAAGAATGACAACGAGATTCACGGATTGGGGTTTCACAATACATTCACTTTATGCTATTTTATCTCTTAAAGAAGACATCAATTTCATTCTAGGATTCATTCACAAAATCATGAGTTGGGACGGTTTGGTGTGCGATTTGCAACTCAAATATTCTCTTTTTATTATACTTCCAGTTACGTTTAATATAATAATCCAAGAAAGTCTTAAGAACAAAAGAATTATTGAACCTAAACCAATTGATTTCAGTTACATCCTCAATTAGGCCTAAGTAGTAAAATATTGGTCATGTATTTATGCCCGAGTTACCGTAGCAATTGATACCCACAAATTCTAGGGTGTAGCGACGTGAGGAAAAAGAAGGAATAATGATTTTTTATCTTTCCTTTTCATTTTTGAGTCGCCACCTATATTATTCGGTTGGAGAAAATAGGAAAACCATTTTGAAAAAGATTTGGGTTCGGGGCTTAGGTTATGAAATGGGTAGGTCAAGGAGCATCCATTTCACCCAATCCGGAGATCGGTCTTGCTAAAGAAAAGAGAGGTTTTCAAAAGAAGGGAAAAATGATTTTCTTTAATATTATAAACAAAGGTCTATTTAACGGGGTTAAACGGAATGTAGGATCGATTGCTTCGAGACCGTCTCCATGATTTGGAGAGGCTCTAGGCCGATCCTAGATTCTATGGACTTATACCACTCTAACAATCAATTAGAAAGGGATTTAGGAATTACCTTGCGTGAGGTGATTTGGGCAGAGTTTTGACTCAAGTTTAGAGTCGTCTCTTGACACGGACAGAGCTTCGTCTCGGTCCTTGACTTGGAGCTTGATGCTTGTTTATCAACAAGGTCGACAAACAGGCTATGAGGTGAGTTTTTTAGGGTGATTTTGTAGGATTCTTTCAAGGAGAGAAACCAGCAAAATGTGTGTGTTGTGAAAATTCTTGGACCTCTTGAACCTTGGAAGTCACCAAGTATTTATAGGGGTTGGGTAAGTGTTGAAGATGAGATCAAACACTTCAAGATGGTTCCAGACTCCCAATTCTATTGGTTGGCCGGAGAGATAAAGTTTTATCCCGAAAAGAGGTTGAAATCGACGAGGGAACTGTCGTCTGCAATCTGCAGAGGGGGGATATCTCACGCGAGACACGCCATCTCGCGGTGAGATATTGCTCCTGTGGACAGTTTTGTCCTTTCCTCGCTATCTCGTATGCAGTTTAGTCCCAAACTAACGGTTGTTAGTCAAAACTTAACGAAACATGACGAAATGGTGGATTTCTACTTCTTGACTCAAAGCGAGACTTAGAGTGGTATAAGTATGTTCCGATGTGTTCAGAATGGGGTGTCTACAGAGCCCCTCGGCGACATGTCTTATGAAAGAAGTCATGTCGACGATAGAAAAGACATCATTCTGAACATCGGGATGGTCGGGCCGCACGGCTTCCTACGTATCTCTATCGGAGAATCAGACCATGACGTAGTTCGACTCCAAAACACGAAAAGGCTGCTTTAGGTATTTTGAAAATCATTTGAAAATCGTGGAGATTTTGGTTTTGAAAAGGTAAATTCATACTAAGGAATCAAATCAAGACCCAATTCAGAATATACCTGCCTGTCTGAAGATTCGCCTGTCTGGGCTCCGAACCTGCGGGAACTATGTTAGAAAACAAAGGCTTACCTGTCCGGTCCTCTGAGTCCTGTTGGTTTTGTGACGATTCGCCTTTCTGGGCTCCGAATCGGGCTTTTTGTCGTGGAGGATGACGATTCACCTGTTTGGGCGTTGAATCGGGCTTTTCTGATGACGATCCACCTGTTTGGGCGTTGGACCGGACTTTTTGGTTTGACGATCCACCTGTTTGGGCGTTGGACCGAGCTTTTCTGATAACGATCCACCTGTCTGGGCGTTGGATCGGGCTTTTGGTTCGACGATCCACCTGTCTGGGCGTTGGACCGAGCTTTTCTGATAACGATCCACCTGTCTGGGCGTTGGACCGGGCTTTTTCTTTGATGATTCACCTTTCTGGGCTCTGAATCATGTGGATTGAGTTAATCTTTGGACCACTCGGTTTTCGGGCGACTGGTGCCGTACCGGGCGATCGTGCGCATGTCACGTTTGGCTCGTTCCGTGACTTGCGGTGCCGGTTTTTCCACGTTTCCCTGCTAGTTTATCATTTCCAAGGGTAAATGTGTCAAAATTTTGAATTTTGACGTTGCGTAGACGCTTATTGTCGAGGACAATTTGGTCATTTTCCAGAAGGTATATCTCGCGGCGAGATATGATATACCGCGCGAGACTTGTACTGTCGGGGCATATAAACAGCAGCTCTTGCTCATTTTGAAAACATCTTTCTCAAAATTTCTCTCCCTAGCTCGAGCCAAAGTCTTTTTCTCCGTGATTTTTCGTGGATTTGCTTGGTATCTCTCCTTCCAAATCACTTTCCAATCCTTTTTTTCCTCCATAATCCATGGCTCAAGAACAAAGGAATCCGATTTTGGGGACCTATTTGCTAGGGAAGGATTACCCTCGCGATGATCTTACTTTTGATAGGCATGCGCACATTTCTACCGCTGTTCGGGAGGGCTTGGTAAGAACTTCTTTCTCAACTCTTTGATTCCTGTATTGCATTGAGCATGAATTCCCTTTCCCTTGAATTCAAAATTTCATCAATGGCTTTTGTTCTTGTTCATGCCTAGAACTAGGTTCCTCTTGCATGCGTCGATTTTGTGTGTTTCTCTGGATGATTGTTGTTGCATTGCGTGTGTATGAGCCTCCTACATATCATGGATTGTAGGAGAGGTTGATTCGGATCACGAATGACACCCTTGGGCAAGCTTTTCTTGTACGCACGCCAAGTGTTTGATGAAATGCCTTAATGAAAAATTTCTTCTATTTCATTGGTTTTTTGACATGGAATGATTTCTAATGTTTCCCTCTCTGTTTTTCCTCTGTTTTGCAGTCGTATAAGTCAACGAAGAATTGCCGAGGGAGCCCGAAGATGGCTAAGGAGGTGTGGGACAAGATCAAGGACCTTGATGGCGTTCGGGATAGGGTGGCCCAAACGGGTCTTCTGACTTTTGTTGACAATCTCCGGGGAATAAGGCGGACTCCCCAAGTTCTCCAGGCTATTCGGGAGAGGTGGTGGGACACTACCCACACCGTTCATTTGCGCTTCGGGGAAGCGACTATGACTCCTACTGATTTTCTGGCTATCAAGGGGTTAGAGTTCATCGGCGACCCCTGCCGAAGTTTTCGGGTTATAGGCCTGAGGGTCCAGCTGTGTGGAGGCAGTTGATCGGCTTCGTCCCTAACAAGGTTAAGGGATTTGCTGCTGAGCTGACACCCCTCCGGCGTCAGATTGAGGCCTACTCGGAGAAGCCAAATATGCACACTGATCGGTTGGTGAGGGGTGCCCTCTGGTATATCCTTTCTGAGACTATTTTTGCGAACCACTCTTCTACGGCCCATCTTTCTCTGTTACGTTTGTTGGTTGATCTGGATGAGGTGAGAGGCTATGATTGGGGCTCAGCGGGGCTAGCCTACTGCTACCACGCCATGGATGAGGCGTGTAGGAATACCAAGGATTCTCTGTCGGGGTATTCTTATGCCTGGGAGGTATGCCTTTTTGATTCTGTTTCTGCTCTTTGTCTGTATGCTCTGTCTGTGTTTCATGCTAAATTTGATCTGTTTTCTTTGTGCAGATATGGGGCTATACTGTTCTCGGGCTGTATAGGTTTGAGTTGGAGAGCCGGGCCCCTTTGTTTCCGGATATCAGGAGGTGGGGCCACCCGAATCGGACCGTTGATGAGGAGGAGGACCAGGATTGGACCCTGACGGTGGCGGAGGCGCGGGCTATGTTGGATACCTTCGAGTATGAGAGGCTGGGCCTATATCTTTGGACCTTGTTGGAGAGGGAGGTGCATCGTGCTTGGGATGCTATGGCGATGCAGAGGATGCTGGCATCTTTGGAGGGAGATACCATGTATCTTGGTGAGCGGGTCTTCCCACAGCATGGCCGGGGTAGACTATCATACAGGGTGCCAGCGGATCCGCCGAGGGCGATGTATCCCACCCACTCCATTCCAGAGGATGATTATGCAGGTCTTCTGGCGGGTGATACGACGACGGCTTGCGTGATCGTCGGGGCTTCTTATGCAGAGTTTCTGCCTCGGTTGATGGGTCCCCTCCTGGTGGGGGATAGGCGATCACATGCTCGTGGATTCGCCTCTGCTTCTGCTTCAGGTTCCTCAGCCCCTAGTACTTCCTCCCAGGCTACAGGTTCTCTGCCTTTTGCCCCAGACTACGGCCCTTTGAGCTACATGTACATGATGGGGAGCATGCCAATGGTGGGACACATCCCGTCTCCTGATCAGATTCCCGAGGGCTATCGCCTCCCGGCTGACGTCTCTTCGGTATGTTTCTGTTCATATCATATCTCGTATTCGTCCATATAAGTGTATATGTTCGACTTCTTCTGAGCATTTTCTTTTCCTTTTCTTGTCAGGTCACTCTGTCCGCGGCCGATTACAACCGTGGAGCGACCAAGATGGCGGGACTGATGGCTTTGGTGTCGGACCTGTCCGAGAGGCTGTTTCACAAGGCTTCTTTGGCGGCCTCGACAGTGGCCTCGGCGGTGACCCCTACTTACGGATCTAAGAGGTCGAGGAGGGATGGCAGCCCCCGTGGCGGTGATGGCGGAGGTGCCGGCGGCTCGAGCGACATGATGGCGTGATCCCCTCCTTTTCCCTTTATTTGATATCTGATGATTTGTATATATTGGCCGAGTGGGCCCAGACAATTTTTCTTTTCTTTTGGTACCTGTTAGGAACAAAGTAGGTAGTACAAACAATGGTTTTTCTTAACCCCTAATCCTAGGTCTAATTAGTTAGTTAATTAGCTTTCTCGACTTTCCATGTTTTTTGGAAATGGAATGGAATGGCCGTTAGGCCACAATTTTGAGCCCTCATCTTGGTGTTTTTACTGCATGTTATGAACTGTACACACAGGTTTTTCGAGACTTGCTTTGTCAAGTCGGGGCTAGATTGTTGTTTGAGCAGAACTGTTGCTGTTTTGCCGTAGGGATATCTCGCGCGAGATAAGGTGTCTCGCATGAGACACGCTAGTCAGGCAGAGATCTTTTCTTTTCGGAATAGGATTTTGTCAGTTTTCCCTATAAAATCACCCTGTAGTCCGGCCAGATACCTCATTCTAGCCTTTCAAACTCTAGAGATATTCTATTGGGGTGAAACTCTTGTCTTCTTCTTCAACCCTACGATCCATGGCTTCCAAGGAGATTGCCCCAACGTCCATGATTGTCGATGATTTTTCTCTGTCGTCTGAAGTGGTTGCATCTTTCAAGCAAGCATCAAGGGATTTCGTGAGGTCGTTTCGCAACCGATCTCGTAATAAATTCATAGCAGAATTCGGATTCAGAATCCTTTTTACTTTGAAGAACCTCCAACCGGATTGGAGTCTTTTGCAGGGTGCTGCTCGATTTTGGGATCCCTCTATTCATCTTTTCAATTTTTCTTTGAATGAGATGGTGCCTACTGTGGAGGAATTTGCCATTATCTTGGATATGCCTTTGACTGGTGAGATTGCTGTTCCTAAGTACATTAGGAATCATTCAGAGGCTTTGAATGAATTGTTAGGGATCCCCCTTGATACTTGCTATGAGTTGGTTCACCGCAAGTGGGTTGATTGCTCTTCTTTTCCGGGACGCTTCAGCGGTGATTCAGATGATGACGCTTTTCATGTCCATAAACGGAACTTTCTGGCTCTTTTCCTTTTCGGAGATGTTCTATTTACATGTAGGGACGGCTTGGTCGACTCCCAACTTGTGGAAATTGTTCTCGTTGTGCTAGAAAACGTTCTAGGAACATTATTCCGCTAATCTTGGGTGAGACCCTGCATGGTCTTGACGAGCTGCATAGGACCGGTGTCATGACTCAAGGGAGTCCTCTTCTGTTGACCATTTGGCTTAGCGAGCATCTCAAGTTGGTAGGTCCCCCGTTGGAATATTCCCCTTCCACATATCATACGCGAAAGTTATTGATCAAGGATCTTTCAGTGGATGAATGGGCTGAGTTGATTGCGAAGACTGAAACTGCTGACATTCTTTGGTGTCCACCTTATTGGAGGTTGAACAAGTATGTTTCCAATACCGAGGGTTTTGACAGGGTTGTTCTTCCGGGTTTGCGCGATTCCTCCTTTTATTTCCCAAAGCGGGTGCTCCGTCAGCTTGGTCAGCAGCAGGATACTTATCTCTTCGAAGGAGCTTCTCGTGAAGTGTCTTATATTGGTGTAGAGTTTGCGCAGGCGCTAGCTCAAGCATGGGGTGAGGGAAATAGTCGGGATCGTTGGTCGAACCTTCGGACTTTTAATGCAAGCATCTTCTTGTCTGATAAGTACTTGGATTGGTTTCTTCATACCGGTCACCCTAGTGCAGAGAAGATTGATGATCTGCGGCTTTCATTGCTAGGAGATTCTTTTGTAGCTAGTAGTATTTTGCGAAGGAGCGAGGCTCAATCTGATCCTGCTAATGTGCGAACTGATCCAACTCAGGATTTTCTTGATGGGGATTGGTACGAGAGGCGAGGCAAAGGGATGCCTGGAAAGACGCAAGCTCTAGATAGACCCCATGTCTTCAAGAGGCTCCCGGGATCTGTTTTTAATCGTCTTGATTCTGTTTTTGATCGCCTCGAGGGATGCTCTGCTTCGAGGGGCTCAAAGCGCAAGGAGGATCACGACGACGGTGGAGACCATGTCCGCCGGCCTACCAAGTTAATGAAAGGCTAGATCTTTAGGAGTACCAAGAGATTGCTTTGATAGATCGATAGTTTTTTATTTTATTAGTATTTTTTTCAAGATTGTTAGCTTAGCAAATTAGTCGTTGTGGTTAGGATTTCCCTTTTGTCATTAATGAAAATGCATTTGATTAATAAAGGACAAAAGTAGATTTATTTATTAGATTAGACCGAACCTGAAGGCTGCCTACGTTCCTCTTTTACAGCAATTAAATAAGAGGCTCAGGTCTAACGTAGTTCATTTTTGAGAAAAGGACAAAATACGGCTCCGTGCCGAGGGGTAATCTCGCGCGAGATAAGCCTCTCTCTTATTCTTTTTTTTTTTTTCATGCACACCCTTTCTTTTGCCTAGACTGCCCCTTCGGGTTTTCAACCTAGCGAGCTTCTTTTCTTGTGCTAGCTCTAATTTTTGCCTAGGTCGTCCTTTCCGAGATTTTCAACCTAGCGAGCGATTTCTTTTAAGGAGGGCAAGTCACGCGAAGTACTTCTTGAGCTTGTCCATGTTGACCGGCTTCGGTAGTTGATCTCCGTCTAAGTCCACCAGCTGAAGGGCTCCCCCAGAGAATATCTTCTTCACAATGTAGGGCCCTATCCATCTTGGTCCCCACTTGCCTAGCGGGTTGAAAGGTCCAGGACGGTGCTCACGGAGAACCAGGTCACCTACTCTGATGTTCCTCATCTTGACCTTTTTGTTGAAAGCTCTTGCCATTCTTCTTTGGTAAGCTTGAGTATGTTCGGCTGCTTTCAACCTTCTTTCGTCCAACAGGGCCAACTCTTCGTATCTGCTTCCTAGCCAGTCGACCTCGTTCACTTGGTTTTCTAGGAGAACCCGTAGTGATGGTATTTCCAATTCTATTGGTAAGACAGCCTCCATTCCGAACGCGAGGGCGTAGGGAGTCTCTCCTGTGGCTGTTCGGACTGAAGTGCGGTATCCCCACAGTGCGAAAGGTAGCTTGTCGGGCCAGTCTTTTCCAGTGACCGCCATTTTTCTGATGATTGTCTCGATTGTTTTGTTCGCGGCTTCAACTGCTCCATTTGTTTGAGGCCTGTAAGGAGACGACTTGTGCCTTGTGATTTTGTATTCGGTTAGTAGGCGATCGGTTTCCTTCTCGAAGTGGGACCCATTATCGGATATCATCTCTTGCGGAACCCCATACCGGCAGATGATGTTGTGCTTGATGAATTCTGCGACCTTTCTGGCATTCAGAACTTTATAGGAGGCGGCCTCAACCCACTTAGTGAAGTAGTCGATGGCTACTAGGACAAAGCAGTGTCCGTTGGCTCCTATGGGTGTGACCTTTCCAATCATGTCTATCCCCCATGTAGAGAATGGCCAAGGAGAAGTCATAGGGTACAACAAGGAGGGTGGTGCATGCTGAAGATTGGCGTGTATCTGACACTTGTGGCACTTCTTGACCATTTTGGTACAGTCGGCTTCCATGGTCAGCCAAAAGTACCCTTGTCTGATGATCTTTTTGGTGAGCATATTTCCGCTCATATAGGTTCCGCATATGCCTTGATGAACGTGGTCCATTATTTCTTGGGCCTCTTCCTCGGTGGCACAAAGGAGGTTTCCTTGGGAATGTTTCTTGAATAGGCGGCCAGCGGTGATGACGTAATTAGCGGCCAACCTCTTAAGGGCGATCTGAGTCTTCGGGTCTGTCTCAGGTGGGATGGTTCCATCTAGGATGAAATGCCAAATGTCATGGTACCATGGTTTTTCCTCGGAGTTCCCAACAGTGGCACATTCGGATAACCACTTGTCTTTGTATTCATGGAGATCTATAATGGCGCAATATGCAGGAGTTGCACGTCGTGTTATTTTGAAGGGTTTGACTGCTTTTCCTTTAGGGATTTCGACCAATGAAGCAAGTGTGGCCAATGCATCCGCAAACCGATTTTTGTCTCTGGGGAGGTAGTGGAACGAGACATCTTGGAATTGTTGCACCAACTCTTGGAGATGGGCATTGTATCTTTGAAGGGTTGGATCTTGGACCCTCCACTTCTTCAATGTCTGATTGATGATCAATTGGGAATCCCCGAATACCTCGAGTTCAGTCACGTTGCGTTCCAGGGCTGCCTCAAGTCCCGCTATGCAAGCTTCGTATTCTGCGGTGTTGTTGGTGGCGTCAAAGTCAAGACGTATTTCCAGTGGAGTATAGATGTCGTTAGGGTCTACTAATAACATTCCAATGCCGAACCCTCTCATGTTGGCTGCGCCATCGAAAAATAATTGCCACTTATTTTCTTCTTCTATACTCATGATGTCCTCATCAGGGAATCGCGGGTCTTCCCCCTTCACTTCGTCGCAAGGAAATTCGGCCAACTGATCTGCGAATACACTCCCCCTGACGGATTTCTGAGTGACGTAAATGATATCATATCCCGCGAGCATGAAGTACCATTTGGCCAGTCTCGAAGACAAATTTGATTTGTCTAGGATATATTTCAGTGGATCCATTTTTGCAATGAGACGGACCGGGAAGGCTTCCATATAGTGCTTCAGCCTTTGTGATACCCAAACAAGAGCAGCACAAGATTTGTCGAGTGGAGAGTAGTTGATTTCGCTGCCTTGGAATCTGCGACTGACGAAATAGATGGCATTCTCTGTGTGGGAGGCTGGCTATTCTTGAGCGAGCATAGCCCCTAATGCGTTGTCGGTAACCGTGAGGTATAGCTTCAAGGGTTTCTCCTTGTGCGGTGGAACCAGGATAGGTGGGGAAGTTAAATAGTGCTTAACTTCCTCGAATGCTTCTTGACATTCTTCGGTCCACTCTTGAGGTGCGTTTTTCTTAAGTAGCTTGAAGATAGGATCGCACATTGTAGTCAGTTGATTGATGAATCGACTGATATATTGAAGCCTGCCCATGAATCCCTTTACTTCTTTCTGTGTTCTGGGTGGAGGCATGTCTGTGATGGCTTTTATCTTGGCGGGATCTGCTTCTATGCCGCGCTCTGTGACCATGTACCCCAAAACTTTCCCTTTGACTACTCCGAATGAGCATTTGGCGGGGTTGAGCCTCATCTTGTGTTGTCTCAATCGATTGAAGAATTTTCTGAGATCTCTGAAGTGTTGACCATCTGTTCCTTTTGAGTGAATAATCATGTCGTCCACATATACCTCTATTTCCTTGTGGATCATGTCATGGAATAGTGTCGTGACTGCTCTTTGATAAGTAGCCCCAGCGTTCTTGAGACCAAACGGCATGACCGTGTAACAGAACGTTCCCCAAGGTGTGGTGAATGCTGTTTTGTGCTGATCTTCCTCTGCCATGAGAATTTGGTTATACCCTGCGAAACCGTCGACGAATGAGCGGACTTCGTATGCAGCAGTGGCATCGACCAACATGTCTATGTTCGGTAGCGGGAAGTCATCTTTGGGGGATGCCTTGTTCAAGTCTCTGAAATCAACACAGACTCGTATTTTCCCGTTCGACTTGGCTACTTGCACTGTGTTTTCTAACCATTCCGGATACTCAATCACTTTGATGAACCCTACATTCAATAGCTTCATGATTTCCTCTTTCACTTGCATTGACCATTTCGGCTTGATTCTGCGTAGTTTCTGCTTGACTGGCTTGGCATTGGGTAGCAGAGGTATTTTGTGCTCTACAACTGACTGATTCAACCCAGGCATATCTTTGTAGGACCAAGCGAAGACGTCTACATATTCTCTAAGGAGCTGCATCAAGGTTTCTCTGTCTTCCCCCTTGAAGAAGCTGCCGATCTTTGTTTCTCTGGGGTCTTCCGTTGTCCCAAGATTAACCGTTTGCATTTCCTCGTCGCCAACAGGGCCATTCTTTCCACAACGACCTACTTGCTTAGCTAATTCTTTTAAGATTTGTTCGTTTTCTTGATCTATCTCATCGTACGATTCATTATTAACGTGTTCGTTATATTGATTGTTATTAGTTAATTCATCATTCACGATGTTAGCAATCTCAGGGTACTCGAAAAGATCAAAGTTTTCATTAAGGAAGTAAGGGAATACATGTTCAGCCACTGCCTCGATTTCCTCTTGAGTGAGTCCATCGAAGGTGGAGCCTGCTTCTAATGTAAAAGCTACGGGGCCTATCTTCCCGCGGGACGGGAGTGCAACCAAGCTCTTTGATCATGAAGTCTTCATCAACAATCGGTCCTCCTGACGTGCCAGTTTAGAATTGGCTCATCACATTTCTGTATCAGTCTTGTGTAGTCAGTAGTTGGAGCGTCCCCCTTGGATATTGCATGAATCTGGCTATCTTCTAACCGGCACAGGTCTTGGAACTGTCACAGCATGTCTTCTCCCAACACAAAGTCCCATTCACTTGTCATTTCTGCCTTTGTGCCTCACAAATCATTGGGGATTAGTGGGACGAATTCGGTTTCATCTGGAGAAGCATCGCAATCGTTAAATATTTCAAAGCCCGGTTGGCGCTTTCCTTTATCATCAGTCCATGGTTCTGAAAAGATAAAGTAGGGAATACTTTCCCCTTCTCGGACAAAGTAGCCATTGAGTGTCTTTCGATATGGCTTGAGGTTGTCATTCTTAGGCTTTAGGTTGTCGTAGCCTTTGTAGGTGGTTCCTTCCCACTTGATTTGAGTGAAGCCCCACTCTTCTTCGTCATCTTCATCGTGGATGGAGATAATGTATCCTAGGCCATGCTTTGTGTGAGGCTGGGGGACCGGTGGTGGTTCCGTTGTCCCTTGTAAGTGCTTTCCAAGCCCCACCCAGAAAGTACCCTTTTGCTAGCATCATTCTCCAGACAGGAAGGCTTCCGGAAAACCAAAGTGCCTTGGAGTAGTCATTTTCGTTGCAAGTTTCTATGATATTCACGGTGCTTTCTTTCTCGATCTCAAAGCCACTGAACAGGAAATCAGAAGTGCTATGTTGTACTTCAAGGATAGGACTAGCAGTAACCATTTCTCCGTGTATGGTGACTATCGTATTGTTGTGTCTGAACTTGATGCATTGGTGCAGGGAGGAGGGTACGCCCCCTATGTCGTGCAGCCAAGGGCGACCAAGCAGCAAGTTGAAGGATGCCGGGATGTCGATGACTTGGAATTCGATGCTCATAGTGACTTGCCCCATTTCTACAGGTATCACAACTGATCCCAGAGCAGTTCTAGCAGTGCAATCGTACCCCCTTACAGTATGCCGGGATGGCTTGAGGTCTTTGTGGGTGAGGCCTAAGGATGATAAGGCTTTCTTTGGGAGGACATTGATTGCAGAACCATTGTCGACCAAAATGCGTGGCATTCGATACCCATTCACCTTAGCAGTTATGTAGAGGGCCTCATGATGATTGTTCCCATAGGACGGGAGATCCAAGTCAGTGAAAGTGATGACGTTATCAAATTGCACTTGGCCAATCATTTGAGTGAGCTCTTCGGGTGTTGCTTCCGAGGAAATGGTCATTTGAGCCAATGCCTTTTTCAACATTTCACGGTGCTTGTGAGATGCTCCTATGAGATCCCAAACTGAGATGTTTACTTGTGTCTTCTATAACTGAGTTAAGAGAGGGTCTTCCGGTTCTCTTGGCGATGAGGTTTTGGCTTGTTTTGGAGGATTTTCATCCCTTGGGTCTTTGTTGGTGATCACACGACAGGATCGTGTGAGTAGGTTGACTGTTTTAGACCCTTTCTCCTTTTGTTCTAAGATTTCCTCCCAAGACATCATATAACAGAAAGAAGATTTATTAAATTCAAGAGGACTCTCGTCCACAATTGTGGCTAGACGAGTAGGATCCTCGAAGCTACTTTCTATTTCTATCAGATTGACCTCATTGTTTGACAAAGGATTAGTAACAACATTAGGTAATCCTATCTCTTTATCGTCAAACAAATCTTGGATGACATCTTTCAAGTGGAAGCAAGAGTTGGTGTCATGACCGGTGAAGTTGTGGTACTTGCAGAAAAGGTGATGAGCATGGTTGGCAGGAAGGTCTTTCTTTGGAGGCCCACCTTCTCTTGGTTTGATTTTCCCGTTCTTGACAAGCACTTCGAAGAGTTCTTCTTGAGTGATTCCTTCAAGCTTGTCATAATGTCTATCCTTCTTCTTCTTTTGTGGTGGAGGTACTGCAGAGTATTTACCATTTTCGGGATGATTGAAGACAATGGCATTGACAGATGCATCCTTGGGATTGGAAGAGGAAGAAGAGCTCTTGTTGTAACGGAATCCACTTTCTTTCTTGGCTTCCCTTTTCTGTTTGATGAGGTCATCAAACCGTATGCCTGACTTGTGAAGTTCGGCGAAACTAGGAAAATAGTTGCCGGCTAGCTTGTCTTGATATTCCTCTCTAAGGCATTGTATGAGGATGTGAATTTTCTCGTCTAGGCTGGGCCTATCAACAATTTCGGTTAATTTGGTTCTCCACCTTTTGACAAAATCTGTGAAGGATTCGTTCGGAAGCTGTTTGGTTTGCTCAAGATCCCTTCTAGTGGTGCGATAAGTGGAGTTGTCCTCGTATTGCTTTTGGAAAGTACAACTAGCAAGTGGCCAGTCGAGTCTCGTAGAGAGTGGAAGGGTCATATACCAATCTCTAGCGGCACCATCGAGAGTTTGTGGAAAGCATTGGGCCAACAGGTTGTCATCGACTCCCATGGGTAGCATGGCCCAAGAGTAAGTCTCCAAATGTGATTTGGGACAGGTGGTGCCATTGAATTTTGCAATGTCGGGTGTCTTGTACTTTCTAGGAAGCTTTGACATGGACTGTCGAAGGGTATCGTAATTGATAGAGAGCGAGGCTCCCTTACTCACATCGAGGGATGCAAGTTTCTTTTCTAGCATGGCCATGGTAAGGGGTTCATTCTTGCTTTCCCCCTTGCTTTCTTTCTTGGATGTGTAGCTTTCATTGTCAGATGAGGAAGATGACGAGCTAGACTCGTACTTCTTTTTCTTGCCTTTGCTTTTGCGGCGACCATTGGCCCTTTTGGTGTATGACTCCTCTTCTCCGGAGGAAGAATCATTTTTCTTCTTCTTTTCTTTGTTGGCTAGTGCAGCCCTAAGCTCTTGAATTTCTTCCACGAGAGTGTGGATTTGGGAGGCTTGCACTTCTAGGCGATCATTAGCTTCTTCCAGAAGTTTGTGGTTATTTTCGGACAGAGTTTCGTTACCCGGAATGTTGTCGACGTCGGACATTGTGTTGGGAGTCTTGAAGTTGAGTAGCTTCGAAAAACTGACAGAAGAGATGCAGATATCAGGATCTAGCCCTAACGAGTCGGAAGCAGGCTCAAAATGGCTCAGGCTCAGATTCAGCAAATAGAAGCATTTTCCCGCGCGAGATATGTTATCCCGCGCGAGATAACCACACGGAAAGTCGATTTTTATTTAGACCTAATTTTTGGTCGGAATGGAAAGTCCGTTTTGAGGGGTTTCTAAGGCCTTTATCAGAACCTAACGACTAAGCAATCAATCCGATTTTTGTAAGACAAAGCCATGTAAGATTGTTTTTTTTGAAGGATTTTTTTTGAAGGGACATCCGAAAGGGTCATTCCGAAGGGACTTTTTCCGAAGGGACTTTTCCGAATCCTTTTTATTTTCAATTTTGCATGGCTTTGTTTTGGTCAAAAACAAGAAAAGATCACCGAGTCAAAACCGACCGGTCACGGAGTGATCCTAAAAAGGTCAATCTACATGAGAATGTGGCGATGCAGGGCTGGAAGGCTAGGCTCCCCGCGATATGACAATCTAAGTGGATTGAATACGCGGAGTGGGATTGTCCAACTTCGGAGAGACCGGCGACTAGGTGGTTACCGTCATACATCCTTAGTGTGGGTCCCGGGTTGATAGAGGGTATGCAGTGCAATGACAGTTATAATATGAGTGCGCGTTTGTGATAGTCAATCTAGGTGATAGAATAAAATAGAGAGTTTTTTTGAAAGCAAAAGAAAAACAGATAGTGGCCGCACCAAGTGGTTGCCTACGTTTCTCCCAAATTAGGAAGACTCAGGTCGTCGTAGTTCCACATAACGAGAGGGAAAGAGAGATAAATAACTCAATTTACAACTCCCGAATCCCCAATGGACCGGACTTTAATTAAATAAAACCCAATCGCACGCAGTTTATAAATAATATTCAATTATTTAAAGGAAACGAAGGTTCGAGTTCTACACCTTAAGGGAGGCCTTAAGATGCGAGAACTCTGCAGATAATGAATTCTGGGATCCCCCTTGCGTGTTCGACCCTCGTCTTGGACCATGGGATGAACAGGAGAAACCAGAAAGCAACCAGATTGCCGAAGCCATATCTCGCGCGAGATATGATATCTCGCCGCGAGACATGCTTCATCTGAGAGCAAAAAATTCGAATTTACTAAATTTTTGAAAACCTCTCTTTTAATTTTGACGCAAGTTTAAGCCTCTTAATTTTTAAGTCCCCAGCGGAGTCGCCACTGTAGCGTCGTGAGGAAAAAGAAGGAATAATGATTTTTTATCTTTCCTTTTCATTTTTGAGTCACCACCTATATTATTCGGTTGGAGAAAATAGGAAAACCATTTTGAAAAAGATTTGGGTTCGGGGCTTAGGTTATGAAATGGGTAGGTCAAGGAGCATCCATTTCACCCAATCCGGAGATCGGTCTTGCTAAAGAAAAGAGAGGTTTTCAAAAGAAGGGAAAAACGATTTTCTTTAATATTATAAACAAAGGTCCATTTAACGGGGTTAAACGGAATGTAGGATCGATTGCTTCGAGACCGTCTCCATGATTTGGAGAGGCTCTAGGCCGATCCTAGATTCTATGGACTTATACCACTCTAACAATCAATTAGAAAGGGATTTAGGAATTACATTGCGTGAGGTGATTTGGGCAGAGTTTCGACTCAAGTTTAGAGTCGTCTCATGACACGGACAAAGCTTCGCCTCGGTCCTTGACTTGGAGCTTGATGCTTGTTTATCAACAAGGTCGACAAACAGGCTATGAGGTGAGTTTTTTAGGGTGATTTTGTAGGATTCTTTCAAGGAGAGAAACCAGCAAAATGTGTGTGTTGTGAAAATTCTTGGACCTCTTGAACCTTGGAAGTCACCAAGTATTTATAGGGGTTGGGGAAGTGTTGAAGATGAGATCAAACACTTCAAGATGGTTCCAGACTCCCAATTCTATTGGTTGGCCGGAGAGATAAAGTTTTATCCCGAAAAGAGGTTGAAATCGATGAGGGAACTGTCGTCTGCAATCTGCAGAGGGGGGATATCTCGCGCGAGACACGCCATCTCGCAGCGAGATATTGCTCCTGTGGACAGTTTTGTCCTTTCCTCGCTATCTCGTATGCAGTTTAGTCCCAAACTAACGGTTGTTAGTCAAAACTTAACGAAACATGACGAAATGGTGGATTTCTACTTCTTGACTCAAAGCGAGACTTAGAGTGGTATAAGTATGTTCCGATGTGTTCAGAATGGGGTGTCTACATAGGGCCAAAAGTATCTTAACATAAATTTGAAACCCTAGAACGGATTAAAATTATTTTACCACTCTAGAAAGAAATTGAATTAAGATTGAAAAATTATAGCATAAAGATCATGTAATGTTAATAACCAATTCGCAAATCAAATAATTAGCTACTCATAATCATAATAAAAATTACAGAAAATAAATATAAAAACCTCGAATCGTAATAAAAATATATTGGTACCAAGTTGCTATTCTTCCTCCTCGGATTAGCACCACCGCTGGAACCCTCCTTTTTCAAAAGCCAATCCTCCTTTTTTATATTAACCTAGGCCGCCAAACGTGTGTTTTCACCCAAGCCCAAAGCAAGCCCAATTCAATCCAATTCCAAGCCCAATTCGGCCCAAACCTTCAGCAAACCAGGCCCAAACCTTCCAAAATCCGGCCTAAGCCTTACAAAATCCAGCCCAACTCGCTCAAGTGCACAGTGTTCGTCCAAGTGCACATTAATTTGGTATTTTGTTTCCTTCAAGTTTTTATTAAGCAGTTGTACTTTGGTCACTATAAAAAATTATTTTGCACCTCGATTCTTGAAATTTTATATTTTCACTTTGGCCCATAAACTTTCAGATACGCTTTTTCTCCTCTTTTTCTGTCAAATTTCACTTCAGTCCCTGTACTAATAAAATACTACAAAATACATTAAATTCTCAAGGTTTCGAACAGAAAATAAGCTAGGAAACATACCTTTTAGATAGGTAAAACCACATCCATCAAATACCCCCAAACTTATCTTTTGCTCGTCCTTGAGTAAAACAAAACTAAACAAAAACAAAACTACCCTAACAAATAAAAACAATCAACAAAAATTATTTTTGATAAGTTCTCAATATATACAAGGTTGCGGGCCAAACAAGTCTCAGATTCTCACTTAAATATGCTAAACACGTGCCAATAAGAATATGTAATTACAATTACATTAATGCATCTAACCCACAATTTTCCACCTCGGCCTGAATGATGAATGAAATATGGGAGATCATGATCACTAAGATAAGATTGTTTATGGGTTCACTAAGACATACCTTACATCACAGATAACAATACAATTTACAAGGATACTCATATGCACGATTACGCACTTGTCAACCCAATTACTCAATATTGAATACGAATTATGGCTTTAGGTTAAGTCCACAACAATTGTGGGGCTAGGTTCACGGGTACAAACGAAAGAATTGACATACAAACACAAGAATGTGAAACTAAAAGCCTTCCATTGCATATTACACATTCCGGAATTTCAGCTTTTCCGCTCACCTTTGTTTCCCCAATACTTCAACCCCCAAACTAGAACTTTGTTCATACTTTATACACTTGGGGTTGTAGCGTTGTGAGAAAACTTTTGTCTTTTCATCTTTTGAGTCGCCACCTATATTATTCGATTGGAAACATAGGAAAACCATTTTGAAAGAGATTTGGGTTCGGGGCTTAGGTTATGAAATGGGTAGGTTAAGAAGCATCCATTTCACCCAATCCGGAGACCGGTCTTGCTAAAGAAAAGAGAGGTTTTCAATCTTTTTAATAAAATAATTAAAAAAAGAACAAATAAATCCTAATCAATTTCTTGATTAGGAATGTCGGATTGTATGCTTCGAGATCGCCTCCATTGACTGAAGGGACTCTAGGCCAATCCTTTTGATGGGATTACACTACTCTAAAATCAATAGAGAGGTTGAGAAGAGAAACGAAAGTTTAAAGGATGATTACCTTTTGAGGAGAGATTCGGACAGAGTTTCGACTCAAGTTTAGAGTCGAACCTTGATTCGGACAGAGCTTCGCCTCGATCCTTGACTTGGATCTTGATGCGGACGGAGCTTCGCTTTGGTCCTTTGATTCGGGCTTCGATGTTCGTTAATCAACAAGGTTGATGAACAAACTTTAGGTGATTTAGGGTGATTTTGTAGGAATCTTTCAGGGAGAGAAACCTACAAAATGTGTGTGTTGTGTGAAATTGTCGACCTCTAAAACACTGGAAGTCATCCAGTATTTATAGGAGGTTGAAGAGGTGAAGGTGGAGAGGGAAATTACCCTAGGAAGGTTCCAGAACTCAGTTCTGATTGGATACCCGAATTGATAAGGTTTTATCCAAAAAGAGAGTTTGAAACGGAGAAGGAGAGTGATTTCTGTACATCCTGTCGAGGGGATATCTCGCGCGAGATATGATATCTCGTGCGAGATAACTAGTCTGATGACTATTTTTTCCTCTTCAGTTGTTCCGTTAGTCAGTTAGGTCCAAAACTAACGAGGTTAGTTAGAAACTTAACGAAACATGACGAAACTGATGTGCTTTCATCAAAACATAAAAGAGAGATGAAGAGTAGTGTAATCATGTAGTTATGAGTTCAGAATGGGGTGTCTACAGAGCCCCTCGGTGACAGGTCTTATGAAAGAAGAAGTGTCGTCGATAGAAAAGACATCATTCTGAACGCTGGGATGGTCGTGCCGCACGGCTGCCTACGTATCTCTATCGGAGAATCAGACCAAAACGTAGTTCGACTCCAAAACACGAAAAGGTTGCTTTAGGTATTTTGAAAATCATTTTTTTGAAAATCAATGAGATTTTATTTTTGAAAAGGCAAATCCATACTGAGGAATCAAATCATGACCCAATTCTGAATATACCTATTTGTCTGAAGTGAGGTGACGATCTTGGCGATTCAAGACCGGGCTTTTGTTGAGGTGACGATCCTGGCGATTCAAGACCGAGCTTTTGTTGAGTAGTACTTGACATACTACTTGTAGATGCTTGACACACCTACTTGGTGACGATCCTGGCGATTCAAGACCGAGCTTTTGTTGAGTAGTACTTGACATACTACTTGTAGATGCTTGACACACCTACTTGGTGACGATCCTGGCGATTCAAGACCGAGCTTTTGTTGAGTAGTACTCGACATACTACTTGTAGATGCTTGACACACCTACTTGGTGACGATCCTGGCGATTCAAGACCGAGCTTTTGTTGAGTAGTACTTGACATACTACTTGTAGATGCTTGACACACCTACTTGGTGATGATCCTGGCGATTCAAGACCGAGCTTTTGTTGAGTAGTACTCGACATACTACTTATAGATGCTTGACACACCTACTTGGTGACGATCCTGGCGATTCAAGACCGAGCTTTTATTGAGTAGTACTCTACATACTACTTGTAGATGCTTGACACACCTACTTGGTGACGATCCACCTGTAAGGGCACTGAATCGGGCTTTTGATGGTGAGTACTTGACATACTTACCCTAGATGCTTGACACATCTATTTGATGACGATCCACCTGTAAGGGCGCTGAATCGGGCTTTTTTGTTGGTGAGTACTTGACATACTTACCCTAGATGCTTGACACATCTATTTGATGACGATCCACCTGTAAGGGCGCTGAATCGGGCTTTTTTTTGTTGGAATATGCTTGACGCATGGCACTTGAAGTGACGGTTGCTTGACGCGATGGATGCTTGATGCTTTGGTTTGCTTGACGCGATCAATTGGATGCATTGATAGATGGAAAAGTAGGCGAAATCCAAACACTCAACATGTTTGATCTAATTCTTGAAAGTAGGCACTTGACGTGCTTTACGCATTTTAATTCCTACAAGAGGGTTAGTGAAATCATTTGCATAACAACATACATTCACTTAAGCATTTGTTTGTTCAAGACGATCAATGTGCACTCGACTCCAAGAATCAGCGGGGAGAATGAGTTTTATTATGTGAGAATTGAAAATTGTTCGTGATTTAGATTTTGGTCTAGGAGGCCAACTCGTGAGGTCCATCTAAAGATCGAATGAGACAGTCGTCTAATAGGATTCCGTTGAGATGACCCAAGTTCAACACTAAGGTTCGGGATACTTCAAGAATTTTCTGTTGTCACAGGACTTTTTCATCGTCAAGCCCCAAGTTTCTCATGTGATGATCATTGACTGACCAAGGTCTATACACTCCAATGGCTTTTGTTATGTAGAACTGATGCTACCCAATCAAAAGCACGTATTTTCCAAGGCTCCTCTTGACATTAAGCCCCAAGACTTCTTGTATGTTGTAGACGACTTCGTGAACAGGCTTGTGAGGCTGCGTGAATTGAAGAAGGATCCCCTCCTTTTTCCCTTTGAATTTTTTTTTCTTTCTTAGTGACGCACCCTGGTTTTTGCCTAGACCGCCCTTTCGGGTTTTCAATCTAGCGGGCATCTCTTTCGCATCTTTTGTTTTTGTGCTCTAACTTTTGCCTAGGCCGCTCTTTACGAGTTTTCAACCTAGCGAGCCATTTTTTTTTTTGAAAAGCATGTTTACTCGAAGAGAACTCAGTTGGAAGAATCTCATTGAGGAGAGAGAGAGATGAGATCTCAATTTATTTGAGGAGAGACGAACTCTATTTTTTTTTTTTGGAAGGTAATCCAAGCATTGACTCTTTTATGAGGGAGTGTATTCTCTAATGATGATAGTGAGAGGCGAAGAGGAAAGCCCCTAATGCAGATTTGATTACTCTTGAGAGTTTGAGTAGAGATTGACTGGGGGAGGAAATGTTAAGAAGCCCCAGTTTTGATGCTTGGATTTCAAGAGTGTGTATGAGAATGGCTAAGAGGAAGCCCCTAGACTCAACGAAGAACGCTACATGGCTCAAAGATCTAGAAAATTTGCTCTACTTTTAATGGACCTTGTATCGTCTAGAAATTTCTTAACGAGTTTGAAAAGAAAGTCAATCATTAGCACGACTTAAGGCTAAACATTTTTCTTTATGGATTGATGTTGAAAGTCTTCTTCATTTGCGTTGCCATTCGGGCTTCATTGTAAGAGGATGTTGAGGGATCCTCTTTTCTTCATTGATATCACTTGACGCTTCTTCTTTGCGGGAGAGTCCTTCTTGCCTTTGTTGAAATTTCATCCTTGTTGTGGGGCGATGAAGGCTTGAGAGTTTTTCATTCATTTTTTTTTTTTGTTTTTGATGCTCTATTTTTGCCTAGGACGATTTGAGGAGTTTCATCCTAGCGAGCTTTTTATTTATTTTGTACTCTCAAAGCCTTGAATTGAGTAGCCCCACTCTTCTTGGGATAAATGTTGATAGCAGCGCCTTTGGCTTCCTTCGTTTGTTGATCTTCGACTTTCAACAGGAGTAATGTTTAGCCTTAAGCCTTCTAAGGATAGTTTTCATTTCGAACTTGTTTAGATGTTTCTATTTTTCGTGATGATTTAAGGAATGAGGGTCCACTATTCAACATAGATCAAATGATACTCATAAAGAAAACAACTTTTGGGAAAGTGTTTAGGATAAAGAGATAACTTTTATTGATAAGAAAATTTGAAACAGACTCGATAGTTCACTTGACACAAACTAGAGAGGATAGAGATGGACTAGAATGACAGAACGACTCTTCGAGAACATACTAGGAAATTGACCTAATCTATATTTTTTCTTTTCTTTTCTTTTTCTTTTTTTTCTTTTTTTTTTCAAAGGAAAAAGGGAGAGGACAATCGGAGCCCCAAGGTGGTGATGTTTCAGTTGATCTTGCCGGCTTCATACAAGTCTTGGATTACATCCTTCAAATGATGACAATCATTAGTGTCATGGCCACTATTGTTGTGAAATTTACAAAACAAGTAGGGATCATGATCAAGACGAGAGCTTTTTCCAAGAGGGTTTCCTTCTCTAGGCTTAATTTTTCCTTCTTCTACGAGGATGTCAAAGAGACCTTCTTGCGTAATTCCTTCAAATTGGACATATCGTCTATCTTTTCGCTTTCTTTCGGGATGGGGAGCAACAAATGATTTAGGATTGGTGAATCTACTAAGGTCATGGAGCCTTTCTTGGTTGGATTCCTCAAAGTGAGCATGATCTCCATATTTTCCTCCCTTGTCGTGTCGAGACCTTTCCTCGTTGAGTTCGACCATTTTGTGAAGTATCTTGATCTTTTCTTCATAGTACTTCTGTTGTGCATGCATGTAGGCTAGACATTCATCCTCGATTTGGGCCCTTAATTCGACTTCCACTTGGGCTCTTATGTTGGACTCCATTTGGGAACACACATCAATGATACATGCCTTAATGATTGACTCAACCTCTTTATGCTCACGCTCCTTGCTTTGAGTGTGCTTGTCTCTTGGATCCGTGGTCTCCATGATTTCTAGCTTATTGAGTTTTGTCTCAAGGGTGGCAATTTGTTGAATATGAGCCATTTTTTCTTGCTCGAGATGGTTCTTGAGAGTCTTGATTTCTTCGGATGTGAATTCTACGACTTGCTTATCGTCTTTGGGGGTGCCACTTGCATAGAGAGTAGACGGAGTAGTTGCCATTGGAGAGGTAAGGGAGCTTGACGACCTTAGAGATGAACTAGAGATATCCCAATGAAACGCCTTTTCGAATATTAGCCCCAAACGATCCTAGATGGAGGAAAGGATGATGGTTAAAAATACCTCACGAGCGATTTTTTTTTGAAGCTTTATTCTTTTTATTAGAGACGAAGTTTTGACTCAAGGAGGGAGCGCACATCGATCATCAATTACAAATTCTGCAAATAATATCTCGCGCGAGACTAGGTAATCTCGCACGAGATAACCATTCGGAGAGATGGATTTTTCCTCATTTGATTTCCTAGATTCATGG
The DNA here is from genome assembly GCA_022495995.1 of Adenophora triphylla var. japonica. NCBI lineage: Eukaryota > Viridiplantae > Streptophyta > Magnoliopsida > Asterales > Campanulaceae > Adenophora > Adenophora triphylla. The sequence goes on from JAFEMH010000281.1 coordinate 696,095, forward strand.
TCGGACGGAAAAGGATCCGTTTTCTATCTAGCATCCTAGGTAAATCTTGCAGGTATACGTAATTCGAATCAACCCTGGGGACTCGGTAATTGACCATTCTTTGTAAAGTAAAGCCACGTAAAATTGACCGGAAGGATTTTTCTTTAAAGGGACTTCCGAAAGGGTCATTCCGAAGGGACATTTCCGAAGGGACTTTTTCTTTTTCCGAAGGGACTTTTCCGAATCCTTTCTAGATAGTCAATTTTACATTAGCTTTATTTTGGTCAAAGACAAGAAGAATTACCGAGTCAAAACCGACCGGTCACGGAGTGTTCCTAGAAAGACAATCTACATGAAAATGTGGCGATGCAGGGCTGGAAGGCTAGGCTCCCCGCGATATGACAATCTAAGTGGATTGAATACGCCGAGTGGGATTGTCCAACTTCGGAGAGACCGGCGACTAGGTGGTTACCGTCATCCGTCCTTAGTGTGGGTCCCAGGTTAATCGGGGTATGTAGTGCAATGACAGATATAAATGAGTGCGCGTGTGTGATAGTCAATCTAGGTGATAGATAAAATAGAGAGTTTTTTTTTTTTAAAATCAAAAGGAAAACAGATAGTGGCCGCACCAAGTGGTTGCCTACGTTTCTCCCAAATTAGGAAGACTCAGGCCGTCGTAGTTCCACATAAAGAGAGAGAAAGAGAGATAAATAATTTAATTTACAACTCCCGAATCCCCAATGGACCGGACTTTAATTAAATAAAACCCAATCGCACGCAGTTCATAAATAATAATCAATTATTTAAAGGAAACGAAGGTTCGAGTTCTACACCTTAAGGGAGGCCTTTAAGATGCGGGAACTCTGCAGATAATGAATTCTGGGATCCCCCTTGCATGTTCGGCTCTCGTCTTGGATTACGAGCTAAACAGGAGAAACCAGAAAACAACCAGACTGGGGGCCATATCTCGCGCGGGATATGATATCTCGTGCGAGATATGCCTCATCTGAGAGCAGAAAATTCGAATTAAATTTTTTTTTTTGAAAACCTCTCTTTTAATTTTGACGCAAGTTTAAGCCTCTTAATTTTAAGTCCCCAGCGGAGTCGCCACTGTAGCGTTGTGAGAAAATTTTTGTCTTTTCATCTTTTGAGTCGCCACCTATATTATTCGATTGGAAACATAGGAAAACCATTTTGAAAGAGATTTGGGTTCGGGGCTTAGGTTATGAAATGGGTAGGTTAAGAAGCATCCATTTCACCCAATCCGGAGATCGGTCTTGCTAAAGAAAAGAGAGGTTTTCAATCTTTTTGACAAAATAATTAAAAAAGAACAAATAAATCCTAATCAATTTCTTGATTAGGAATGTCGGATTGTATGCTTCGAGATCGCCTCCATTGACTGAAGGGACTCTAGGCCAATCCTTTTGATGGGATTACACTACTCTAAAATCAATAGAGAGGTTGAGAAGAGAAACGAAAGTTTAAAGGATGATTACCTTTTGAGGAGAGATTCGGACAGAGTTTCGACTCAAGTTTAGAGTCGAACCTTGATTCGGACAGAGCTTCGCCTCGATCCTTGACTTGGATCTTGATGCGGACGGAGCTTCGCTTTGGTCCTTTGATTCGGGCTTCGATGTTCGTTAATCAACAAGGTTGATGAACAAACTTTAGGTGATTTAGGGTGATTTTGTAGGAATCTTTCAGGGAGAGAAACCTACAAAATATGTGTGTTGTGTGAAATTGTCGACCTCTGAAACACTGGAAGTCATCCAGTATTTATAGGAGGTTGGAGAGGTGAAGGTGGAGAGGGAAATTACCCTAGGAAGGTTCCAAAACTCAGTTCTGATTGGATACCCAAATTGATAAGGTTTTATCCAAAAAGAGAGTTTGAAACGGAGAAGGAGAGTGATTTCTGCACATCATGTCGAGGGGATATCTCGCGCGAGATATGATATCTCGTGCGAGATAACTAGTCTGATGACTATTTTGTCCTCTTCAGTTGTTCCGTTAGTCAGTTAGGTCCAAAACTAACGAGGTTAGTTAGAAACTTAACGAAACATGACGAAACTGATGTGCTTTCATCAAAACATAAAAGAGAGATGAAGAGTAGTGTAATCATGTAGTTATGAGTTCAGAATGGGGTGTCTACAGGGGTTGAAAGCATTCCCTCTCTCAAAATAGGTCACTAATCAAATATACTTCACATAATTAGGGGGCAAGCTGTTTCTATTCTTTTCTTTTCTTTTCATTTTTTTTTTTTTACTTTTTTTTTTTTGAACTTCATTTTTTTTCTTACCCCCTTTTATACAATATATATCATATTCCCAACTTTTGACCTTGATCTCACACATTCCCTTAAATTCCCAATGTAACCCCCAAACTGATTGTTTCTAATTTCACATTCTTGCAAAGGTAGGATAAACCTATTCTAGGTGTCAAGGGTTAGGGAGTAGGCATCAAATGAAGGCGAATGGTGGTCTAGATGTTCCATTCTTTCTAAACAGGCTCAAAAATGGATCAAGTGACAATTCATATATAGACAGTGACGAGAAAGTTGAAGGCTCACGAGAGGGTTAACAAAGAAATATAAGCCATAAATATCAAGTAATCTATTGGCGTGATATTGACAAGCGTACAATCATGTTCTAGGACCCCCGAGAATGTCAAAGTGAACCCATAAAGGACACCTAAATTAATGACCATGGTCAAGAAATATGATGGAAGTGAATTGTGGTGCAATTGTGTTTTACATGTATTAATGCAATTCTAATAAACAAATTCAAATTGGCACAAACTTAGCAAAACTCAATCAAAACCCTCAAATCATCACGGACGTTGGCCAACTTCCTAACATATAATGAGAATTTTTTTTTTAAATTTTTCTATTTTTTTTTGAGGGTGACACTATATACACTCCCCTATAAACCCACAAACTCGGAGAGATATCTACCCCCAAACTCAAAACATGCTATGTCCTCATAGCAAAGAGAACAAAAACATGCCTCGAGTTCAAAGGAGATATGACACAACAAAGCAAATAAATAAAGCAAATAAAACATACCTACTTGGGTTGCCTCCCAATTAGCGCATTTGGTTAAGGTCGTTAGCCCGACCGTTGCTCTCGTTTGGACTTCACCTTCCGTCCTTTGGCCCACTTCATGGTTTCGCGGGTTTTATGTTCAGTTCATGCCCCATGTAAATTCCTTGAGCTTTAATATTGTTTTGTGCCCAATGAAATTTTTGACGTTTCAACTTCTTGGGCTTCTTCTCTTTCAAACTCTCGCCACTTTCTTCTCCCACAAAAACAGGGGGAGGTACAAGAATGATTGCCAATTTTTCTTCATTTCCAAGGTGATGGATAGGATTTTCACTATGGTCACATTCATTAGCCTTATCAGATATGAACGCACCACCTTGCATCGAATCATTGACCCACCCTTCACCACCATACAAAGCCAACTCAGGCTCCTCAATGGCTTGTTCATACCATGTCTTCTCTAAATTCTCTACATCCTTCCTCTCTATACATCCACTTGCACTAACACAAAGTGATTCATCCTTAGAGTCATCATTGGGGATTTCATAGACAAAATTTCCCTTTGATTTCTTCGTGAGTTGATTTTGATCTAGTGGTGGTAAATGAAAAGCTGAATCATAAACACACTCTTCCCCATCATCATTCGTATACCAAACTAGGGCTAAAGGTGTCTCTTCAGAATAACAGCTAACAGCAGGAGTATGTACCAGACCGGTGTGAGAAGAAGAATGTACCTCATAGCTTATGGAACTCTCATCTCGAAGCGTGGTGATTGACTCAACATGATCAGGCTGAATTAGACTTGAATCCGATTCTTGCTTCCTCAATGCCTTAAATATTGTGTCAATGTGTCCATCTATCATACTCAATACTGCTTCGGTCTGTTTCTCTTGTTCCATTCTCTGCTCTTTCATCTCTTCCAATTGTTCCTCCAAATATTGCTTTTGAGGTTGCGGAGGTGATGGGTCATAGTACATTGGCTCTCGCTCATTTCACGTCATGTTTGAATAATTTTTCCACCCTTGGTTATACGAGTTGGGAGGAATACCATGCGGAGGTTGCCATGACTGGAAAGAATTTCTTTCTTGTACCTGTGGATAATATTCAGAAAAATATGTCCTAGACGGACAAGCATTAGTAGCATGAGAATAAGACCCACAATTTTGACCCGACTCATACGTGCTATAATTATTCATTCTATGCATTCTTGAGTCCCAAAAAAATAACAATGATAATAATTAAAGAAAATTATGTACACTAAAAAAAATTAATAAAAGAAATTATTTACACTATCTAAATTAACTTGTAATTCACAACAAGTCCCCGACAACGACGCCAAAAACTTGATGGATAAAAATCCTCTTGTAATAAAAATACCTAGCAAGTGTACTAGCTACCGTTGTAGTAGTATGCACAAGCAAGGGTCGAACCACAGAGACTTGAGTGAATTAACAAGTTGATTTCATTAGTGTAAAGTAACAAGGGGGTTTGATTTTGATTGATTTAAACTAAATTAAATTGCAAATAAATTAAACTAATGAAAATAAAACAAAGGATTGAAATCAAGAATGACAACGAGATTCACGGATTGGGGTTTCACAATACATTCACTTTATCCTATTTTATCTCTTAAAGAAGACATCAATTTCATTCTAGGGTTCATTCACAAAATCATGAGTTGGGACGGTTTGGTGTGCGATTTGCAACTCAAATATTCTCTTTTTATTATACTTCCAGTTACGTTTAATATAATAATCCAAGAAAGTCTTAAGAACAAAAGAATAATTGAACCTAAACCAATTGATTTCAGTTACGTCCTCAATTAGGCCTAAGTAGTAAAATATTGGTCATGTATCTATGCCTGAGTTACCGTAGCAATTGATACCCACAAATTCTAGGGGCAAAAGTATCTTAACATAAATTTGAAACCCTAGAACGGATTAAAATTATTTTACCACTCTAGAAAGAAATTGAATTAAGATTGAAAAATTATAGCATAAAGATCATGTAATGTTAATAACCAATTCACAAATCAAATAATTAGCTACTCATAATCAAAATAAAAATTACAGAAAATAAATATAAAAACCTCGAATCGTAATAAAAATATATTGGTACCAAGTTGCTGTTCTTCCTCCTCGGATTAGTACCACCGCTGGAACCCTCCTTTTTCAAAAGCCAATCCTCCTTTTTTATATTAACCTAGGCCGCCAAACGTGTGTTTTAACCCAAGCCCAAAGCAAGCCCAATTCAATCCAATTCCAAGCCCAATTCGGCCCAAACCTTCAGCAAACCAAGCCCAAACCTTCCAAAATCCGGCCTAAGCCTTACAAAATCCAGCCCAACTCGCTCAAGTGCACAGTAATTTGGTATTTTGTTTCCTTCAAGTTTTTATCGGATATTTGTACTTTGGTCACTATAAAAAATTATTTTGCACCATTAAATTCTCAAGGTTTCGAACAGAAAATAAGCTAGGAAACATATCTTTTAGATAGGTAAAACCACATCCATCACTGGCCTGTGCTGCTCTCAAATCCTTTATCTCAAAAGTCAACTCCAAGACTTTGGGATGGACCTGTCAAACATTCCCATTTTCTGTGACAATTCAAGAACCATTGCCATGACAAAAAACCCAGTTCAACACTCCTAGACCAAGCATATTGAATTTAGGCATCACTTCATTAGGGATCATGTTTAAAAAGGAAATATCAACCTAGCTAAGGTATGCACTGAAGACAATGTGTCTGACATCTTAACAAAAGCCATGGATGAAAAGAGATTTGAGATGCTAAGGGCAATGCTGGGAATGATTAATTTGTCAAAATAAAATATTTTCATTAATCAAAGCAATAGTACAAATGATTGCTGTCAACAGTTGAGGATCTGACAGCTAACCATAGTTTTACATAAAAACCAACAACATCCTAAGCCAAACATCATCCTACCAAATACCTTATTTTTCAAAACACAAAAGCAACCACAAATTCCTATTACCAAAAGCTTCATAATCCCTCCTGATTAACCTCTTATCTTGCGAAACTAATCCATCCTCTTCAAACACTCTCTAACCTCCTAAATCTCCTCTCTGAATCTCTCTGTTTTTCAAAAACCCTAATCCTCTGTTTACTCATCAAAACCCTTCTTGAGTCCAACAATCTTTGCAAAATGATGGAAGCTCAACCTCCAATTTAGGAAAAATTGTGCAGAGAAATTTACATGACTGGAGAGAGACTGTTCACTGGAGCCATTCGAGCCAACATTGAGGGGACTGAGATTCATGTGTCTCCTAAGGTTGTTTTTGAAGTCTACAATATCCCAATGAAGAATGGAACTCTCAGCAACATTTGGGATAGAAAAGACAATACCTTGGAAGTGTTCTACAAATTTTTTTTTGATGAACTGTGAGTACCCCGACCCGAACTCATGTTTTGGGTCCATTTTAATTGATTTTTGGGCTTATGTAATTGCTAAAGAAGCAAATTAAGTCCAATTATCCCACAGCCCATCCAACCCATTGGGCCTGCCAGCCATTCGGCCCAAGTATGTCAAAATGATGTATGCTGTCGTCCGACATGGGATGACACTAAGGCGGTTTAACTGCCCCTGTCGGACGACATAAGCCTTCCCATCAGCCTGCCTATAAATACAAGACATGGCTGATCATTTTAGAGGACTCTTAGAGAGGAATGGGAGGATATCAGTATAATAGAGGGGAAACTCTGCACAAATAGAGTCTCTCTCTCTCTCTCATACCCACACACTCACCTCCCTCCTCACACACACACATACACCAAGGCCAAGACCCAAAGAAACCCTCTTTGTTGGTGTGTTGAAGGGGTGGACACCATACTACTGGTGATCTTACCTTGTGGACTATAATAGGTAGTCACTAAACCCTTCTCTCTCTTTAAATAACTCTTCCATACATTTATACTACCTTGCATGCTTACTTGCTTTAATATTATGTAGAAATCGGGATTTTTGCATGATAAAGGTGGTGGAGAAGTGAATCTTCAATATTCACTTCTCCCCACCTCAGATCTGGACATTTGGTGGCATTAACATCAATAAAGTTTAGATCTTTGCTCATTTACAATTGAGTTAGGAGGTGATTGAAGTAGCCATAAACATGTGATTTATCACATTTGGCCACTAAAGCCATGTGATCCTCCCATAATACTCACATAATACTGTTATATTACTGTCTACAGTTAATAAAGATGCTTGGTTTGCCTTGAGAATAAAGGAGGAATCAAATGGACTGAAGGGCACTCATATAGGCCACTCCTGTCAGACGACACAGGACTCTCTGGAGATCCTGTGTCATACGACATGGAGCTCCCAGAAGACTATAAAGTCTTTCTTGGACTTCAGATCTGTCAGATTTATCCCCCTTAGTAACTCAAAGCTTACCTAAGCATTTTTTGGCTCATGAGCCACTATTTGGGTGCCTAAGGTCTGTTTGGGTGCGATCTACTTAATGGAGGCGGTTTGCCACATGACATTGACGACTTCGGATGTTCTATGTCATATGACATCTGTATCATTAAAAGTCAATCATGACTTTGTCTACTCTAACCAACCCCCAAACTGAGCTTAGACCTTCAAGCAGTGTCTTCAATGGGAGAAATAAATGTTATTCCAGTTCCAGAATAGCTTGGTCATTGTAAAAGACAATCTGATCATGAGGCATCCTGTCGTCCGACATCCTCTTTCTAGGAAGTCCTGTGTCGGACGACATCGGAGCTTCCTGAGCAGATTGTCTTAACCTTCTGCCTTGTTATGAAAATCATAATGTGTAAAGGGTGTGGCCCCCCTGTCATGGCTCACAAGTTGTATCCAGTCTTTACATCATTAAATGAAATGCCAAATTTACATGCCTTGCTCATCGACACATATTGCACACACACTTTGAATGTCCATAATTGTCCAATGTTGATTGAAAGTCTCGAAAGAGGCGTGTTGGGTGAACTCTCTAGTTCTTCCCAAACACGTAACCAGACTCCTGAACCCAAAATTCTCTTAAAAATAGGTTTTTCAATGTTTTCCTTTAAAAACGGCGTGGCGACTCCCAAAAACCAAAATTTACAAAACTTATCATCACATTACAAAAACAAATTTTTTCGGGCGAGCGTTCATTCAGTGGCGACTCTGCTGGGGATGATTCATTGAAAAACTTTTGTTTTTTTTTAAAAAAAAAATGTAGACGATACATGGTATATAGGTGGAAACCACTAACCTTCCTGTATCGCTCCCTAACCCGGGGCTTGGGATAAATGGTGGTCTAACAATCCCACGTACCGGTATCATTCTTCTATTTTCTAAAAAAGAGAAAAGTTTTTCTTAAGAGAGTCTAACTTTCTTTAAACCAAATCGGACAATTTCTACATTCTCCTTGTGTGTGCATTTGTGTCATTTTGTGTGCTCATGTGAGCCTTGCCATGCTCTATGTGCTTTGGTATGTGGCACTTCTGGGAGCCGGGGCTTCCCCTTTGCTATTTGCTCTTCCCGCTGATCAGAACAGGGCAGGATGACGCTGGACTACAGCTACTGGTAAAATCTGACATTTGGGGCAGTCCCCTTTTGTCATGCTTTGACTCATTCTCTTGTTTTTTCCTTTGCATATTGCATAAAAAAAAACAAAAAAAAATCTTTTACAAAAAAGCAAAAAAATATTTTCCTAGAAAAATACCTTCACACTACTCGCACGCTACCCGCACATAGAGTTAGAACCCGGGAGTGTACGGACGGCATCGCGGAAAGTGACGTGTTTCGCTAACGCTTGAGCGCCTAAAGTCCTCCTAGCCTGTGAGTCAGCCAACACTTGTCCGTGACACACTTTCTACCGTGACCAGTTGGTTTTTGGCCAATACTTTTCAAAACATTTTCTAAACTCAGTTTTCAAAATTTTCTCACAAAGTCCGAGTCATGCTTCGTCTCAAAAAAATCTTGGCATACTCTCCCTCCTTATGTCGAAATTATGACATAACTCGACGTTAGTACATGTCAAAATCTTGACATATCTCGATGGAGGTACATATCGACTTGGCTTCGCAAGAAGTCATGACGCGTTCTCAACATGTGTCAACGCGAGACCATGTCGAATTCTTGACGCATACTAACGAGAATTATGCCGAAATTTCGCCGCTAAGCGACGAGAGGCCATGCCAGATTTCCAACTCGAAAAGAGGAGAGGTCATGCCCAATTCTTCTAGGGTTTTACCTGCAAATTGCGGCCTCGACCTTCTCTCCTCCCGAGTTTAGACATTAACTTGGACTTGGTTTTGAAAACCCCGAGTTTGACTTGTTTTGGCTCGTATGCCCATAGGTTCGTTCTCCTTTTCGATTGGTGGGTTCCACGTGCCCTATAGGACCTCTGCCGGGATTGTCCGTCCCGGAGGTGCAATATAGGTGGAATACAGGGGGTCTATAGACGTAGTGATGGAACCCACTGATCCAGGAATAGCGTAGAATGCGAAAAAGAAGGTGTCCCCCTTTTCCAACCATTCCTAGGATCAATAAAAATCATTTTTATAAACAAAAAAAAAATATAAAAAAAAGAAAAAAAAAGAGAGCATATGCATGAGTCCGTCCTAAGCCTATCCTCTTCCCCACCTAAAACCGTTCTCTCCCCCTTTCAGCGAGCAAGTATTGGGTCAGAGTTTCGGGTGGCCGGTTAATCAGTTTCTCTCCGGTCAGGGATTCGCTTTCAGCAGTCTCAGATAAACCGTAAAATCGTCAGCTTCAACATTCCAGTGTTAAGAATGGCCAATATGGTAGTCAACCGTGCTGGTAACCAGATGCCAGGTGGGGCTCCCCCAGCTCAACCCATACCTCACATCTGGTATGATGTGTGTGACTGTGAAGATTGTTTGGAAGATGAATATCAGGACTGGATCAATGAAGATGCTCCTTCAAGAAAGAAGAAGAAGAGGAAGTCCATACAACAGAAATTGAAGGAGGGATACGAAGCTGAAGACGAGAGTGTGGGAATTTTAGGCGAACCCTCAGGCAAATTTGACTATTACGTCAGTTACCCCAAAAGGCCCACCAAGGAAGCGGTCAGCCAAAACGAAGTCCAGCCCAACCCTCTCATCGTCATTGATCCTCTCGGGATAAAGAGTTCTGAGTCTATCGCCACTGCGAAGTCCGACAAAAAGCCGGCTGATTTAAAGGCAGAACATAAGGCTCCAATGGAATACAGAGTTAACCAAGGCAGAACCAAGGTATCTCCCGAGGAAAACTTCGTCAACATCATCCAGGTTAACCCTCCTTTTGGCCGCACAGATAAGGTTGTGATCAGTAAGGAGGAGCTGACTTATCCGCGGGGTATTGACAAGATGAGCCAGACCCCTCAGCCAATAAGTCCGTTTGTCATGAACAAACTAGCCAAGGGATTGCATCAGGTTTCTCTAACCCCCTGCACCGTCTTCTCAAAATATCAGCTTACCAATGATTTCCGACAAGTTCCCCGGTCGGCCTGAAGTCTCCAGTTTTCTGAAAAACCACAGCAGGAGAAAGCAAAAGTCCAACCCGTGTCGAAAGCTTCGAGTCAAATAAGTAGAGTAGGGTCAAGAGTCAGTCAAGGATCTTCGAATCCCAGTCCTCAGAGTCTTTTGTTATTGAGTTCGAGTCTCTAGATAGGTCTGATACCCTCACGGCTGATGATAATCACCGTATCTTTAACTCTGTCTTCCCTTTTGCATTGAATGAAATGGTTGACCTTTCTGCGTATCCCTTAATTGCCACCTTAACAAATGATAAGTTAACTAAGACAAATCTTAATGACTTAAAAGTGGTTAATAATGATTCATTTGAAGAGGACACAGACCTTTTAGATGAAAACTTTTTAAAAGATAATATAAAGCAGGTTTTTGACCGAGACGACAATCGGGCCCAAGCTGCCGATGAGGTATTAAATACAGTGAATTTGGGAACTACTGAGGAACCCAAAGAGACACAGATTGGCAGTTTCTTCACCGGGGAAGAACGGGAAGCCCTCATTGCTTTGCTCAAGGAGTACGTGGACGTATTTGCCTGGTCCTACAAGGACATGCCCGGGTTAGACACTTCAACTGTTAAGCACCGAATACCCCTGGACCCAGAAGCCAGGCCAGTCAAGCAGAAGCTCCGCCGGATCAAGCCAGAGTGGTCTCTCCAGTTCAAAGAAGAAATAGAGAAGCTGCTCAGAGTGGGTTTCATTAGGGTGGTCGAATACCCCAAGTGGTTGGCCAACATAGTAACGGTTACCAAGTCGAATGGCAAAGTCAAGGTTTGTGTGGACTTCAGAGACCTAAACAAAGCTAGCCCGAAGGATGGCTTTCCTTTGCCCAATATCGATCTGTTGGTGGACACTACAGCCAGTTACGAAGTTAAATCATTCGTGGATGGCTTTGCGGGTTACAATCAGATTAAAGTCGCCGAAGAAGACCAGGAAAAGCCTGCCTTCACCAGCCCTTGGGGAACCTTTTGTTACATAATTATGCCCTTTGGCCTGAAGAATGTCGGCGCCACTTACCAACGAGCAGTCACTGAACTCTTTCATGACATGATCCACAAGGAGATCGAGGTCTATGTTGATGACATGATTATTCACTCCAAGGGATCAGATGGTCAACACTTGATCGACCTGAGGAAGTTCTTCAACCGGCTGCGGGAGCATGAGATGAGGTTGAACCCAGCAAAGTGCACTTTTGGCGTAGTCCGAGGAAAGGTTCTGGGATACATGGTCACAGAGCGAGGAATCGAAGCCGATCCGAGAAAGATAAAAGCCATCATGGAGATGAAGCCCCCAACGACAGTCACGGAGGTGAAGGCTTTCATGGGCCGTCTCCAATATATCAGCCGGTTCATCCACCAGCTAACCTCTATCTGTGAGCCGATCTTTAAGCTGCTCCGGAAAAATCAGGAGGTTGAATGGAATGAACAGTGTAAGAGCGCCTTCGAGACAATCAAGGCCTACTTGGTCCATCCCCCAATCCTGTGTCCTCCACATAAGAACAAGCCCTTGTTGCTATATTTGACAGTTACAGATACGGCTGTCGGAGCCATGCTCGCACAAGAAATGCCAGATTCAAAAATAGAAAATGCCATATACTTCGTCAGCCGAAAGCTTCAGGGCAGTGAATTGAACTATTCAGCTTTAGAGAAAACCTGTGCAGCTTTGGTATGGGTGGTCAGCAAATTGAGACACTACCTCTTGGCACATATAGTGCACCTGGTGTCAAAGATGGATCGCATCAAGTGCCTATTCGGTAAGTCTTCTCTGTCATCAAGGCTTGCGAAATGGTCATTCTTCCTAGCCGAATTTGATATCAAGTTCATGACCCGCAAGGCAATCAAAGGCCAAGCTCTGTCGGATCATTTGGCAAATTTCCCAAGCTCAGAAGCGCCCGAGTTCGAACCCCAGTTTCCAGACGATGGAATTTTCATGATAGAGGGTACAGACCGTTGGCAGTTGTTCTTTGATGGAGCCGCCAACAAAAGGGGCAATGGTATCGGCATGGTGTTGGTTGATCCAAAGGATGTGTACACCCCCATCGCTATCAAGTTGAATTTCCCGGCTACTAACAACGCCGCGGAATACGAAGCTTGTATAGCTGGCCTCGAGGCAGCCTTAGAGCGAAACGTCGAAAAGCTAGAGGTGTACGGAGACTCTTAGCTGATCATCAATCAAGTATCCAATAAATGGAGAACCGTGGACCAGTACATGCAAATGTACTATGCTTACATGGAGGGCCTGATCGACCAATTCAAGGAGGTCACGTTCCACTACCTCCCCCGGGATAAGAACAGGTTCGCGGATGCCTTGGCCACTTTGGCCTCTTTGGTGGAAATTCCAGAGGGAAAATCAGTAAAACCATTCAGGGTTGGGAGGCGTAAGAACCCCGCCTACTGTTGTCAGATCAAACTAGAAAAGGTCGATAACTTATGGTACAGCCAAATCTTTCAGTACCTTAAGCATGGCGAAGCCTCGTTCCCGACATAAGAGGATGGTAGGCTAAAAGAAGGTCTCCGCGCCAAAAGTTTACAAGCTTTGAAAAGGTTGTCTGCCCAGTACGTTATTCTGGGAGATGACTTATGGAAGAAAAGGCATCGAGGGCCACTTCTACTCTGCATCAGCAAGTCTAAGGCCAGAAAGGTCATGGAAGAAGTCCATGGTGGCCCATGTGGACCACATATGAACGCCCGAGCCTTGATGTTCAGCATACTCAGGATGGGTTATTATTGGATCTCCATGGAAACTGACTGTATTCAGTTTGTGCGAGCCTGCGATAAGTGTCAGCGGTTCTCCAATCTCAACCATATACCTCCCCATGATCTCTACTGCATGAGCACTCCTTGGCCATTCGCAACTTGGGGGATCGACGTTATTGGAAAGATAACTCCTGCCGGCAGTAACGGGCACGAGTTCGTGTTGGTCGCTGTGGATTACTTCACCAAGTGGGTTGAAGCGGCGTCCTACAAGGTCCTAAACTCCAAAAAGGTGGCCCGCTTCATAAAAGAAAACATTCTGTGCCGATATAGGGTTCCAAATGAGATTATCTCAGACAACGGGTCACACTTCGAGGGACACACCGACAAACTGCTCGCAGAATTCAGGATCAAGCGGCACAAGTCCTCCCCGTATCGCCCTCAAACCAATGGTGCTATCGAGGCTGCGAACAAGAATCTAGAAAGGATCATCCGGAAGATGGCTGAGAGGAGCCGAGATTGGCCTGAGAAGCTTCACTTAGCGCTTTGGGGCTACCGTACTTCAGTAAGAACGGCCACTGGTGAAACCCCGTTCGCTTTAACATATGGGATGGATGCCGTTTTGCCCATCGAATTGGAAATACCATCTCTTCGGGTTCTGCTTGAAAATGAGGTCAACGAGATAGACTGGCTTCAGAGTCGACATGACGAGTTAGCTCTCCTGGACGAGAGAAAGCTTAAGGCGATGGAGCACATCCGGGCTTATCAGAAGCGCATGGCTAGGGCCTTTAACAAGAAGGAACATCCCCGCGACATTAAAGTGGGTGACTTGGTCCTAAAAGAAAAGCCGCCGAACCAGTTCAGTCCTTTGGGCAAGTGGGCTCCAATCTGGGTAGGCCCGTATCTGGTAAAAGAGATTTTCTCTGGCGGAGCAATGAGGTTGACAGATTTGGATGGTAATCCCTTCATGCACCCGGTGAACGGCGACAAACTGCGCCGCTATTACGTCTGAATCGAGTCTCCCCCTCTATAAAAAAAAGGAAAAAAAGAAAAAAAAGAGAAAAGAAAAAAGAAAAACAAAAGCGCGAAAATAATGTACCCAGACGAGACTGAAAACCTCTCAAAAGGCAGTCCGTGCAAAACAAAGGGCGCGCTTGGTGCTAAAAGAATAAACCCAACTAGGCTGAAAACCCTAAAAACGGGCGATCTAGGTAAAAAACAGGGTTGCACCATTTGTCCCCCTTCTATCTATCCCTTTCTTAAACACAAAGTTAATTGGGTCGAACTACGGAGACCTGAGCCCCTTAGTCCATTCTGTAAAAGGGGAACGTAGGCAGCCGTTCGCGGTTCGGTCTAAAAATCATAAAAATCACCAAATCCTGTCAACAGTTGTATTTGTGATTACCAAAATGTGTCTTGATTAAGTTCTGAAGTAATTTCAACTTTCATCACATTAATACATTCATTGATGAGTTCAAGAACGGTTTACTCTCGACTCATTAACATTAGCAGAAATAATGTCTTTTAAAAAGAAAATCTAAATTGTCTGTGTCGGCAATAAGGGATACAATGATAGGTCACCTAATCCTAGTCACTCGTTCCCACTCCCGAACTAGCACCCTTCTTCTTCCTCTTCCTCGGTCCTCGGGAGGTCTTTGGCTTAGCTATCCCAAACAGCTCTGTCTCCCGTCGTCCCGGCTCAGGAATGATACGAGTCGGTGAGTCAACCAATCCGGCAGCTCTCAGTGCCGCCTGGGCAGCCCTCTCCTCTCTCAGAGCTGTCCTCCGAGCCATAACTTCAGGGTCATCCCTCATCTTGGCTCTCCTCTCTACGAGTCTCTCAAAATCCGCTGCCGGATCATCAACCACGTTGTCGGGGGTCGGCTGTGCCTCAGCATCGCGTAGCTCCCGGCTAGAATGGTCTCCTCCTCGGATCCCTCGGCAATATGCTTCGATGGTGTGCTGAACTGGTCCCATCTGCTCCTCATACCAAATGAGATACATGGTGGACAAAAATGTGATTCCTCGGGTCTTCCGTATCAGTGTGTGAGCGGGAAAAGCTGCTCCTGAAAAGGCCCTGGCAAAGAACCTGAGAGTCTGGACATCAGTCATGTCAAGAGGAACGGTATCCCGGGCCTTCTGCTCTCTGAACCCATCAACAGCCTGCTGTGGATATCCATACTGCCTCTGAACAAGCAAGGGGATACTGAATGATGAGAAGTGTAATCCCGGCAGCCTCACTACAGCAGAGTCATCCTGCCTGCCGCTCATGGTCTCAAGCCTCCATCCAGGAACCCAGTACTGGATATCAGTGGTAGTATACCTGGCCAATCGCCTCTGCCAGCTCTCCTGTGAAGCCTCCGGAGCCACTCGCCTCTGCTGCGTGACCCAAGGTGCTGCAGTCTGCCCTACAGGTAATGGGGAGATGAGTCTCAACCGCTCAAAGAGCCACAATGACAAGAGACTGGGGCTGCCACGTCCCATGTGCAATGACCCTCTAGCCAGTCGGTCCATCCCATGATAAGTCTCCGCCAGCAAAAGGGGAACTAAATCTCTCTCTCCCTGCCCAGGTCGAATATCAGCCAATGTGGTGCCTCGAGAACCCCGCATCTGTTTAATGACTCCCAGCAGTAAACCGGAGCACACCCCGTCATACTCACAAAAGCAGTACAGGGAGATCATAATCAATCTCGGGGAAAGACCGCATCTCTAAGCTCAGTTCCCCCAGTCAGTGCCCGGAACTCTTCAATGGTGGGTGTAAGATCATTATACGAGAGGGTGAAGACATGCCTCTCACAGTCCTAGTATCTGGATGCGGCCCAGAGAAGATTCCAATCTACCGCCCACTCCTTTAATGCCCAGATGCATCTCAAACCATATCGTTGGTCGATAACCCTCCTATTGTTGCTACGATGATGGTAGGTTAGATTTATGAGATCAGAATGAAATTGACGTTCTTTGATCTTAGATCTGTCATTATAATGCTCCATTTTGGGCCAAAGATCGAATCTTGGGGCTAATTTTGAGGTGGAAGGCAAGTTTGAAGCCTGTTGTGACTCAAATGAGAGTACATTTATGAGTCGCCTTTTATAAAGTCTTTGAGGGGGCTTGCTGATCAAGAAACCTGTCTCCCAGACTCTCCCTGGCGGACGACATGGAGGCTCCATGAAGTCCTGTGTCGGACGACATGGAGAGTTCCATCAGGAACACCAGCAGCTGCAACTGCAGCAATCCCTAGCAGCCCAATGCTTGCTCAAAAACATACCCAAACCTGCCCAAAACATCAGAAAATCATACATAAACACTCCCCCTCGCTCATCAATCCCACGGGAGAGGACCCGGCACATCCAACACCCCCACAGACACATAAATGTCGCCCAATGCATACAAAACCGCAAAAACACCCAATCACATCAAAAGCTACCATTTTGTGCCTTTCTTGGGACGAACTCGTGCATATAAGCTACCAAATACATAAATAAACAAATGTTTTGGTTGTCAAAGTACAAAAGCAAATCAAATATTTGTTTTTACAATCCAAAAGAACAAAAAACAGTGCATGCATTTCTTCTCCCTCCTAAAAGAGTCAAAGCATGGCAAAAGGGGACCGTCGTGGTCACTCCGACTCAGAGTCATCGCCGGAATCATCCTCCTCATCCTCCTCGAAGCCGCTGTCGTCCTGGACGTTGCCCACCTCCTCCTCAGAGCCCGCTCTGCTCCTGGCCATCGTCGCCACCCTCCGGCGCCTCATGGATCTCGCCGTCTGAATCATCATCCTCGTACTGGGCCCAAGGCTGGGGCTCGGCATAATACCCATGCCACTCGGGCATGGTGGAGAAAGGGGGCTGATAAGGGTCGTCCTCGCCATCATCGACATCAGGCTGGGGCTGCTGACTCGAACCGCCTGCCTGTGAACCAGAAGGAGCCAAAGTCGGCCTAGGCCTCTTCTTTGGAGGCACGACATCACCAGGCTGGGAGCTGCATCTCCCCTTCCAATGCTCCGCGCTCCTCTGAAACTGGCGCAGCATCTTCACAGCACCGGTGAGCGCCTTGGCCACCACCCTGAACGTCTTGGCTGGGACCTGTTCAATGAAAACAAAAAAAAAAGACAGTCAGAAGCGATCAATGCAGACAGTAAAAGCAGTAAAAAGCTTAAACAAACCAGAAAAGAAAGATTGCTCACAGAAGTAGTCCCGCGGGGAAGCCGCAAATGGGGGTGAGTCTCAGACATGTCAAATGAGGAGCGACGAATACCACCCCCAGCCTCATACTCAAAAAATCGGGGAGGCGCCGGTATCTGCATCCCCGCTGCCCTCCTGGCAGCCATAACCTGTGGAGTCACCAATCGGGTGAAGACAAACTGGGCATAATCCCCACCATCAGAAAACTCAGCAGCATCAATGCCGGTCCGCAGCCGCTCCAAGTCAGGCAAAGCCCGGATATGGCAAATCCCCGCAGGAGGATCATGAGGAACGCGGGCGGCAGCGCCATAACCATGCTGCCTACAGACTCTCTCCCCTAAGTATAGGGCATCTCCCTCTAGGCCGATCAAAAGTCTCCTCGTCCTGGTCACCGGGGCGGCATCACCAACCACATCGTCGCCATACCTACCATGCCAAGGGAACAACCTCAAACCAGCAGGGGTACCCCTCAGAGCAATCATCGTATCGTGGTAGCAGGCCGTCTTCTGGGGCTTCACCCCGTCCACTCTCCTGCTCTCCCTAGCTCCAAAAGTCCATCGGCGGATAGCAGGGAATAAGTCAGCCGCAATCCTCTCAGGCACAATCCAGGCATAACAGCCAAACACCTCGTAAGCCCACACCTGAAATAAAAGACAGAAGCTTTCAGTGTGCAGGAACAGTAAAAGAATGATGACAGAAAGGTCAATGCAGCAGTCAAGTTGCGAAAGGCTAGAAGCATACCTCCAGCACAGTCTGATAAAAGTCCAAAGAGGTCACACTGCCTCTGCTCACCTCATCCAGGCCTCTATACACCTGGGCCAAACCAGCCTCGCCCCATGAAAAAGAGGACACCTGGCTCCAATCACGAAGAGGCTCCAGCAAAAGAGTCAATGCCGTCGTAGAGGCATTACAGAATAGGGTATCAGAAAACCCGGCCCAGACAAAGGCTCTCGCCAACTGCTCAGCCGTAATTGTAGCGGCATCCTCAGAAAAGAGACGGCACTGATGCATCAAAGCCGAGTGTAAGTCCGCCAAAGGAAACCCATTGCCCTTCAGGCGAAAGGTCAGTCCAGTCAATGCTCTAATGGCGTGTAGGCTCAGCACACCAGGGTCCTCAGAAAAGATGGGCCTGCCCGTGAACTGCAGACCGGTGATAACAGTGAAGTCATAGGGAGTGATGGTCGACTCACCCCAAGATAGATGGAAAGTGTGGGTAGAGTCCCACCAATACTGCCTGAAGGCCCGCACCAGCTCCACACTCCTGGGCGTGTCACCAAAGTCTCCAACGGCAGTGAAGAATGGTCCAAGACCAGCAGCAAAAACCAGGCCTTTAGGACTGTCCGACAAATCAGAAGAGCCAGGAAGAAGGCCCCAAATGGTCGCAATCGCCTCAGGGGACCCCTTGGTCCGCAAAGTCTGCAGGTAAGCACAGCACAGGTATCAAAAGCATACTCATAACAATATGTGCATTCATTCATGTACATTTTTCAAAAATCACCCAATTCTTTCAAAAGAACAGAAAGAGAAAATCTTTTCAAAAGAATATACTTCATGCCAAGCATGCAATTCCTCTTTGGGTGCGATTTCCCCCAAATTCTATCTAGAGCCCTAGGAATCCAATTTTCAAAAAAAGGAAAAGGGAAGGGTCGTTGGTTTAGAATACTTACCCCCTTCTGTTCCATGGTGGAAGTATGAAAATTGAGGCCCGGATAAAGCCCGTTTCCCTCGGGGAATCTCTTCCGTTTGTTCCGATCGATGAGTCTCCTCCTCTCGGACAAGACTTGTTGCACATTCCTTCTCGATTCGGCTCGCGGAGGCATTATCAAATTCTTGATTTGAATCAAAATTGGAGGAAGAATTTTTCAAAATTTTTCTTCCTGAACTCGGCGGCACACTGTTTTTGTGGGTCTGACTTACGAGCTACTATTTTAATTAAAACAGCTTGGGAAACTCCCCTTGTTGGACGACATCCATGGTCCAGAAGGGTGATTTTCCCCTTTTTCCCCTGATCAATTATGTCAGCCTATCTTGGCTGCCTATCATCAAAATTCATCAATTCATTTGGGTTCAAAAGCCCACCTGAATGTGCGCTCGCCCGAAAAAGGATATGAAAAAAGGAGTCGCCACGCCGTTTTAAGAGGAAACATTGAAAACCTTTGTTTTAGAGAGAAAACATGAGTTCGGGGGTCAGGTTACGTGTTGGGAAGAACCGAGAGTTCACCCAACACGCCTCGTCCATAGACGAGTCTTTCAATCAAACACATCCAAGTAAATCCAAAGTGTGTGCAAATATTGATAATAAACGAAATGTGATAAAATGCATCTTATTAATTATGAAACGAGAAATTACATATTGTGAGCCCATTATTTAGGGAGGCCACATCCCTGATACAAACAAACTAGAACAAATTACAAAGGAAAAGAGTCACTGCAGATGGGTCATGTGTGTCGCATGACACATCGTACCAGTGACCACATGTGTCGCGTGACACAGGATCACTTGGGGACGAAGGTGTCGCGTGACACATATGAGCCTTCTGCAGAAACCTTACAATATGAATTCAGAAATTAACAGAAGCTATACAGATCTAATTAACAAGCTGAATTATGAACGAAAAACATAAACGACATCGAATCGACCCAGGGAGTGTGGATATGGGTAGATCCACACCCCCTTGGGGGCTCAAACACCAAATTCAACCAAGTCAATCAATATGAGCTCAATTACACAATATATGCAAGTTAAACAGAGAGATTGCGATTGGGATTCGATAATTCGGATAGCTAGGATCGATTGCGAATCCAAACAAAATAGAATTATAAAATTGCAAGGAATTAAATGAGAGAGAGAGAGAGAGAGAGAGAGGGTTAGGGAATTGTTACCCTTGTTGATTCCACGAATTCTATATCTAGTTAGATATAGAATCCTTCAATTCTTCGTTGTAGATCTCATGGCTACGATCCAAGGGTTCCAATTGGTGTGGGTAGAGAATTGGGTTTGGATGAGAGGGATTAGGGGGTTGGAAAGGTAGGAGAGAGAGAGGTTTGGTGTTTGGGATGTTGGTCACAATGCTATTTTGGCAGAGTAACAGTAGGCTGGAATTGGGATCCATTTCAATGAGGGGGAGGGTCTTATTTATAGGCTGCAGTTGGCTGCCTTAGTATGTCGCACGACCTTACGCGTCCACTTTCCATGCCTCAAGTTGTCGCGTGACACAAGGTGGCTCAACCGCTTTTGGCGCCAAAAACCAGTTTCTGGAACATTCCGGGAAAATACCCAAAAGGTCCAACAGGTTTTATTCCCAAGGGGTCCTTTGGCATGAATGATGTACCAAAAGGTACTTCCTTCGCGGGAAACTCATGGAACGTTTCCGGAAGTCTCGGGATAGGCCGGGAATTTACCAAAACGCCCCTTAATGCAGTTTTATTATGTTAAAATGCATCGAAAAGGTTGCGAATTGGATTGGCGTACTTACAGAGCCCCTCGGCAATGTCACTTTTGGAAAAAGTGAGGTTGTCGATAAAATAAGACCCAATCTCAATGAGCGGCTGGGGTTAAGGTGAAGGGCTAGAAGGGTGAGAAGGGGAAAATTATGGCTGGACCTTTCTGAGAAAGGATTCCTACGTATCCCTTTAAGAAGGGAATCAAGCCAAATCGTAGTTCGGAATTACCAAAATCAAATTCATAAGCAAGAAAAGGGGTAGAGACGTGTCTTCATACCTTTGCTGTGCTTACCTGTGACTTCTGTTGTGCTCCGCTTGAGAGGCTTTTCCTTGGGCTTGGCTCTGCTTGAGAGGCTTTTCTTCTTGGTGGGCTCCGCTAGAGAGGCTTTTCCCTTTGGTTTGGCTCTGCTTGAGAGGCTTTTCTTGGGTTTGGCTCTGCTTGAGAGGCTTTTTCTGGGTTTGGCTCTGCTTGAGAGGCTTTTCTGGGTTTGGCTCTGCTTGAGAGGCTTTTTTGGGTTTGGCTCTGCTTGAGAGGCTTTTTCTGGGTTTGGCTCTGCTTGAGAGGCTTTTCTGGGTTTGGCTCTGCTTGAGAGGCTTTTCTTGGTTTGGCTCTGCTTGAGAGGCTTTTCTTGGTTTGGCTCTGCTTGAGAGGCTTTTTCCTTGGTTTGGCTCTGCTTGAGAGGCTTTTCTTGGTTTGGCTCTGCTTGAGAGGCTTTTTCTTGGTTTGGCTCTGCTTGAGAGGCTTTTTCTTTGGTTTGGCTCTGCTTGAGAGGCTTTTCTTGGTTTGGCTCTGCTTGAGAGGCTTTTCTTGGTTTGGCTCTGCTTGAGAGGCTTTTTCTTGGTTTGGCTCTGCTTGAGAGGCTTTTTCTTTGGTTTGGCTCTGCTTGAGAGGCTATTTTCTTAGTGTGCTCTGGGGCCGTTGATTCTGTTGCTTTTGCTTAGTAAGCCAGGAACTCTGCTTTCTGGGGAGTTGGCTTCTTTCGATTTTTGCCTGGTAAGCCGGGGACTCTGCTTTCTGGGGAGTTGGCTTCTTTCTGGGACTTTTGGTTTCACTGATATGGGAACTTTGCTTGCTAGGGAGCAGGTTCCTCTCGGTGCTTTACTGATCTTGGAACTTTGCTTGCCAGGGAGCAGGTTCCTCTCGGTGCTTTGGGGCCACTTGTCTCGTTGCGCACTGCTGGGGAGACTAACATAGGTACGACTTCTTTGCCTCAGCTTTGGCTGAGGGCCAGTCTTCGAGGTTCAGTGAGCATTATTGTCTGGATTCTAGGGCAGCTGGGGCTCTTCTTTCTTTGGCAAGCATTGTTTGGGGATTGGGCAGCTGGGGCTCTTTTCTTGACAATCATTGTTTGAGGGCTGAGGCTACCACTTGTTGACGTTTGCTGGGGAGATTGACAGATATGGACTCTTTGTAATACAAGCTTTGAAGTCGTCGGGACTGGTGAGCATTATTTTTTTGGATTCTGGGGCAGCTGGGGCTCTTTTCTCTTTGGGGTTGACAGATGCGGACTCTTTGTCTCAGCTTATCATGCAGAATGGGCTTTTGAAGTCGTCGGGACTGGTGAGCCTTGTTGCTTAAATTCTGGAGCAGCTGGGGCTCTTCTTTCTTTTTTCTTTCTTTGACAAACACTGTTTGAAGACTGGGGCTGCTGGGGCTCTTTCATATGATGCCGATGAGTCAGGGTCTGATGAAGATAATAAAGGCGGGGTCTGCCACCTGCAGGATTTGGAATCCCTGTCCAAGATTGTGATTCGAGGAGCAGTCCTCACGATCCCATCACGATCACCTGATTATTGTACTCTGCGGGGGGAGACACAACACTCAAGACACTTTGCATTTTATTCGACTCTTGCTTATGCATTATTAATCTTTGGTTGCACAAGTCCATCTCAGCTGGGGAGAATAGGGAAGTGAGGGTTTTGCACGGCTTGGTGAGCAGATATGTCTGTATCAGTTGCTCTATGAGGGATTGTGTATGGGACGAAAAGTGTTTGTAATGGGGTTGACCCTCTCCCGTTATAGGGGAAACGTATAAGTGATGGTGCAGCTTAGGCAAGTCGGGGACGCTCCCGGGAGTACTGGTTGCATCAGGTCCCTTGCTAGTGAGGACAGAGTGTATCGCGCGTCTGAGACAGTAAGCAGCAGAGGGGGAAGAGAATGATTCCGGCTTGGAGAAGCCCCAGTTGACAGTACAAAGCAATCTTGGAGGGAATCTGGTAAGGAGAGACGGAGGGATACCTTAACCAAAGCCCCAGCTTGAGGATATTCCATGCAGCTTCATCGCAGGCAGAGTCATCTTGTGGCCGAGGAGGCAACTCATCATTTCAAATCGCAGTCAATCAGTCGCTGGACAAGACTCGGAAGTGTTTACGTGCAGGGGCATATTTTTCGAGGGTGGGAATGAATCCCGAGTTCTGTATGACACTCTCGCTTTTGGTTTAACTCTTTTGGGAGAGTATAAGCATCACAAGGCGTGGAAAGTGTATGGAAGCCCCTGCTGACCGAAACGGTGTTTAGCTCTATCTTCCTATGATGTAGAAATAGAAGACTTGTCGAGACACTTGAAAACCTGTCTTGTTCGTGATGATCACAAAGCTGCTTAAAACCCTTTATTAATGTTCGGGTTAGTCAACCGCCAAAGCTGATATGAGCAAATATTTCAATCAATCCTGAGGAGAAAGCCCACTGACATCGAGAATCAAACTCGGAAGGATAGACAGTGTATGGGCATGGTCCTTGAGGAGACCGAATTTTCTGAGATTTGTTTGTGATTTCGACCGGACCACAAGTGGTTGCCTACGTTCCCCTCCATAGGAGGAGCTCAGGTCGCCGTAGTTCGGGCTTATCCCGAATGAAAAGAATGAACGATGGAGTTCGGGGATGTGAGGACCTTCGAAGATTTTAAGAATTAAAAGAACATGTCCTCTTGGAGTGTCGATGGGAGACACAGATGTGAAGCCCCAGTGGGACATTCACGGCAGGTGTTTGCGGAGGAGAAATGAAATATGCTCACATACAACGTCAAATGAACAGACGAAATTTGCACAGTCTTCGCTTGATAATCTTTTGAGCCGGGATGGACTTGGCTCCGCTTTAAGCAATAATTTGTTTTAAGATCTCGACGATATTGGAACGCCACTGCTATCCGGTAGGATCTGCGACTGGGCTTCGGGATTTCGATCGGTCTTCGGGTGATTCAGGATATCATGACCTCTTAAAATGAGAGGTCGGCTAGGCTTTTTGCTGGCTGTACCTCTAAAAATGAGAGGTTGGCTCTTGGGTATGTGTTTGGGATTTCTATGGTGGGGGAATCCATGATTTCATTTTCAATGCCTCTAAGAATGAGAGGTCAATCTTGGCTTTGGTCAAGGCAAAGGTAAGGGTAATGGGATGGGAATGTCCTCTAAAATCGAGAGGACGGCCGAAATTGGTTGAGGTAGTGGTGAGGGACATCCGTGCTGTCTCTTTACTCACTCTGAGACTCCTCTTTGAGTAATGACCGGATCTTTTGACTTTCGCTTCCGAGAGGATCGCTGGGGACTAGGCTCTCTTTCTTTTTTTTTTTCTTTTCTTTTTTTTTGTATTTTTTATTTTTTTTTTGTATTTTTGTCTCTCTCTTTTTTTTCTTTTGAGAGGAGAATTTCAGCTAGTCCCCAGGATGGATCATTGCTTTCCGCCGTTCTTGAGCTTGGAGACGATCGATCTTTCTTTGAATCACGGGAGTCTCAAGGATAGTCCCTCTTCTTCTTGAGATGGTTAAACGGGTTTCAAATACGCCGATCTTGAAATGAAGGGATATTATTTGGTGTGGGTGAGGTAATGGTTTTCCTAAGGGTGAAAGGTTTCAACCGCAGCCCCTACCGGATGGTCCGAACGAGATTGAGTCTTTGTTTGCTTGAGCTTACTTTGAGAAAGATCCGTGCAAAATCACCGAGCAACGAGATTATGAAAGATGTGTGAGCATATGGGACGCAAAATGGGGATATCAGTCGATTTTCTCGCTCCGATCAATTTAAACTTTAGTCATTTCAAAGCATTAATCGGTGAGCAGCACAAGTGATCATTTGGAATAAGACCATTTCAATCGAGTGTAACGTAGGTGTGCAAGTGATGTCTCGAGTCTAGCAAGAAAAGAAATAAATACTTTTATTATTGCAATAAAAAGACTCATAACATGGACTTGACAGACTCATGACCACATAAAAGACACTCTAGAACCTACGACGCTGACTGATTGACTTCGCCGCCTCTGGGCTTCTGCTGACATCACTGAAGAAGATCGGGGACAACATTGGGGCGAGCCTTCTCAATCTTACCCTCATCGACGAGCTTCTGAATGAGCACTTTCAGGGGAGTGCAATCATTGGTGTCATGGCCCGGATACTGGTGATATTGGCAATACTTGTTGTGATCTAAATTTGGATTGGGCTTGACAGGGTTGTAGTTCTCAAGGGGCTTTATCATTCCGACCTTAACCAAACCATTAAATGCCTCCTCAATAGTCATACCAAGATCGTCATACTTCATCTTTTGGCGAGGTGGAAATCTCCCGATGCTTTGACCAAATCTTCCTCCCTGAAGGCTGTTGACACTGTTGTCCTTAGCTACCTCTTTCTCTCTCAGGGCCATGTAAACTGGATTTGCTGACCTGTAGCGATAACCACCATTATTACTAGCATTGGCGTTCGAGACAGTGTTAAAGAGTCTATTTTCACTGCGGGCTCCCATTCCCACCATTTCTCGCAAATCGGGGTACCAACCCTTTCCAATAGCTTCCCGAAGAACCGGCTTCACACACGACAGAAAGATGTATTTTTGGTCCTGCAGAGAGATTGGCTCGGAAAGCTCATTCAACTTAGCGTTCCACCTCTTGTAGAACTCGGTGATTGACTCATCCTGTTTCTGAATTGTTCCGACCAAGTCGTCTCTAGTTGTGCACCATTCAAGGTTCCCACGGTACTTTTCAAGAAAGGCTTCAGTGATTTGACTCCAAGTAGCTCGAGCTTCCGACTTAAGTGCTAGAAACCATGTCAGGGCAGGTCCTTTGAGTGTGAGATGAAAGTGCTGGGCCATAAACTCGGGAGTACAACCCATAGCT
Source organism: Adenophora triphylla var. japonica (assembly GCA_022495995.1). Lineage (NCBI taxonomy): Eukaryota > Viridiplantae > Streptophyta > Magnoliopsida > Asterales > Campanulaceae > Adenophora > Adenophora triphylla. The sequence continues at coordinate 722,029 of JAFEMH010000281.1, forward strand.
CCCATAGTCATCACGTATGTGTCCACATGAGTTTTCGGACATGCTGAGCCATCAAACTGTATCTTGGGCATTTTGAACTTGTAAGGAAGAGGCTTCACTTGTTCTGGATCGACCACTTTGAGTCCACTTGATCCTACAGTCAACCGATCAATCTGCTGTTGCATCTGCTTCAACAGTGCAGTTACCTCCGGAGTCATCCCGGGAAGCTGAGGAAGAGCGGGAGCAATAGTTGAAGAAGGCTCAAAACTGGCTGGTTGGAAGAGAAACGGCTGAGTTGTTCTAGAAACTGGTGGTAGACTGAAGGGTGCTGGAGCTGACAAATAGTTAAACTGACCGGTTGGAGAATTCTGATTCTGCAGGGAAGCACTAGTGGGCAAGTAAGGAGCTGACCCCGGATATTGCAGAGGTGAGGAGCCAAACTCAAAAGCTGAACCCATCAAAGGCTGAGACTGATATCCTTGAGGTTGAGGCTGTCTAACAGGAGGCTGCAGAAATCCACTTTGGTTGAACTGTTTCTGGGAGTAAGGGCACTGATTCTGATATGGGGCGTGACTCTGGAAATGATGGCCATGAAACGGACCCTGTTGATACTGAGAGCCTGGAAATAACAAGCCTTGACTGTTCGGAAGCTGGAATCCAAATTGGTCCAGAGGCACGGAAGCATTGGGGATTGGCGAGGAGGTCAAATCATGGAAAACCGACTGTGGTCCACCAAAACCAACTTGAGAGTTCACTGGCAGCCCCTGATTCTGGGCATAACTGAACTGTGCACCCTGACTCTGAAGCTGAAAAGGGAGGGACACATTCCCGACTCTTAGATCAGTGTCATAAGCCTCAGTAACCTCTTCATAAGATCCATCTGCCCGACGAATCACAGCAATCCCTTGAACACGCATTGCTTCCACATACCTAGCATGCGTTTCGTCCTCTCTAGCCTTAGCAGCTTGTCCTTGAGCTAGTGCAGTTTGGGCGAGCAATTGAGCTTCACGCTCACGAGCCATGGCGGCTTCAAGGGAAACCCTCATTTCTTCCATCGACAAATTATTCGACCCCGGCTGACCCATAGTGGATGACCCTCCAGACTGGGCGGGCGACATATTCTCTGCACCAGACATCTCGAAAATTGACTGCTTCGGGAATGCGCACCAAACGAGACCCACAAACCCAACTTGTCGTAGCTGCAGGGGTAGAGAGGTTGTATAAGGCGGAGGATAGAGAATCTTTGAGAAGGTACGGGAGAGGGGAGAGTACGGAAGGAGATGGACTCATGCAACACTTATTATTGTTCAAGTAAAAATCGGTGTTTTAAGTCCTATGAACGGTTGGGAAAGGCTAATCCTTTATTCACACAATCTAGACCTCGGGGGAACCTATGGACACATCATCTAAAAATACACCAAATGTATTGATTCAAAATTAATAATAGGCAATAGTACCTAAACAAAACCGAAGCATTTATGGGACGGACGAGCAGCCCCAATTTCCGAAGAAATTTTGGCAGCATAACGGGTATTCCCGAAGAATTTCAAGAAAAAATTCGGCATGACCTCTCGTCGGTGCACGTTGACAAAGCGACATGATCTCTCGTTAGAACATGCCGTGGGAATGACATGTCCTTTCGTGAAACCATGTTGCGATGGCAACATGCCCACACGTGCTAGGTTTTGGGGGAGGTACGAAAGTCTATTAAAAATTTTGAAGCAATTCATTTTAGTGTATTTGAAAACGTCGTGTCAAAACCAACCGTTTTGGGTGAGGTTTAAATGTGTGGTGCCACCTATAACGCACTAGGGGTATGGGTTTGACATTAGGCGCTCAAGCGTAGGCGAATTTCATGGCCGTCCGCGATGCCGTCAATCACACCCGAGGGTTCTAGATCTACGTGATGTAGTGTGCGGATGACTAATTCGTTTATTTGCAAAAAACAAGATTTTTTTATTTTTTTATTTTTTATTTGTTTTTATTTGTTTTTTTTTTTTAAGAAGAACACACACACCCTCACACAAGGCAAACAGGGAACAATAATCAAATGAGTCATGCTTTGGTCCAAGGGACTGCCCTCAAACCGATCTTCGATGATGCATTCAGTGGCCATCTCTTGTCGCGTGACACAGGACAACCAGAGACAAAGGTGTCGCACGACTCGGGTGGTCACTGAACCAGCAGCTCCTCAAATCATCAAATCATCCCCTGTTTTACCATATCAAGAGCAACACAGAGATACCAATGCACAACAAATGACCACAAGCACAAAGGGCTCACAAGTTCCATAATCAACAAAATGTAGGTATCACAAATGATTATCGAATAATGTACACAACATGGATGCATTGGATGTTTTTTGACTAAACGAAAGCTTGACCCACTTAACACTTGAAAAACATGTTTTCAAGTGAATTCCCCAGCGGAGTCGCCACTGAATGTGCGCTCGCCCGAAAAAGGATATGAAAAAAGGAGTCGCCACGCCATTTTAAGAGGAAACATTGAAAACCTTTGTTTTAGAGAGAAAACATGAGTTCGGGGGTCAGGTTACGTGTTGGGAAGAACCGAGAGTTCACCCAACACGCCTCGTCCATAGACGAGTCTTTCAATCAAACACATCCAAGTAAATCCAAAGTGTGTGCAAATATTGATAATAAACGAAATGTGATAAAATGCATCTTATTAATTATGAAACGAGAAATTACATATTGTGAGCCCATTATTTAGGGAGGCCACATCCCTGATACAAACAAACCAGAACAAATTACAAAGGAAAAGAGTCACTGCAGATGGGTCATGTGTGTCGCATGACACATCGTACCAGTGACCACATGTGTCGCGTGACACAGGATCACTTGGGGACGAAGGTGTCGCGTGACACATATGAGCCTTCTGCAGAAACCTTACAATATGAATTCGTAAATTAACGAAGCTATACGAGATCTAATTAACAAGCTGAATTATGAACGAAAAACATAAACGACATCGAATCGACCCAGGGAGTGTGGATATGGGTAGATCCACACCCCCTTGGGGGCTCAAACACCAAATTCAACCAAGTCAATCAATATGAGCTCAATTACACAATATATGCAAGTTAAACAGAGAGATTGCGATTGGGATTCAGTAATTCAGATAGCTAGGATCGATTGCGAATCCAAACAAAATAGAATTATAAAATTGCAAGGAATTAAATGAGAGAGAGAGAGAGAGAGAGAGAGAGGGTTAGGGAATTGTTACCCTTGTTGATTCCACGAATTCTATATCTAGTTAGATATAGAATCCTTCAATTCTTCGTTGTAGATCTCACAGCTCTGATCCAAGGGTTCCAATTGGTGTGGCTAGAGAATTGGGTTTGGATGAGAGGGATTAGGGGGTTGGAAAGGTAGGAGAGAGAGAGGTTTGGTGTTTGGGATGTTCGTCACAATGCTATTTTGGCAGAGTAACAGTAGGCTGGAATTGGGATCCATTTCAATGAGGGAGGGTCTTATTTATAGGCTGCGGTTGGCGCCTTAGTATGTCGCACGACCTTACGCGTCCACTTTCCATGCCTGAAGCTGTCGCGTGACACAAGGTGGCTCAACCGCTTTTGGCGCCAAAAACCAGTTTACGGAACATTAGGAAAATACCCACAAGGTCCAACAGGTTTTATTCCCAAGGGGTCCTTTGGCATGAATGATGTACCAAAAGGTACTTCCTTCGCGGGAAACTCATGGAACGTTTCCGGAAGTCTCGGGATAGGCCGGGAATTTACCAAAATGCCCCTTAATGCAGTTTTATTATGTTAAAATGCATCGAAAAGGTTGCGAATTGGATTGGCGTACTTACACCACCTCTCTCAATTATCAAAGATCATAGCCCGGAATGGCTATAAACTACCCGGTCCGGAAAACCGTACAGTTTCCAACACAGAAATAGCTCTAAATGGCTATAAACTACTCGGTCTGGAAAACCGTACAGTTTCCAACACAGAAATAGTCCGGAATGGCTCTAAACTACCCGGTCCAAAAAACCGTACAGTTTCCAACACAGAAAATAGCTCGAAATGGCTATAAACTACCCGGTTCGGAAAGACCGTACAGATTTCTCACACAGTAAAAATTCGCGGGTGACTCCCAAATAAAAAAGTCATATTCGCGGGTGACTCCCAAAGAAAAAAGTCAAATCATCGGGGTGACTCCCCATCAAAACAGTCAAGTTCGCGGGTGATTCCCAAAGAAAAAGTCAAAACATCGGGGTGACTCCCCATCGAAACAGTCAAATTCGCGGGGTGACTCCCCATCAAAACAGTCAAATTAGCGGGTGGCTCCCAAAGAAAAAAGTCAAATTCGCGGGGTGACTCCCCATCAAAACAGTCAAATTAGCGGGTGACTCCCAAAGATAAAAGTCAAATTCGCGGGTGACTCCCAAAGGAAAAAAGTCAAATTCGTGGGTGACTTTCCAAAGAAAAAACAGTCAAATTCGTGGGTGACTCCCAAAAACAGTCAAAGTCGCGGGGTGACTTCCCAAAGAAAAATAGTCAAATTCGTGGGTGACTCCCAAAAACAGTCAAATCCGCGGGGTGACTTCCCAAAGAAAAATAGTCAAATTCGCGGGGTGACTTCCCAAAGAAAAAACAGTCAAATTCGTGGGTGACTCTCAAAAACAGTCAAAGTCGCGGGGTGACTTTCCAAAGAAAAACAGTCAAATTCGCGGGGTGACTTCCCAAGGAAAAATAGTCAAATCCGCGGGGTGACTTCCCAAAGAAAAACAGTCAAATTCGCGGGGTGACTTCCCAAAGAAAAACAGTCAAATTCGCGGGGTGACTTCCCAAAGAAAAAACAGTCAAATTCGCGGGCTGACTTCCCAAAGAAAAAACAGTCAAATCCGCGAGGTGACTTCCCAAAGAAAAACAGTCAAATTCGCGGGGTGACTTCCCAAAGAAAAAGCAGTCAAATTCGTGGGTGACTCCCAAAAACAGTCAAATACGCGGGGTGACTTCCCAAAGAAAAACAGTCAAATTCGCGGGGTGACTTCCCAAAGAAAAAACAATCAAAATTCGCGGGGTGACTCCCCATCAAAACAGTCAAATTCGGGGGCGACTTCCCTAAGGAAAAAGTCAAAATCGCGGGTGACTACCCAAAGAAAAATAGTCAAATCTTCGGGGTGACTCCCCATCGAAACAGTCAAATTCGCGGGGTGACTTCCCAAAGAAAAAACAGTCAAATTCGTGGGTGACTCCCAAAAACAGTCAAAGTCGCGGGGTGACTTCCCAAAGAAAAACAGTCAAATCCTCGGGGTGACTCCCCATTCAACAGTCAATCTTGGGTACAAACGCCCATCTTCGGGGTGACTCCCCATTCAACAGTCAATCTTGGGTACAAACGCCCATTTTCGGGGTGACTCCCCATTCAACAGTCAACCTTGGGTACAAACGCCCATTTTCGGGGTGACTCCCCATTCAACAATCAACCTTGGGTATAAACGCCCATTTTCGGGGTGACTCCCCATTCAACAGTCAACCTTGGGTACAAACGCCCATTTTCGGGGTGACTCCCCATTCAACAGTCAATCTTGGGTACAAACGCCCATTTTCGGGGTGACTCCCTTTGGAACAGTCAATCCCGGGTACAAACGCCTATCTTCGGGGTGACTCCCCATTCAACAGTCAACCTTGGGTACAAACGCCCATTTTCGGGGTGACTCCCCATACAACAGTCAATCTTGGGTACAAACGCCCATCTTCGGGGTGACTCCCCATTCAACAGTCAACCTTGGGTACAAACGCCCATCCTCGGGGTGACTCCCCATTGCAACAGTCAACCTTGGGTACAAACGCCCATCTTCGGGGTGACTCCCCATTCAACAGTCAATCTTGGGTACAAACGCCCATCTTCGGGGTGACTCCCCATTCAACAGTCAATCTTGGGTACAAACGCCCATCCTCGGGGTGACTCCCCATTCAACAGTCAACCTTGGGTACAAATGCCCATCTTCGGGGTGACTCCCCATTGCAACAGTCAATCTTGGGTACAAACGCCCATCCTCGGGGTGACTCCCCTTGGAACAGTCAATCTCGGGTGCAAACACCCATCTTCGGGGTGACTCCCCTCGACATAGTCAATCTCGGGTGCAAACACCCATCTTCGGGGTGACTCCCCTCAGACATAGTCAATCTTGGGTGCAAACACCCATCTTCGGGGTGAATCCCCTCAGACACAGTCAATCTCGGGTGCAAACACCCATCTTCGGGGTGACTCCCTCGATTCTGATCAATCTCGGGTGCAAACACCCATCTTCGGGGTGACTCCCCTCAGTTACAGTCAATCTCGGGTGCAAACACCCATCTTCGGGGTGACTCCCCTCGACACAGTCAATCTCGAGTGCAAACACCCATCTTCGGGGTGACTCCCCTCAGACACAGTCAATCTCGAGTGCAAACACCCATCTTCGGGGTGACTCCCCTCGAAACAGTCAATCTCGGGTGCAAACACCCATCTTCGGGGTGACTCCCCTCGGAACAGTCAATCTCGGGTGCAAACACCCATCTTCGGGGTGACTCCCCTTGGAACAGTCGATCTTCGGGGTGACTCCCCTTGGAACAGTCAAACCCTTGGGTACAAAGCCCGTGGCCTCTCGTTAGCACCACCTCTTTGACGAACTACGATTCGGCTTGATTCCCCCACGGGATACGTAGGAATCCTCTTCATAAGAGGTCCAGCCACTTGACCATCTTGGTCATCTCTTTCCCTGCCGTTCGTGTCCGGCTCGGGATTCTCATTTTTATCGACGACCCCACTTCCCGTGGAAGTGACGTCGCCGAGGGGCTCTATGAGTACCCCGACCCGAACTCATGTTTTGGGTCCATTTTAATGGATTTTTGGGCTCATGTAATTGCTAAAGAAGCAAATTAAGTCCAATTATCCCACAACCCATCCAACCCATTGGGCCTGCCAGCCATTCGGCCCAAGTATGTCAAAATGATGTACGCTGTCGTCCGACATGGGATGACACTAAGGCGGTTTAACTGCCCCTGTCGGACGACATAAGCCTTCCCATCAGCCTGCCTATAAATACAAGGCATGGCTGATCATTTTAGAGGACTCTTAGAGAGGATTGGGAGGATACCAGTATAATAGAGGGGAAACTTTGCACAAATAGAGTTTCTCTCTCTCTCTCTCATACCCACACACTCACCTCCCTCCTCACACACACACATACACCAAGGCCAAGACCCAAAGAAACCCTCTTTGTTGGTATGTTGAAGGGTGGACACCATACTACTGGTGATCTTACGTTGTGGACTACAATAGGTAGTCACTAAACCCTTCTCTCTCTCTTTATATAACTCTTCCATACATTTATACTACCTTGCATGCTTACTTGCTTTAATATTATGTAGAAATCGGGATTTTTGCATGATAAAGGTGGTGGAGAAGTGAATCTTCAATATTCACTTCTCCCCACCTCAGATCTGGACATTTGGTGGCATTAACATCAATAAAGTTTAGATCTTTGCTCATTTACATTGAGTTAGGAGGTGATGGCTACTTCAAAGTGGCCATAAACATGTGATTTATCACATTTGGCCACTAAAGCCATGTGATCCTCCCATAATACTCCCATAATACTGTTACATTACTGTCTACAGTTAATAAAGATGCTTGGTTTGCCTTGAGAATAAAGGAGGAATCAAACGGATTGAAGGGCACTCATATAGGCCACTCCTGTCGGACGACACAAGACTCTCTGGAGATCCTGTGTCATACGACATGGAGCTCCCAGAAGACTATAAAGTCTTTCTTGGATTTCAGATCTGTCAGATTTATCCCCCTTAGTAACTCAAAGCTTACCTAAGCATTTTTTGGCTCATGAGCCACTATTTGGGTGCCTAAGGTCTATTTGGGTGCGATCTACTTAATGGAGGCGGTTAGCCACATGACATAGACGACTTCGGATGTTCTATGTCATATGACATTCGTATCATTAAAAGTCAATCATGACTTTGTCTACTCCAACCAACCCCCAAACTGAGCTTAGACCTTCAAGCAGTGTCTTCAATGGGAGAAATAATGTTATTCCAGTTCCAGAATAGCTTGGTCATTGTGAAAGACAATCTGACCATGAGGCATCCTGTCGTCCGACATCCTCTTTCTGGGAAGTCCTGTGTCTGACGACATCGGAGCTTCCTGAGCAGATTGTCTTAACCTTCTGCCTTGTTATGAAAATCATAATGTGTAAAGGGTGAGGCCCCCTGTCATGGCTCACAAGTTGTATCCAGTCTTTACATCATCAAATGAAATGCCAAATTTACATGCCTTGCTCATCGACACATATTGCACACACACTTTAAATGTCCATAATTGTCCAATGTTGATTGAAAGTCTCGAAAGAGGCTTGTTGGGTGAACTCTCTAGTTCTTCCCAAACACGTAACCAGACTCCCGAACCCAAAATTCTCTTAAAAATAGGTTTTTCAATGTTTTCCTTTAAAAACGGCGTGGCGACTCCCAAAAACCGAAATTTACAAAAATTATCATCACATTACAAAAACAAATTTTTTCGGGCGAGCGTTCATTCATGAACCCAACTGAAACTATCAAGTGGTACAGGATAAACCCATTAAAAAGGGGTCCCTTGATTTGTTCAAATCAACTCTAATGGATGTTATCATCAAGGGGCTTGATGGGAAGCAATCCTCTTTTGATCAAATCAGTCCCAATGAATGGAAGCAAGGCCTGAGTTTAATAGCCAAGGAGGTGAATTGGAGTGTAGCCCTCCTGCACAACTATCAACTGGCAACATCTCCTTCACCATGGAAGTTCAAGAAGCAAACCCCAAGGATGAACAACTTCAAGTTCATGAGTGTGATTCTACACCAACTGATTCCAAAGCTAAACCCTCCTCTAAAAGACCACGGGCTTGAGACTACCAATCTTGTGCAAACAAAGAGTTTCAGCTTGAGTACATTCAGGCTCAAAGGGAAGAAAAGATTGGATCTTGGGGATAATATCTCTGGAAATCTTGATGATACAACACAAAGGCTGAGAGAGAAGACTGAGAATGAAATGAAGCTGTGGAGATCATTGGTGTAACGATGTGTTGCCTTTTTCGCGGGAAAAATTCGATTTTTGCGTTTCTTTGAAAAACCAAATAAAACCGGAAAAAACGGAGTCGCCACGCCATTTTAATTTTGAAGGGCCAAAACTTTGAAAAAAGCCCGAGATCAGAGATTTAGGTTCGGAGGTCATGTTACGCGTCGGGAAGGACGTTAGTGTGCACCCGACGCGCCTCGTGAAAACGAGTCTTCCAAGCTGAAAATCATTTGTGTGTGTGTGTGTGTGTGTGTTTTGGCCAAAATAAGTTGAAACTGGAAAAAGTAAAAATTGGGATGTCTTTTTAAGACTTTAAACTGATCCCATGATTTTTTGGAGAATTTTTGGTTTGAGATTTGGTACTCAAAAAACCTTTTGAAGTTGAGAAGTCACTTCTGCCAGAAGGAAATGGCAGCAGACACCTGATTTTGAAATGGATTCAAGGGTCCTAAAACTTCATAATCTGGATGAACTCAGAGAATGAAAGTTTCTCTAGACTCCTTGAATAAACTTTGTGTGAAAGAAATTTCCATTTTGGAGAAGATTTGAGGGGTCAAAACCTTCTGGAAACCTCAGATATGAGATCTGGATTCCCAGAAGCTGATGAACTAGCCTCTGAAAGAAAAATTGAAAAGAGGGGTTTTACTCACCCAAAAAATAAAGTAAAAATATGTCTGGAAATCTCTGGATGTTGGCTACAAAAAGTGTTTTGTAGTCAACACCAAATTTCAAGTTCATCTGTGTCCAAAAATTAAGACCATGGACTGAGGTCTGAGAAAATTGCTACTGGACAGCAACTTCTCAAGAAAGAAAATATGATTTTAAGGGGGGTTTTGCATCCATGCTTGTCCCCATTTCCCTAGGTTTTGGTTAGTGATCACTAGACATTTTAGTGGTGAATCAACTATACCAAACCATCCTTGGGGTACATTAGGACTAAGCATTTCATTTGCTTGGGGAGGGGGATTTTACCCTTTGAAATCAAGATTTAGTGCTTGAAAATGGTTTTTTAGGGTTTTGAAAGTGCATTTTTGCAAGTAAGAAAGAAAAGCTTTGAAAATAATGTTGATCTTTGTAGAAGATCATCCATGGAGATGGTCTTCCATGGTGATCTTCTTAGATCTAGAGAAAGAAGATGAAAGAACTACATTTTGTAGTTTGAAGATGCATGCATGGATGAGATTTAGGGTTAGGAAGAGGAGGGTTTACCAATCTTCCTTGTGTTCTTGAGTGTTTGGCTTGAGTGTATGAGTGTTTAGGGCTTTAATATGAGAGTGAGTGGATGAGTATGAGTTGGGAAAGATTGGAGAGAAAAAGGTGACAATTCTTGAGAATTCTCACTGTTTTCTCTCTATATTTCGCCAGAGGTTCGTTGCATTTTGTGTTCTTCCTTCCTTATTTTTGTGACTGGAGGGCTCAATTTATAGCCCTCTGAAAATTACATACTTGTCCGCGCGGATAGGATCGAGCGGCGTGCCTTGTTCATTAAATGCGGCTTCGGCTTTGGACAAGAAGAATAATCTTTTTCAAAATTCAAATTGACCAGCCAGTTTTTGTTTCCAGCATTGCTATATTTGGTTTTCTTCATTTGTTTTTCTTTTTTGAGATTCTTTTTAAGGTTTAACCTTAAATAACAATGCCCATTTTACCCTCACTTTGTTAGGAATGTTAGGATAGTTAGGAATTGTTAGAAATGTTATAACTTCCGTTAATTTTCTAACGAAAATTCTAACAAGCTCAAATTGGAGCACTTACAGTAGCCCCTCGGCGACGGCGCTTTCGAAGGAAGCGGGGTCGTCGATAAGAGTAATGCTCCATATTTGGCAGGATGATCGAGTGATCGGGTGGCTGAACCTAGCGATAGGCTACCTACGTATCCCGAATGGGAATCAAGCCAGTCGTAGTTCGGGTCTTTGACCACAGAGATGATGGCGCTTTAGGTGCCTCGAACGATGAGCGAGTTACACGGTCGGTTCTTTGGAGAGAAACTCTGCTGGGGATAAGAGATGACCATTTTTGGTCTGATGGCTATCCGCTCTGCTGGGGATAGGAATGACCATTTTTGGTCTGACGGGTATCCGCTCTGCTGGGGATAGGAATGACCATTTTTGGTCTGATGGCTATCCGCTCTGCTGGGGATAGGAATGACCATTTTTGGTTTGACGGGTATCCGCTCTGCTGGGGATAGGAATGACCATTTTTGGTCTGACGGGTATCCGCTCTGCTGGGGATTTTTGCGATTTATCGCTTTCTAGTGATAGCGTCTTAGGTGCCTTGAACCTTGAAGATGGCGTTTTAGGTGCCTCGAACCTTGGAGATGGCGTTTTAGGTGCCTCGAACCTTGGAGATGGCGTTTTAGGTGCCTCGGACCTTGAAGATGGTGGCTTTTTAGGCGCCTCGGACCTTGGAGATGGCGTTTTAGGTGCCTCGAACCTTGATGATGGCTTTTTCGGTGCCTCGGACCTTAATGATGATGGCTTTTTAGGCGCCTCGGACCTTAATTTGAAATGGCCTTTCGGTGGACTTTGTCTGCTGCCGAAGGAGAGGGTGACCGTTTTGGTCGAGGGGCTGGACCTAATGATAGGCTACCTACGTATCCCTAGTGGGAATCAAGCCCTTTCGTAGTTCGAGCACTACTCGAGATTCCGTTGGCTTTTGGGATTCCGTTAACTTTGCTGGGGATTTTCGTTAGCCTTTGCCGGGGAAAATCAGACGTATTTGTCTGGGAAATCGGTCTTACGTTTGACTGCCGGGGGTAATTTTGATGAAAGATACGGGATCTCGTTATCTTTCTCGGGTCACTCGGTCTTACGTTTGACTGCCGGGAATGATTTTGATGAAAGATACGGGATCTCGTTATCTTTCTCAGGTTACTCGGTCTTACGTTTGACTGCCGGGGAATGATTTTGATGAAAGATACGGGATCTCGTTATCTTTCTCGGGGCACTCGGTCTTACGTTTAACTGCCGGGGGAGATTTTGATGAAAGATACGGGATTTCGTTATCTTTCTCGGGGCACTCGGTCTTACGTTTTACTGCCGGGAATGATTTTGATGAAAGATACGGGATCTCGTTATCTTTCTCAGGTTACTCGGTCTTACGTTTGGCTTAGGGGGATGATTTTGATGAAAGATATCGGACCTCGTTATCTTTCTCGGGGCACTCGGTCTTACGTTTAAGCTATAGGGGTAATTTTGATGAAAGATACGGGATCTCGTTATCTTTCTCGGGTCACTCGGTCTTACGTTTGGCTAGCAGGGGATGATTTTGATGAAAGATACGGGATCTCGTTATCTTTCTCGGGGCACTCGGTCTTACGTTTGATCTGCAGGGGTAATTTTGATGAAAGATACGGGATCTCGTTATCTTTCTCGGGGCACTCGATCTTACGTTTGGCTAGGGGTAATATTTTGATGAAAGATACGGGATCTCGTTATCTTTCTCGGGCCACTCGGTCTTACGTTTGGCTAGGGGTAATTTTGATGAAAGATACGGGATCTCGTTATCTTTCTCGGGGCACTCGGTCTTACGTTTTCTTAGGGGTAATTTTGATGAAAGATACGGGATCTCGTTATCTTTCTCGGGGCACTCGGTCTTACGTTTGGCTAGGGGATGATTTTGATGAAAGATACGGGATCTCGTTATCTTTCTCGGGGCACTCGGTCTTACGTTTGGCTAGGGGTAATTTTGATGAAAGATACGGGATCTCGTTATCTTTCTCGGGGCACTCGGTCTTACGTTTGATAGGGGTAATTTTGATGAAAGATACGGGATCTCGTTATCTTTCTCGGGGCACTCGGTCTTACGTTTCTATAGGGGTGATTTTGATGAAAGATACGGGATCTCGTTATCTTTCTCGGGGCACTCGGTCTTACGTTTCTTGCTGGGGATGATTTTGATGAAAGATACGGGATCTCGTTATCTTTCTCGGGGCACTCGGTCTTACGTTTGGCTAGGGGATAATTTTGATGAAAGATACGGGATCTCGTTATCTTTCTCGGGGCACTCGGTCTTACGTTTGACTGCGGGGATAATTTTGATGAAAGATACGGGATCTCGTTATCTTTCTCGGGGCACTCGGTCTTACGTTTGGCTAGGGGTAATTTTGATGAAAGATACGGGATCTCGTTATCTTTCTCGGGGGCACTCGGTCTTACGTTTGCTTAGGGATAATTTTGATGAAAGATACGGGATCTCGTTATCTTTCTCGGGGCACTCGGTCTTACGTTTGACTTAGGGGTAATTTTGATGAAAGATACGGGATCTCGTTATCTTTCTCGGGGCACTCGGTCTTACGTTTCTCAGGGGTAATTTTGATGAAAGATACGGGATCTCGTTATCTTTCTCGGGGCACTCGGTCTTACGTTTGGCTAGGGGTAATTTTGATGAAAGATACGGGATCTCGTTATCTTTCTCGGGGCACTCGGTCTTACGTTTGGCTGCGGGGTAATTTTGATGAAAGATACGGGATCTCGTTATCTTTCTCGGGGCACTCGGTCTTACGTTTGATTTTAGGGGTAATTTTGATGAAAGATACGGGATCTCGTTATCTTTCTCGGGGCACTCGGTCTTACGTTTCTTGCTAGGGGTAACTTTGATGAAAGATACGGGATCTCGTTATCTTTCTCAGGGCACTCGGTCTTACGTTTGACTGCCGGGGGTAATTTTGATGAAAGATACGGGATCCGTTATCTTTCTCGGGGCACTCGGTCTTACGTTTGACTGCCGGGAATGATTTTCTTGACAAGGGGCTGACTTTGGTTAACTTTGGTTAACTTTGTCAAGTTGGGGATTGAATTGCGAGTCCTGAAATTTTAAGGGGCAAAAGGGTCATTTTGACCCTTGCAATCTCATCCCGCGGATAGGGATGGAAAGTCGGGGTATTAATTAGGACGCCCTTCTCCTTCCCCATTCAGTTTTTGAAGCTGTCGAGAGCGAGAGAGAGAGAAGCCGAGGAGAACAGCCATTTTTGGCCTAGGAGCTTCAAAATTCGTCCGTTTTCTTCAATTTTTCAAGCAATGGAACACGGGGAAGGCGCTTTTCAAGGCCAAGGACGTGGTCCCATAGCGGAGAGGCGATTGGAGCTCGTCCGGATGAGGAGGCATTACAATCTTTCGCAATCGATTGCGGAGGAGCATTACCCCGATGCTTGGCAACATTGGGCTTCGGATCCGCATCTCCGAACGGTATATTTCGAATCCTCTTGATCCTCTTGTCGATTTCTTGTTTGAAATTTTTGGATGATTTTTGAATTTTTTTTTTTTTGAATATTGAATATTGATATTGATGATATGCAATGTTGCAATGAATTTGTGAGTGTCCCAAAAATGTGCATTTTGCTTGGGAAAAAGAATTGGCATTTTCGCCACATTTTTTTTTTTTAATTCGAAAATTTCATGTGAAAATTCGAAGAATTGTGATTTTTTTTATTTTTTTTTGGAATTGAATATTGCATGTTCTTGATGATGATGATTTTTTTTTTTGAAATTGAATTTTGATATTGATGAATGATGATGCAATGCATGCATTTTGTTTGGAAAGAATGGGCATTTTGCCAATATGAAATGTATGCATGTTTAGGATTTTTTTTTTTGAAAAGTGGGACGGAGTTTTCCTCCCGTTGCATGTAAGATGTATGCATTTTTTTTTTTTGAAAATGGGACGGAGTTTTTACTCGCGTAGGAATGCATCTTTTTTTTTTTGATGAATGCATTGGGACTTGCTGAAAATTGTTTTATTTCATGCGAGAAAAATGGGGCTATGCTCATTGTATCTTTGTTATCTTTGTCGAAATTTTTTTTTTTTAATGTAAATGCAAAGGCAATCTTTTGACATTTTCTCTCTTTTTTTTTTACAGGGCGGAAACCGTTTTGTGACGGAGCAGCTGAACAAGATGAAGACTCGAGGATCGGTGGAGTCTGTGATTGACTTGTGGGATCGGCTTCCGGATGCGGGCCGAGGAGCTTTGCCGAGTCCGAGACAGATTGTTGTCGAGACGGGGCTCTGGGAGTTCGTCGAGTGCTTGAGGGGACTGGTCAAGTTCCCTAAGTGCAAGGGCTTGATGTTCGCTCTAGCGCAGCATTGGTGGGATGCGACCCACACATTCCACTTCTTCGGGGCGAGCGGCGTTACGCCTTCTGACTATGCTGCGATCACGGGTCTGTCCTTCAATGGACGCAGCATTGAGTGGAGAGATGGCTACGGCGATGCTGATCTGCAGGCTCTTCTTGGATTTTCCCCTATTCCCAAAAAGGGGATGGGGATGGAGTATGCCGTGGTCTTCGGTAAGATTGTGGAGACCATAGCGAGCTATGAGGCTGGGGAGGAGAGGATAGGCGCCGATCAGATTGCCAGGGCCTTCTTGTGGTTTGTTTTCTCGAGCACGCTCTTTGGACATGCTGAGGGGACGGTCTTTGCCTTGCCGAGGTCCTTGGAGGACATGGAGACGGTTGGAGATGTCTCGTGGGGAGAGGCCGGGCCAGAGCGTACTTCGCTCTTGATAGATACATAGGAAGAGGCTGTGAGCTCCTTGTCTTGCTTTGAGTTTGCCCTGGAGGTATAAGCTCTCTTTTTGCTTTCCCTCTCTTCTTTTGAGCACACACTTTTATTTGCACTGGATTGATTGGATTTTTACCTTTCGCAGGTATGGGCGTTGGAGTTTTTCCACGTCACGGTGTGGCGGCGGCGGCGGAGTACGTCGGGCGTATCCGGCCATGCGGTCTTGGTCCAAGCATGCCGGGAAAAGATAAGCTCCGGGGCGTACGACTCTCGGTACGCGGATTGCCTTCCTTTGACGGAGGCCGAGACGGATGAGGGGATGATATTCTTCCCCAGGATCGCTTTGAGGTAGCGCAGCTCGAAGGGCGCCGAGATGCGGGCCGGTGCGGCGGAGGATTTTGAGGCCTGACTTGCGACGTCTACTATCTGGGAGAGAGGGTGACGCGCCAGCATGGCGTGAACTCGCCTTTGAGGACACCGGTGGAGCCTCCCGCCGATATGATGCACCCGAGCGATCGGTCCGTGACCTGGGATGATTACCGAGCAGGCCAGCACTTCTCGGACTTCGTGGCGATTGAGCCGTATGCGACGTTCGTCTTGAGGAGGCTGAGGATGCCTCAGGTTTTGGAGAGGGAGGGGCTTGGGATCCCGCGGTACCCTCGGACGGATTTTTCCTACATCCGAGGATGGGGTCCGATTGAGGGTGCGAGATCCCTCGGCCGAGCGGCTTCCACGAGCTTTCCGGCCTCGTCCGGGTATGAAGGTATGGCTTCACCTTTTCCCCTTCTTTTCTTTCTTTTGTTTCATCATCTCTAGCATCACTTCTTTTTTTTTTTGACGCTTTTGCTTTTGTGCAGTTTTCGGAGGTGGTCGTCGAGACACTGACGAAGCAAGTGATCGGAGCCAAGAGGTTCATACGGAGGATGGTTGCTTGCGGGGCACCTCAGGCTAGGGCGAGGAGACCACGGCCGGCGCCTGTCCGACGGGAGGCTTCTCCTATTCGCTCAGAGACTTCTTCAGAGACTCCTCTTTCTCCTCTCATTGATCACCGCGCGGCACTGCCTTCGGATCACGTCATTCTTGGGGATCCGTACGGGCAGGGACACGTCTGGCGGCATGGTGGTTCGTCTCCGTATGTTCAGGAGTCGGACGCCTTCACCTTCGGATTCGATTTCTTCAGGGATCTGGGTTTACCCTATCAGAGTGTGCCGGTTGGTCCCGACGAGCCTCTTTCTGGAGATGAGGACGATTCTGAGCCCGAGACTTTCAGGGCTCCTGACGAGGCGGGCCCGAGTCGCAAGAGGGGCCGGGGGGAGACATCGGGCGCTGGAGACTCCGATTGATTTTTTATTATTATTTTTTTTTAGATTTAGATTTGTACAGATCATGCACATTTTTTTTGATGTAATAATTTAGGATTTTATTTATGTTTGTTTGTTGTTTTTTTTTGTACACTCTCTTTTTTTTGGAATGTAATAATTTAGGATTTTATTTTATGAATGCAATGCAATATGAATGCAGTGTTGCATGAGCCTTGGTTTTTTTTTTTGCAAGGGTGTTTGGTATATGGACTGGTTTGGGGAGGGTTTTTGCACAAGTTTCGAGCAATCGGGACGGAATATTCCCCTTTTGGTGTAGTAGCTTGGACTGTTGCAGATTTTTCTGATGGGGAGCAAACGTATCCGCGCGGATGGGGACAGCATCTGACATTGTCCTTTAATTTTGGTTCAGACCTGGTCTTGCTTTATTTCAAATTCAAATATCTTCTTCAACCTCCAGCCCAAACAGCCATTTTCGGGGAGGAAGAGAGAAAAAACATGGAAAGCCTTAGAAAAGCTCCCTCAAAATTGTCCCAAGAGTCCCAAATGTCATTTTTCAACAAGTTCAAGGATTGGTCCCGGGAAATTATGCATGAGAGAAGGTCTTTCTTTGAAGAACGGTACAAGGTACGATGCTTGTGGTCTCTCAAAGAATTGGTTCCGGATTATGACCTCTTAAGGGCTTCTTCTTCGTTTTGGGATACTAGAAGGCATGTCTTTTGCCTTTCCTTCAACGAGATTGTTCCGACTGTGGAAGAATTTCGGGCCTTGCTTGGAGGTCCGGAGGTGGAGGAGATAGCAATTCCTTTGTCCGGAGGAGCTTCTTTTGTTGACAAGTTGTGCAACCTTCTTCATCTTTCCCCGGAGGAAGCACGAGGCATGATCCGCGGTCCCGACCATTTTGATATTTCCGGTCTTCCCGACGGATTTAGGGGCTTAGGCTTGGTGGATGACGCCTATTGGGATGCCTTTGCACTTTGCATGTTCGGCACTTTGTTCATGGTCTATTCCTTCGGGATTTGCCATCGATCTCTGCTGGATGTTGTCGTTCATTGTCGCACAGGCGAGAGATGTCGTTCCTTTGATTCTTGGGGAGACTTTTCATGCTCTCGGCAGATTAGCTACCGGACGGCGGTACATGCGCGGGCAGCCCGTTTCTCTTGACCACAGTGGGCGATGGAGCGTTTGGGGGTTCTTCGGGAAACCTCGATATGATCGAGGCCTTGGACTTTTGCCGGGAGAGGTGTTGATGTAGACTTTGATGATCGGGGCTCGTGGGCACGTTGGATGGCGGGTCGCGGGCTGAAGATATCGCATGGTTGGTGCCTCATTGGCGGGTGGAGACTCGCGAGTGCTTCGGGACGGGTCCCATGTGGTTATGCTTAGGGGCTTTCTCGGTCCGGTTTCTACATTCCGGCTGCGGTCCTTAGGCGGTTTGGCTTGGAAGCGGAGTTCCTTTGGAGGGCTTTGATGATGTAGCCACCGGGGTGGTGGCTCCTGTTTCCATGGATGATCCCTCGGTGTTTCCATTTCTTTCCAGTATGGAGGTACGATGCCTTTCCTCCTCGGGTCATTCTCGGGCGTCAGAGACCGGTGTTCACGACCACTTGGTACACTGGATTGGTACGAGGGGCATGCAGGAGAGACTCGGGTGGCTATTTTGAGACGGCGTGAGGCCATTGTAGGTGCGGAGGACCGGGCATTTACGAGAGGAGGAGGGCCGAGGCGAGGGCCAACCCTCATGACCGGAGCGGGACGGCCGTGACCGATTATGAGGCTTACGTCAAGAGACGGGAGAGGAGGGCTCCTATGTTACCGGCTAGGTTACGGGAGATGAGGGATGACGCTAGGGCTACTAAGGCCAC
Source organism: Adenophora triphylla var. japonica (assembly GCA_022495995.1). Taxonomy (NCBI): domain Eukaryota; kingdom Viridiplantae; phylum Streptophyta; class Magnoliopsida; order Asterales; family Campanulaceae; genus Adenophora; species Adenophora triphylla. The sequence goes on from JAFEMH010000281.1 coordinate 740,766, forward strand.
GACAGAGGCCGGTTTGATAGACCACTGTTCCTATACGAGCTTGGTAGGAGGAATACCGACATTTTTCCGGTTCGGAGAGAAAGACTCGGAGGGGAAGAAGAAGGGAGAGACCGATGCAGTGGCTTGGAGTGACTACGAGGTTTCCAAGTATCCCTTTCTTGCCATGACGGACACATTAGTTTGATTATGTATCTTAGTTTTCCTTTAGCGAGGTTGCCGGTTGTAGGAATGAATCGGGCTTAGACTCATCAAAGAGCTTTTAACTTGTAATGAATATTTGAATTGCTTTAGAGTTTTTCGAGACGCTTTCATGGTCGATCAATTGTATTGATGCCAAAGTATGGCTTTTATTTGTGCTTTAGACCGAACCGTTTCCTGCCTACGTTCCCCTCATTTTGAGGAGCTCGGGTCTTCGTAGTTCAAGCGGTGAACTCTTTTTGTTTTTTTTTTTGTTTTTTTTTTGGTGCAACCACTGTTTTTACCTAGGCCGCCCTTTTCGGGTTTCTAACCTAGTTGGGTATTACTCTTTTAGCACTCTTTTTTTTTGTTTTTGTTTTTTTTTTTTTTTTTGTTGTTTGTTTTTTTGGTGCAACCACTGTTTTTACCTAGGCCGCCCTTTTCGGGTTTCTAACCTAGTTGGGTATTACTCTTTTAGCACTCTTTTTTTTTTTTTTTGTTGTTTTTTTTTTGTTTTTTTTTTTTTTTTTGTTTTTTGGTGCAACCCTGTTTTTTACCTAGGCCGCCCTTCTCGGGTTTCTAACCTAGTTGGGTATTACTCTTTTAGCACTCTTTTTTTGTTTTTTTTGTTTTTTTTGTTTCTTTTTTTTTTTGTTGTTTGTTTTTTTTTTGTTTTTTTTCTTTTTTACGCGTAGTATCTGCGCAGCTTGTCACCATTCACTTTGGGTGTACAAAGGGATTCCCGTCGAGGTGCACCAAGTTGCATGGCGCCTCCAGGAGAAGATCTTACGGACTACATACGGCCCGACCCATACGGGCTCCCATTTGCCGAGAGGGTTGATACGGGCCAGGGGCTTCTCTTTTAGAAGCGAGATCACCTTCTCGGATCTCCCGATGCTTTACTTTCTTGTCGAAGGCTCGCCATTCTTCCATGGTAGGCCGGATGTGTTCCATGGCCTTCGATCGGCGTTCGTCCGGTAGGGCCGGTTCGTCATGGCGACTGGAGCCATTCGACCTCGTTGATTTGGCTTTCCGGCGGTATACGGAGCGAGGGTATTTCCGGCTCGATTGGGAGTACGGCTTCCATTCCGTATGTGAGGGCAAAAGGTGTTTCCCCAATTGCCGTTCGGCGATGTTACGTAGCCCCGAGTGCCAAGTGTAACTTCTCGGGCCAATCTACGCCTTGGACTGGCCATTTTCCGGATGATATTTTCGAGTCTTGTTTCTTTGCTTCGACGGCTCCGTTGGTTTGGGGCTGTAGGGAGATGTCTTGTGACGGGTTATTCGGAATTACGCCGGCAATTTTTCACATTCCCCTTCGAAGTGGGATCCATTATACGAGATGATTTCGGGCAACCCGTATACGCACATGATGTTCTCTTTGATGAAGAGGGCTACTTTCCTTGAGTTGAGGATTTTGTAGGACTTTGCGAGCATCCTTTCCACTTCCTTCGAAGAAATGACCAATCTGCGTCTCTTTAGGCTCTTCCGCGGTTCCCAAATTCACACTCGTCAAAATCTCTTCGGCGGCTTGGGCTCGATTTTCCTCTTCCCGGACAACACACCTTAAAGATTTTTTTTTTTTGTTGTTTGATTTTTTTTTGTTTAATGTGTACGCTTCTTTATCTAATGAATTATTATTAAAAAAATTTTTTTATTAATTAATTCATCATTAGTTAAAGTGGCAATCAAGGGATACTCGAAAGGTTCGTCATTTCATTGAAAACGAAAGGGAATACGGCGCTTGCTACGGACTCGTAGTCTTCGGGCGTAAGGCCGTCGGACGACCCTAGAGACTCGATCTTAACAAAGAGAGGCTGGGAGGACTTGTCCTAGATTGACACAAAGGACGGGGGACCAATCCAAGCTTGGTGATCATTTCCTCCTTGGTCGCGGATGGGCACGAGAGAGTTTCCCAATTCTTTAGCGGCATCGCTGTTGGTGGCCTCATGACTCGGGAGCTGTCTTTGTTTTTGTTTTCCTTTCTCAATTCTTTGCTATCATCTCTTGGACCGAGCCGAGATCAATCGGGTCGGCACTGGACTTCTTCTTCGAACAATTGTTGCATGACCGAGACCATCCCAATCATCGAGGGAAATTCCGTGGCCTTAGCTTTTGGCATTGTCAATTCGAACTCGGGTTTCGGGTCTCCACAGGCGTAGGAATAGTGGTTGTGAGCTTCTCGAGCTGTTCCACCGAGGTCGAGGCACGCCTGCGAAGGTATACTCACTCTTCATGGTAGTGGTAGCCCCGGGTATCTTGGGTAGGTCCGGGAACATTCTACGGACCGGGTTAGCCTTGGTTCCCCGAACTTGTTGAGGCTATCCTGTAGCTTTAGCCATCCTTCCGTAGGAGTGGGCTCTGTGATGTTTCTGGTTGTGTGGGACCCTTTACAAAGTAGTCGGCCAAATTAGGGTGAAGGGGAGAGATTTAGGGTTGTCAACGGGATCTTTCCTGTGGCGGCTTCAAATCTCTTTCCCTTTGCGGTGTCAGCTGGGGAGGCCTCATATCCCGGGCCGTGGCGAGTATTTGTCCTTTCACTTCGATGAGTTTGAAAGTTCCTTGTTGGCGCTTCCCAGGACCAGAGGCCGGGTAGATAGCTCATTTTTCTCATCATTTTCAAGACCGATGGGATTTTATCCCGAGTGACCGTCGAATCTATGTTGCACACTTGGGCCTTGGGAGGCTCGGCCGTGAAGCCCGTTAGCATGTGACCTTCCTCGTCATGTTTGATTTCCAGAATAGGTATTCCGCCCGTATGTCTGTGCCCTCTAAAGTGACTAAATCCCCGTAAATGGTCGTCGAGATCCCCATTCGAGGCGAATTTCACACCTTTGGTGGAGGCTTGAGGCGACCCCTTTGACTTGGTGCGGCCAAGGTCTTCCCAGCGAGGGCATTGAAAGTAATCGGGATGTCGATAACACGGAATTCCACAGGTATCAATTTACGTCCAAACCGAGAGGTCTAAAGTAGCAACTCAGGGACTGCTCGGGATGTCGAGGCGTAAGCTTTGGCTGTGAGAGAAGAAGGCTTCAAGTCCGTAGTCTTGATATCAAGCAAGCTCATGATCTTTCTTTGGAAGAATGTTCATTCCGGACCCATTATCAACCGGGACCCGAGGAGGCGTCGTTCATCCAGTTTGGGTGTGATGAAGAGAGGCTCATTATGATCGGCCCCAAATTGAGGGAGGTCGAGATACGTGAAAGTGATTATGTTCCCGTAGTGGATGTTTCCAATCAGTGTACCACATCATCGGGAGTAGCATCAATAGGCACGAGTGCGAGCCGGGCTTTCTTCCGGCTTCGGCTTATGGGGATAGGACGAAGTGAGTAGAGACCGAGAGGAAATGTTGGCCTGTGTTTGCTTCAACTGGGTGAGCACGGGATCCTCTTTTTCGGGATCTGGAATTTCAGCTGTCTTAGCATAGGGGCGGCGATCTTCTTTCGGTGCTTGATCTGTGGCCTTCTTATCTGTCTTGGGATTTCCTTGGAAGATCTGCCCAGAGCGGGTCAACAGATTAACTTCCTCATCAGTCGTCTCTTGACTGGATTTCTTCAATGCTGCTAGGGTCAATGGGGGAGCCCTTTTGGCTATTGGCCATTGGTTCTGACGGAGCCTGGCAATGGTGCGGGGCTGAGCTTGAGCTGTATTGGCCTCTTCCTGGGCGGCCCTTATAACTGCTTCCCAAGTTACCGGCTTCTGAGTCTGGGGTTGTGTTTTTGCCCCCTGGATGGCCCACAGAGCTAGGGCGTCCTCTGATTCACTCTCATGGCCGGCCTTGCTCATTGTCATCATGCAACAAGAGTCGCTATTGTCGGGACTCGGCGGCTTTTCGATCTCATCCCCGGTATAGTGCAGCCATTCCGGTTCCTTTCTGTAATATTCAGAGTTGGAGATGATTATAGCGTTACGTGTGGGAGCGCATCCGGTATTATGCCGGTTTCTAGGACTTCTCTGAAAGGCGACATACATTCGGGGAAGGTGACCTCTTCTTGGGTAACCACTGACAAGGAGTGTTACTTTGTTAAGGGTGGATTTGATCTAACCATGGTTATTTTCTCATTTGGGTGGATGGGAGTTAATTTTCCTCTTTCGATCGAGATCTTCGACTATCGGCTGGATCGGACACTGAAAACCCTTTCCCAAGCATGGTATGCAGTGTTGAATTCCAAGACATCCACGTGCTCAAATCCATGAAACTTCATGGCCTTCATGTCTTCGGTCTCGTATTCGTCTTAGAAGTTTCTTCGTCGTCGCTTGCTTGATAACCGGCCATTGTGCACGGCTCCCGTGGGCTCATTCCCGGCATGATTGTTCCCAGTTGATTCGGATCGGGGCCTCGGTCGACTCTTCGCTCTCGTCATCATCATCGTCATCGTCATCATCGTCATCGTCATCGAATCGTCTTCCCATACCACGGGGATATCGGGTGAGAGAGCGACGGTCAAATCTGTTAGGGAAGAGGGGTGCGTGCGGCCGCGAAGTTGTCATATGCTCCCATTCCCGGAAGTGATGGTAACTGCGATTCAGCTTCTCCTCCCAGAAATTGCGGGGGAAGAGTGAGAGGAGGTGGCACGTATTTGACACCAGGCAGGATATAGAAGGAATCCTCCTCTTCTGATTCTTCACTGTTCTCGGGATCATATTCGGGCTCTCCCAAAGCCAATTTGCAATAGTGCACTAGCTCCAGGTGCTCTTCGGCCTCTTTCTTTGATAAGCCCCAGTCTGAGCGCCGCCAGGAAGCTTTCTTGTTCGATCTTTCTCGATTGTTCTAACCATCTTGTATAAATAGTTCTTTCATGTTACGAGCGGAACGGCCCGGTTCTTCGGTATCGGCCTTCCCTTCACCCGAAAAGTAGCGGGCCTCGTATTCTTGCAAGGAGTCTCTGACATGAGACCAAGATGGGTCGATTCGTTCGATATCCTCGAGGCCGAGGGGAATCCGGGTCGGGATCCTCGACGAGGTTGGCCACGGGTATTTGGGGACCTTCATCGGCATCTTCATGGGCGTGTGAAGCTTCTCCGCATTCAATCATATTCACACGATTATGGTTCCTTGGCGGCGGATTTTTGGCTTGTGTTAGGCCCTCGGGGCCTTCCAACTTTCCTTGCTCTATTGGCCCCTGGATTGCCTTTTTCGCAGTAAAGCGGTGTCGATCGAGATGTCAGTGAGCTTGATGAAAGGCACAATACTTTGTAGTATCCACGGGAGCATTCGGATTTACGGGTTGGAAATTCTCCAAAGGCCGCGCAAGCCTTCTTTCACCGAGTCCCTAAAGATGTCATTCGGGGCATTCCAAAGTTTTCGAGATTTATGACCGCGGTGCAGGCTCGGCCGGTTTCTTGGGAGCAAAAGGAGTCGTGTTATTACATTCTGTCCCGCATAGTTAATCATTTCTTTGCCTTTAGCGGGAAGCGAGGCGGTGTTTGCGGGAGGAGCCCGATATACGTAGGCGAGTGCGGCGGCCGGTTGCGGTGTAGGCCTTTTCAAACTTAGGCTGCGAGTTAACCATGGCCCGCAAGTACGAGTATGGGAAGTGACCGAGGAGGCTCTCGAGATGTGGTTTCAAGCATGGTGGAAGATGTCCAGTTGTTCCTCTTCGGAAGGAGGGATGGCCATTTCACCGAGTTTCGAATTCCACCGCTTGTAAAAGTCCCCAACATTCTCATCGGGGACTGCTTGTTGTTGTTTGTAGGTCAACCCTATTTGTTTCCCATTCCAAGTTGGCCTTATATTTTTACGTGAAGGCATTGGTGATTTGGTCCCATGTGGCCACGGCCCGGGTTTCAAACGGAAGAACCACTTTAAGGCACTTTGGACTTCAAGGATAAGCCGAAATAGTCGGCCGATTCTTGATTGGTACATCCTTTGGCTTTCATCGCCAAGGTATACGTGTCCAAATGGGTTTTCGGACATGCGGTTCCATCAAAGAGATCCAGATTTGGCATCACGAATTTGTGGGGCGGGGAACAATGGAGTCAGTGCAGTAGGCGGAAGGCGGGCTTTACAGCGGTCGGTTCGGCAATCTGCGCTTTCATTTCCTTGTGTTGTTCCATGAACCGGGCCGGATGAGGGTCTTGTGGCGGAACCATGGCATTCAAGCTAGTGGCTGAGCTAGAGAGAGGAGCTACCACCGGAGGCGGGCGGGTGGAGGGAACGGCCGGTCGGGGACGTAGGTGAAAACGTCTGGGGGTGAGTTACCACAGGGAGCATGAGTAGGAGCACTGAGCAAAAGGGTAGAACCTTGCGGCTTCTTTGTGGATTTTCAAGCTGGCAAAGTAGGTGGGGGCAGCCCCGACGTAGCCGGATAACTTGGATTTCCAGAGTGGGGCCCGTAAGTAGGCTTGAGTGCGGGCTGCTTGTCCGGATTGTTGAATTGCATGGCCTTGTGGTGAAGGTGTGTAACCGAGAGTGCTGCGGTCTGGTGATTCGAGATGACACCGGATGGAGGCTTGGTAACCCATAGAAGTGCAGTGAGGAATGGATTTGTGTGAGGAGCGGTGAACTAGTGCTTGTTACGAGGAGGGGCTCTGGCGTGGTCCCGAGAACCAAGTTGTGGCGGCATTCCGCTGTAGGCTGTTCTTTGTGAAGGTCCGGATTGATCGGTTCCGGGCGAGGAGGGATCCCGATCAGCTGTGGCATTCGAGATAGCCCCAACCATGAGAAGACATTCCGTGCGATTTTGCCCCATTTGATTTGTGCCGTCGGGCCGCATGGATCCGGTGGTCGTGGTTGGGGAGCCGGCCGACCCGAAAATCGAGGAGCATGGGTTACGGTAGTGGCACCATAGGAGGTGGGTGGCGGAATCTGGTGTAATCGGGCGACCGAGAGTGGGGTTGGCATCCTCGTCTTCTTCCACGGTGAAGGTTCCATCGGGATTGAGGCGCGGCCGAGGCCGTGACTCTTAATAGCTTCCATGAGGCCGTTTAGCCGTGCTTCTGTCGTAACCTCATACGTTCGCTAACCGATTCCACTGTTGCTCTGTCGAGGGGTCCGGGAGGCGGAGTGACGTTATCCCCATCATTACCGGCGATGCGGACATTCGAAACCGGAGTCGGAACAAACGGTGAGGGCGACGATGCGCTTGACTCTTCCCAACCGATCAAACGGTGACCCGGTGCCCGAAACCAAGCTTTGTGCGGAGGCTGCGGGGAAAGGACATGAAGGTTCGATGTCCGGGAATGGAAGGAGGGTAGGTGTTTGGGCTTTAGGCTCATGCAACATGCGATTATTTGTTCACGTTTACTTAAAACATGTTTTATTATCCTGATCGGTTGGAAAAGATTGCTCTTCTTTTCGCAAACTACTCGATTCTGGATCGGTGGGCCCCGTCACTACGTCTATAAGCCCCTCGTATTCCACCCGTATTTCGACCTCCCGGGGTGGGACGGCCCGGGCGAGGGTCCTATAGGGCAAGCGGGTCCCACCGACCGAAAAGAAACGATCCTAGAAGCACGGCGGGTAATCGAGTCTTAACGAGCATTCGATGTAAATTACGGACAAAGGCGACGTCGAGTCAAGATCGTGTCAGGGGCTCGACCAAAAGTCGGCATGATTTGGTGATAAATGTCCGCTATTGATCTTGACTTGTCGTCGGTTAAGCCGTAATTAGGCATGGAATAGTCATTAATCCTTGATGACTCGGTGTCAATCTTTGGGAGTCGGTGTATAATTTGTGCCGGTCGAGCCGAAGTCAAGGCGCCGGTCAATATCTAGGTCAAAGTCTGCGGCGGAAAACCGGCGTAACTTCGGCGATTAGGGACCCGAGAGATATTGAGTCGGTATGCCGACAAAGGCTTGAAAGGAAAGGTCTATACACGGACGGGGCATGACACGGACCGGACTAAAAACCAACGGGTCTCGGACAAAGTGTGTCACGGACAAGTGCATGGTCGACACGAGGCTCCATGGGATGTTTGGGTAGTCCTGTGCTCATCCGAGAGGCGTAATAAGACCAAACGGACCGCGACAAGGATTTCCCGGGTTAAGGACGTAGTGTGCGGTGTACGGTCACGTGCGCGTAGTGTGCAAGCGATCTATATTCTTTTACGAGCAAAATAGAGATTTTTTTTTTATGTGTCTTAAAAATATGATGCATGATTTTTTTTTGGAAATTTTCTTTTTTTTTTTTTTTGAAAATCCCTTTTTTTTTTTTTTTTTGATTTTTTTTTATGAGCACATAAGCACGTAAGCATGAAAATTCCGACAGTTAGGGACATTATTCCGACAAATCAAAATTTTGACTTTCTCCGAGGCGGCCAAAACAACATAAAAGCGTGCAAAAATCAACACACACACAAAAATGATTTTCAAAGCCGGGACGGAAGCTTGACCCTCAAAAGCTTTTTTTGAAAACGGTGATACCGGTACGTGGGATTGTTAGACCACAATTTATCCCCGACTCGTGTTAGGAGGCGATAACGGGAAATTTAGTGGTTTCCACCAATATACCAAATACCATTTTTTATTAAAAAGCTTAGTCCCCAGCGGAGTCGCCACTGTAACGATGTGTTGCCTTTTTCGCGAAAAATTCGATTTTTGCGTTTCTTTGAAAAACCAAATAAAACCGGAAAAAACGGAGTCGCCACGCCATTTTAATTTTGAAGGGCCAAAACTTTGAAAAAAGCCCGAGATCAGAGATTTAGGTTCGGAGGTCATGTTACGCGTCGGGAAGGACGTTAGTGTGCACCCGACGCGCCTCGTGAAAACGAGTCTTCCAAGCTGAAAATCATTTGTGTGTGTGTGTGTGTGTGTGTTTTGGCCAAAATAAGTTGAAACTGGAAAAAGTAAAAATTGGGATGTCTTTTTAAGACTTTAAACTGATCCCATGATTTTTTGGAGAATTTTTGGTTTGAGATTTGGTACTCAAAAAACCTTTTGAAGTTGAGAAGTCACTTCTGCCAGAAGGAAATGGCAGCAGACACCTGATTTTGAAATGGATTCAAGGGTCCTAAAACTTCATAATCTGGATGAACTCAGAGAATGAAAGTTTCTCTAGACTCCTTGAATAAACTTTGTGTGAAAGAAATTTCCATTTTGGAGAAGATTTGAGGGGTCAAAACCTTCTGGAAACCTCAGATATGAGATCTGGATTCCCAGAAGCTGATGAACTAGCCTCTGAAAGAAAAATTGAAAAGAGGGGTTTTACTCACCCAAAAAATAAAGTAAAAATATGTCTGGAAAGCTCTGGATGTTGGCTACAAAAAGTGTTTTGTAGTCAACACCAAATTCCAAGTTCATCTGTGTCCAAAAATTAAGACCATGGACTGAGGTCTGAGAAAATTGCTACTGGACAGCAACTTCTCAAGAAAGAAAATATGATTTTAAGGGGGGTTTTGCATCCATGCTTGTCCCCATTTCCCTAGGTTTTGGTTAGTGATCACTAGACATTTTAGTGGTGAATCAACTATACCAAACCATCCTTGGGGTACATTAGGACTAAGCATTTCATTTGCTTGGGGAGGGGGATTTTACCCTTTGAAATCAAGATTTAGTGCTTGAAAATGGTTTTTTAGGGTTTTGAAAGTGCATTTTTGCAAGTAAGAAAGAAAAGCTTTGAAAATAATGTTGATCTTTGTAGAAGATCATCCATGGAGATGGTCTTCCATGGTGATCTTCTTAGATCTAGAGAAAGAAGATGAAAGAACTACATTTTGTAGTTTGAAGATGCATGCATGGATGAGATTTAGGGTTAGGAAGAGGAGGGTTTACCAATCTTCCTTGTGTTCTTGAGTGTTTGGCTTGAGTGTATGAGTGTTTAGGGCTTTAATATGAGAGTGAGTGGATGAGTATGAGTTGGGAAAGATTGGAGAGAAAAAGGTGACAATTCTTGAGAATTCTCACTGTTTTCTCTCTATATTTCGCCAGAGGTTCGTTGCATTTTGTGTTCTTCCTTCCTTATTTTTGTGACTGGAGGGCTCAATTTATAGCCCTCTGAAAATTACATACTTGTCCGCGCGGATAGGATCAGGCAGCGTGCACTGTTCATTAAATGCAGCTTCAGCTTTGGACAAGAAGAATAATCTTTTTCAAAATTCAAATTGACCAGCCAGTTTTTGTTTCCAGCATTGCTATATTTGGTTTTCTTCATTTGTTTTTCTTTTTTGAGATTCTTTTTAAGGTTTAACCTTAAATAACAATGCCCATTTTACCCTCACTTTGTTAGGAATGTTAGGATAGTTAGGAATTGTTAGAAATGTTATAACTTCCGTTAATTTTCTAACGGAAATTCTAACAAGCTCAAATTGGAGCACTTACAATTGGTCCACATGGTAAATGACAAGAGGTCAAAAAAAAAGCATGACAAAGGTGTTGTGATCAAAGAAAAGGCTCAAGAGACCACACCTAGCAAAATCAAAAAGAGGATTGGCAGAGCTAAAATGAAGAAAACTGGGAAAGGAAAGAAGCTATCCAAAGGAAAGAAGCTATTCAAGAGAAAGAAGGTGAAAGATGTGGTTGAACAAGTGGCTGAGCAAGTAGATGTTCAAGTGATTGACAAAGGGAAACAAATTGCTGACAGTGAAGAAACTCACTCAGATCCTATATTCAGGGATATTGATGAGTTTGTTGGTGAAGATGAAGCTACTCAAGATGATGAGTATGATGAATAGCTAAGGAGAGCACTTGTTGAATCCCTAGTTGATGCTATGCACAGAACAGCCAAGATAGGGCAATCATCTGGGACAGCTATGAATGCCCAAGGTCTGACAGCTAAGGTTTCTGAACCTGCTAGAACTTCAATTGAGGTAACTCCTATCCCCTCTCCTTCAGCAAAAATCTTCTCTAGGAAGAGAAAATTGGATAAAAATGCTCCCCTCTCCAAAAAGTTGAAACCAAATACTCCACATCCCTCACCAACCAAAGAACAATCTAGTTCACCCCCTATCTCTATGGTCCAAGAAATACTCAACCTAAACTCTTCCAACCTGAGCTCAAATGAGCCAAGTGTTGAAAATACAAGGGGGAACACCTCTGATTCTGAAAAAGATGACCTTCAGTTGAGGGGGAACAGCAGTCACCAATCCCCTGATCTGACAGCTAAGCCTTCCCTATCCCAATCTTCACCTATCTCCAGTCCATCTCAATCTCCACCTATCCCTGAAAATATCCTCAAAGCTTCTGAAGGATTGACCTTTGAAGGACACCCTGATTTGCTTCCCACTGTCATCACCTACTTGAGAACCTTGTTAACTGAGGATGATATGTTGAAAGCTCTAGATTTGATCAAAACTAGAGATAGGGCCAAGAAGTTAAGCAAGCCTGATAGTGAAACCCCATCTAAACATGTTGAAGTTGTTGAACCTCAAGTGACATATGAACCTACCTCTGGTAATGAACCCCTTCCAGCTTGTGAGCCATGGATTCTTGATTATGAAATTGATTTTTCATTTCCCTCAGTCATGGTTGCCCACCAAAGATTTAAGGGAATCACTCACTTCCCTGAAATTGCTAACCCAAACATCATTGCCAATCCTTGGCTGTTAAGCAAGAATGCCATCATTATCCATGCTAGAAACAGAAGTAGGCTTATCATGTTTGGGCATGAGGAATGGAAGAAATACAAAACTGCTCTCTCCTCATCCTTCTTTCATACAACCCCTAGATTACCCAATTTCATGGACCTATCAACCATAATTGACTAGGAAGTTTTGTTTTCCCAACTCCTGTCAACAAATCTCAATGAATGCATCTACATGCCCTCCTCCCTTATCTATGCTCTCTGTGTAGACTTGACCAAAGCATTATATTGGAGAATCTGCAGCAACAAAGCCAAAATCATGGCTGTCATTGCCAAGCCAAATCTGACAGCCATGTTTCCCTCTACCACTTCAGAACCACCTCCCTTCATTCCCCTAAACACTAGATCTCTCCAATTAAACCTCCCACCAAAATTCAATCCCTCATCATATGTGCCTCCCTATCATGTAACCATCACAGACATGCAAAAATTCACAAGGACCATGATCACCAAGATGAGGCACATCATGGAAGTCTCAGTTGGTGCCAAACCAGAAAAGAAGAAATCCAAGGAAAAGCCAATTGATTCAGATGAGGAAGCCATCAACCTGGGAAAAAGAGCTTTTGGTACTGCTGCTAATGTTATTGTGTCAAGTGATGATGAAGAGGATGAGCCAGTAAAGCAGGTGCATCAATCTACAACCTCAGCTGTTCTCACTGTCCCCTCAGAACCTCATCACTATCCAGCTCAACCAACCCTCTCTTTGCAGTCAAATCCTTTCTTCTCTAACTTATTTTCAGGAACCAGAGGTCAAAGCTCTAGAGGAAAGAGTGCTCCCAAATGGGGTACTTTAAGGTTAAGGGATGATCAAGAACCATTGTCCAAAGCTGTGCTCAAGTCAAGACAAGATCACACCTTCACCTATGATGATGAGATGAGCTGGGAATGAAACAATGAAATGTACTTTAGAGGTGTAGAAGAAAATATGAGGAATGAGCTGCTATCTGAAAGAGATGAAATTCTTGCAGCAAGAAGAGAAAGAGATAAATTTTCTGATTAGAAAATTTTGGCTAAGTCTTTTAATCTCTTCTTTTTATCCCATGTCTTAAACAAAAAAAAAATTGGATAATATTTGTGTTTTGGCTCTTGTGATTGAATCAAGAAGATTGATTTTGTCTTCATTGGTATATTCAATTCATAAGACATCTTGCAGGTCATATCTTTATTAGATATATTACTTTGCCAAAAAGGGAGAAATTGTTAGGACCTAACTATGTAAACCACATAGTTATATATGGTTTTGACAAAGAAACAATGTTATCTGACAGCCAAGATAGCTCATGAACATTGGACAGCCAAGCCACGGACAACCAAGCCAAAGACTCAACCTGCACATCCCATTAATCAACTTGACAGCAATGATCAAATAAAGACCAATCAAATAAATCAATGTATTTAATTACAAAGTGATCATTACATGTCAACCATCCATTTCCTTGACTCCTAATCATCCAAATCAAAGAGCTATTCCTGACAGCTAAGAATCTCAACAGCAGAGGTCTCATCCCTCTGACAGCTATGATCTTCAAAGACAACAGCAATGATGTATCTCTGTGATGACCAAGGTGTGCCTTGCCCAAATCCCTCAACAGATGTTGCCATGTCATCTCCGTGAAGATCCTCTACTCAAAGGTTGCATATTCCAGCCTGTCATCATCCAGTCAACAAGGTCCTAAATGCAAACACTGTTTCACCCACCTACATTCACTACCTTGTCTCCTCCAACGGCTATATTTATAAAAGAAAACCTCCAAGACTGAAGACACTGCCCTTCCACACATAACTTTTACAACCTCCCCTTCACCCTTGTATACCTGCAAACTTGCAACCAACCATCAAACAATTATGAGACACTTGAGACTGTACTTCAGGTGTATAAACAATATTGTAAACCACTTAAGACTGACTTTAAGTGTGTTCTGTAATTTGCTTCGTAACAAGCAAATCCCTAATTGACTGTACTAATTAGGAAGAGGAGGTTCAAGGAACTTGCCTAATCAACCATTGTAAATCTTAAAGGGAACTAGATTTAGTGGATTGATCTCACTTGTCAAGGTTGACAGTGAGGGTGGACGTAGGAGGAGTGAACTCTGAACCACCTTAAAATTCTTGTGTCATTTGGTATTATCACACACAAACACACACACACCTACACACACTTACACCAATCACTTTGTCTTTACATTATTTCACTTTATTCATTTCGCTGCACATTATACTCTTGCTTTTAGATCAGTTAATATCTGACAGCTAAGATTCATCCTCAGCTGTCAAAGCTTAACTGCCTAATCCTTTTAACTGATTAAACAAACAGGACCTTTCAATAATGATGATTGGTGGGTTTTTTTGAAACTGAGCTTGAGCTGGAGTTGTTGACGAAGAGTCAAAAAAATAATGGTGGAAGTAAGAATAGTAAGAATCTGAATGGGAATGAGAAGGATGAGATTAATGATGTTGTTTTTGAGAAGGAGAGTGATAGTGATAATAGTTTGCTAGGACTGGAATCAATGACAGATGATGAAGAGTTTTTAGAACATAGGGCTAAGGCTCAATAAACACTAAGGAATCTAAGAAAACCTAATGTTGATGGTGGCAGTAAAGGGAAAATCTGAAAAATGGGACTACGAATGTAAATGTGGAGAGTACAACTGAAAATGTTAATGTGGGGAGTACAACTGAGAATGTTAATGTGGGAATTAGGACTAAGAAAGTTAATGTTGAGAATGTAAGTGAGAATGTGACTGAGAGAGTTAGGACACACAATCATTCTAATCAAATTGAGAAAGTTCCAAGCTACATTGACAGTGATGTTGGCAGTGAGTTCAAAGCATGGGTTAGTGATGATGACAAGAATTATGATATTGAAGTGGATCCTAAAGAGTCAAGTGATGAAGAGGACTGATTGAAAAGAACCAAATCAAAACCAAAAATGGTGATCAAATTCAATCACAATGTACCTATCAAGGAGTTTGATTTCTATGTGGACATGGTTTTTGAATCTACTATGCAATTGAAAGATCAGATTCGGTCATATTCTACTGAAGGGGGTTTTGCAATTTGGTTGAAAAAAAATGACAAGATCAGGATACAAGCAAAATGCAATGGATGTCGTTGGCAGTTGTGGGCAAGTTGTGATGGGAAGGATAGGCACATTCAAAGTAAAGTCTTGTCAACCTAAGCATTTGTGCTCAATGAAGTTGAAACTTAGAACAGTTAATGCTTAATGGTTGACAAAGAAATTTGGTGATAAAATTAGAGGCAACCCATTTATGAAATTAATTGACATACAGGAAGAGGTGAAAAATCTTGTGGGAGTGTGATGTGCCATGATTTATACTATGTAATTCCTATGTTTTCCATTCAATTTATATTCAATTTCCATGTTTTTAGATAGGGTTGATGTAATATTGAGAATATTTTGTATTGTGAGGATTATGAGAGAAACAATGTAATTCGAGCGAATTTAGAGAGTTTACCTTGTAATCAATGTTGTTCTCAAGAAGCTTCAATCATCATCTTCAACATCAATGGAGGCTGACAAAGTCAAGGCAAATCAAGGGTATTTGGAATCGCAGCAAGGATCAAATCAAGGCTCGAGGAAGGGCAAAAGATGAAGAAATCTGAGATTTTTACTCAGGGGACGAGTCGTCCCAAGAATAACCAATTCGTCCCCATAAAAGGGACGACTGAATCAGAAGAGGAAGAATCGGGGACGAGTCGTCCCACTTGGGACGAGTCGTGCATCAAACAAACGCCAGAGCGGAAGAAATGCAGGCAGCGAGTTTATTGGGCCAGATTTGGTATTTTAATTTTAATGTATTTTCTTTTCCTTTTTAGCTAAGGTTGACCGTGTGGTGGAAACCTTTTAGTTTCTTTTATTTTTCTTTTTCCTTTTAGTTTTTAGGTTTATTGATTGGAGGAGTATAAATACTTCTTTTTAGAATTTTATTAGGGGAGTTCTTATTTTCTTTTTAGGTTTTTCTCTCTAGAAAACTTGTGAAGAATATTACTTTCATGGAAGCTGAAACTTCCATTGCTTTGGATAATAAATCTTGATCTGTTTTGAAGATCAATTGAGGTTTTATTCTTTCTATCTCTTTCTCCCTAATTATAATTTTACTTGTGCTTATTGTTAAATCTATTTCTAGGGTTTTGAAACTTGATCAATTTCCTAATCCTTTTAATTGATTTTTGCTAGAATTCCCTTTTATCGTGTCGGACTAGGGTTTTCATTGTAGCAATTCCATAATTCTTGTATGTGTCATCTTGAATTGTGATTAGGGTAAAATTAGCTTTATTATCTATTTGAAAAAGAATAGAGTAATTCCTTGATCTTCATCTCTTAGAATTTCATCAATTAATATTTAGAATCTTGACCGTGTCGGCTAGGTTTTAGTATTGATTAGGATTATTAGTTGAGCGTGTCGCCGCTAGTAATTATTAACAAAGAAGAGATAGAGATTTTATATCTCGTGATCAAGTGATTAGGAGAAGAACAGAAAGAATGAACCAATGATATTGATTGATAAACAGTGATAGTTTTATTTATCCAAGGTGCTTTTAAATTATTGTTTACAACTCTATTTTCTTGCTTTAGTTTAATTACAAAAATCAATTCAAACAAACCCCCCAACTGGTCTGTCACTATTACATAAACAAATAACCCTTCTTCAGTAGATCGACCCTATACTTACCCTTGCTGCAATTTTGTAGCCGAGTCTTGTCTTGGTATTTAATTTGTAGGCGTGCGACTTTAGCCTACCAAATTTTGGCGCCGTTGCCGGAGAACGGTGTTATTTGTTTGTGTTCTTATTTAATTTTGTCTTTTTATTTTAATTGTTTGTTTTACGTTATCCTTGTCCCTTCGTGGTGTGGATCATTGTATGGTCCATACCCGTTCTACTAATAATTTTCTTGAGCTTTGTGAACCAGAAATTGAAAGAATTTTCAGCAACAATTCCTGAAGTGGAAAATAATGTGAATGGAGGAGGTAGAGAAAATAATAGAGAGGATGTAGTACCCCCATGGGCCGCCTACAGTATATCAGCCGCTTCGTCAACCAATTGACCTCTATGTGCGAGCCAATCTTCAAACTGATGAAGAAGAACGCCGACATCGAATGGAACTCAGAATGTCAAGATGCCTTTGAAAAAATAAAAGCATACCTTGTGAGTCCTCCGATTCTCTGTCCTCCCCATGAGGAGAAGCCACTGTTGCTATACCTAACTGTGACCGACACCGCAGTTGGAGCCATGCTCTGTCAAGAAAAGAAGGAGTCACGGGTCGAAAACGCCATCTACTTCGTCAGTCGAAAGTTTCAAGGCAGCGAACTCAATTACTCAGCCCTCGAGAAAACAGCGGCTCTGGTATGGGTTGTCGGGAAACTACGGCACTACATGCAGTCGCACACGGTACACTTGGTTTCCAAAATGGACCCAGTCAAGTACCTCTTCGACAAACCATCTCTGTCAATGAGGCTCGCCAAATGGTCTTTCTTCCTAGCGGAATTTGACATCAAGTACGTGAACCAAAAGTCAATCAAGGGACGGGCCATGGCTGAACAACTGGCTGATTTCCCCACCGACGAGGCTCGAGGCCCCGAACCACAATTTCCAGACGAGGGAATCTTCGCAATCGAAGGCGAAAACTGATGGCAACTGTTCTTCAACGGAGCGGCCAACAAAAAAGGAAACGGCATCGGTATGCTCTTGGTAGATCCCAAGGACGAGCACACCCCAATTGCTGTAAAGCTCAATTTTGAGGTAACCAACAATGCCGCCGAATATGAAGCCTGCGCTGCTGGACTACAAGCCGCACTCGAAAGGAATGTCCAGAAACTCGAGGTTTATGGGGACTCAGCCTTGATCATCAACCAAGTCTCCAACAAGTGGAAAACCATAGACTCAGGCTTGCAAAAATACCATGCCTGCATGGAGGACCTCATCACACAATTCGAAGAAGTCACCTTCCACTACTTGCCGAGAGACCGAAACAGGTTTGCAAATGCCTTAGCCACCTTGGCTTCCCTTGTGGAAATCCCTGAAGGAAAAGCAATCAAACCCTTCAAAGTTGGGCGAAAGGAAATTCCTGCCTACTGTTGTGAGATCGAACCAGAACCTAAGCCCGTCAATGAGCCATAGTATAACCAGATCTTCCAATACCTCAAGAGCGGGGAAACCACCTTCATGAACAAGGAAGACCCACACACAGAAGGGGTCAAAACCAAGAGCATCATGGCCCTAAAACGCCTTGCCTCTCACTTCGTCATCCTCGGGGACATGCTATACAAGAAACGCTACCATGGGCCACTCCTACGCTGCATCAGCCAAGAAGAAGCAAACAAGTTCATGAACGAAGTCCACAATGGGGCTTGCGGTCCCCACATGAACGCCAGAGCCCTGATGCAAATCATTCTCAGGATGGGCTACTACTGGATCTCCATGGAGGCAGATTGCATCCACTTTGTCCGAAGCTGCGACAAGTGCCAACGGTTCTCCAACCTCAACCATCTACCTCCTCACGATCTCTACTGCATGACTACACCTTGGCCCTTTGCCACTTGGGGAATTGACGTCATCGGGAAAATCGCTCCGCCAGGCAGCAACGGTCACGAGTTCATCTTAGTAGCCATCGACTACTTCACCAAATGGGTCGAAGCCAAGTCCTACAAGGTACTCACCTCCAAGAAGGTCGCGCATTTCCTCAAGGAAAACATCATCTGCCGATACGGCATCCCAAATGAGGTCATATCTGACAATGGCTCACACTTCGAAGGGGAATTCGATAGACTGCTGGCTGAATTCAAGATCACACGCCACAAATCTTCTCCCTACCGGCCACAAACAAACGGCGCCGTGGAAGCAGCAAACAAAACCCTCGAACGGATCATCCGAAAAATGACCACCCGAGGACGAGATTGGCCCGAGAAACTGCACCTTGCACTTTGGGGCTACCGCACATCAGTCAGAACAGCCACGGGAGAAACCCCATTCGCCCTGACATACGGGATGGAAGCAGTCCTTCCCATCGAGCTGGAAATTCCCTCACTCCGAGTGCTGCTGGAAAATGACATCAACGAAGTTGAATGGCTCCGAAGCCGACACGACGAATTGGCTCTGCTAGACGAGCGACGACTAAAGGCCATGGAACACGTCCGAGCCTATCAAAGCAGGATGGCTAGAGCTTTCGACAAGAAAGTCAAATCCCGAGACATCAGGGAAGGCGACCTTGTACTCAAAGAAAAGCCTCCCACTCGAACCAACCCACTGGGAAAATGGGAACCCACATGGATAGGCCCTTTCGTGGTTCAAAAGATCTTCTCCGGAGGTGCCATGAAGCTGACAGACCTAGACGGCAATCCCTTCATGAATCCAGTCAACGGAAGCAAACTTCGCAGATACTTCGCCTAAAGAAGAACAACTGTGCATCTCTTGGCACTCCATGTAGTGTCGAACTACGCAGACCTGAGCCCTCTAGTCCGGGGGAACGTAGGCAACCTTAATTGGTCCGGTCTAAAAATACACAAAAAGTCAAAAGTTTGAATGTCAATCATGACCTCCATCAAGCTACGCACTTTTCAAGAACACGCCCCAACAGTCACCTTGACCAAGTCAAACGACGGCGGCAACATCAAAGGACATCCGAGGGTCACTCAGCATCAAACGACTGACTCATGTCTGCTTCCAAGCCAGAGGCTTGTCTTCGCCCTCACGCGCTTCGAAAAAAAAGGGAAAAAGAGCTCGAGCAAGGGCTCACAAAAAAAAATATATAAAAAAAAGAGAGCTCGAGCAAGGGCTCACAAAAAAAAAACAATAAATAAAAGAAGCTCAAGCAGAAGCTGCAAAAAAGAGGTCAAGAGCCCGACGCCAACAAGAGGCAAGGAAGCTACAAAAAAAAAGGACCGTCAAAACGACTTGTCAGGGGATCATTCAACCTCTCAGCCAAGCACAAAGCCTAAGCAAAAGGGATTGCCGTCATGGCCCAGACTGCTTCAGTCCGCAAATGCAACAGAAAAGTCCAAAGATGGACGCCGACAAGGTGCACAAAAGAAAAAAAAGGCAAACAAGAGATCTTGCGTCTCGACAAAGCTTTAAAAGTAAATCACAAATCACTAACGGTTACAACATTTCTTGATGAGTTCAAGCACGGTCTACTCTCAAGTTCACAACATGCTAAAAGACAGCTTAATACATTTAACTAATAATGTGTTTGCAATGCAATGAATGGATACCTAGGAGGTCATTCCGCGCCGTCTGCGCTTGTCCCCTCGCCATTCTTTCCTTTCTTCCCTCGTCCCCGGCGAGTCTTCTTTCGCTCCACGTGAACCAACTCTGTGTCTCTCAGTCCGAGATCTGGGGTCCTCCCCGTAGAGTCAAACAATCCAGCAGCTCTCAGGGCTTCATTCGCCCGTGCTTCGGCTCGGATCTCCTCCTGCGAGT
Source organism: Adenophora triphylla var. japonica (assembly GCA_022495995.1). Taxonomy (NCBI): domain Eukaryota; kingdom Viridiplantae; phylum Streptophyta; class Magnoliopsida; order Asterales; family Campanulaceae; genus Adenophora; species Adenophora triphylla. The sequence continues at coordinate 760,900 of JAFEMH010000281.1, forward strand.
GCAAAAGAGGACCTCTCCCCGTCGATCGGTCAACTCTAGTCTCGTAGTCAAACAAAGTGTCTCCCGTCACATCCAAAGGGTCGACCAGGCTTCGGCATTCCTAAGGCAATAGCTACTAAGGCAAACGGGTCCCAGAATCGCTACACGCTCGCTCTCCAAGACCACTTGGGACGCCCAACACGCCGCTCATACCGGGCCAGGTGCGAGTCGTCAATACAACGCTCCCCGACGTCTAAGGAGTACCACAGAGGGAAAGCGGAATACTTCCATACCCTCGGAAAATACAAAAAGGCACACTGAAGCCGCCATACAAAGAGGAACTACCTCCGCAGTAGCAAGGTCATCCCAGCCCAACAAAGGCTCTGCTTCATCCCAAACCGCCGGGAAACAAGCGACGGAATATAGACGGAGGACCAAGACAAACCTGGAACTCTGACAACGTAGGACCCTTCCTGCAAGATCCTCCTAGTCTCAATCCTCCAGTGCGGAACCCACCAGCGGATCTGATGCGTACCAAGCTGTGCCATCCATCTCTCCCAGGCGGACTGATCCATATCCAACGCAAGAGGTCGCTGAGCAAATGACCACGGACTAAACGACGTCGGAGCCTCGGGCATGGCCTGAAGTCTCTCTCGCAGCCACAAGGTGAGCAAAGCGGGGCTTCCCCCTCTCATAAAACGATCCCCAGTCGCCAGACGATCGATACCATGAAGAGTCTCCCCCAGCACCAACGGGACAATATCCTCTCCAGCTCTGCAGTGCCCTACCACATCTAGCAAAGCGCCATCGCAAATGCCAAGGGAGCTGACCATGAAAAGCGTCGCCATCACGCACAAGGCAAATGCGTTCCAAGAGACATCACTCTCATCATCAACCATGAACCGCTCTGGCAGCCCAGAAATGTCGATATGACCCGAATCAAGGATCATGCCCTGCACTTCTTCCAACGAAGTACGAAGAAAGCCTGCAAGCTTCACGCTCACCGCAGCACCACCAATCAAAGGAAGCGAGATGGCCTCCACCTCCGGTCCCCCCATCAAAGCCCGAAAATCCTCAAAAGTGGGCACCATTTCATTGTAGGAGAAACAATACACATGCCTCCTAACATCCCAGAATTTCGCGGCAGCCCGCAACAAATCCCAATCAGGAACCAACTCCTTAAAAGACCAAATCGAGCAAAGACGAAACCTTACCTCGAAAGCACGTCTCTGATGCCTCATACGGCGCCGCATCCACGCTTTCAACTGCTCAAGGAAGTGTGCTTGCCTCTCCTGCGAAAGCCTCGGCAAAATTCTAGGGACGTACGAAGAATCCATGGCAAAAATGGAGGTTCCTAGAGAAAATGGGGAAGAAAGCTCGAAAATGGCTGCAAATGGGGAAATGAGGAAGAACCAGACACTGGAAAGCATTTATCTCCTTCCAAAAAGCAAGGTTGGTCCGTACGGACCTCTTTGCATGCTAAGTATGTCCGTACGGACCTCCTTGCAAAAAGAACCCATTTCCCCAGCAAACAGTACAACAACCACTGTCCTCAGCAAAACCTTGCTCCAAACTGCCCAAACACTGGCCAAAGCCATTCCCGGTGAACATACACTACCCACAAACGCACTCTCAGCTCACGTGGCATGCACAAAATAAAAAAATACTAGCAACAATTTCTAGGACAATTCCCAGGAATCCCAAAAATGACATTACATCTTAAAATAAAATGCTGTTTGCCGTGCAAATACGAGTGTTTTATTACAGGTACATCAAATGTCTGTTGCTAAACAAAAAAAAAAAGGGGAGAGAAGATATGGAAAGAGGGAAAGCAAATGAATACTAATCGGACTCCTCAGCATCATCATCCTCGCCAAGATCATCAAGAGAGAAGTCGGGCATCCCGGTGAACTCGCCCGTCATATCCTCGTCATCAGAGTACCGAGCCCCCTCCGGAGGCTAGTACTCAAAGTACTCAGAAGGATCAAATCCGGCGAAAGGATCAAAGAAAGAAGGCTCTGACGATCCCTCACCCTGTGCGTCCTGCGGAGGGAAGAACTGATAAAAGGGCTGCTGCCTCGGAGCTCCCGAAGACGTCCCGGCATCCATGCTATGCCGCCCCCGCGAAGGTCCCTCCTGCTGTGGCTCTGGCTCGGCTCTCGGTGGAGGAACATCTACAGAATGCCTCGAAGGCATAGGCTCGTACGCCGGCACCCGCCGCGAAGACCGGCAAGACATCTTCGACGCCATCTTCTTCGCAAAGGACCTCATCGCCCATTCAACGGCAGTTCAACAACCGGCCGTCAACGTAAGACCGGTGTTCGCCCACTCCAACGGCAATTCAATCCCCGGCCGTCAACGTAAGACCGGTCTTCGCCCACTCCAACGGCAATTCAATCCCCGGCCGTCAACGTAAGACCGGTCTTCGCCCACTTCAACGGCAATTCAACCACCGGCCGTCAGCGTAAGACCGGTCCTCGCCCACTCAACGGCAATTCAACCACCGGCAGTCAGTGTAAGCCCGAACCTCGCCCACTTCAACGGCAATTCAACCACCGGCCGTCAACGTAAGACCGGTCTTCGCCCACTCCAACGGCAATTCAATCCCCGGCCGTCAACGTAAGACCGGTCTTCGCCCACTTCAACGGCAATTCAACCACCGGCAGTCAGTGTAAGCCCGAACCTCGCCCACTTCAACGGCAATTCAACCACCGGCCGTCAACGTAAGACCGGTCTTCGCCCACTTCAACGGCAATTCAACCACCGGCAGTCAGTGTAAGCCCGAACCTCGCCCCCTCCAACGGCAACGCAACCACCGGCCGTTAATGTAAGACCGGTCCTCGCCCACTCAACGGCAATTCAAGAAGGAGCCAGCACCTCCCAGCACGAATATCAAGGCATAAGACGCCTCCAAAACGCTCAACGACAACTCAAGCACCGGCCCTCAAAACAGGTCCGAAGACACTTTCCCAGCAGGAAAAGCCCCTACAAGGTCATGCATCCTCAGCAATTCAAACACCGGCCATCAAAGTAAGCCCGAGCTCCTCCCCCAACAAGTCAAAGGGAAGTCGTACAAGACTGCATATCCCCAGCACCGGCCATCAAAGTAAGCCCGAGCTCCTTCCCCAGCAAGTCAAAAAGGGAATCCTTGCAAGCCCCTACAAGGCCACGATAAATCCCCAACGGATGAACACCGGCAGTCATCGTAAGTCCAACCTTCTCCCCAGCAGGTAAAGCGCAAGGCATTCACACCTCTCGCAATCAAAGCACAAGGCAGCCATGCCTCCAAAACCGCCGCCAGAAGACAATTCAAAGTCCTCCCGCGTGGCACCAACCGCCGCCAGAAGACGATTCAAAGTCCTCCAGCGTGGCACCAACCGCCGCCGGAAGACGATTCAAAGTCCTCCAGCGTGGCACCAACCGCCGCCAGAAGACGATTCAAAGTCCTCCCGCGTGGCACCAACCGCCGCCAGAAGACGATTCAAAGTCCTCCAGCGTGGCACCAACCGCCGCCAGAAGACGATTCAAAGTCCTCCAGTGTGGCACCAACCGCCGCCAGAAGACGATTCAAAGTCCTCCCGCGTGGCACCCACCGCCGCCAGAAGACGATTCAAAGTCCTCACGCGTGGCACAACCACATTCAGAAGACGATTCAAGTCCTCACACTATCTCCAGCCCGGAAGGCTTTAAACCACTCGGTCCGGAAGACCGTATAAACCTCCCAAATCACTATCTCCGGCCCGGAAGGCCTTAAACCACCCGATTAGGAAAATCGTAAAATTTCCATCCGAGGACACCACCACGTCCTCACAATTGACCTCGGCGGTCACCACATCTTAGGGCACCACCACGTCCTTACCAATGACCTCGGCGGTCACACAACACTTCACGGCACCACCACGCCCGCACTCACAGATTCACGACCTCTGAACTACGACCAGGCTTGATTCCCGCCAGGGATACGTAGGAATCCTATCACAGGGTCCAGCCATCGACCTATGCGGTCATCCGAGGACACCACCACGTCCTCACAACTGACCTCGGCGGTCACCACATCCCAGGGCACCACCACGCCCGCACTCACAATTTCACGACCTCTGAACTACGACCAGGCTTGATTCCCGCCAGGGATACGTAGGAATCCTATCACAGGGTCCAGCCATCGACCCATGCGGTCACCCAGGACACCACCACGTCCTTACCACTGACCTCGGCGGTCACACGACACTTCAGGGCACCACCACGCCCACGTTCACAAAACACTCACCCCACACCCGAACTACGACCAGGCTTGATTCCCGCCGGGGATACGTAGGAATCCTATCACACGGGGTCCGGCCCTGCGGCCTATGCGGTCACACAATAGGACACCACCACGTCCTCACACTGACCTCCCCGGTCACTTTATCTCCCAGCACGCGATCCAGATTAGGACCCTTATCTTATCGGCGACCCCACTTCTTTCATAAGTGACGTCGTCGAGGGGCTTCTGTAAGTACCCCAATCTGGATCACCCCCTTTCAAACACACGGGAAGCACCGCAGACTCATCAACGCAGTCTCGACGACCCCTGGCACTCAAAACCCCCTCAAAACCCCCGGCCAAACCAAGGGAGGAGCCTTTGCGGGATAAAAGGGACAAAAGGACCTTTTGGGAATTTTCAGAAATTAGAAAAGCAATAATGGTCCGTACGGACCTCTTTGCTCTAATAATTCTTGAATCCTCTTAAAGTCCACAATATTCCCTCAAATCCGGGGAAAATGATTACCCCCTGCGAGTTGGTCCGTACGGACCTCTTTGCATGTCAACTTGGTACGTACGGACCTTATTGCACAGGGAACATCATAATTGCAAATATTCCTCCATCATCACAGATTCCCTCAAATCGAGGAAAACCAAAAGTCTGGATTACCAGGGAGGTCCGTACGGACCTCTTTGCACCAAATCTGGCACTACAAATAGAGGGCTCCCCCTCCTCATTTTCACACACCTCCCACTTCTCTCTTCCTCCTTAGGCCTTCTGGCTTCCCCTCTAAGTCCTTCCGAGGCATTCCCGGCCCCTTTCGGATCCTTCCGAGGCCTTCCGAGCCCCCTCGTGGTGCTCCGAAGCCTCCCCGAGCGCTCACGCGACGCTCCCGTGTTGCCCCGAGGCACTCTCGAGGTACTCTGAGGCCCCTCGTGGTACTCCGAGGCCTTGCCTGGTCTTTCCACGGTGTCCCGGCTCTTTCCGAGTCAAACCGGCAATCCCAAACCACGCCGAAACTCTGCCCGAGTGACTCTTGCCACCTCAACGCACGCCGAACCTCTGCCCGAGTGATCCCGACGATCCCCACGCACGCCGAACCTCTGCCCGAACGCAGCCTGCAACATCAACTCACGCCGAAACTCTGTCCGCAGACAACCGGCCCTTCCCGAAGCAATCCCAATCCGTACCGGAACGCTACTCCGACCTCAAACACTATTCCTCAGCGGAAGACAGACACGAACCAACATTGGTAAGGCTTCCTTCCTACACTATTTCAATACCTATCCATACATAGCATACAATGTAGACATCCGATACAGCATGCATTTTTAAAAGCACACACACACACACACAACATTTAAAGGAAATTAGGGGTATCCGAAAGACTCGTTTTACGAGGCGACTCGGGTGAGCTCTAATATTCTAATATTCTCTTCCCGAGGAGTCATCTGACCTCCGAACTCAAAATCTCATCACACAAAAACAGTTTAAAATTATCTTTAAACTGATGCCCTTTTTCAATGTTTTGGGCTTAATAAAAACGGCGTGGCGACTCTACAAAGCAAAACACGGCGAGACACCTCCAACCAACGCTAAAGCGGAATAAAGCCAGATGCCGGGGCGCGAACGCGCTGCCTCTCGGATCCGGGCGACTTTCCCGAAAAGCGACAAATGCGAGATGTCGGGGCTCCGCGCGCGAGCCGGATCCCGGGTAATTTCAGGGACGCGGGATCCCGCGGGACCCAAACGGGACGAAAATACTTCGTCATCAATTAAGTTTATCTTTCTCCCTAAGAAGAAAAAGAACAAGTTTATTCTACGCACAGGATCTCTCTTTAACAGTTGAGATTGTGAAGTGCTGCTGATTAAGAAGTGACCGCAACACATACTGTAGCTGCTGGTGAATTACGTGAGTAGCTATGTTAATAATGGACATTCAACATGACATTAACAGTTTAATGTGTATCATGAACATTAAGTGGCAATAATGAAAGCATGTCTTGATAACAGCTCTGTTCAAACGAGGATATTTGGATTGTTCGGTTCCAAGATTATGTCATTGCAGGTTTGTCCAGTATGATAACAATATTTTTTGTTAAAAAAGAAGGAAGATGTTCTGAGCAAGACCAATTACAGATCTTCACAAGTGAGACCTAATACTTGTACGGGTCAATACGGAAAAACGGGACGGGACGGGATAAAAATAAGTTGTCCCGCGACGGGAACGGGACGATACGGGACGGGACGAAAACGGGACGGGACTAAAATATTCCGTCCCATCCCGTCCCATTTGTATGGCGGGACGGGACGTCCCGACGGGACTGTCCCAACTTGACGGCTCTACTTCCATGGAAGCTTAAACTTTCATTGCTTTGGATAATAAATTTTGATCTGTTTTGAAGATCAATTGAGGTTTTATTCTTTCTATTTCTTTCTCCCTAATTATAATTTTACTTGTGCTTATTGTTAAATCTATTTCTAGGGTTTTGAAACTTGATCAATTTCCTAATCCTTTTAATTGATTTTTGCTAGAATTCCCTTTTATCGTGTCAGACTAGGGTTTTCATTGTAGCAATTTCATAATTCTTGTATGTGTCATCTTGAATTGTGATTAGGGTAAAATTAGCTTTATTTTCTATTTGAAAAAGAATAGAGTAATTCCTTGATCTTCATCTCTTAGAATTTCATCAATTAATATTTAGAATCTTGACCATGTCGGCTAGGTTTTAGTATTGATTAGGATTATTAGTTGAGCGTGTCGCCGCTAGTAATTATTAACAAAGAAGAGAAAGAGATTTTATATCTCGTGATCAAGTGATTAGGAGAAGAACAGAAAGAATGAACCAATGATATTGATTGATAAACAGTGATAGTTTTATTTATCCAAGGTGCTTTTAAATTATTGTTTACAACTCTATTTTCTTGCTTTAGTTTAATTACAAAAATCAATTCAAACAAACCCCCCAACTGGTCTGTGACTATTACATAAACAAATAACCGTTCTTCAGTGGATCGACCCTGGACTTGCCCTTGCTGCAGTTTTGTAGCCGAGTCTTGTCTTGGTATTTAATTATGTAGGCGTGCGACTTTAGCCTACCAGAGTGGAAGTGAATTTAAAGATGTGTAGAATGACCAAAATAAAGGCATTGGCTGGAGTTCGACAGACTATGGCTGAGCACTACTCTATGCTTTGGAACTATGTATATGAAATTGAGAAGTCAAATCCCAGAAGCACCATTGTTTTGAAAAGCACAGATAAGGATTGGGGTGGCCCTCCAGAGTGTAGGAGATTCTATGTCTGTTTTGATGTAGTGAAAAATGGTTTCATTAATGGGTGCAGAAAGTTCATTGGTGTAGACGGTTGTTTCTTGAAAACCTAGATAAAGGGTGAGTTGTTAATTGCAATAGGGAGGGATGCTAATAGTCAAATGTATCCAATAGCATGGGATGTGGTTGAAAAGGAGGTCAACATACATGGAGACGGTTTTTGAATCTTGTATCTAGGGACATTGCCATAGGAGAAGGAGCAGGTTGTACAATAATGTCAGATCAACAAAAGGTACACTTTTAAAGTTCTATTTCTTTTAATTCATATGTTGTCTCTACTTTATATAATTGTTTTCTATTTTGAATGTATAGGGCCTGAAACTTGCTGTTAAAGAATTGTTTCCTAAAATTATGCATAGGAACTGTGCTAGGCACATTTATGCAAACTTTAGAACGAGGAGATATACTGGTAGTAACTTGAGAAAATATTTTTGGGCAACTGCTAAGTCAACAACACCAGAGTACTTTAAGAAGAACATGGAAAAGATAAAAAATTTGTCAGAAGGGGGGTTCAAACATTTGATGGATAGGGATCCAAGTAGATGGAGTAGAGCTTTCTTTATAGTTGATAGCACTTGTGACTCTGTGGACAACAACATTTGTGAGTCTTTCAATTTCTGGATATTAGAGGCTAGGTACAAGCCCTTGATTCACATGCTAGAGGACATACGGGAACATGTGATGGTGAGATTGAGAACAAAAAAAAAGGCAATGCAAGACAGTTTATTATTGGGAAGGAGATATGGAGCCAGAATAATTAAAAGTTTGGAGGATTCAATTACCAAGTCGAGGCAGTGTCATGCTATATGGAATGGTGACTCTTTGTATGAAATTAGATGTACTAGGGGAGGAACAATAGTGGATCTGAGCTCAAGAACTTGTACATGCAAGGCATGGCAACTATGTGGAATCCCATGTTGTCATGCAGTTTCATCCATTACACTAATGAGAGAAGACCCAGAGAATTACATTTATGATTGTTTGCAAGGTGAAACTTACCTCAGGTCATATAATATTATGATGAGTCCTTTGAATGGCCCTGAACTGTGGCCAGTAAGTGATAAGCCAGTGCTGCTGCCTACACCTGTAAGAGAGTTAAAGAGGAGACCAAAATGGCATACGAGAAAGGATGCAAATGCTAATGCAAATGCACCTGTGGAAGAGGATCCTTTCAAGAGTGTCAAAAGTTCTAGAAAAGGCATGAAGATGACTTGTAGTGTGTGCAAGAAAGAGGGACACAACAAGAGAAAATGCACAGATAAGCCATTAAATAGGGATGAATCTATAAGTAATAAGATGTTTATGTACAAATTGTAAACAACTTTTCATACATTTTCAAGAACTTTACATTTTTAATGCAGGTTAGGGGTAACAACACTGCTGCAAATACTTCCATAACCCTTTATCTTATCAGGGGAGTGGATTAGAAATTGGTACTTCAAGTCAAGCTCAAAGACAAGAATATGAAAATGCTCATAATGGGGTAAACTTTTAAGCTTTTTTCAAGATTCTCTCTCCTTTTGATTTTTCTTTGTGGCTCCCCACCCATGTGCTATGTGTTGTTAAGTAACCTTGTCCTTATCTTTGTTTTTTAATTTAGGTGAACACTACCTCCAACAATAGTGGTCCTACCATGTTGTGAATATGGCCCTCCACAACCAAGCAAACCTACAAGAACGATTAGAGCACACAAACCAAGCACAAGAAATCAAAGAAACAGAAAAGAACACAAGAAATTGTTAACCCAGTTCACCAATTTGATTGGCTACGTCTGGGGGCACTACCAAGCCAGGATCTTGCACTATGTATGTAGAATTTGTGTTACAATTGAGTTGGGGGGCGGAATACAACTTATATATATATTAGGGAGTCAAACCTAACCCTAGATGGACAAGGGTTGCTGAAATTACGTCTAAAAAACGGCCCAGGAAATTGCAGCCCCGACACTTGGGCGGTCGCCCAAGTGCCCATGGGCGGTCGCCCAAAGCCAAAATCCCTCGGCCAAAACCTCCTGCCTTCATGCGTGGTCGCCCAAACATGCCTGTGCGGTCGCCTACAACATGGAACAAGAACGATGTCCCTTCTGCCTTCATGGGCGGTCGCCCATAATGACCTGGGCGGTCGCCCAAGACCACAGAACCCCCAGACGAATTTCTCCCCTTTTGCTTCGAAGTCTAACCCGGTTGGTTCTCTATCCCAACAATCTCCCACCTAGAGATCAACCATACAAATAAGCCCCGTATCCGTCTTCAACTCACCCTTGGTGTCCTCCTTAGTGCTCACCTCGATCATGGTAGTGCCATCCTCCTCTCTCATTCTTCAAGCCCAATTGAAGCTTTGCACAGCTTCAACTTCTCAAGGTTCACAACCTTTGTCAACATGTCAGCTAGATTTTCCGATCCCAATATCTTTTCTAGCCACAAAATCTTCTCCTCCAAGAGATGCCTGATGTAGTGAAACCTCAATTCAATGTGCTTCGTCCTCGAATGAAACGCTGGATTCCTTGCCAAGTGAATTGCACTCTGACTGTCACTGTAGAGAATATTACCACTTCGCGTCTTTCCAAGTTCACCCAAGAAGTTCTGCAGCCAAACCATCTCTTTACTTGCTTCACATCGCCACATATTACGCTTCTGCGGTCGGCGAGCCACGATCTTCTGTAGCTTAGAAGCCCAGGAGATTGATGTACCACCCAATGTAAACACATAACCCGTAGTACTTCTCCTCTTATCAAGATCACTTGATGCCAAGTCCGCATCAACATAACCCGCTAACACCACTTCCTTGCTTGAAAAACATAGAGCCTTACCAGCAGTACCCTTCAAGTAACGTAGGATCCACTTAACCGCTTCCCATGTTGCTTTCCTGGATTGCCCATGAACCGGCTGACTACTCCCACCGCATGTGCAATGTCCGGCCTTGTACACACCATTGCATACATGAGACTCCCCACTGCTGAAGCATATGGAGTTCTCTCCATCTTGTCACGCTCCTCCTTGCCCCTAGGCGAGTCCTTCTCGGATAGCTTGAAATGCAAACCCAATGGCGTCCCTGTTGGCTTCGCCTCTTCCATACAAAACCTTGCTAAGACCTTCTCAACGTATTCTGCTTGTGAAAGAACCAACTTGCCCAACTCCCTATCCCGGTCAATCCGCATGCCCAAGATTTTTCTGGCCTCTCCCAAATCCTTCATCTCGAACCGTTCTGACAACTGAGTCTTCAATCTGTTTACCTCTCTACTGCTAGAGCCCGCTATCAACATGTCGTCCACATATAACAGCAAGATAATATACCCATTGTCCGTGTTCTTGAAGTAGCAACAATGATCCGCCTCACATCTGATAAAATCAATGTCGTGCATGAATCCATCAAATTTACTGTACCCTTTGTCTAGGAGCTTGTTTAAGGCCATACAAGCTCTTAGTCAATCTGCAAACTAGCTCCCCGCTACCCTTAGACAAGTAACCCTCTGGCTGTACCATGTAAATCTCTTCCTCCAAGTCCCCATGAAGAAAGGCTGTCTTCACATCCATCTGTTCAAGCAATAAGTTGTCCGCCACTACTATCCCCAGAACCATTCTGATAGTGGTCATCTTCACAACCGGAGTGAATACTTCGGTGTAGTCAATACCGTACTTTTGCTGAAACCCTTTTACAACCAGTCTTGCCTTATAACGCTTGCTACCGTCTGCTTCCTCTTTGATCCTGTAAACCCACTTGTTGTGCAGTGCCTTCTTCCCCTTAGGTAGTTCAGTCAACTCCCAAGTTTTGTTGGCCTTCAATGATTCCATCTCATCATCCATCGCAGCTTTCCACTTGTTACAAAGTGCACTACGAACAGCCTCCGCATAATATTCCGGTTCCCCATTATCTGTCAACAGCAAATAATAATTGGATGGAGTATACCTGTCAGGCGATCCACGCAACCTGCTGGATCTACGCAGCGGAATATCCGGTTCCGGAGTACGTGGTTCATCTTCAGTGACCTCCTGACCATGGTCATCATGAACCGTTCTGCTCCCACCCGAGTTGGGAATATCCACCTCTACAATTTCCGGTTCCGAACTAGTGTCATCAGATGCCCCCTTTCTGTCCTTGTACAAAACCTGTTCATTGAATACCACATCTCGACTACGAATAATTCTATGATTTTGGTCATCCCAAAACTTGTACCCGAAGTCATCCCCGCCATACCCAATAAATGTACACTTAACAGACTTAGCATCTAATTTAGTTCTCTCAGCAGAATCAACATGAACATAAGAAACGCAGCCAAATATGCGAAGAAAGGACAGATTTACCTGCTTGCCACTCCACGCTTCCTCTGGAATTCCATTCCCCAATGGTACCGATGGTCCCCGATTGATCAAGAAAGCTGCCATGTCAACTGCATATGCCCAGAACGTCTTCGGAAGTCCACACTTCAATCTCATGCTTCTAGTTTGGTCATTCAATGTTCTGTTCATCCTCTCTGCTACCCCGTTGAGTTGTGGTGTCCGCTTTGGAGTCTTCTCCATACGAATCCCATTCGCAGCACAATATTCCCTAAACTCACCAAGCTCATACTCCCCACCATTGTCTGATCTTAAGCACTTAAGCTTAAGTCCCGTCTGATTCTCCACCAAGGCCCTCCACTTCTTGAACACCTCGAAAGCCTCATCTTTCCCCTTCAAGAAATAGACCCAGACCTTCCTTGTAGAATCATCAATGAAAGTCATGTAATATGACGCACCACCCAGAGATGTAACCGGAGATGGCCCCCACAAGTCCGTGTGAACCAATTCCAACTTTGCTTCCCTCAAACCCCTACCTGTCCTCGAGAAATTATTTCTCCCTTGTTTGCCAAACATACAATCCTCGCAGATCCCCACGTTGACTGTCTTCAAACCCGGTAGTAGTCCCTTTGAACAAAGCACCTTCATCCCTGTCTCACTCATGTGACCCAATCGACAGTGCCACAAATCCGTATCACCCTTGGCTGCTGCCACCGCGATACTGTCCTTGGTGTTATTTGCCAAATACAAAGTCCCCTCCTTATTACCCCGAGCAATCTCACAATCCTCCTTGGTAATAACCCAGTTTCTGCAGCCGAATGTCACCTTGTAACCTTCGTCGTCCAACTGCCCAACTGAAAGTAGGTTCTTTTTCAAACCCGGAATGTGTCGACCCCGTTCGGATGTAAGACCTTCCCGTCGATGCTCCTATTCTGACATCCCCCTTCCCCTTGATTTCCAAAGGCTCGCCATCCGCCGGATAGACCTTCCCGAAATCACTTAGGAAGTGTAGTTTTCCATCTCTTCCTTATGCCCGCAAGAGTGGAATGATGCCCCCGAATCCAAAGACCCATGATTCTAGTGCACTACTAACACTCGAGAACCAGTACATCATCACCTTCGACCGCCACATTCACTGATTGCCCTTACGATTTGGACAATCCCTCTTGAAGTGTCCCAATTCCTTACAATAATAGCGAGCAGATCCCTTCGCAACCTTCGGTTTGTCCTTGGTCTCATCAGCTTTGCCCTTACCACTCACCGCGTTCTCCCTAGATTCGGTTCTCCCTTGTTTGCTAGTACCCGGCTTCCCCTTGCTAGTAGTAGCCAAAGCCGATCCCGAAGCACTCGATGTCCCCAACTTCTTCATACGATTTTCCTCGGCCAAAAGAAAGTCCTTAACATCATCATACTTCAATTTCTTCTTACCTGCTGAAGCATTGATTGCTGTCACCGTTCCGCTCCAACTTGCCGGTAAAGAAGCTAGCAACAAACACGCATGAACCTCATCATTGAACTTGATCTCCACCGCTGTCAATGAATCTATGACATCCATAAAATCATCGATGTGCTTAGCCAAGGATCCTCCATCTTGCATCTTGAGACTACCCATCTTACGTATCAAATCAACCTTATTTGCAGCAGACGGAGTTTCAAATCTCTCAGTAAGATAATCCAATAGCTCCTTGGTGGTTGTCGCCTTCCTGGTAGTCTTCGCAATCCACTTTGACAAAGTAGATCTAACCACCCCTAGGGCTTTCCGATCCATGAGTTCCCATTCTTTCTGATCTTCATCTTCCGGTTTGACACCCTTCAGAGGCTTATAGAGGTCTTTGTTGTACAAAAGATCCTCAATCTGCATCCTCCAATATCCGTAGTCAGACCCATCGAATTTCTCAACCGCCTGTTTGTCTTTGCCCATTCTTGATTGCTTGGAATAACTCCCTTGATCTTGAAACCAAAAGCTCTGATACCAGTTGTTGTGAATATGGCCCTCCACAACCAAGCAAACCTACAAGAACGATTAGAGCACACAAACCAAGCACAAGAAATCAAAGAAACAGAAAAGAACACAAGAAATTGTTAACCCAGTTCACCAATTTGATTGGCTACGTCTGGGGGCACTACCAAGCCAGGATCTTGCACTATGTATGTAGAATTTGTGTTACAATTGAGTTGGGGGGCGGAATACAACTTATATATATATTAGGGAGTCAAACCTAACCCTAGATGGACAAGGGTTGCTGAAATTACGTCTAAAAAACGGCCCAGGAAATTGCTGCCCCGACACTTGGGCGGTCGCCCAAGTGCCCATGGGCGGTCGCCCAAAGCCAAAATCCCTCGAGCCAAAACCTCCTGCCTTCATGCGCGGTCGCCCAAACATGCCTGTGCGGTCGCCCACAACATGGAACAAGAACGATGTCCCTTCTGCCTTCATGGGCGGTCGCCCATAATGACCTGGGCGGTCGCCCAAGACCACAGAACCCCCAGACGAATTTCTCCCCTTTTGCTCCGAAGTCTAACCCGGTTGGTTCTCTATCCCAACATCCCAATGGACAAGCTGGCATTCAAGCATCATTTACTAGGAGGGGAAGAAGCTACATCACTCATGATGCATTGCAGAAACATGCAAAGTCCAAGAACAAACCAAGGTAGTAAATTTGGTCTTCTTTGTTTTGTAAACATTAATACAATGGTTGTTTGTTATTTGGTAGACATTTATGGGGGTTGTTTGATGTTTTGGTGAATATTCATGGTGGTAGGTTATGTTTTCTTGTTGGTTAACATTTATGGTGGTGGCGATATATTTTTGGTAGAATGCAGAGATTAATGTCCTCTGTTTTGTGGTTTAGAATGGTAAACAGTACTATTGGTTGTTTGGAATATGTACAAAACATCGGTGATTACATAATACATTAATAGTGCACTTACACCACAAATAAAAGCCATACATTATAGTAGTCTCAAACCACCAAATAAAAAGTCATTACAAATTTTACCATCCTAAACCACCTCTGTTTACTTCATTGCAATCAATGCCACATCAAACAAAGAAACTATTGAACAAACAAAACAAAGCATCATCATCTTCATTCCACCAACGGATGCATTCAACCCTTGCAATCCAATTTGCAACCCTTGAATTCCAGTCAGCAGACTACCTCCCAAGGACCTAATTTCCATTTGAATTTCATGTCATATTTTCCTCAAATGTAGACCACTTAACATCTGAATTCTTTGGATCCCAAAATTTAAAGAAATTGCAGGTATCACATTTGAAATAGAGCTTGTCTGGATTGTTATCTGACTCCGAAATCCGAACAGATGCTCTTTTCTTACACTTGCACAACTCATTCTTGAACTTGATGATTTCGCCATTGATGCGATTATATTCTCTCGAACGAGAAGAAGCTGAAGAAGCCATGCTCTTAGCCTTTCCCAAAATATACCAAGAATTCAAACAATTCAATTCTGAAAGAAAAAGCCCTAATTTTTAAATTTGCAATTTTTACTCATCCACTAAATAAGACTTTAAGCTATAAATTGTAACAACTAACCTATTTTGATAGAGATTTCGAGTTCCTCTATGCAGCAATCTTCCCAAAAGTCTTAATTTTGAACTTCAATCAAACTCCTCTCCTTCGCAAATGGATGCGTTGTCTTCAATTTAGGGTTAAGAAGGAAGAATAACTGTGAGTTGGAGAAGTCAAGTGCCAAGTCTGTGACCAATTTTTCCGTCGTGGATGTTGAGTAATCGTCCTTCCGTGCCATGTAATGTTTTTAATAACGTCACAGTGCCAGCTCGAACGATTTAACATAGAATTAGACAGAAAGTGGACGGAAGGACTACATGGAAAATTATATAGGTAGGTCAAGGACGAAAACGTTCACAAAAATTAGTTAGGGATGAAAACGTAAAAAAATCTAAACGTCAGGGACTAAATAGGTACTTAACACGTGAAAGTAGATATTCTCGCCTTTTAAAGAAGAGAACAATTGCGAGAAAGATCTTGAAGGAACTAAGAATGATGCCAATTGGTAGCACTAATAGCTTCATCCTTTTTCGACGCATTTGATTATCCAAACCACGAGAAAGATGCCGACAAACTCACCTATATATATAGAAATCCGAACCGCGAGAAATTTCTGGGCATATCAATTGGGGATCACTGGGGATGTTAATAGTAAGTATGATGTAGGTGAACATTCACTTCCAGAAGTTGGGATGGAGTAGATTGACCAGGTGCAGATTCAGGTACTTCTGATGGACCTTATTGTGGAGCATTGGAGCATGCATCTGCATGTCACTATAGCATGGCTGTATTCTTTGGATTATTTGTTTTCATTCTGTTTTTATTATATATATATATATATATATATATATATATATATATATATATATATATATATATATATATATATACTACCCTCCGTCCCATTACAAATGATACAGTTACTGTTTACGCGTGGATTAAGGAAAAAAATAATGATATAAATGTTGTGAGTGTAAAAGTAAAATAGGAGAGAGAATGAGTGGAGGGAATAGTAAATTATAATGGTGTTGTGAGTATTAAAATAATGTAGGAGAGAGAATGAGTGGAGGGAATAGTAAAGATTCTTTGCCATTTTAGGAAGTGTGTGATTTGTAGTGGGACGCCCAATGAGAAAAGTGTCCAATGAGGAAAGTGTGTGATTTATAGCGGGACGGAGGGAGTATATATATATATATATATATATGTATATGTGTATATATATATATATATGTATATATATGTATATATATATATATATATGTATATATATGTATATATATGTATATGCATATGCATATGCATATGTATATGTATATGTATATGTATATGTATATGTATATGTATATGTATATGTATATGTCATGTGTGTGTACGTATGTGTGCGTATAGGCAAAAGTTCAGTTTTTTGCTTGAGGGCATGTGTAGAGAATCCTTATTTAGAAACTGATCAATATTTTGACAAGTTTTCCAATATGGTACGAGTCAATTTTCCAATAGTACAATACTACAGCGAATCCATTTAGATGCTGCTGCAGTGACTCTATTAAGTTGACCTAGAAAGTGTGCAAGAAAATATGATTTTAGAGCTTCTACGAGCTGAAACAGTAAAGAGATGTGACAAACATGATGAAGATAAATCAATACTAACTTTAGAGTGAGTACAGAACTGAATTCCATAAATTTAACCATTCAACAGTTGAGAAAAAGCAAAATCTAGCACAACTGGGTTGTCGACAAAGTTGAAACAGTAATTTCATTAATAATTCAAAGTCACTCAAACTTACTCTCGGGAAGACTTGAGAAGAGCATCTGATTCTCTAACTCTTGTAAACTTTTTCTTTAGCCTTCTGAATCTTCAGAACCTTTTTCACAATCTTTTGTTCTTCAACCAAAAAGGCTCTAATGATCCTAAAAGAAAAAAAAAAGAAACATATGGCAACATGATTAAGCAAACGGAGTAATTTTGTTCAAATAAAGCCTTGGAAAAGAGATTGTTGTATGACATACCTTTCCCTGACAGCACCTGCTGACAAGACCCCACCATAAGCACGGTTTACGGTTCTTCGGTTTCTAGATAGTCTAGTCCTTCTGTATTCAGCAGGTCTCAAGTGGGGAATCTGCAAACATGGGAAATGCTCAGTGAGTATATCAAACTGTGGTCAAGTCATAAAGGTCATCCTTGAAAGAATTTGGATCAGCAGAATAGGTGAGATGCATCCAATAAGAATCAAAAGAGGCCATGAACTTGCATAAAATTAGTTCAAAATAAAGGAACAGAACAATTCCAAAGTCCTGAATTGTTGTTCAACATGATAATTAAAAGCTATCCTTAGTCCACAGAATGCTTTTAAGATTTTACTTGTGAGCAAATCAGAGCAAATTATGCTATGAAGTTCTTAATATGCCTCAAATTAACTTCCCTAACTTTGGTGAAAAACAATACCCCTTATGTTCCATAGTAAAATTCCCATTTCACCCCCTTTTGGGCGTCCAATTGGAAAGTCCCACTTTCCTAAAAACAAATTTACTACTCCTACTTTACTTATGGGACCCAATGCATGTGTTGGACTGAGCTGCAGTCCAAACATTTTGATCAGTTGGTAAGACTGAATCCAGAACAAGTATTCCCTTACAAGGGAAAACATTCCCAAGTATTTCTAACCGAATAGGTGAACGCTGCCAACTCTCTACTCCATCTACATGCCCATCCGTGCATATCTTTTAAACTACTCTGGGCTATTCCCACTCTTCTGGACGTTTTCGCTAAAACTCGGTGAACAAACTGAAAAATCACATAATAACAATTTTTTGAGAAGTAAGTTTGTATGACTGTAACATTACTGAACAGTTACTTTCAACAAGGAATTGTGCACATAATATTACTGAATGCCATAGGCTTTTATAGAGAGTACACTATGGGTTGTTGTGAGCTGGGAGAAAAATTAAAGGAGAGAAATATCAATCTCCATTGACGATTTTATATTCATATACACTATCCAGATTGAACAATCCATGATGGAATAAATCTCAGATAAAAAAAATTGTAGTTCGCAGTCCAGATACAATTAACTTCATATTCTTCATGCTTAATAACTCATTACTATCGTTCAACCATTTGCAATCATCATTGAGAAAATTTATGTACAATTTGCAAGTAAAAGTGCTTACACGACTTGCTTAAGTTGTTTACAGATTGGTATTACAAACCGGGAGAGTAAACATCAACGGATAATACGAGAAAAACCCAACTCATGCAAAAACCAAACCTAGGCTTAAAATCCCAAAACATCTAATCGATTTCCCAAGGAAAAAAATTGCTAATTGTATATATGGCACCTCAATACCACGCCATGGCATTGGAACTGGGAGAGTAATTTTCGATACATGGGATTCTATTTACTCTTCCAATTCCAAAACTTGCCAAACATACAATGAATTGAATTGAAGGCAATTTAACTTCACAAATATAGAAAAAGACTGAGCTGATGAAAAAAATAATAGTACTGCTCCAAAGCTATCAAATAGGAATTCCCAATTTTCCAATTGAAAACAAGTAATTAATACAAATGCATAATAAATAACAATCAAATGCTTCTTTCAAACTTGAACAAAACACACATACACATTGAAGAAAGTGGACATACCCCTTGGATTCTCTTTCCGGTAACAGGGCATTTCGGTCCACTAGCCCTCTTCTTTGTAGTCTGATACACGAGCTTACCACCTATTTATATATTCGAAACAAACAAAAAATCAGTAATTTTGTAAAAATTAAAACTCATAAAACACAAAAAATACCCAAAGAGATCGGAGAAATGTACCGGGGGTTTTGACGACGCGGTGTTGGTTGGACTTTGTGGCGTAACTGTGCCTCTTCCTGTAGGTCAGACGCTGAACCATTTTCGCCGACGGCGCTTTCAATTGTTGGGAGTAGAAGAGGGTTTTAAATGAGGGAAGATAGTATACAAAGGATGGAGTTAAGTACCTCAAACAAAGGTCACTAACCTATAGAACTTTTACGTATTGGTCCTCTATCTTATTTCGTTTACAATTTCGTCATTGACCAACCCATTTAATGTACCATGTCATCCTTTTGTCCACTTTCTGTCAAAATCCTCGTTAAATACGTCTATGTGGCACAATGATGTCACTAGAAAGCTGAGTTGGTATTTGACATGGCAAAAATTTATTGATGTGGAAATAAAAGGACCCTAAAACTTACTTCTCATTGTAAAGGACCAAAATTGAAAAATTTATAAACACCCCCTCTTCATTACCTAAATTTCTATTAAAAAAAGGCAACAAACAGAAAGAAAAATAAACCTCTCCTTCATTTTCGGCCCAATCCCCCACCTAGCGGCCATCCTTCCCCGTCCCAACCCATCGTCGGTCCCCACCACCACGCCTCCACCCAACAAATTCTCTTTTGGCATTCCCTTCCCTCCATGATAGACCTCTAACCTACGTCAATCCCAACCCTTCATCAACATTGCACCCCCCAAATTAGATTTGGGAAAGAACCCCCCTTCCCCCTCTCGCTTTCTTCCCTATCCGGCCCATTCCGGCGAACAAAGGCAATAGCGCAACCGACGGCAAACGAAGGAGATGCGAGGCTAGCGATTGAAGTTGGGTAAGGCGCTAGATTTTTCGCCCCCACCCCCTCATCATTGTTTGTCACCCATATTCTGTCTCCATCTCTCCTTTCAAATTCGATTTTGGTACAAAATTGAAACCAGATTTGAGATTTTTAAAGGTATTTTGTTGAAATTTTGAATGATTTTGGATTTCGTCCACCATGGAACCAGGTATGGGATTTTTGAATGTATTTTTTTGTTATTTTGAAGCTTGATTTTGGATGTATTTGTTGGACTATGCTTGTTCAAGAATCTAATGAATGTAATGTGAGTTTGTTGGTTTAAAGGTTGGTTGTGGGTTTGATTTTGAATTTGAGTATAGGTTGTTTGAAGATGGTGCATGATGGTGATGGAGTGGTGATGGAGCAGTGATGGTGGTGATGGCGTGGTGGATGGTGGTGGTTTGGTGGTGTAGTGGTGAGAGGTTGTATGGCATAGTGAATAAGAAGTAAAAATTAGAAAGAAAAAAAGTATGATTTTTTTAGAAATTTAATTTATAATTGTCAAAATAATTTATTTGGTGGTTGATGATGGCGGTGTGATGGTGGTGGTTGATGACGGCGGTGGGTTGAGTAGTGACAGTGATATGGTAGTGCATGTTATATATTATAATATATAAATATAGAATTATATATTTCTTTTTTAACAAATACAAATATCATTAATAAAAATATTTTTTTTAAATATTGCTAATGTATTATAGTTTTACAAATATCTTTTTTTATTTAATTAAATATCAACAATTAAAATGAAAAAAAAAAGTTTAGTGATTAAATTGCAAAAAGATCAATAAACCAGGGATATATTTAGAATAAGTTAACGGCTATGTCAACATTTTAATGACGTCAATGTGCCACATATGCTGATTTAAAGGAGATTTGGACGAAAATGAGACGAAAGGATGATATGATAAACTAAGTAATTAGGTTGGGGACGAAATCGTACAAAGATATTACTCGTGACGATAGGTAAAAATGTCAATAGCTAAGTGACGCAGTTGGTACTTAACTCATAAAGGCTGTGGAAGAATTTTGCCCTAAATCCTTTTGTCTAATTGGGCCGGTCTCGCTAGCTTGGCATCTTTGTAAGTTCTACTGACCCTGACTTTCCCGTTTAATCACTTTTACACCTTTAAAAAGATATTAGCAATTTTTGACTTAACCCCTCTAAGAAATTGGATATTACCCTACTCAAATTTTACACTCAAACCCTCTCTCTCTCAATTCTCGTCATAGAACAGAGACAAACCTGCAGACTTCGACGACGCCAAGAAACTGGAACCACTCAGGCTGTCTATCCGGCCACTTGCGTCACTAAAGACTAAGTTCAGGTACCTATTTATCTCCCTCCCTTTAGACTCTAATCTCAAAGCCCTAAATTTCTAAAACCCTAAAAATAAATTTAGGGATTTGAAATTGGAAACATGTTTGAATTCTTCTTGATTTTTAGCCATTATATTCGATTTTCTTTTGATTTGTTATGAACTTGTATCGAATTTCTATTACAGTAATAATGTTGTCATTGCAGTGTCTACGCGATTGTGCATGTCCATTGAATAATACCGATCATTTTGTTAAGGGTTTGGAGAGGACAACATCACAGCATATATACAAGGTAAAACAGCTTTGCTAGGCGTCTATAATGTAAATATCTACCCTACTCTAATATTTGATGAGAATTTTTATTTACCCCCGCAACATTACTGAATACCCCCGTAATACTAAGTCTACCAAACATTCAACACCAGTCACACCACCACTCTCCCTATTTTACTCCTTTCTATCCAAATACCCACGACTCATCAATGAAGTTGGCCGGAAATAATGCCTCGCCAGAACATAATCGTCGAAGTTAACCGTTGTACATTACAACAGCCACTACATTTTATGATTTGGAAAATCAGGAGTAGCACTCTGGCTCTCTCCATGTTCGATTTCAGTCTCCCTCTCTGCGCCGACTCATCCAAGCTTAGTCGCAGCCAGCTTTACTCCTAACCGCCGGTGAATCTCTAGCCTTCTTCCTTAGCACTCTAGCTACCAGCCAACAGCAGATTTCGGCAGATTCTCCCTCTACTATTCCAGATTTCGGTCACTCCGATCACTGATGAATAGTTACCCATTTTGAAATTCTCGATTTGGGAAACCACTTTGATGGTGAAGTCGTCGGTGTTCTGCCCCTGATTTTCAAAACCATGAAGTGAAGTTGTTGTTGTGATTTGCGACGGTTAACTTTGATGAATTCGATGCCTCATTATACTTGGAGGAGTATTCAAAAAGTCGAGTTTTCAACCAATTGGGTTAGCAATATAATTAGCATCACATTCCATTGAAATCTATGAAGGTAATCAATTCCAATTTTTATTCTGGCAGCCCATCTCCTTCATCTTCGGCCAGCTGCTATGTGTAGTCTGCGAGTCATTCTTTTTGGCAAGCATCATTGATTGATGAGCCAGCGTAGAGAGGGAGACTGAAATCGAACATGGAGGGAGCCAGAGTGCTGCTCCTGATTTTCCAAACCATAAAATGAAGTTGTTGTTGTAATGTACAACGGTTAACTTCGACGATTATGTTCCGGCGAGCCATTGTTTCCGGCCAACTTCATTGATGAGTCGTGGGTCTTTGGATAGAAAGGGGTAAAATAGGGAGAGCGGTGGTGTGACTGGTGTTGAATGTTGGGTAGACTTAGTATTGCGGGGGTATTCAGTAATGCTGCGGGGGTAAATAAAAATTATCATCAAATATTAGAGCAGGGTAGATATTTACATAGACGTCTAGTAAAGCTGCTTTACCTTGTATATATGTTGTGATGTTGTCCTCTCCAAACCCTTAACCAAATGATCGGTATTATTCAATGGACATGCACAATCGTGTAGACACTGCAATGACAACATTATTACTGTAATAGAAATTCAATCCAAGTTCATAACAAAAATCAAAAGAAAATCGAATATAATGGCTAAAAATCAAGAAGAATTTCAAACATGTTTCCAATTTCAAATCCCTAAATTTTTTTTAGGGTTTTAGAAATTTAGGGCTTTGAGATTAGAATCTAAAGGGAGGGAGATAAATAGGTACCTGAACTTAGTCTTTAGTGGCGCAAGAGGCCGGATAGACAGCATGAGTGGTTCCAGTTTCTTGGCGTCGTCGATGTCCGCAGGTCTGTCTCCGTTCTATGACGAGAATTGAGAGAGAGGGTTTGAGTGTAAAATTTGAGGAGGGTCATATCCAATTTCTTAGAGGGGGTTAAGTAAAAAATTGATAATATCTTTTTAAAGGGGTAAAAGTGATTAAACGGGAAAGTCAGGGGTCAGTACAACTTACAAAGCTGCCAAGCTAGCGAGACCGGCCACCCTCTAAGAAATAGGATATGACCCTCCTCAAATTTTATACTCAAACCCTCTCTCTCAATTCTCGTCATAGAACAGAGATAGACCTGCGGACTTCGACGACGCCAAGAAACTGGAACCACTCAGGCTGTCTATCCGCCCTCTTGCGCCACTATAGACTAAGTTCAGGTACCTATTTATCTCCCTTCCATTAGATTCATTAATATCAAAGTCCTAAATTTCTAAAACCCTAAAAATAAATTCAAGGCTTTGAAATTGGAAACATGCTTGAAATTGTTCTTGATTTTTAACCATTATATTCCATTTTCTTTTGATTTTTGTTATGAACTTGGATCGAATTTCTATTACAGTAATAATGTAGTCATTTCAGTGTCTACACGATGGTGCATGTCCATTGAATAATACCGATCATTTTGTTCAGGGTTTGGAGAGGACAACATCACATCATATATACAAGGTAAAGCAGCTTTGCTAGACGTCTATATAATGGAAATATCTACCCTGCTCTAATATTTGATGAGAATTGTTATTTACCCCCGCAACATTACTGAATACCCACGCAATACTAATTCTACCTAACATTCAACACCAGTTACACCACCATTCTCCCTATTTTAAACCCTTTCTAGCCAAAGACCCACGATTCATCAATGAAGTTGGCCGAAAAGAATGGCTCGCCGAAACATAATCGTCGAAGTTAACCAATGCACATTACAACAGCTACTTCATTTTATGGTTTGGAAAATCAGGAGCAGCACTCTGGCTCCCTCCATGTTCGATTTTAGTTTCCCTATCTACGCCGGCTCATCCAAGCTTAGTCGCAGCCAGCTTTACTCCTAACCGCCGGTGAATCTCTGGCCTTCTTCCTCAGCACTCTAGTTGTCGGCCAACAGCAGATTCCAGCAGATTATAAGTCTACTATTCCAGATTTTGGTCACTCCGATCACTGCTGAATAGTTACCCATTTTGAAATTCTCGATTTGGGAAACCACTTTGATGGTGAAGTCGTCAGTATTCTGCCCTTATTTTCCAGACCATGAAGTGAAGTGGTTGTTGTGATTTACGATGGTTAACTTTGATGAATTTGATGCCTTCATTATACTTAGAGGAGTATTCAAAAAGTCGAGTTTCCAACTAATTGGGTTAGCAATATAATTAGCATCACATTCCATTGAAATCTATGAAGGTAATCAATTCCAATTTTTATTCTGGCAGCCCATCTCCTTCATCTTCGCCAGCTGATGTGTGTAGTCCGCGAGTCATTTGATGAGTCGGCGCAGAGAGGGAGATTGAAATCAAACATAGAGGGAGCCATGCAGAGTGTTGCTCCTGATTTTCCAAACCAAAAAATGAAGTTATTGTTGTAATGTGCAACGGTTAAATTCGACGATTATGTTTCGGTGAGCTATTCTTTCCAGCCAACTTAATTGATGAGTCGTGGGTCTTTGGTTAGAAATGGATAAAATAGAGAGAGTGGTGGTGTGACTGGTGTTGAATGTTGAGTAGACTTAGTATTGCGGGGTATTCAGTAATGTTACGGGGGTAAATAACAATTCTCATCAAATATTAGAGTAGGGGTAGATATTTACATTATATACGTCTAGCCAAGCTGCTTTACCTTGTATATATGTTGTGATGTTGTCCTCTCCAAACCCTGAACAAAATGATCAGTATTATTCAATGGACATGCACCATCGTGTAGACACTGAAATGACTATTATTACTATAATAGAAATTCGATCCAAGTTCATAACAAAAATCAAAAAGAAAATCGAATATAATGGCTAAAAATCAAGAAGAATTTCAAACATGTTTCCAATTTCAAAGCCCTAAATTTATTTTAGGGTTTAGAAATTTAGGGCTTTGATATTAGAATCTAAAGGGAGGGAGATAAATAGGTACCTGAACTTAGTCTTTAGTGGCGCAAGAGGCCGGATAGACATCATGAGTGGTTCCAGTTTCTTGGCGTCGTCGATGTCCGCAGGTCTGTCTCCGTTCTATGACGAGAATTGAGTGAGAGGGTTTGAGTGTAAAATTTGAGGAGGGTCATATCCAATTTCTTAGAGGGGGTTAAGTCAAAAGTTGCTAATATCTTTTTAAAGGGGTGAAAATGATTAAACGGGAAAGTCAGGGGGTTAGTACAACTTACAAAGCTGCCAATCTAGCGAGACCGGCCCAATTAGACATACGGATTTAGGGCAAAATTCTTCCACAACCTTTATGACTACATACGGATTTAGGGCAAAATTCTTCCACCGGCCTTTATGACTATAAAGCTGTGGAAGAATCTTTCCCTAAATCCGTGTGTCTAATTGGGCCGATCTCGCTAACTTGGCAGCTTTGAAAGTTGTACTGACCCCCTGACTTTCCTGTTTAATCACTTTTACCCCTTTAAAAAGATATTAGCAATTTTTGACCTAACCCCCTCTAAGAAATTGGATATGACCCTCCTCAAATTTTACACTCAAACCCTCTCTCTCAATTCTCGTCATAGAATGGAGACAGACCTGCGGACTTCGACGACGCCAAGAAACTGGAACCACTCATATTGTCTATCCGGCCTCTTGCACCACTAAAGACTAAGTTCAGGTACCTATTTATCTCCCTCCCTTTAGATTCTAATCTCAAAGCCCTAATTATCTAAATCCCTAAAAATAAATTTAGGGCTTTGAAATGGGAAACATGTTTGAAATTCTTCTTGATTTTTAGCCATTATATTCGATGTTCTTTTAATTTTTGTTATGAACTTGGATCGAATTTCTATTACAGTAAAAATGTTGTCATTGCAGTGTCTACACGATGGTGCATGTCCATTGAATAATACCGATCATTTTGTTCAGGGTTTGGAGAGACAACATCACATCATATATACAAGGTAAAGCAGCTTTGCTAGACATCTATAATGGAAATATCTACCCTGCTCTAATATTTGATGAGAATTGTTATTTACCCCCGCAATACTAATTCTACCCAACATTCAACACCAGTCATACCACCACTCTCCCTATTTTACCCCTTTCTGGCCAAAGACCCATGACTCATCAATGAAGTTGGCCGGAAAGAATGGCTCGCCGGAACATAATCGTTGAAGTTAACCGTTGCACATTACAACAGCCACTTCATTTTATGGTTTGGAAAATCAGGAATAACACTTTGGCTCCCTCCATGTTCGATTTCAGTCTCCTTCTCTGCGCCGGCTCATCCAAGCTTAGTCATAGCTAGCTTTACTCCTAACCATCGGTGAATCTCTGGCCTTCTTCCTCAGTACTCTAGCCGCCGACCAATAGCAGATTCTGGCAGATTCTCCCTCTGCTATTCCAGATTCTAGTCACTCCGATCATTGCTGAATAGTTACCCATTCTGAAATTTTCGATTTGGGAAACCACTTTGATGGTGAAGTCGTCGATGTTCTGCCCCTGATTTTCCAGACCATGAAGTGAAGTGGTTGTTGTGATTTGCGACGGTTAACTTTGATGAATTTAATGCCTTCATTATACTTGGAGGAGTATTCAGTCGAGTTTTCAACCAATTGGGTTAGCAATATTGTGAAGATGGTCCTGACCTTACTGTGAAGATGGGCGATCGCCCAAGTGATGTGGGCGACCGCCCAGGCCAAAATTCCAACGCTGAAGAACTTACTGTGAAGATGGGCGACCGCCCAAGTGATGTGGGCGACCGCCCAAGCCAAAAATCAAACAAGGAGGAAACGCCTGTTGAAGTGGGCGACCGCCCAAGTCCCAGTGGGCGATCGCCCAAGCCCCGATTCTGACGAGATTTAGTTCCCTAATTATGTTTTCTTCTTTGATTTTGTTCCCTTATTTTATTTTCCTTTTCCATTTAGAACTCCTTGAGCCAGGAATATCTTGTAACATATATATTCTTGATTGATCAATAACAATTTCAAGTTTTGGGAAAATCATAATTTGTTTTCCTTCATGGTATCAGAGCCACAACATACACAAGTTTAAATCAATGGCGGGGAACGATGCTATCGTTAATAATCCCCCTAAAATTGAATATAACTCTCCGTTCTACCTTGGTCCTCAGGATAGGCCAGGCGATTTTATTACTCCTACTCGTTTTAATGGCGAAAATTATGATGATTGGGCTAGTGATATGCAGACGGCTCTTGAAGCTCGCCGGAAATTTGGTTTCCTAGATGGTACGATTACTCAACCTATTCTTCCCTGCACCACATCTGATTGGAATACCATTCATGCCATGTTGATTTCTTGGATCATGAATACTGTTGAACCCAACGTTAAAAGCACTCTCTCGAAATTTAGAGATGCTAAACGTTTGTGGGACTCCCTTAAGAATCGTTATGCTGTGGTTGACGGTCCTCGCATTCAACAATTGAAGGCCTCTATTGCTCGTTGTGAACAAACCAAGGATATGTCTGCGGCCACATATTTTGGTAAATTGACCGGGTTGTGGGAAGAACTCCATAGTCATGAACCGTTGATCAGGTGTACTTGTTGTAACAACTGCTCGGCTGCTCAGCAACATTGTGAAGATGGTCCTGACCTTACTGTGAAGATGGGCGACCACCCAAGTGATGTGGGCGACCGCCCAGGCCAAAATTCCAACACTGAAGAACTTACTGTGAAGATGGGCAACCGCCCAAGTGATGTGGGCGACCGCCCAAGCCAAAAATCAAACAAGGAGGAAACGCCTGTTGAAGTGGGCGACCGCCCAAGTCCCAGTGGGCGATCGCCCAAGCCCCGATTCTGACGAGATTTAGTTCCCAAATTTCCTTCAAATATAATTAGCATCACATTCCATTGAAATCTATGAAGGTAATCAATTCCAATTTTTATTCTGGCAACCCATCTCCTTCATCTTCACCCAGCTGTTGTGTGTAGTCCGCATGTCATTATTTTTGTCAAGCTTCATTGATTGATGAGTTGTGGGTCTTCTCAGCTAGGAATCAAAATGGTGAAATAGGAATAGTGGTGGTGTGGCTATTGTATGATGTTGGGTGAACTTAGTACTGCAGGGGTATTTAGTAATTATGCGGGAGTGGATTACAATTCTCATATTTGATCCATCCAAAATTTGAACTGAGTGAAAAAAAAATTGGTTTTATTTGCTTTGTTATATTTTATTGTCTTTAATTATGTGATTTTAATTTTTTTTGTAATACTCCCTCAGTACCAAAGTAAATGTCCTGAAAAATTGCAAATTTGCTCTTGATTAATAGTAATTTTTTTTAAAAAAAATTGGACATTTATTTTGGGGGAGGGAGTAAAAAATTCTGACCGCCTGATCAAAAATCCTAGATCCGCCACTGAGGTCCAACTCCCCTGCACTATACTCCCTCCGTCTGACTCGAAGTAGATTTTTTTTTTAATTGGGCACGACGATTAAGAAAAACTATAAGTAGAGTTGGTGTTGTTAATATGAGAAATGTGATAGTAGAGAGAAAGTGGATGGAGAATATTGAGTTGAAACTAGTTGTGAGTGTGAAAGTGAATCTCGTTAAATAAAATATTTTCATGTTGAGGTTGTACTATTTCGAGTGGAACATCGAAAATAGCAAAATGTCCTAATTCGAGGTGGATGGAGGGAGTAAGTAGAATCTGGGGTGGTTGCAATTGTAAGTCAAACAAATCTAACAATATTTGTGTGTGGAAGTTAAAAGATCATTACTCTCTCCGTCACATCTCAAACCGGGCTAGTGGTCAAATGGAAGTAACTTTGATCAATATTTAAATAGAAATTTATAATTTTTTTTTTTTAGGATCATTATTTTTTATTTAAATATTGGTCAAAGCTATATCTGTTTGACCAATAGTCGGTTTGAGGTTGAACGGAGGTTAGTATACCTTAAGTCAAGATTTAGTGGTTACCATTTGAATCGCTATCACACGGCTCCAAAATGTATGTATTTACAAAAGTGATTACTTAAAAAATCTAATCTCACACAAATTGTACTTATGATATGAGAGTTGAGACTAGTGAATAGTGATACAGTCTGCTGCCCTGCTCTTAATTTCCTACAATACATTACGGAGTATTATCAGAGGGTCATTTAAAATCTTATGCTAATTTTTTTTAAACCATTCTTATGCTAAATTAAATCAATCATAAATATCAAAATTCTTATTGCAACAGAACATCAAATACTCTGTGAAAGTGGCTTCGAATGTTCTGATGATATGACAAATATCATAGATTGAAGCGTAGTTATCATAACAGGAAATCAGGAAAACCAAAGGTTGTAAAATTCCAAGCTTCATTCCTTTGTTTGACTTGCGAGCTTTGCCAAATTTATACATAGAGGGCAATCTTTTGCCAAATTTACACACCAGTGGGTACGGTACAATAAATGGTTTAGCTCAAGAAGGCCAAATTATTGGTTATTTTTAAGTTGTTTTTCCTTTTTTAAGGGGTTTAATGAAAATTTCAAAAACTAAAAAGAAGTGAAAGTCAAATTTATTTTTGAAATATTAAATAATTAAACTTAAAACAAAATAAGTTATCATCTAAATACAAATAAAATAAAAAATATAGTTAATATAATTAAAATCAAATTTTGAAGCATTAATATATTATTTTGGAAGCATTATATTAATAGTAAATCAAGCAAAATAGAAAAATATCAAATAGAGAAAAAGAAGGAAATAAAAAGAAAAAGGAAAAGAAAAAGAAAAAGAACAAGGAAAAAATTAAGGGGTCATTTGTTTTTTCATTTCCTCTCTTATTCAAAGGTGGATCACTGAATTTTCAATGGTAAGGAACTTTAAGTGTGTTTGTTTTTTTTTTTTTTAATTTCAGCCTTAACACCTCTGAAAAGCCACTGAATTTTCAGTGGTAAAATTGAAGCTGAAAACCTTTGAATGTGTTATTGTTCATACTTGCATTTGGGTTTTTTTTTAAACTGTTTACTGTTCATACTTTCGTTTGGGGTTTTTTTTTTTTTTAAACTGTTAAAATGTTAAATATACATATTTCAGAAAATGAATTCAGATAGAAAATCAAACAACTTATTCAATTCAGAATTCAGTTTTCAGTCGCTGCCTCTTAAAACTTCAGTCATTTTCAAAGATGAAATCAGATTTCAGCTTTCGGCCCTTAAAAAAACAAAAGCCACCTAAAACAAAACCCTTCCAGTCTGATCCTCTCACAAACCCTCTGCAATTCGAAACCCAGCAGCCTGCCCCCATCCACCACCGCCCTCAACTATTTCCTCCTTGTCGCCTTACCTTCTCTCTCCCCCGTTGCTTTCTAACTCTTCCCTCCCCCGTTTCCCCCAATTTCTTCCATCTTCCCACACTTTGACGCCTCCACCCCTCCGCAAGACCGGTTCACCATAGATATTCACGGACCGATCCCCCTAAACTCTGGCCAAGCTTGCTTCTTTTAGTCTCTATTCGCCGCCATGATGCCCATCCATCGGGCTCGAACAATAAGCCATCCGAGTATCACGCCGAGTCTTCACGCCATTACTCGTATCGAGCTTCAATAAAAGGTATTCCCCTACACATTCATCAATTGATTTTTTATATAATTAGGTTTTATTTGTATTTTGAAATCAAAATGGTATTAATTTGAACGATTATATGGTTGATTGAATGATTGTTTTATCTGTTATGTACATCATTAGACCGTTAATTCTCAATGTAATTATGTGTCAGGTTGCCATCTTCATGTTTTACCCTTTTACATTGTGCCCTTTCATCAACCCTCTTAGAAATAGATAAGCTATTTCCTCTTGTTCTTGAGATTCCACCTATTTTTCTCAATTGGCTCGTATTTTTTTCTTAGTGGGTGCATAAATTACGCTATAAAACTTCAAATCATTGTTGTCCCCAAATACAAATAAAACTTCAAAATGTACTACCCGTGTCTCAAAATGAATGTCCAAAAAAAATTCAAATTTGCTCTTGACAAGAGAAAGATTGTTTTTTTTTTGGTCATTCATTTTGGGACCCAGGGAGTAACATTTCTTGGGCTCAGGGATAAAAATGAACACAACAGTTCATCACCCTATTTTATCACCATATAATTCCATCTTCATATAAAAGTGTTAATTTTTCTTGAAGTTAATTCATAGTTTCACTAATTTATTTATCACTCCATATACTCATGACATCCATATATTCCTACTGCAATTTAAACTAGACAACAATCTCACTTCAACACAATAAAAAGGAATTGCAGGTCATACTGTTGAGCGTAAAAACCAAATTCACTTGTGGATACTATAGCAGAATACAATCATACTACAAGCAATAAATGAAATAAATGCACATACCAAATAGTCAGTATGCAAGGAGATGCTCTCGAGGGAGGAGCTTACTTGCAACAAATGATCTTGTCCTGGTTATACTTTCTAGACAAAGCCAACAACGAGGGCGCAATAATTCCACATCTTAGCCTCAAAACTAAATGCAGAGTTGACTCTAAGGTTGAAAATACACACGTCAGCAGCATATAATTTGTCTGCTCAACCAATCAATGTACAAAGGATAAACAAAAACTAAGCAAGCCTTTCTGGATGTTGTAGTCAGCAAGTGCGGTGCCATATTCAAGCTGCTTCCCAACAAATATCGGTCTCTACTGATTTGGAGAGATTCCTGTAGAATAATTTATCAATCTGTTAGGAAAACGCAAATATATTAACTAGCATATAGACTTGACAAATTATTTCCATCATCAAAGCCATAAAGGGTTTCATGCTCTATTTAGGTGTAAAATGTCCACTCTATTGACAAAAGGGAAACAAGGCTCCAGGAAAATGAAATTCCACTGGAATCGTGACTAAAGATTATTTTTTATCATGCAAAATCGTTTTTTCATGTGAAATAATCTGAAGTATATATGTATATAACTTGGTTGTTCTCGGATGTGAACCATGTTACTGACCTCAATGTTTTCCATAAGTAATCATGGTCCATTCCATTTTGACATGGTGTGTAAAAGATAACGATAGGTGATGGATGAGGTATTTATTGCAATTACCTAAGGGTGGTGAAAAAGGATGGGATGAAGGTATCATTTATACTTGCGTTAAGAAAGAGGCTAGAGCAAATCTATCACACAAAAATGCAGGATTTAAGATTTACCACAATGCAATAGATCTATAGTTGTCTATATCACAAAGGAAAGGGGTATGTTTTATCTGAACTTAGAAGTGGAGATACCGTTTGAAAGTGGTTGTACAGGAAGTAGTACATATGAGTTCCAAATTCCAACTAGGAATAGCTTACCAACTATGGAGGAAGATGTTGGAAAGGGGTATGTTTTATCTGTACCTAGAAGTGGAGATACTATTTGAAAGTGGTTGTACAGGAGAATGTAGTACATGAGTTCCAAATCCCAACTAGGAATAGCTTACCAACTATGGACGAAGATGTTGATGATAAATAACTCAAGGAAATTGATTATGAGTAATTAAGGACAGTTTCTATTAGTAAATCATGGTTGACCAACTCCAAGAGGTCACGTCAGAAATAATTTAAAATACTATTCCTTGATTCACTCGACTTACGTGGCCTCCTGGAATAAGTCAACCACGGTTTACTAACAGTTTCAGTCATTATGCAGGAAAAAGATTGTGTTTATCAAGTAGTCCATGGAACATGCACATTTGGAGATGCTTAAATTGTTCAAGAGTTGATCCTTTATTCTTCTTTAGCATATGATCTTTGGATTCTTTGGACTAAGGCTTTATTGTTGTTGTTGTTGTTATTTACTCCCGCCGTCTCATCCGACTTTGGATTTTCTTCCTCGACACGGGGTTAAGAAATACTAATATAATAAGAGGAGAGAGAATGAGTGGAGGAGGTATTGTGAGTATGAAAAGTAAAATAGGAGAGAGAATGAGTGGGAGGAATAGTAAGGGGATTGTTGTTGTGAATATGACAAGTGGGTCCCATGGAATATAAAAATAATATACACTTGCCATTTTGGGATGTCTTAAGTCGAGTGGGACACCCAAAATGGCAAATTGTCCTAAGTTAGGTGGGACGGAGGGAGTATGATCTTTGGATAACATATGTTGAAAGTAGCATGAAACTCGTAATCTAACAACCTGTACTAGTAGAAGAAAAGTACATTGGTGAACTTTTAGGGATTCTTTGGTCATATTTTTGGAAGAAAAAAAGATTGCATGCATTCCAATAGAAATTTTTTGAAGTCGAGATGGTGAAGTTTGGGGTTGATATTTAGATTACGAGAAGATGAGGAAATCTATTTGTAAGACAAATGAGAGGGTAAGTGAATTTAGAGCTGAATTGTGGCCTTACAGTTCAGTGGTGGTTGAAATTAAGAAGGTGGATGTTGTGTGGCGGAGGGTTGTGCTGGGATGATAGAAAAAGTGGAGAGTCACCTTAATTAATGAAAAGAAGACTTCTACTTAGTAAGAGCATTATTAGAACTTTAAAACAAACATAACTAATAATATTACTTCCCTCGCCCCTATGAAAAAGTGTCAAACTTACTATTTTTATCTGTACAAAGAAAGTTGCATTTTCAAAATTGAAGCCTCAAATCTTCAAAATTTCACATTCTAAAATATAGGGGTGGAAGCGGTTTGGCTCAAACCGCGGTTTGGAGTCGAACCGAGCCAAATCGTGCGGTTTGGTTCGGTTTTTAGACATAAGTAGTTTAGCTCGATTTGAGAAATTAACAAACCATGTGGTTTAGCTCAGCTTGGGGTTTGACACTCCTAAACCCAACCGAGCCAAACTGAACCGAACCGTTTAAGACCGAATTGCGGTTTGAAACCGTGAAGCCGAACCATTAAGTCGAACCGTGAAACTGAGCTATAAATCGAGCCATGGAACCGTAATCCTGACCATCCATTCAAAATCTTAGTTAATCTCGGTCTTTGATTTTTAAAAACTTACCTTAAAAATCAGCGCCTCTCTCTCTTTGAACTTTCATATTCCCAATTCGTTTCTCTCTCTTCCCATTTTCTCTCTCTTCCCGTTTTCTCCGTTTCTCTTTGTCGTCGTTCGTCGTCTCTGGTTTCTCTCAACGATCAATCTACGACGAGGCTGAAATTTCGATCGACGACGAGGCTCTCTTCAATCCGCACAAGGGTATTTTCTTTTTCTTTCAAATTCTTGCGTTTTGGCTCTGTATCTATCTGTTTCTATACTTCCTTCAATGATAAAAAAACACACACACACACACACTTGCAATTACATTATTTAGTGACCCTTTTTCCCGTTTAAGGTTTATTTGAGGTGGGTTTGGAATCTTCGAAGTGAAGTTGTTATCTTTTCCTTTTCTGGGTGGACATGAATTGTGAAGGTTTGGGGAAACATGTCTCAAACCAATTGGGAAGCTGATAAAATGTAAGATTTTTCTCTTTTAATGTTATGTCTTGATTTCTCATTTTCTTATTTTTGTTTGATAGCCAATCACTCTTGTTTTTATTGTTGATTTCTGCTTGATTTGTTTATTGTTGTTTCTTTTGCTTCCTTGGATGATAAACCATAATATTTGATTTTTGTATGGATGTTTCAACCTCCATGCATCGTCCCATATTTGGGGGTCGATTTGGCTCTTTGGTCTACATTGTTTCATTTCTGGGAATGCCTTATTTCTTCTGTTCTGGTGCATTTTCCCACCTTGATAGTTTCGTGATTATCTTTTACGAATTACATGTACCCTTTCTCGGTTCAACACTATTTGAAATGCGGTTTGGACCGTTGTCTAGATTGCGGTTTGGACCGTGGTCTGAACCGCAAAATCAAACCGCAAATCAAACCGCGGTTTAGACCAAACCATAGCGGTTTGGTTTAGCTCGATCTGAATTTTTTAATGGTTTAGCTCGGTTTGGAATTTCTCCAAACTGATGTTAGCGGTTTGAATTCTTAAATTGCCCAAACCGAGCTAAACCGAACCATTTCCACCCCTAATAAAAGGGTTTTCAAAAGCAACATTTAAATTTTTCGAAATAAGAATTCTCTCTCTCCGCAATTTCAAACTTCAACTGGTTAAGGATTCCTTTGCCCTCAAAGTTCTTCAAGATTCATCCTTGTATGTTCAAATCTTCATTTGTTCTTCATCAATATTCAAACGATGTCTCTGGTAATATTTTCAAATTACAAAAGCTTTCTAAAGTCATGAATATTAATGCTTAGAACATTCAAAACTTTATAAGTTATGAACTTCTTCTTATTTGTCTATTTTCTTGTTCTAACTTAAAATGTTGGTTTATATGTTTGATTTCTACAGATGGCTTCCAAACCATCAACCCCCAAGAAAGACATTTATGGAGGTTACATTCTTCCAAGCTTCTTCGAATCTGAAGATGGAAAGCTGCTTCAAGCCCTTCTGTTGGGAGCCGGTGTTCTTCCTTTCTTGATGCCAGATGGAAATGAAGATATTATGTATGATTTGGTGAATGAGTTATTCGAGAATGGTGATTTGGATGATAATGTCAAGGTTGGTGAGATATCTGCCATTTCTTCAACCGTTGCAAGCGTACCGGTCATCTTCAACCCTTCCTCCATAGCCGATGCCTTTCCTTCCCTCTCCTTAACTGGTCCCTCATCAGTTACTATGAAAAATATGGAGCTTGCATGGTCTCAAGTTAGGGGAACCGAGCCGTTCGTTACCGGTGAAGGTAACAAGAAGGCAGATCTGGATGCCTTGCACTATGCTTTAGCCGAGGTAGCTGACGGTTGCATCATCTGTCGGTCAGGCTCACACCACTGCATTATGATGATTCAGTGGGAAGCAATGGCAGCTATAATCCTTCAGAAAGAATTTAACTGGTGCTCTTTCATCTATAGAATTATCTTGGTGGCTTTTAAGAAGTTTCAGAAAGAGAAGCCACTTGCAAGAGCTAACAAGGCCAGGCCTTGTCATCATCTTCTGATCAGTAGGGTATTGAGAAGAATACCTGCTGTGCTTGCTGCCTATACCAGTCAACCTAGCTATCCTCAATCTTTCTGCAAAGCATTTGATAAAAATGATCAAGCTAGGATTGCTAGAGAAGCTAAGCCATCAACCAGTCTTGCTGCTGCAACCGGTAAGCCCTCAACCTGTGCTCAACCGGTTATTGTAAAGAAGAAAACTCACCGGCCAAAAGTGAAGAAAATCGATGTACCTGAATCCTCCCAACGGTCACCACTCTACCGGCTAAGAGGAAGCCAACCGATGATCCTAAACCGACCACTGCCTCAGCCAAACCTATTGCCTCTTCTACCTCTGCCAAACCGGCTGAACCCTCAACCTTACCTCCTATAAGACCAAGAAAAACTGCCATAAAAGCAGCCTATCAACCTCCCACTCAAAAATCCCAAATACCATCATCTACGAAACCTTCCTCTTCCAAATCGATCACAAAAACCCCCTCTCAGCTGCAAAAGAAAATGCTGAGAGAAGGAAGCAAATTGAAACTGATTTAACCACTTTTGTCTCCTTCATCCCAAAAAGATTATTCAAGCATGACTTCTTGACCGATGAGGCTCCTATAATCGGTCATGCCTCTCACCCATCTGTTGTCAGGAGATGCCAGTCGATCAAATCCAACTTTCCATATTTTCTATTACAACCCTTAGACAGACAATTGCCAAATATGCCAAATTTTCCCCTTCTCTAAAATGGGTTTATCCCATAGATCATCTCCCACCATTCATCAGGAAATTGCTTCAATTTCATGAGATCAACAAGAATTCTATCCCCATCGATGACGTTCGTGACTATGTTGATTTTGACAACACTCATGAAGCCAAGGGAATTTACTTCAGCAAGCCCGGCGTCTTGAGTGATTATGACATCTCTGACCAAGTCAAGCCTTATCAAGCTATACAACCGATACATTGATCATCTTCCACATTTCTGGAATGCTATTTATCTGGCTCAGGATCAGCTGAGACAAGATATGATGGTGCATGCAGTATGGGCCGATTTTGCTTTGTTATACAATGCCCAAGACACTCTTATGGAATCTGACCCTTACCAGTTGGGCAGATATGAGCTACCAGATGATATGCTACCATCATTTTATACTGAGCCTGTTTCTCTCGATCCAGGGAGAGCCCAATTTATGCAAAATGTTATGGACCTGGTCCAGAATATGTTGGAGATAGATAGAGAGATACAAGCTATGGGAGATATTGGTCTGTCAGATTTCTTTTCATCGGTTCACTCAAATAAAAACAAGTGGACATCCGTGACCGATGAAGAAATTGATGAATTATTTAAGGACAATGGATCTGATAAAGTTGATGATGATGATGATGACGATGATGTTGATCGGTCGAGCTCAAGCTCCAGTTCCAGCTCCAATTCAAGCTCTTCTTCTGATGCTAACCGATCTGAAAAGGTGGGATTTACAACTTCTCAACAGATTGAAACCGTTAGAAGTTTGGGAGGAGGCATAACTGATACTTCACCGATTATGGCCTTAGGAGGAGGAGGCACTGCTACAACCGATTCCTTACCGGTTACTCAACCAATGGCCACTCAACCGATTGAGATGCCTTTGACTGGTATGTCTACTGTTGAACCGGTTAGAGAGGAGAAGCCGATTGAGATGCCTCTAACCGATGTATCTGCTGAACCGGTTAGAGAGGATAAACCGACTGAAGTTGATGTTGATGATGTTGAACTTCAAAAGGCAATAGCTGCCTGCTTGTTTGAAGAAGAATTGAACCGGCAACGGTTATCTACTAATGAATTGGTCACTCAGCAAGCTATCCAAGCCTCTCTCTCAGTCAGCCAAGCCAATCTAGTTTTGAAAGATAAATCATCGGTTGAGGAGACCGATCCAATATTTGAGGAGGAGTCTACTTCTGATTTCTTTGATGAAGATGAACCTGGATTCAAGGCTGCTAAACCATTTGAATATGATCCCTTTGATGCTGCCCATCCACCGGCTAGCTTTGATTTTACCCATCACCAAAAAGATCTCTTGTCCCCACTCAACTATCATACCATAAAAGCATCCATTCCTCGTCTATCCAATGGGATGTTTTTATTTGATGTCCATGAGAAAATTACTAGCCGGTCCAACCTAAAACCGATCCCATTGCCTCCTTCCCTAGCCGATGAAATTCAAAGACAACAGAGAGCTGACAGAATGCAAGTTTTTGTGGATGTAGCTGAAGTGATACAACATGGTGATCCTCCAACCGATACCCCTCCTCATCTAACCAAAACGAATGGCCCCGGTGAGACCAGCAGTCACTACCAAGCACCCAAAATTCTCAAGCTGAAAAAGCGACCTGCTCCTCCCATAAACCACAAACTTAAACCAGGCAAAGCTGAGCAACAACTCATCACAGACTTTCCCTCCAAACAAAAGCTAACTTACTCTCCCTTACTTTCTCAACAGACTGCCACCATCAAAATTGGCGGTCAGATTGTCAGTCGATTGCCTCGACCGGTCGAATGCTCCCTCTCAACCGGTAATCTCTTCATCAGATACTTATCTCTCAACAACCAAATGACCAAATTTTTGGAGCTGAAAATATTCAATTGGTCTTCTGAGGTCACTCATATGGTAGGCTTGATGCCTTAAGTGCCTAGGCTGTCAGTGAGAGGAAATGGCAATGTGCAAACTCAAAGCAATATAAGACATGCTTCCCTTCTACCGAATGTTTTGAAGATGAAATATTTTATACGGTTAAGGCAGAAAGCCATACCGTTGTCCCATGTTGCTGCTGAGTTATTGGGGTTAGCTTTTACTGAGATGATGAGCTTAGAAGAAAATGATTTGATGATACCAGCTGTGGCTGAATCTGATTCTTCCTCTTCTGAATCCGTTGATGAGGAAATTGAGATATCCCCTACCGGTCAAGTTACTACAACCGGTCGAACTTCAGTCCTAACCGATCAAGCCCCGACCGATCAAGCCCTAACCGACCAAGCCACAACCATCATTCCCTTAACCGATCGACCTTCAACCGATGCTATCTTACCTTCTCCTATCCAACTGACCGCTCAACCGGCCTCCTCACCCCAAATCGATGATCTTCAACGGCCAGTTGTTGTGAATGACCTTGTTGAGTTTCATGAAGCCCTGCTTGAAGGAGTTGTTGAAGAAAATGCTGAATTGATTGCTAATCTTTCTAAGTCCAATCAGGAGGAGGAAGAAAGGAGACTGAACATAATGGAAACCGGTTTTGCTATGGCTATTGGTAATTTTATGGATCAACTGAATACAAGAGATGCTACCATAACCGATCTACTTTTGCAACTCGAAAATTCAACTAACACCAACAAAGAATTATGTGATCAAGCCTTGTCAGTTCAATCCCTTCTGAATGAGTCAACCGATGCCCTTAAGTCAGCCGAGCAAAAGAATCGTGATCTTGCCAACCGAACTGATCAAGGTCAAGGCCCAGAATGAGGTGTTAATGAAAATGTTTGTTGATGGTCAGCTGGGCAAATCTCAGTATGAAGAGAAGAAGAAAAGAAAGAGAGAAAGAGAAGAAAGCAAAAAGAGATGCTAAGAGATCCAGATCATCAGACCCGGTCACATCGGCTACACCATCATCTACTCCAAAGGACAAGGACTCAACCGATCCTCCTACTCTTCAATAGAATGTAACCGATGATATAAATGTTTTTCTTTCAACCGGTTAGCTGATCAATCAATCAATGAGAATTTCTGAACCTTAAACTTGTTCATTTAAATGTTTTACTTTCATGAATTTCCTTATATTTTAAATGACTTCACTGCTACTAACCGTTTCACTTTGCAGGTTGCTTCATTCAAATTTCTTTTACTTTAATTTTTTCTTTTTGTAAGCTTTACTTAGGTTACATCAAGTTGTCACTTGACTTAGGGAATGACATAATTAAAAGATAAATTCTTAGTTATTCTATTACTAAGTTAAGATAGATGTTAACCTAGGATGGTTGGACTTAAGCAATTAGGAGGAGATTGTTAGTCAAATATATGTATAGCTTTAGAATTGCTTAATCTCAATCATAATAAGCATTATTGAGGATCCCTAATTTTAATTAGATCAATTAGAATTTTTCTATGTACGTTAGGTTCCCTTAGTGCTAGTGTCAGTGTTTTTATAAATGTATTTTTCTCAAAGTTTAAAGACTTGAAGACCCTGAAGATTTTCCATGGTGTAAACTGGTTACTTGTTCAAGAAGTTTATCCAATCGGTTGACAGCCTCAACCGGTCACCAAGCTTTACCGGTCAACCCCTTAACCGGTTGAGATAGTCAACCGGTCAGACCTCCTTAGTTGCTGATGATCGGCCAAGCTTATTCAACAAGTTTCTCTCAGCTGGTACATTTATTGCTCCCAACTACCCAACCCCTAATTTAGCTGAAGTTAGTAAAACAACATGCTGAGAAGACATTCTTGCAACTTGTCAGTAACTCAAAGAGGAATTTCAAAGTTACCAGTACTCACAACACTTCATCTAATCAATGGAAAATATCTTCATCAAATCTCAGGCATTTAATGCAAAATATATTCTCATTAAATGCTTGTCAGTCCATGTCATCCCTTCAATCCCTTCAGAGACAACAACTCTATTTTGAAGACAGCTATAAATACCTTCTCCAGAGCATTGAAGAGGGTTGGTGCATTAAAGATCTTTGAGAGTGAGTTGTCAAGAACTACCAGCATTCAAGCATTCAAGTTCAAGGCATTCAAGTCCCTCATATTCACTAGACTATCTATATTAGGACATACACTGAGCACCATCAATCAATACTTGTAGTGTTCCCAAACAAGACTATGATTGGAACACATTGATTGAATCACACACACCCTAGAGAAATCAGTTCAACTTTGTGAACACATCTCTTGAAAACACCTGGTCATTCTTGTAGCACGATCCATTAGTGATCACTTTACTTTTAGCAGCCTTCAATCATAAGTCTTGCAATTTGTAATAGTTAGGTATCATTAATAGTGCACTTTTTCAAATTCAAGTTTTGACCAAACTTGGGAGAGGACGTAGCAGTTATTTAATACTGTGAACCTCTTTAAACAATCGTGTCATTTCCTTTGTTTGTTTGCTCGCTCATTATTATTTGTGTTGTTGTAACTGGTCGACATTCTCTCGACCGGTCACAACCTATTGATTCCTAGTTACTGCTTGCTTGATACTTCATTGGAAAATACAATTGGATGACATTTTAACTAACTCTTTGAAAATCCTACTTCCGAACCGATCATTGTGTGAGTCCAAACCGGTATCATTTTATCCGCTGTTCAAACTGATTTCCATCGGTTAGCCTCTGATAAGGTACTTGGATATTTTCAAAGGTTTTGTCAAGAGTTTAAGAAAAAGTTTTAATTAGGCTATTCACCCCCCCTCTAGCTTGTTTTCCTACCAATTGGGCCTAACAAATAGTAATATATGAATACCCATAAAAATTCTTGTATATAAAGTTAGGATCTGATCCCTTGCCATTTGATATTCTTGGATCTCAAGACGGGACCGGAGGTATGAACCACAAATTCCACGCTATAAATATATATTATAAAGAGTTAGCATATGTAGTTTCTGATGCCAAATGAAATAGAATTGACACCATTCGACATGATAATAACCTTAAAAACAAGTTTGTAGAAAGTAAACGAGATTCTTAATGAGAATGCGTCAGTTGTTTCCTCCCTCCGGTCCATCTTGAGATCCAACAAGTTCAAATGTAATTCCATAAACTTTTGGAGAGATACTCATCTTTTACTGTTTAAAGACATTACATAGAAAACGTTATATTAGTACAAATAAAGGTAAGCAGGCTCATGAAACTACAAATGTTTCCCTTTAACAGCCCACTCGTATTTAAGTCTTAGGAAGACAGTAACAATCTCGCATAAATCAAAACAATTTTATGAGTTGAAATCAAGCTGGTGATTATATTCTAAATTTATCAAGGGATGTACTTAGTCCATTAAAAAGTAAAAGAGTAGAGCAAGATGAAGTCAAATTATTAATGAGTCAAATATATCTATTTTTGTGCCTTATTTTTAAGAAAGAGTGAATTTATATCTTATACATTATTAATTATACGGAGTATAATTTTTACTTCTTCACACTGTATATTATTATATATAAAAAAATCATATATACAAGATCTGAGTTTATTGACTAAATGAACATTATATAACAGACTAAATTTACATGGTGTACTCTAATTATAAGCAAATATATGACATGGAATTACATGTTAACTAACCAATATGCTGATTTAAAAAGTTCAAGTTTGTTATAAAATACCTAATTTGTGTTTGGCCTCAAAATTTTCGTCTTTACTTAACCAATTTGCTGAATTACAATCATATGAAGTGAAAAAATAATTATTGAAATTTCAAACCATTGTAAATTCTCTCTAAAAAAACCACTGTAAATTAGAAAAAAAATCTTTGAACAGATCTGTGACTTCATTGATTTTGGACAGAAAAATTATCTCATAAATTTACAATAAAAAGAAAAAAAATCTAATTTTTAAAGATCTATACAAAAAAAAAAGCAAAATATATATATAAAACAACATGGTACAAGCATGATATAGATGAAAATTATAACATACACACTTAAAGTTGAAGTTATATGAAACAAATATTGCCTTCCTTTACATCAAAAATAAAAATTCATCCATATTGAACAGATTTGTGACTTCATTGATTTTGGACAGAAAAATTATTATCTCATAAATTTACAATAAAAAGAAAAAAAAACTATTTTCTAAAGATCTGTACAAAAAGGGTAAAATATATATATAAAACAACATGGTGCATGCATGATATAGATGAAAATTTGAACATGCACACATAAAGATGAAGTTATATGAAATAAATAATGTCTTCCTTTACATCAAAAATAAAAATTCATTCATATTGAATAGATTTGTGACTTCATTGATTTTGGACAGAAAAATTATCTCATAAAGTTAAAATAAAAATAAAAACACTATTTTTTAAAGATCTTTACAAAAAAGGCTAAATATATATACTCCCTCCGTGTCGGGTGAATGGAGACTTATTTTCTTTTTGGGTCGTCTCACGTGATTGGAGACTGTCCAAAATGGAAAGAATGTTGTGAATGTAATAGTAAAATAGGAGAGAGAATGAGTGGAGGGAATAGTAAATTATAATGGTGTTGTGAGTATTAATGTAATGTAGGAGAGAGAATGAGTGAAGGAAATAGTGAAGATTCTTTCCTTTTTCTTAGTTATTGTGCCCAATTTTTTGGTGTCGATTGACCCGACACGGAGGGAGTATAAAACAACATGAACAAAGTATTAGAGTTAGTGAAACTTAACGAAATAAAGGCTTGTAATTAGTTGTACCATCAGAATCTAAAGCTTTTTGGGAATTTATAGTTGCTAGATCGATCATGGTTTGGCGATTTAAATGACAATCAATAGTCATTGATTCGTTTTATGACTCCAGATTTTTGATGAATTGAAAGAGAGAAATTGATGATATTGATAGGTCAGAGAGACAGAAGAGAAGGCAACGAGAGAGAGAGAGAGAGATAGGTCAGAGAGACAGAAGAGAAGGCAACGAGAGAGAGAGAGAGAGAGAGAGAGAGAGAGAGAGAGAGAGAGAGAGAGAGAGAGATAGGTCAGAGAGACAGAAGAGAAGGCAACGAGAGAGAGAGAGAGAGAGAGAGAGAGAGAGAGAGAGAGAGAGAGAGAGA
Organism: Adenophora triphylla var. japonica; assembly: GCA_022495995.1. Taxonomy (NCBI): domain Eukaryota; kingdom Viridiplantae; phylum Streptophyta; class Magnoliopsida; order Asterales; family Campanulaceae; genus Adenophora; species Adenophora triphylla. The sequence goes on from JAFEMH010000281.1 coordinate 804,833, forward strand.
GAGAGAGAGAGAGAGAGAGCAGCGGCGGTGTTTAGGGTTTAGGTCTAGATTAGGTTAGGCTAATGTTTATCCCAAAATGAATTTTGACTTTTTTTTTTTAAAATATTCGAAGTGGGCTTAGTTTGTATAATGTCAATAGTTGGGCCTTATTATGTGTGTCAATAATTGGGCCAAATTATCTATTAGCTTTATTTTGGGAAATATTTTTGACAAAAATATATGAAATTATCTATTTAGGATTGTTACATATTCAATTTATTTGGCCGAAAATTATTATATGGGAACATTTTTTTGAAAAAAAAAAAAGAAATGGGTTGATGTGAACCCTATTTTTTTTTTTCAAAATGGTATATGTTGATACAAAATTCTTTCTCAAACACGACATATATTTTTCGGCGATTGAATAATAGTTGATTGATTGCTAAACGGGAATAATGAATAAATTTATTGATTGTATCTGGATTTAGGTAACAGATAGGGAGAGATTTGGAGAGTTCGAGAGAAAGAGAGAGTTAGAAGGTAGATGGAGCGGCGGTGAAGATAATGAAAGAGAAAAAATAATGAACCTTGTGTGAAAAAAATATGTCTAGGGTTAATATCATTTTTAAAATGGTATATGATATTATATTCTTTTTTACATATCTTTTATAATATTTATCCTTATATTTAAATAGTTTGAAAATTAGTTGTCCTTTTTATTTTTAATATTATGTCCTAATTAATTATTATATTAGATTAGATTTGGTTTATATTTTTCCAGATTATTGTTTTTCATTCGATTAATTATATGGTCAAACTTGATGCAGAAAATGTTACTTCTGATCTACATTTATCAAGTAAATTGGGAATATTACAGAGTTCTCCCTCCGTGTTTCAACCGCTAGCTGATATAACAAATGGTATGATGTTTTTATTAATTTTATGTTCTTTTGTTATATTTTGCTATGATAAAATTTCTAAATAATAAATTTTGATGCAGGAAATGGTATTTCCAGAAATACTACTAGGTCAAAATACTACCGATTTTCCTCATTTCCAACACCATTTCATTCGCAAGTTCTCGGTTCATTCCACTTTGAAAACAATGCAAATTCCATTGTTCAAGATACTGACAGTAAAGAATTACAAAAAGATGGTATGAATATAGGTGACTCCACAACTTGAGATGGCGTTTTGACTTGTGCTACTATTTCTGATTGTAAATGAAGCACGAAGCGAAATGGTATATAATGTTCTATAATTTGTTTTTGTTTTTTTTTTATATTTATAATTACATTTTGTGTTTTTTTTTCTTTTGCAATTATTTATGCTATTTTTGACAACCATTACCATATTTTATTACATTTATATTTACTTATTTGTTATATCATATGGTTTTTAGGTTCATCTATTAGTAAAATAGTGGACTTAACCTATGAAGTAGTTGGATCGAGCAGAATGAAGAAATGTAGTAGCAAGAGGAGAAGAAAGGATTATGGTAATTTTTTTTAAATATATGGCTAATTTTTGTGCAATATTTGCTTGATATATATTTTTTGATAATATTTTTCTCTTAATTTTTTATCAATCTTTTTAGACTCATCTATTAGTAAAGTAGTTGACTCAAGTAATAAAGAAGTTGGATCAAGCAATATGTAGAAATATAGTAGCAATCAGGAAAGAAAGAATTATGGTAATTTTAAATATTTTCTTAAATATATGGATAATTTTTAGGCAATAATATCTGGATATATATTTTTTTGATAATATTTTTCTCTTATATAACTTTTCAGGACCATGTGTATCAACTACAATGATTGATAAAATTATGCATGCATATAATAATTCATATTTCACCGAAGGTTCTTATGATAATAATGGAATTGTGTTATTTACATAAAATATTATATTATATGAACATTGTATGATCATTATTTTTTTAATTTTAATCAAAAAATTCAATAATAATTAAATTTTATTTGGTCCATATATGAAACAGATTATATAGATTTGGGTGATCCTTCTAGCAAATGTCAATTTTGCAATGCTATTTTTTTATTTGAAGAAAGATCGAAAAAGCGTTACAAGACAACCGTTAATGCAAAGTTCTCTTCATGTTGCATGCTTGGAAAAGTCCAATTGCCTTCTATGCATGAACCCCTGCTTTGTTTAAGGAATTGTTGTACGAAAAAAGTGACAAAAGTAGGCTTTTTACAACAAACATCCGTTCTTACAACATGATGTTTTCCTTTACTTCGATGGGAGGTAAGATAGATTATGACATTAATAGAGGAAACAGTCCCCCAGTATTCAGGTTGTATGGCCAGAACTATCACTTTATTGGAAGTTTGACGCCACAAAATGGAAAGGCTCCTAAGTTTGCACAATTTTATATATATGACACCGAACATGTAGTGGAGAACCGAATGCGTTGTTTTACGTGAGTTTGAATAATTTTTTTTCAATTAAATTGTCACATTTAAAACTATTTAATTTATTTGATTTATTTTTATTCAAATTTAGACAGGACACAGGGACCAATAATTTGCATGAAGAAATTGACAGTGACTTGATTTTTTTTTTGAAGAGCATAATATTGTTGTGAAGTCTTTTCGAATGGTTCAAGATTGAATGCAACAAAATCAAGTTGGCGATGTTAAGCTCAGGCTCATAGGAAGACGAAAATTTGACGGTAGGTATAATTGGTGATAGGGATATTCTTGTTGAGACACAAACAGGATTGCTCCAGAGAATTACAGAATTGCATCCCTCATACTTAGGGTTGCAATATCCGTTGCTTTTTTTATTTGGCCAAGATGGCTATAGAGAAGATGTTCTGCTTCGAAACTGTGACGCCGAGCCATCAAATAGATCTCACTATAAGTTAAGTATGAGAGAATTTTTTGCGTACAAAATTCATGAAAGGCAATCAGAATCGGCAAATATTCTATTTTCTAAGCGGCCTTTTTAGCAATTTTTAGTTGATGCATGGACAATGGTTGAAACTGCCCGCTTGACTTGTATAAGAACTCATCAGAAACAATTAAGGTGTGATATGTATAAAGGATTGGCGGATGCCTTGCTTAAGGGTGAGAAGAATCCTGCTTCTCCTGGTAAAAGAATTTGTTTGCCATCATCCTATATTGGAAGTGCTCGATATATGATTCAGAACTATCAAGATGCAATGGCTATCTGTAGATGGCTTCGTTATCCTAATTTGTTGATTACATTTACATATAATCCCAAGTGGCCTGAAGTTGTTCAATTTCTACGAAGCAAATCTCTGCAACCAGAAGATAGACCTGATATCATGCCCAGGATTTTTAAAGCTAAATTGGATATCCTTATGACCGATCTTCGAGAAAAGAAGATTTTTGGTTCTGTACGAGCAGGTAATTATATATAATTTTTTATGTATGTTTACCTTATAATTACTCTTTTATGATTTTTTTTTTCAATTTAATCATTCTCTTTTTTCAGTTATTTACACAATTGAGTGGCAGAAGCGTGGTTTACCACATGTTCACATTATCTTATGGTTAGAAAATGATGCAAGACACCCGACTGTAGAAAGGATTGATAAAATCATTTCAGCAGAAATTTCTGACGAGTCTGTTGATCCGCATTACTATAATGCTATGAAGGAATTGATGATCCATGGACCTTGTGGCAAAGCTCGACCTAATTCTCCATGCATGTCTGAAGGTCGTTGTACAAAGTATTTTCCAAAGAAATTTAACGAGACAATATCAGTTGATGAGGAGGGGTATCCAAGTTACCAACATCCTGAAAATGGTTGTACAATAAATGTAAAAGGAATTACTCTTGACAACAGATATGTAGTCCCTCACAATCGTGAGTTGTTGATGGAACATGGTGCTCACATCAATGTTGAATGGTGCAATCAATCTAAATCGATCAAGTATCTCCGTAAGTATGCAAGTAAGGGTCATGATAGAGTGACTGCAAAATTTTGTGAAACTGTTGCTGATGATTCTAGAAGGGATGGTATTGATGAGATAAAAATATATATAGATTGTAAATATATATCGTCTTGTGAGGCTGTTTGGAGGTTGCTGGACAATGAAATTCATTACAGAAATCCACCTGTTGAACGATTGGCTTTTCATCTACCAGGTGAACAAAGTATAGTGTTCGAGGATGATGATGAAATTGAAAAAGTTCTTGATAGTCCGACTGTAAGTACGCCAATTCAATTCGCTATCCTTTTAGATGCATTTTAATATGATAAAATCGCATTAAGGGGCGTTTTGGTAAATTCTCGGTCCGCTCCGAGACTTTCGGAATCTTTTTATAAGTTTCTTGCGAAGGGAGTACTGTTAGGTAATTTTTCCATGCAAAAGGACCTACAGGGAATTAACTGCTTTGGACTTTTAAGGAATTAATTCAGAATATTCCAGAAGCAGCGTTTGGCGCCAAAAACAGTTATTGCTTGCTTAAGTCGTGCGACAAATCGAAGCATGGAAAGTGGATGCATGAAGTCATGCGACACAACATGACCATGAACATCAGCTATAAATAAGACCCTCTGCCTCTCATTTTAGGATCCCTTTTTCCACTCCACAACGTCACTCTACAGAAATTACACCAGAACCGAATCTCTCTCCTCCTCCCACACCAACACATACCAATTCCCTTCCAATTCCTTCATCTCTCCTATCAATTCACCCACATACATCCACATACCAACTGAAGATCCAAGTTCAGAGGCTGCTCCTGCACACCAATTCAAGTCCAGAAGCTGAATTGAAGGCCAATACGCCTAACTTGGTGTATTGGTGGTGGATCTACAAGGGTAACGATTCCCTCCATTCCTCTCTCTCATTTACTTGCTTCATTGCAATTCCCATCCCTCCACTTGATAATCAGGCTCCATCCGCTTCTGATTTATCAAGTGGCAACTGCCATATCTCTGTTTAAATTGTATTTGCTTGATCCAATTGCATATTCATGATGTGATTTAATTATAATTGTAATTTGGATCCCAAGGGAGTGTGGATCTCCCATATCCACACCCCTTTGGTCTATCCTTTGTTGATTCGTCGTCATTCCGAGTTGATTGATATAATTGTTAGATTTAATTTGGTATATGTTGAATCTGTTTCTCATTTGCAAGGTTCCTGCAGATGGTAAACATGTGTCACGCGACACAATTGGACATGAGGAGTCCTGTGTCACGCGACACATTGTGCCCATCTGCAGAGATCATCCTTCAGTTGTAAGTTGTTTCATCTAGTTTGATTATCATTCCAAACAGAGTGTGGATCTTCAATATCTCATTTGAAGTGATTGGATAGATCTATGTCCTTTCTGTGCTTAATTTGTAAAACCTCTACAAGGTGCTTCGTTGTGTCACGCGACACAACTGAACCCTCAGGTCCTGTGTCACGCGACATAATGTGTCCTTTGCAGAAGGTTCAGTTTCAGTTGTAACCTGTTCTTTCTCCTTGTAATATGGGATGTGGCCTCCCATGGCAAATGGTTCACAAGTTGTATTCCCCTTCGTTGAGCAATAAAACAAAGCATTAACATGCTTTTTATACATATCTTGTCATACACACTTCGCACACACTTTTGGATGTTTTGGATGTTGAACATAGAAAGACTCGTCTACGGACGAGGCATGTTGGGTGAACTCTCGGTTCTTCCCAACACGTAACCTGACCCTCGAACCCATTTTCTCACATTAAAAGGTTTTCAATATTTCCTTAAAAATGGCGTGGCGACTCCCTATTTTTTTTCGGCGAGCGTTCATTCACCGACATCTCGATATACTATGTTTTTAGCATGGATGGACGCAAATAAAGGTAAATATAAATAGGAAGCTATGAAATTGACATATGCTGAGCTTCCCACTAAATTTGTTTGGAAAAACCAAATAGGAGAGTGGGAACCAAGAAAAAAGGGTTTCAAAATAGGTCGCATTTTTTATGTTGCACCTGGACAAGGAGAGTTATATTACCTAAGAACATTATTGAATATTGTTCGAGGACCAATTACTTTTGAGGACATAAGGCGCGTTAATGATGTTCAATATGAGTCTTTCAGAGATGCATGTTATGCCTTAGGCCTGCTTGACGACAAAGAGTATATTGACGAAATCAAGGAAGCAAGTGATTGGGGATCTGGGATGCAATTGAGAGATCTTTTTGTGACATTGTTGATGTCAGAATCTCTATCAACACCAGAGTTTGTTTTAGAAAGTTGCTTCGAGTATTTGTCTGAAGACATTCTGTATATGCGCCGACGGCTTTTGGGACATGAAGGTAATGCACAGTTGTCTCATTATTTTTACGAATCATGTTCATATCCCCCTCCTAATTGTTAATACTTTTAACAAATTTTTATATTTATAATAGGATTACAACTTTACGAAGAAGAAATCAAGAATTGCACGCTCTTAGAAATTGAAAAGATATTGCGAAGAAAGGGTAAGGGGCTTCGTGATTTTCCTACTATGCCTTATCCCGAAGATTGTGATTTATCAATGTTGAACAATCGACTTATATTGGATGAGTTAGACTATGATAAAAGTGCATTAGCCGATGAATGTAAGAGATTATTGTGTATGTGTAACCATGAGCAGAGAATTGCTTATGGCACAATTATCCAAGATGTTGAGCATGGTCAAGGAGTTTATTTCTTATATGGCGGAGACTTTCGTCAAATTATTCCAGTTATTCCCAAAGGCAGTAGACAAGATATTGTCATGGCTACAATAAACTTTTTGCCCCTTTGAGACCAACATATTCCCTTTTTTTCGTTAATACTTTGAATGAAATTTGAGCAATAATTTAGATTCATTTTAATTATACTATTGAAAATTTAAAAGGGTACATTATAAAACAAGGACTAAACTCCACAGGGTGGTACCAGTTTAGTACCTGAAGTCCAAATTTTAGCGAAATAGGGCATGTGGTGACAATTTTTTTATCGAAACGGGACTTTTTGACGAAATTCGTTAGAAAATCCAGTTAAGTAGTCATGTACCAAACACATGCATCTAACTGAGGGTAATCTAGTGATTTAATAGGGGCAAGATCCAAAAATAACAAAAGTTTTGTGATTTTCAGGCCCCTAAATTAATATAAACCTTTGAACCCCAATTTCGATAAAGTACGTCTCATTTTAGGCCCAAATTTGAGAATACATTCTGAGTTTAGGCTCTATCATGTCATTTAAAAAAATCAAATAATTTATGGTTTGTAATCTCTATATATATATAAAGGTTGAAGTGCATAGAGCACTTCAACAAGCTCATTTTCCCTCCAAAACATAGATGGTTCTAGAATAATTTTTGCTTTAAATCAACTAATCAAGAAAACAATTAATTGTCTTTAAATTAACATATTATCCTATTCTCTCCCCTATTAATTAAATGCAAATGAAACATTACTTTTTTTCTCTTACTTTTAGCCACTATACCTAAACTACTTTCTTCACAAATTCATAAATATCATTGTTTTGCAAACTCTTAATTTTGCAAGTAAAAAATAAAATATGAAAAAACAATAATAAAAATACATTTAGAAACACATGAAATTTTTCATTTAATGAATTGATATTTTTGAAATGTGGGTAATAGTAATAACTGTTTTTTTAAAGACTTATGTATAACAATGATACTTATATATTTTTTTTTTTCATTTTTTTCTTAAATGAAGAGTGTTTTTAAAACGGAAATAGCTATTGATCATGTTTAGAAATCTGTAATATTATTAAATTAATGTGAAGATATATTTTTGTTGAAAATTCCGTTTTCAAAATTATATTCTCTTAAATTCTTCTTTGTTTTTATTAAAACCTTTTTCCTTTTTCTTCATTAATTTCTTCGAACGAAGTGATTTTTTTAGCTAATAGTAAAAAATAGGCTTGAAATCTTATTTAGCCACTTTTTTGATACAACTTTTGAGTTTATTGTTGATATTTTTTTGTTCATTAAAATTTCAAAAAATAATAAAATAAAAAACTGAGATTTTAGTGTTTTATTGAACCATCTTCTTAAAGAGTGATATATAATTAAGTTTCAATGAGTGTTATTTAGATGAACTTTCATAAATTAAAAAAAAATGGTAAATACAAAGTATAAGAAAGGATTTTCAAATTTTGGGATAATTAATTTGCATTGAAATTTTAAATTCATTCTTTTTTTGGGTTATAAATTTTATATTTATTGCTAAAACAATAAATATGGTGTCATAACTATTTCAAAATACTTTTCTAAAAAATTCTATTTTATATGGGTTTTTCTAAATAAAAACTATAAGATAATTTAAAAAAGGAAAACTATTATATAATATTGGTTAGAAAATACGAAGTATGACTTTATAAGATTATATCCAAAAAAATTATATTTTAAAAGACGCAAATTAATGAAAAAAATAGAGTTGATAATATTAATTACTTAGAAATGAGATAATTATTTTTATTTAATGACAGTCATGCAAATCAAATGAGATAGTTATATTAACTATATGATTTAGTTCATGTTATTTATCAAAGTTTTTTTTATCGTGCGTTTAACGCACGGGTGTTACACTAGTTTAATTTAAAGTTTAGAGTTTATAGCATCCACATTAATATAAAGTGTATGATTTAATTTATGACTTATGATGTACACATTAATTTAATTTAAGTTCTGTGAATTAGAGATTGGAAATTTTCATCTTATTTCATCATAAATTAATTTATAATTTACTATTTAAATTTAAGGGTTACTACGTAATTGCTAGATTATAATATAATCCTTACACATTACTCTAGGTCTTAAATTCAATCTTAAATTATAAAATTATAATTTAATTTTTATGTACAAACGGTTATAGCTCACTAATTAGTTCAGGTCTTAAATTAAATAGTTAATTATAAATTAATTTATGATAAAATTAGACGGAGTTAATTAATTTGTAATGCCAAAACTTAAAATTTTGTAATTATAATCTCTAATTAAATATAGAAATTAAATTAATGTGTACATCTTAAATCATAAATTAATTCATAAACTCTCAGTTAATGTGCATATTATGAACCCTAAATTTTAAATTAAATTATAAATTGTAAATTATTACATTTTTTCAAATGACAAGACGGCCTAAACTCAGAGTGTATTCTCAAATTGAGGCCCGAACTGAGACGTAATTTATCCAAATTGGAATCCGAAGTTAGGTTTATATCTATTCAGGGTTTGAAAATTACAAAATTTTGTTATTTTTGGGTATTTCCCCTATAAATTGTTGAATTACCCTCCAATAAGTTGCATGTGTTTGGAACATGACAACTTGACTGGGTTTTCTAATTAATTTCATCAAAAAGCCCTGTTTTGATAAGAGTTTGTCACTATAGGCCCTATTTCGATAAATTTTGGACGTAATACCCTAAACTGGTGCCACTCTATGAAGTTTAGGCCCTATTTTGTAATTTATCAAATTTAAAATTTGTTATTGATATACCATTATAAATGTTACCAGTAACAATTTTTAGTTTCGCATTACGATAATTAGAAGTATCATAAATTATTGTTCAAAGTTTATTCAAATTAACAATGAAAACAATGGAACTAGCTTTTCGGGACGGAGGGAGTAATAAGTATTGAAGATAATTTTTTACTATCTATGTTCCTAAATAAATAACAAGTTTCAATAAATTTTTGTAATGTCATTTTTGAAAATAACTTTCTCTAAATGTTTTTATATCAATTTGTTTTCGCTAGTCATTTTATAGGGAAAATTGCATTTTAGTTACCTGAGTTTGTCGAGATGTTTCAATTGGTTATCGAATTTGCATTTGTAACAAGTTGGTTATTGAGTTTGTCATTTTGTTGCAATTAGGTATATTTTTGGATGCCCAGTTAAAAAATTAGCGAGGGTTGAAACATGTGCCTTGCACGTGACTTACTTAAGGGGTATTTTTGTCATTTCGCTAGAGTTTGGCAAAAGTGAGTCAAATAGAGGTTACCATATTGCAATTTATCCAAAATATAAATATTACTCACATTTAAAAAATAATTTTTTATTTTTATCTTCTAAAATTTGAAGTAATTTTTTTTAATAATTATATATATATATATATATATATATATATATATATATATATATATATATATATATATATTTAATGCTTTCTTTAGTATAGAAGTTTCTTTATACTTATAAGGTATATCGGTATCGGAAACCAGTTGGCAGAATGTTGAGACGGGTTTAAGAATCGCTCACTGCAGCTGTATATATTCACAAATTATACAGTGTGATTGGTGTAACAAATGGCCACGTACCTTAGAGTAGTAGAGTCTACTTTACTATTGAAAAAAAATTTCAAATTTACTAATTTACTGTAGCAAAATAAATTCCATAGCCTTTTCTGCAGAATTTTATGTTTTTATCTGTTTCTGTTATTCTTTATTCCCATGCTTAGTTGAAAATAATCGATCATTTGCTTATTTTGGTATCAGAGCCTTTTATTCAACAAGGTTAACTAATTAGCTCAATTTATCTATTTGTCCCGAGTCGATGTGTCACCTAGGTCTAAGTCACGCAGTAAGGAGTGTAAGTCGTGCGTCCAATAGGTAAGGAAGTGTATCCGAGAAGCAAGACAAATAATAAATAATGAGTTGATTAGGTAATTTTACGAATAGAAGATCTCTTCGAGATCATAATAATCAAATGAAAGATTATAATATACAAGTTGAGGATAATGAAGATAGAAACAATAAAAATATATTATCTAAAGAAATTTCTTGAGATACTCAGTTATTAACCAATTGGAAGCCTCCATTAATATCAACTTCTGAAATATACAAAGATAAAGGCATATTCGACTTTAAGTCTAGATTAGCTATTAAAACAAAAGAAACATTTATTCCTTTATACTCCAACAATCAAACAATGAGTTTATTCTCAAAATCTTCAATTAAAAAAATATATATCACAAGGATACAGATTTCTACATATAGGATCAGTCCAAGTTGCAATTAAGCCATTAACAATGGAAGGATTAGACACAAGTATATAGATAGCATTAAGAGATGCAAGACACTTAAATTATGTAGACTCTTTAATAGGAGCAATAGAAACAAGTTTAACGAATGGACCAATACATTTCAATACCTATCCTAATTTCACAATATCTTTAACAGACCCTCATATCATGAAAATTTTAACCTTAGATATTTTGACACATAATTATCATATGCAAATGGGTTCTCATATTTATGAAATATTCTACAGATTATATTTTAAAGTAATGAATACCGGACTCTGTCCAAATGCTTTTAATAGAACCAAAACAACCGGAGAAACAGTCTTTTGGGAAATTGACAACACAAAAGCTAATATAAAAATTCCAAAAACTATTAAATGGAGTGATATAACTCTACCTGAAAAATGGACTTACCCATCTAAAACCGTACCAAATACGAGTGTAAAAAAGAAACAAAGAAGTGAATTAGAACAAGTAATACAATACGAAGATGGCTCGGTAGATTTAAAATTTAAAAGATCAGAATCTTTAAACAGAAGTAAAAACATTAACCTTAATACACCATCTAGAAGATCCACCTCAGGAAGATATGAATTCCAACAAGGAAATAATTCACAAAATAAACAACCAATTTTTGAATCAGAAATTGAAATAGAAAACCAATATGAAACGGATAATATTGGCACAAAAAGAAATGGAAATTTTGTCCATCCTTATGAAGACATTAATTTTACAGTAAACATGATAAAAAATAAATTTAAGCTAAATAAAAATATTTTAAGAAGAGATTTCAAGAGTAAAGGAAACAAAGAAAATAGAGAACTATTCTTTGACTCTTATAATGAAAAAGAACAAAAAATAATTAAAGAAACCTATTATGAATTCTGCAAAATACAAGAAATGCATGTACCATTCTTTGAATTTTTAAATAATGATTATTTATATAAAATAACACCAATAACTCAAAAAAATAAGAAGATGGCACAAAGTGACTGCAGGCAATCTATTACCAAGTCATGATTATCACGAAAGCAAAAAACCCCCTCTAGAACCAGCTTATTTTTGCAAAAATGGAGTAAATCATGGAATATTGCCAATAGTTCACCCTGACCACATAGAAGAAAAAATAACCAAAGACTTACGTTTACAAAATAATTGGACAAATTTATCGTTGCACGCAATTGAACAACAATTAGATAGGGTAGAAGATAAAATGGACAATGTCACAAATGTAATAGCAATGGTAAAAAGAGAAATATAAGATATAAACTTAACAGATTTTCCTACACCCGTTAAAAAGCAACCAGAAACAGGAATTATATCTCATAGATATACAGAATACTCAGAATTATACAATAAGACACCATCAAATAGAAATGAAAAAGAACCAATGACATACAAGAAACAAATACCAGCCGCTCAAAACCCATTTAGAATGTCAGATGTTAGACCAACCTTACATAATCCTTTAGATGACTTAATGGAAAACATAAAAACTTATATACAAGTAAAAGAAGAATCAAGTACAAGCAACAACAAAAACATCAGTATATTAACGGAGTACAATGAAGAATCCTCATCTGAATCAGAGTCTATCCCTACTTCTGAATACAATGATTATAACACAACAAACGATGAAAAAAGAAATAAACAAAAAATGATAACTATACAAGCCATAAGAAGCTTTTCTAATTATAGAAAGGAAGCGGAAGATTTAGAAATACTAGGAAACCAACCAAAATCTTATAACGCAAAAAACATATATGAATGGAACATTGATGGATTAAGTGAATGAAAATTATAAACAGAACAAAAGAAATGATAACTGTAGGCAATATCTACAAAACAACAAATATTACAGAAAAACAAGCTGTAGAAAACATAATCCTAGGTTTTACAGGACAATTACGTACTTGGTGGGATAAACTACTAGGAGCAGAAATAAAAAACCATATTTTAACCGCTGTAAGATTAGATGAACAAGGACAACCTCTAGTAAATGAAAATGGAAGACCTGCACCAGCACAAATAATAACCCTAATATTTAACATCACGACCCATTTCATAGGAGACATAGATCTATATACAGAAAGAAACTCTGAAATATTACAAAATTTAAAATGCAGGAAACTAGAACAATTCAAATGGTATAAAGAAAATTTCTTAAAAAGAGTTTTCAATTTAGCAGACCCAAATAATATTTACTGGAAAGAAAAATTTATTACTGGATTACGAGGATTATTTTTAGAAAAAGTAAAAGATACGATAAAACAAAAATTTGAAAAAATTTCTTATAATGAATTAACATATGGGGATCTGATTACTTGTGTAAACATTACTGGATTAAAATTATGCCAAGACCAAAAACTAATTCACAAATTAAAAAAGGAAAATACACAAACAAGAAAAGAATTAGGACATTGGTGTGAACAATTCGGCTTTGGAAAACTACAACCACCCCATAAAAAGAAACGAAATGAACGAAGTTATAATCCCTATTACAAAAATAGTACTTATAGGAGGAAACCTAGAAAAACAAACAAAAATTATACGAGAGACCCTCCTGAATATTATAAAAAGCCAAGCTCTAAGAAAAGAAATAGTAACAAATACAGCAACAAAAAATATAGAAGGTATAGTAAAAACTCGAAAACTTACAATAACGAAATAAGATGTTTTTTATGCAAAAAACAAGGACATATTGCCAGAAATTGCCCAGCAAGAAAACAAATAAAACAAAATTGCAATAGTCTTAATATAAAAGAAATAGATCAAATATTATACAAAATAGACAATCTTGAAATATCATCCACAGAAAGTGAATATTCTAGTCCAAAAGACCCCTGATCCAGTACGGATAACACAGATAATGAAACTGAAGAAAAAGATGAATGTCAAAATTGTAACAATGAAGTATTTCTATGCAGTACCAAAATCAATACTATAGAATAATACGATGAAATATTAGAAAAAATCAAAGAAATAAAAGAACCAACAATAAAACGGAAATTCTTAAGACAGTTAGAAAAAACCATAAACGAAGAAAAACCCGAAACCTCAATACCATCTCAATATGAGGATGTTATACAAATGTTTCAAAACAAAAAGAAACAAGTCTCTTCTATAGACTTACAAAAAGAAATTAAAGAAATAAAACAAGAAATAAAAATATTAAAACAAAATAACTTAGAATTACAAAAATCGCAAAAAGAATTAGAGGCAAAATTAACTTTACACGAAATCAAAAAACAAATAAGCGCCACCTATAAAGGAGAAACCTCCAAAACAAAAAATATAGACTTAGATGAACATTTTCAAAACCCCTTTTCAAAAACTAAAAACAAAGGAATAAAGATAAATACAAAAGAAAATACAGAAACAGAACCAAGCTCTTCCTCTTCCACAGAAGAAAATACAGAAGGAAGTGTATACACATTAACTAAAGTCAGATTCCAAAAATGGTATGTCACCATAAACTTGAAAATAGAAGATTTTCAATACCAAGGAATAGCCATGCTAGACTATGGAGCTGTTGGTCCCAAAGGTGCAACAAGAGTATGAAAACAGCTAGAGGGGGGTGAATAGCTGTATAAAAATTTCTACTCTTTTTGAAAATTCAACCTTGGCTTACTTGGGCTGAAAGTGTGGTCAAGTAAAAACCAACTTTCAAGCTTAGTAAAATGCACAGCGAAAGTTTTCTAAGTACAAAACTTAGTATTGAAAAATAGTGTGGTCGACCGCAAAAGTGAAAGTGTGGTCGACCGCGAGGTTGAAAATGGCTTAGGTAGATTTGTAAGTATAAAAGCTTAGTAGTTGAAAGATAGTGTGGTCGACCGCAAAAGTGAAAGTGTGGTCGACCGCAAAGTTGAAAATAAGCTTAGGCAGATTTGTACTATAAACACAATTCAATATGAAGTTGGATGCAAGTGAAGATCAAACACATGTAACAATATGAAAACTTATGAACTTGAAATGTAAAGTGCAGAAAGTAAATGACACGATATTTGGAGAGGTTCAATCGTTAAAGATCTACGTCCTCTACCAAGATGGTTAGTCTTGGATTTTCTAAGGGAGATAGTATATTTGATTTGAGTAGCTGTTACAAGCAATACAAAGTGAGAATCAAACAATCTCAAATCTAACTATCTTTTTCTATGAAGCAAATCCTAGACAATAACCAGTGTATGTGTGTGTGTGCAAGATTCAGGAGCTCTTTATAATATAAATGATAGAGCTTGATGAATCTGGAGTGGTTACAAGGCTTGAGAGATTTCTGGGTAAGTGATATTCTTGAAAGCTTTTGAAGATGAAGAAGTGTTTGAAGATTCGAAGGATTCTGGAAATTTTGAGCTTCAACACTTCTTGATGATTATAGTTACTTCTCCAGTAAATCTCTGGCTCTCTAGCTATATGGCACTCTTGTATATGTCTGAGTCTATATATTTATCTTCAGGCTTGATCATAAGGTCTATTTATAGCCTTGGGATGAAGATAGCCGTTGGAGTTTCGTGTTGAGCAAGCTTCAAGGACAATGTGCTGTTGATGTATAATTGGAGCACGTGTCCTTTGTGTCTCCATGTTGCAGAGTTAGTGGCCCGTTGGAATTTCGTGTTGAGCAAGCTTCAAGGACAATGTGCTGTTGACGTCTAATTGGAGCACGTGTCCTTTTTGTCCCTTCATTGCAGAGTTAGTGGCAAGGTGGTGTACTGGCGTGTCCTTTGTACGAAATAACCCAGCTGTCACCAATTTGAATTTTGGAGCAAATTCTGCAACGGTAAAAATTCTCTGAGTTAACTCTGAGTTGTGATCAGAGTTAAATTCTCAATTTTGATGAAGTGCGGTCTGGCAAGCTATGTGGTCTGGAATGAGTTGCGGTCTGCCATAGTCTGCGGTTTGCACTGAGGTTTACCTTTTGGTCCATTATACCATCATCAAAATCATCAATCTTCAAGCACTGAGCTGTGGTAACATTGTATTTTGTGGACAAGGATTATCTTGGGCCAAATTTCAATACCACGGTCAAAACAATTTATTTGCGGTCCAAATAAATGTTTTGTGGTCAAATAATAATTCTTTGTGGTCAAAGCATATTTTTGAAGCCAAAAATATTTTATGCGGTCAACTTGAATACCATGCGGTCCATATGCGGTCAACCGCATTTTCGGTCAAAGCCCAATTCTTTTGAAGCCCAAAACTATGACAATTGCGGTCCAAAGTAATATTTTGTGGACAAAACAAATCCTTGCTGTCCAAGACATATTCCATGCGGTCAAGGTAATTCCTTGCGGTCAACCGGATTGTATTTGTAGTCAAAGAGTTTCTTGTGGTCAATACTATTTTATGAGGTCAATACTTCCTTGTGCACCAAAAATAATACTTTGTTTATTTAAATCATTGTTGTGCTTTTGATTTAAAACAATATTTTTGGAGACAAACCAATCTTGTGGTGACCTCATTTTTTAGGCAATATTTTAATATTGATTTTTGACTTTTGCCTTCTAATTTTTAAAGAGCCATCTTTTTCAAGCCTAAATAACTAAACTATAAAAATGGACTTAACTAAAATTAAAGTTGTAAAACTTCATACATAATGTCCTATAGTCCATATAAAATAAAAATAGGTGATGGTATCAATCAAATTAAGTAATAGGAGGGGTTTATAATAAGCATACCCAACAATCTCCCCCTATTTGATTGAGACCATTACCTACTATGACAAAGGCTAATTCATTGTACTTGGTAAAAATATATCCAAATAATTTAAGAATGGTAAATCATGTCCCAAGTCAATGCACACACTTAAGCCTAAGTCATAGATTTCTAACTTCCTATAAAGATAAAAGAATTTCATATTGGGAAGTAAGAAATAATCATTTAGTGCATTCAATGATGTTAACATGAAGTGCATGAATGCATTTAAACTAAATGTATGAAACATGCATAAGTATAAGATGTGCAAGATAAGCTATATGCATGAGTTATAAAATAATGCAATCATTATTCCACAAACAAGTAGTTTGAATGAATAAAGTTTTCAAAATCCATAATGATGCATTTCAGAATTTAGAGATTAAAAAAAATTGTAGCTTACGAAGTCTTACGAAGTTGGCTTGTTGCTTGTCATTCAATGACATGATATTCTTCACAGCCTTTGTTATCTGAATACTCTCTCCCCCTTAATGGTATCAATCAATAGGGAGGGTAGAGAGTTCACTTCCCTTGAACGTTTTTAGCATAACTCTTGCAAGGGTATTTTAAGCCAGATCTCTTCTATCAATCACCTAGTCGTGAATGAAGTGGCTCGAATTCTGATGTCTTGAGTGATACGGTTGAACGTGACCTTTAATGAGCCAAACGGTTCACCGTATTGAAGACTTCTATAAAGCCTAGAAATTATTCAGAGGCTCATGCAGTCCAATCTTATGCACGCGGTCCACTAGAGAATTGATAAAACATTTTGGCATGCTAAAGGACTAGTGCGGTCGACCGTGATTAGGATTTGGCTTGATGCGGTCGACCGTGATGAATGGAATGGGCCATTCTTATTGACCTGTTCTTGAACATGAACTTAAAACACACAATTGTTAGTTAAAAAATATGGACAAGTTTTACTTGAGTTCTAACATACCCATTTCTCCTCTTAAGAACACGAATCTCTTGGAGTCTAGAGCTTTGGTAAGAATATCTGCAATTTGATTGTCAGTACCAATATGCTCTAAATGAATGTTACCTTTTTCAACATGATCCTTGAAAAAGTGATATTTGATATCGATGTGTTTGGTTTTAGAGTGCATAACAGGGTTGTTTGATACTGCAATGGCTGATGTATTGTCACAATAGATTGGACAATTTCCTTCATGAATGCCATAGTCAACTAGTTGTTGCTTCATCCACGTATTCGACAACAAAGCAGCCTCAGACGATGTATTCAGCCTCCGTTGTTGAGACAGACACTGAAGCTTGTTTCTTGCTGGCCTATGAAACAAGTCGATTTCCAAGGAAATGACAAGTTCCACTGGTGCTCTTCCTGTCAATTGTGCAGGCTGCATAGTCTGCATCTGAGAAACCTGTAAGATTAAAAGATGGTTCTTTGAAATACCAAAGTCCAAGGTTAATAGTCCCAGATAGATAACGAATAATACGTTTTACAGCTATAAGGTGTGCTTCTCTAGGGTCTTCTTGATAGCGAGCACAAACACAAACACTGAACATGATATCTGGTCTACTAGCAGTTAGATATAGTAAGGAGCCAATCATACCTCTATACAAAGTTTGATCAACTTTCTTACCTTTCAAGTCTTTGTCTAACTTGTTACCTGTAGCCATAGGAGTGTCGTATGCTTTTGCATTTTCAAGTCCAAATTTCTTGATTAGGTCTTTAGTGTATTTTGCTTGGCTAAGGAAGATGCCTTCATCACATTGTTTGATTTGGAGCCCAAGGAAGAAAGTGAGTTCTCCCATCATGCTCATCTCAAATTTGCTTTTCATAAGCTTCTCAAAATGCTTACACAAAATTTCATTAGTAGAGCCAAAAATGATATCATCAACATATATTTGAACAAGTAGTGTATGATCATTATAATTGGCAATGAAAAGAGTTGTGTCGATTTTACCTCGTTTGAAGCCCTTTTCTAAAAGAAATTTAGATAGAGTATCATACCATGCTCTTGGAGCTTGTTTGAGTCCATACAAAGCTTTTTGGAGTTTGTAGACATGATCAGGATGTTTGTTGTCTTCAAATCCAGGAGGTTGTGCAACATAGACTGTCTCTTGAAGTTCACCGTTGAGAAATGCGCTCTTCACATCCATTTGATAAAGCTTGAATCTTTTGAAGGAGGCATAAGCTAAGAAAATTCTTATGGCTTCAAGTCTTGCAACGGGAGCGAAGGTTTCGTCGTAATCGATTCCTTCTTCTTGTCTATATCCTTGTGCAACCAACCTTGCTTTGTTCCTTGTGATGCTTCCATTCTCATCCATCTTGTTTCTAAACACCCATTTTGTACCAATTACTCCTTGATCCTTTCGGGTCTTGGAACTAAAGTCCAAACTTTACATCTTTCAAATTGGTTGAGCTCTTCTTGCATAGCCACAACCCAACTTGAATCTTGGAGTGCTTCATCAACTTTCTTTGGTTCAATTTGAGATATGAATGAAGTGTATTCATCATAGTGAGAACTTCTTGTTTGAACCCCGGAGAACAAATCACCAATGACATTATCAATTGGGTGATCTCTAACCTCATGAATTTCTCGGAGGTAAGTCCGGTTGAGTTGTTTGTTGTTGAAGATCTTCAATAGGTACATCATTTGAGCTATCAAAGTAAGTGAGTTGAGGAATGGGCTCAATGGAATTTATGGGGTCGAGATTCAACCGCATCATCTTTCGAATGAACATCTTCAGTAGGAACCTCTGATGTTGGATTTGAGAAATTTGGTGCGGTTGACGTTGATGGATTTCCTTGAGTTGAGTGATTTTCTGATCTAGGTGCATTTTGAGGAGGATTACCTGTCTCATTAGGCTCAGCAAAATCATCAGCAACATTTGGAGCCAAATGTGGCTCAAGGAGAGAATGTTCATCAAAAGTAACATGAACATATTCTACTATCTTTAAACTATTTTTATTAAAAACACGAAAAGCTTTAGAATGTTTGGCATACCCAACAAAAATACCTTCATCTGCTTTAGGAGCAAATTTACCTCGATGCTCCTTTCCATTGTATAGAATAAAGCATTTGCATCCAAATTTTTTGAAGAAGGCTATGTTGGGGGTTCTTCCTCTCCAAAGTTCATATGGAGTTTTGTTGTAGGTCTTGTTGATGAGAGATCTATTTTGAGTGAAGCAAGCTGTGTTGGTAGCTTCAGCCCAAAAGTATTGTGGTAGCTTGGCTTCAGCGAGCATTGTCTTACCAGCCTCGATCAACGTTCTATTTTTTCTTTCCACAACTCCATTTTGTTGTGGAACTCCAGCAGCAGAGAAGTTATGATCAATACCATGGTCGTCACAGTACTGAGCTACATCGTTATTTTTGAATTCTGTTCCATGATCTGATCTAATACTAACGATGTCATCTTCTTTTTGTGTTTGGAGCTGTCTAAAGAGTGAGGTCAAAATATCATAACAATCATCTTTGGAGATCATCATTTCGACCCATGTATATCTTGAGTAATCATCCACCACAACTAAAGTATATTTATTTCCTCCAATGCTTGCGATGGTGACAGGTCCAAACATATCGATGTGAAGTAGTTGCAAACATCTTGAAGTTGAAGGCACAGTCTTGCTGGAGAAAGATGCCTTGGGTTGTTTGCCAAGTTGACATGCGGCGCACTTCTTGTCGTGGTGATCAGCTACTTTGGGTAGACCACGAACTAGACTTTCTCTTCCAATCTTAGATAGATACTTGAAGTTCAGATGACTAAGTCTTTTGTGCCACAGCCAACTATTTTCACTCACACTTTTTGCTACAAAACAAAGATTAGTAAGATTGTAAGCAGAATTAAAATCGATAATGTAAACATTACTCTTACGAATCCCTTTGAGCAAAGTGACTCCGGATGTGCCATCTTTGATAAAGCAATTTGCCGAAGTAAAGTTGCAGTGCAATCCTTTGTCACAAAATTGAGATATGGAGAGAAGATTATGCTTGAGTCCTTTGACTAGAGATACTTCTTTTATAGTTAGATTTCCTTTTCGAATGACTCCATATCCAATCGTCTTTCCTTTGTTGTTATCCCCAAACGTTATCGATGGACCATTTTCTTCACGGACATCTTCCAAAGAATGTGATATCTCCGGTCATATGTCTTGAATGTACCACTGTCGAGATACCATTCATTTGAATTTGCCTTGGAAGATCCATCCATGAAGCAGAGGACCTGAAAAATAAACATTTAAGCACGAGGTCCCCTTTATTCTTTTGGGTCCTGGGGTTAGCACCTTTTAACAACCCACACCTGTTTAACCGAAGGCGGATTATGTCTTCGAGCATTAGGTGTGAATCTTAAAAGGCATTCGGCGTGAGTGACCATAACCATCACACACAGAACAATGATGAAAGCTACAAATATCATGTGTTTTTACCAACTCTTTACTTTTCTTAAGAGTTGCATGCGGTTTGGGAGCAGTGATTTTAGCTTTGACAAAGGGAACTGGCTTTGGCTTGACTACGTATTTTCTAGGAGCATTCTTCTTGCTTTTGAAGGCAGGAGGAGTGGTCGAAGAAGAAGGGCGGTCGCTTGCAGCTTGCCCGACCACCAATTCCACCGAAGTGGTTGGAGTAGGGATGCGGCCAACTCCATAAGCCATGTTCTCCGAATCATCAATCTCGTAATCCTTTTCTTTTATCTGAGAGTCCTTCCTATACTTTGGGTAGACATAATTGAAATTATGCTGTCCTTTACCCTTAGGATTAGCATGCTTCCTCTTAGGAATTTCATTAGTTAGTTTTGAAATCTCCTCATCCTTTTCACTATTGGATGCACACTTCTCTTCTTCACCGGATCCAAAACCTATACCCTCCTTAATTCCATTGGAAATTTGGGAGTCTATGATTTGATCCGAGGTGGATTTTGACTTGAGCCACCCATCAATAATCTTTTGAAGATCGTTGATTTGGGTAACCAGGTCATCATTGCGGAGTTGAAGTGCAGCAACCTTAGTTTCAAGGATGAGGTTTTGATCTGCAAGAGGAGTCATACTTTTGATTTGGCCCTTAAGATTTGAAATTCCGGACCTCATCACAGTTTTCTCCGTCTTGAGTTGAGAAATTTCATCGGTTGATAGTGATAGAGCTTTCTTAACATTTTCAAACCTTTGGATCATCACTTCAGCCTTTTTAAACATCTCTTCTTGATCCATAGGGGAAATCTCATTAGCCCTTTTTGGGATTGACTTAGTTTTTGAAGGTGCTATATTTTTGGATGGAAAGATGGGGCGAGAAAATGAACAATTTCCAATCTTGGTGCTTGGAGTGAGGTCAAAATTGCTATACTGCTAGCCACAAGCTTGGTTTTCTTTGAAATCACCTCATTCCTCTTTTTGAGCGACTCATCGTGAACTTCATCTTCTAAGTCACTAGAGGCATCCTCAGCAATGAGGCAGAGATTTACCTCTTCGGTACTCTCATCGCTGTCTTCATCAGAATCAGTCTCGATCCAAGTTGCAAGTTCTTTAGAATTCTCTTCTTCTTCAGCAACCATTCCCTTTCGTTGAGAAAATTTCGAAGGGAAAGTTTTCTTTTTCAAATACTCATATTTGGATTGAGGACACTCTGAAGCAAAATGACCTGGCTTTCTACAATTGTAGCAAACAAGGTCACTCTTTTTCTTTGAGTCACTCACCTTT
The DNA here is from genome assembly GCA_022495995.1 of Adenophora triphylla var. japonica. NCBI lineage: Eukaryota > Viridiplantae > Streptophyta > Magnoliopsida > Asterales > Campanulaceae > Adenophora > Adenophora triphylla. The sequence goes on from JAFEMH010000281.1 coordinate 827,151, forward strand.
GAAGATGTTGCTGGATATTTGCTTTTTGAAAACGGTTTTGAATTTTTACGAAATTTTTGAAAACGTTTTACAAACATGGAAAAGTCCTCATTATCCATATCGATGAGAGAAGAAGTTGAAATACTAGGATCTGAGGTAGGCTTTGAGGGTTTCTCCACATGATCAACAACAGACATAGAAAGTGATTTTTCCTTTCCCTCGACTTCTTCAATATGTTGTAATTTTAACTCATAAACTTTAAGGTTTGCATATAAATTACTAAGAGTCCATGTATTTAATTGTTTTGAATCTTCGAGGGAAGTTGCTTTGTGCATCCATTTGGATCCCAGAGCAGAAAGGAATGTCATGTTAATTTCTTTATCAGTTTAAACTTTACCTAGAGATAAGCAAGCATTTACTACCTCAACATAGCGATCGTAGGTTTGACGTAGGTTTGACGTAGATATTCATTGGGTAGTCTGTTGAAGCTGCTGTATCTCCTTTCAATTTCAAATTTCTTGCTTTCCTTGCATTGATCATCACCTTCGAGATAGTTTTCAATAGAGTCCCACATCTCCTTTGCAGTCTTGCATTTGAGTACCTTCTGATAGGTTGAAGTGGGTAATGTTCCGGAAATGATATTTCTGGCTTTGCTATCCAATGCAACATACTTTCTTTCTTCGTCAGTCCATTCTGTCTTCAGCTTTTTGACTTCAGGAACTTCGGTATTGGTAGTTGCATCAGTATTGGCTTTCATTGGAACAAAAGGTCCGTCGTTGATACAATCAACTAGCCTTTCATCTATTGACTCTAAATGAATTAGCATTCGAGCTTTCCAGATATCGAAGTGATCTTCATCCAACATAGGAATGTGTGAATAGTTAATCGTTGCCATAGCTTTTGAAGTTGCCATGACGAATCGGCACCCAAGCTGTTAAGCTTGAAAAACAGAGAATAGTTTTATAAAGGTGTTTGGCTCTGATACCACTTGTTGGTCCCAAAGGTGCAACAAGAGTATGAAAACAGCTAGAGGGGGGGTGAATAGCTGTATAAAAATTTCTACTCTTTTGAAAATTCAACCTTGGCTTACTTGAAATTTGAAAGTGTGGTCAAGTAAAAACCAACTTTCAAGCTTAGTAAAATGCACAAATGGAAGTTTTCTAAGTACAAAACTTAGTATTGAAAAATAGTGTGGTCGACCGCAAAAGTGAAAGTGTGGTCGACCGCGAGGTTGAAAATGGCTTAGGCAGATTTGTAAGTATAAAAGCTTAGTAGTTGAAAGATAGTGTGGTCGACCGCAAAAGTAAAAGTGTGGTCGACCGCAAAGTTGAAAATAAGCTTAGGCAGATTTGTACTATAAACACAATTCAATATGAAGTTGGATGCAAGTGAAGATCAAACACATGTAACAATATGAAAACTTATGAACTTGAAATGTAAAGTGCAGAAAGTAAATGACACGATATTTGGAGAGGTTCAATCATTAAAGATCTACGTCCTCTACCAAGATGGTTAGTCTTGGATTTTCTAAGGGAGATAGTATATTTGATTTGAGTAGTCATGTTACAAGGAATACAAAGTGAGAATCAAACAATCTCAAATCTAACTATCTTTTTCTATGAAGCAAATCCTAGACAATAACCAGTGTATGTGTGTGTGTGCAAGATTCAGGAGCTCTTTATAATATAAATGATAGAGATTGATGAATCTGGAGTGGTTACAAGGCTTGAGAGATTTCTGGGTAAGTGATATTCTTGAAAGCTTTTGAAGATGAAGAAGTGTTTGAAGATTCGAAGGATTCTGGAAATTTTGAGCTTCAACACTTCTTGATGATTATAGTTACTTCTCCAAGAAATCTCTCGGCTCTCTAGCTATATGGCACTCTTGTATATGTACGAGTCTATATATTTATCTTCGTGCTTGAGCATAAGGTCTATTTGTAGCCTTGGGATGAAGATAGCCGTTGGAGTTTCGTGTTGAGCAAGCTTCAAGGACAATGTCTTTGTTGATGTATAATTGGAGCACGTATCCTTTGTGTCTCCATGTTGCAGAGTTAGTGGCCCGTTGGAATTTCGTGTTGAGCAAGCTTCAAGGACAATGTGCTGTTGACGTCTAATTGGAGCACGTGTCCTTTTTGTCCCTTCATTGCAGAGTTAGTGGCAAGGTGGTGTACTGGCGTGTCATTTGTACGAAATAACCCAGCTGTCACCAATTTGAATTTTGAAGCAAATTCTGCAACGGTAAAAATTCTCTGAGTTAACTCTGAGTTGTGATCAGAGTTAAATTCTCAATTTTGATGAAGTGCGGTCTGGCAAGCTATGTGGTCTGGAATGAGTTGCGGTCTGCCATAGTCTGCGGTTTGCACTGAGGTTTACCTTTTGGTCCATTATACCATCATCAAAATCATCAATCTTCAAGCACTGAGCTGTGGTAACATTGTATTTTGTGGGCAAGGATTATCTTGGGCCAAATTTCAATACCACGGTCAAAACAATTTATTTGCGATCCAAATAAATGTTTTGTGGTCAAATAATAATTCTTTGTGGTCAAAAAATATTTTTGAAGCCAAAAATATTTTATGCGGTCAACTTGAATACCATGCGGTCCATATGCGGTCAACCGCATTTTCGGTCAAAGCCCAATTCTTTTGAAGCCCAAAACTATGACAATTGCGGTCCAAAGTAATATTTTGTGGACAAAACAAATCCTTGCTGTCCAAGACATATTCCATGCGGTCAAGGTAATTCCTTGCGGTCAACCGGATTGTATTTGCAGTCAAAGAGTTTCTTGTGGTCAATACTATTTTATGAGGTCAATACTTCCTTGTGCACCAAAAATAATACTTTGTTTATTTAAATCATTGTTGTGCTTTTTGATTTAAAACAATATTTTTGGAGACGAACCAATCTTGTGGTGACCTCATTTTTTAGGCAATATTTTAATATTGATTTTTGACTTTTGCCTTCTAATTTTTAAAGAGCCATCTTTTTCAAGCCTAAATAACTAAACTATAAAAATGGACTTAACTAAAATTAAAGTTGTAAAACTTCATACATAATGTCTTATAGTCCATATTGTTGGGTTTCAAGGTTCCATGCGCAGCGGAATTTTAGCATTAATAACTTAAAACCCATGAGCCTAGGATCCGTTCTATACGATTAAATTGAATACCTACGAGATAGATTTACCAACCTTAATCGCTTTCCGATTTTGATCTATCGAACGTATAATTATGTGATTCGTAATCACAAACTTTGATCTTCAAATCTTCGAATCTTCAACTCCTTTGGATCTTCAGATTTGAACTCTAGGCCTTTTATTTGTTTGAACAAATAAAGACCCTCTTTTGGTAATCCACACAAATATGAATGTCGAGAACGATTCTCGGATTGGGAATTGCTAGATTCCAAAAACTTATGGAAGAATATTGAGAGGACTTTTGATTGTGATTTTCTATTGAAAAATTCGGCTAGCTTTTAGGGTTGACAGCCCTCTCATATTTATACTACAATAGCATGAATATGTTTCCTAATCAAATTAGGAGAACAGCCGTCACCCACGCCCGGTGGCTCAATATGTCGCGCGGTATACTTAGCCACCGGCTAAGTATGTCGCGTGACAAAGGTAGCGCTCGTAAACTCTCAATCATTCTTCCTATAGTTTCAATCAAAAACATTCTAAGTGTGTGTGACCCAATAGGATTGTATTATGTTGGCAATGAGTCCGATCACATCGACCCTCATAAGACATAAGCGGACTCTAGCAAGCCATTATGTCTACCCAAATAATACAACATAAGAGTTCATGCTTCCATAATAGTAATAATTTCACAATCCCTTTGTCACACGATGTCATATTGAACATAAGTCATGGTCATTGTCAACTTACATTGTTCAATGCTTTCTCGATTCCGAATATGTTGATCAACCAAGTATCCATGATCTCTATCATGTTCCTTGAGTGTGGCCACACATTTCATCAACACTATTCTACGAGGGGCCCAAGCCAACATCTCTCTTACGAGGGACAAATCCCATCTTGACTTATCATTCTTCCCTACAGAATCCCGTAATGCCAACATAGCCCTTATTGCTACCCGGTTAAGGATAACTTTAGACTACATCTAACAACACGTTCATCAAGTGGAAGACAATGATAATCTCAGGTCTAAGGATTCTAATGACACTACTATTTTGAGATTTAATTATGACATTTGACCATGACATAAATCTCAAGCGGGTCAAGTCCAGCCACTTGTTCTCTAACAAGTACCCATAAATCTAATGTGCATCTCTATGCAAATAATCATCATATGATTATCCATTAGCATTTATACTGCTTATTTACAAGTTTGTAATGTGCATCTCTATGCATATGATCATCTCTATGATCATCCATTACCAACTTACACTAAATAACTAGGGACACAGATTAATATAATAAACATGCAAAACATATATTAATCAAAATAAAATTTCTCTTTATTAATGATAAAGACGATACATAAAGGTTTATAGAAACTATAAGCCTAGGGCACAAACACTAACAGCCTCCCACTTGCACTAGGCCCAATCTCCCATGTATCGTATACCCATGGACCTAACATGACCATCATGCTTCGCTTGTGCTAGCGGCTTTGTAAGTGGATCGCTAATGTTGTCGTCGGTTGATACTCGCATATCTTGACATCTCCTCTTTCTATGATTTCTCGAATCACATGGAAACGTCTAAGAATGTGTTTGGATCTTTGGTGTGACCTTGGTTCCTTTGCTTGTGCAATGGCACCATTGTTGTCACAATAAAGCTCTATCGGATTAGTGATGCTTGGAACAATTTCCAAATCACTAACGAACTTTTTGATCCAAACCGCCTCTTTAGCCGCATCGGATGCCGCTATGTACTCGGCTTCGCTTGTAGAATCACCGTGGTACTTTGCTTGGAACTCTTCCAACAAACCGCACCTCCGTTAAGCATAAACACAAACCCCGATTGCGACTTAAAGTCATCTTTGTCGGTTTGGAAGCTAGCATCTCGTGTAGCCTTTTACAACAAGATCTTCTTCCATTCCTCCAAAACCAAGAACGCATCCTTAGTTCTTCGTAAGTACTTAAGGATGGTCTTGATTGCTATCCAATGGCTTTCGCCCGGATTAGATTGGTATCGACTCGTGGTGCTCAAAGCATACGAGACATCCGGTCTAGTGCATATCATGGCGTACATGATGGATCCAATTGCCGAACCATACGGAATCGCAGCCATTCTCTTTTGCTCATCAATAGTCTTAGGACATTGATTCTTGCTAAGAGTTACGCCATGACCTACTGGCAAGTTCCCTCTCTTAGAATTTTCCATCTTGAATCTTCTAAGGACCTTGTCAATATATGTACTTTGACTCAAACCAATCATCCTTCTAGATCTATCTCTATAGATCTTAATGCCAAGAATATAAGAGGCTTCACCCATATCTTTCATTGAAAAACACTTTCCTAACCAAGACTTGACACCAAGTGCGGGAATGTCATTTCCAATGATTAAGATATCATCGACATACATTATTAGAAAAAGCACTTTGCTCCCACTGATTTTCTTGTATACACAAGGTTCATCTTCGTTTTTGATGAAACCAAACTCTTTGACCGATTCATCAAAACGTAGATTCCAACTCCTAGAAGCTTGCTTTAATCCATATATGGACCTTTGCAACTTGCACACTTTATTAGAATTCTTTGGATCGACAAAACCTTCGGGTTGTATCATATACACATCCTCAAGTAACTTCCCATTTAGGAAAGCTGTTTTGACATCCATTTGCCATATCTCATAGTCATAATATGCGGCTATGGCAATCGAATTCTAATAGACTTAAGCATCGCAACAGCGAAAAGGTTTCATCATAGTCTATACCATGAGTCTCGCCTATATCCCTTTGCTACAAGCCTAGCTTTGTAAGTGTGCACCTTCCCATCCATGTCGGTCTTTTTCTTGAAGACCCACTTGCACCCTATGGTTTTTGCACCTTCGGGTGGATCAATCAAGTTCCAAACTTGATTATCATCCATGGATTGGATTTCGGACTTCATGGCTCCAAGCCATTTTTCCGAATCCGGAGCGGACATCGCCTCTTGATAGGAAGTCGGTTCGTCATTCTCAATGACTTCCACTTCATTACTTTCCGATACAAGAAATCCATATCTCTCGGGCTCGGATCGTAAACTATCGATCGACGACGGACTTGAGTATCTTGAACCGGTTCCACAACTCCTTGTGAACTTGGTTCCGTCTCTACCCTTGGCTCAATGTTGTCTTCGGGTTCTTGAACTTCTTCAAGATCAATTTTACTCCCACTAGTTCCCTTATTGAGAAACCGTTTCTCAAGGAAGGTACCATATTGAGCAACAAATACTTTGTTCTCATGCGGTTGTAAAATTGATATCCTTTTGTTTCCTTAGGATAACCCACGAAGACACATTTGTCGATTTTGGTTCTAGCTTATCGGAGACAAGTCTCTTCACATAAGCATCGCAACCCCAAATCTTCATGAAAGAAATATTCGGTTTCTTTCCCCACCACATCTCATATGGTGATTTAGGAGCCGATTTAGTAGGAACTCTGTTTAGTGTGAAAGCCGCAGCCTCTAATGCATGTCCCCAAAAGGATATAGGAAGGTCAACTTGACTCATCATCGATCGAACCATGTCCAACAAGGTTCTATTTCTTCCTCTCCGACACCCCATTCCATTGTGGTGTCGCAGTGGAGATAACTCAAACGATTCCACAGCTTTTGAGATGATAGTCAAATTCTTGGCTCAAATATTCGCAACCTCGATCGGATCGCAGTGCTTTAATAGTCTTGCCAAGTTGATTTTGTACTTCATTTTGAAATATTCGAAATATCTCAAACGCTTCACTTTTGTGCTTCATCGATAGACATAGCCATATCTTGATAAGTCATCGGTGAACGTAATGAAGTACCGAAATCCGCCTAGCAATGCCGCTCATTGGTCCACATACATCGGTATGTACTAGACCCAATAAGTCACTAGCCCTTTCACTACTCTTAGTGTAAGGTGGTTTGGTCATTTTTCCCAAGAAACAAGATTCACAAACATCATATGATTCATAATCACATGAGTCTAAGTATCCATCTTTATGGAGTTTAGAAATGCGTTTCTCATTTATGTGACCAAGCCGGCAATGCCACATGAATGTGTTGTTCACATCATTTGGTTTGGACTTCTTACTCACATTATAAATATTTTCAATATTACTTTCTTTCTCAACATTAAGGACATAAAGGCCATTAAATGAGTTTGCAATACCATAAAGCATATCATTTAAATAGATAGATAACTTATTATTCGCAATAATAAAGTTAAATCCTTCTTTGTCCAAATAAGAAACTGAAATAATATTTCTACTCAAATCCCGGAACATAATAACAATTGTTCAAAACAAGTATTAGTCCACTAGGTAAAGTGACTTCATAAGTCCCTACGGCTAATGCAAAGAACACTTGCTCCATTCCCTACACGTAGGTCTACTTCACCTTGTTTGAGTAGCCTTCTATCTTTTAGTCCTTGCACATTTAGACAAATGTGGGATCCACATCCAAGATCACATACCCAAGAACTAGAAGTAGAAAGGAAAATATCTATAACATAGATACTTGAATCGCAGCAATCATATTGCCCTTTTTCATACCTTTCCTTATTAGCCTTGCGCTTTGCTTCCAATGATCAATCTCATTGTCATGGAAGTAAACCGCATCCTTTTGAGACCTTTTTAGTTTAGCCTCAGTGGCAATGGCAACCTTTGCCTTAGGCTTAGCAACACTTGCTTTACCTTTGCCCTTTTCAATGACGGATCGCAAAGATGAAGTTTTGTTTAATGCCATTTGATCTACAATAAGATATGCAACATATGAACACATATAAGTATCCAACACATTTATCATTCAAGAGACAAATATAGTATTTCACAAAATACTCCCACTAAATTATACACCTTCAAATACAAGCATGTATCATATAATTACAATGGGCTAAGATCCATATTTCACTTCAATTTTGGTTTAACTGAGTCAATGCCCAAAATTAAGTTATTTAGGTAGATAACATTTATCAATCACATCATATGTGACTCTTAGATCCTTTATGAGATTTTAGACATCATATGTCAAAACATGTTTTAATCTCATCTTATGCCTTGGGTCAAAACTCTTTTGAAAACACCAATTAAGTCTAACCAATTTCAAACGTATGAGATACATAGAACGATGCACCCAACTGAGTCGAAACTACATCAACCCTTATCTCATCTTGCTCCATACTAGAATAGAATGATGTACCCAACTGAGTCGAAACTACATCAACCTATCCCAATACTTCTCAAGTGTTTTACTTTCGGGGTGGCATAAAACTTAAACATTAAATGAAGGTTCTTTAAAAATAGATTATAAGCATATCAACAAAGATAATCGTAAAGTACACTGTAAGTTCCCAGGAAACTGGTGAGCCACAAGGACTACTTAAGTACCCAATCCTTAGACAGAACTCTCCTAGACATGTACAACTACAATATCAGTTTGATTGCAACATAATTCTACTTGTAAATGATTTGTTTCATAAAAAATCAGACACTAACTTGTTTCTCATAAACAATTAGTAAACCATAATTCAATGTTCAAAACATTCTAGAATTATAACAGTTCTTCATGCAATGCAATAATTAATAAAACACCTTTTAAACAATTAAGCAAGCATAAGAACACAAAATAATCATGCAACGCAACAATTAAATAAACATCTTTTAATTAATTAAGCAAGCATAAGAACATATAATAATCATGCAACGCAACAATTAAATAAACATCTTTTAATTAATTAAGCAGACATAATTATTATACAATTCTAGCATAGATTTATAAATAGATTTGTTTCTCATAAACAATCAGATTCCTTCAAATTTTGCGTAAGACTTGTTTCTCATAAACAATCAGAAAACCAAAATTTAATGTTTCAACCAAACATTTAGGAATTCTCAATTCAATGTTTCAACTAAACATCTAATAAAATTCTTAACACTTAAGAACAAATAATTCATGCATCGCAATAATTAATAAAAACACATTTAAATTAATTAAGCATGCATAAATAATGAATTAATCTAGCATAGACCTATAAACTTAATTTTCAGAAATTTATAGCATCCAGATTAAGACATAAAACATCTCATTATCAACATAATCACAGACAGCGTAAAATTTAAACAAACCGATTCTCGCCAGATCCGGCTTATTATGTCGCGTGACATAATCGCCAAAGGGCTAGTTATGTCGCGTGACATAACTGGCCAGATAACCAGATTTCCTCATGTGGCCTACTATGTCGCACGACATAGGTAGCCAGTTCGCAGGATTTCCAGATTTCAATCAATTCAGATTATATGCAATTAAATCATATAAACAACTTTTTAACAGATTTAATTCAACATAATCAGAAACCGATTTAACATAGATTAGCAAATTGTTTCACATAAACAATTAAATCTAATTCATACAAAGCAAGCCTAGAACATTTATAAACAATTTATAACGACTTTCTAGCATGCCAATTCGAATCTAACCATACGAACGGGGCTCTGATACCACTGTTGGGTTTCAAGGTTCCATGCGCAGCGGAATTTTAGCATTAATAACTTAAAACCCATGAGCCTAGGATCCGTTCTATACGATTAAATTGAATACCTACGAGATAGATTTACCAACCTTAATCGCTTTCCGATTTTGATCTATCGAACGTATAATTATGTGATTCGTAATCACAAACTTTGATCTTCAAATCTTCGAATCTTCAACTCCTTTGGATCTTCAGATTTGAACTCTAGGCCTTTTATTTGTTTGAACAAATAAAGACCCTCTTTTGGTAATCCACACAAATATGAATGTCGAGAACGATTCTCGAATTGGGAATTGCTAGATTCCAAAACTTATGGAAGAATATTGAGAGGAATTTTGATTGTGATTTTCTATGGAAAAATTCGGCTAGCTTTTAGGGTTGAGCGCCCTCTCATATTTATACTACAATAGCATGAATATGTTTCCTAATCAAATTAGGAGAACAGGCTGTCACCCACGCCCGGTGGCTCAATATGTCGCGCGGTATACTTAGCCACCGGCTAAGTATGTCGCGTGACAAAGGTAGCGCTCGTAAACTCTCAATCATTCTTCCTCTAGTTTCAATCAAAAACATTCTAAGTGTGTGTGACCCAATAGGATTGTATTATGTTGGCAATGAGTCCGATCACATCGACCCTCATAAGACATAAGCGGACTCTAGCAAGCCATTATGTCTACCCAAATAATACAACATAAGAGTTCATGCTTCCATAATAGTAATAATTTCACAATCCCTTTGTCACACGATGTCATATTGAACATAAGTCATGGTCATTGTCAACTTACATTGTTCAATGCTTTCTCGATTCCGAATATGTTGATCAACCAAGTATCCATGATCTCTATCATGTTCCTTGAGTGTGGCCACACATTTCATCAACACTATTCTACGAGGGGCCCAAGCCAACATCTCTCTTACGAGGGACAAATCCCATCTTGACTTATCATTCTTCCCTATAGGAATCCCGTAATGCCAACATAGCCCTTATTGCTACCCGGTTAAGGATAACTTTAGACTACATCTAACAACACGTTCATCAAGTGGAAGACAATGATAATCTCAGGTCTAAGGATTCTAATGACACTACTATTTTGAGATTTAATTATGACATTTGACCATGACATAAATCTCAAGCGGGTCAAGTCCAGTTACTTGTTCTCTAACAAGTACCCATAAATCTAATGTGCATCTCTATGTAAATAATCATCATATGATTATCCATTAGCATTTATACCAGTTATTTACAAGTTTGTAATGTGCATCTCTATGCATATGATCATCTCTATGATCATCCATTACCAACTTACACTAAATAACTAGGGACACAGATTAATATAATAAACATGCAAAACATATATTAATCAAAATAAAATTTCTCTTTTATTAATGATAAAGACGATACATAAAGGTTTATAGAAACTATAAGCCTAGGGCACAAACACTAACACATATAAAATAAAAATAGGTGATGGTATCAATCAAATTAAGTAATAGGAGGGGTTTATAATAAGCATACCCAACATGAGCAGACTTAAATTGTATAGAACAAGGTATAATACCCTCTAAATATTTTATTAAAATAAAACAAAGCCTTTCTGCTGCAAATTCATCAAAATTACAAGTCAAATACAAAATACCAGAAGCACATATATGTAACAATAACATTTGCTTCAAAACAAGTCTAATACTCGTAAAAGACTTAAATAAATGAGTAATTTTGGGAAACCCCTTCTTACAAATGTTATATCATTTTACAGTATCCAAACAAGAAGTAGAAACAAAAATACTAGGACAACAAATAATATTTAAATTTTTATATCCGATCTCAAACCACGATGTAAACAATTTACAAAGAACAAATATATCAAAGATAAATATATTACAAAAACAAATTGACTAAAAGAAGACTTACATAATACAAAACTAGAAGAAAAATTATAACTCCAAGAATACAAGAAAACAATTGCAAAAACACTAGAAAAATTTGTAAAAGACCTATGTTCTGATCTCCCCACGGCCTTTTGGGAAAGAAAAAAACATGTTATAACCTTACCCTACGAAAAAGATTTTAGCGAAAAAATGATCCCAACAAAGGCAAGACCAATTCAAATGAATCAATAACTATTAGAATATTGCAAGAAAGAAATAAAAGACTTATTAGATAAAAAACTAATTAGAAAAAGTAAATCACCATGGTCATGCTCAGCTTTCTATGTATCAAAAAATGCTGAAATTGAGAGAGGAGCTCCAAGGTTAGTAATTAATTATAAACCATTAAATATAGCACTCAAATGGATTAGATATCCAATTCCTAATAAACAAGACTTATTAAAAAGACTCCATAATGCTTCAATTTTCTCAAAATTTGATATGAAATCAGGATTTTGGCAAATACAAATAGCAGAACAGGATAGATACAAAACTGCTTTTACAGTACCATTTGGCCAATACGAATGGAATGTCATGCCATTTGGGCTAAAAAGCGCACCAAGTGAATTTCAAAAAATAATGAATGAAATATTTACAGCATACACTTTTATCATAGTCTACATAGATGATGTCTTAATTTTTAGTAAAAATCTAGAACAACATGAGAAACAATTAAATATATTTTACAAAGTAATGATAAAAAACGGTTTAGTCCTATCAAAAGCTAAAATAAAATTATACCAAACAAAAGTGAGATTTTTAGGACACTAGATAACCAACAACACCATAATACCAATTCAAAGATCTATAGATTTTGCAGACAAATTCCCAGACGAAATAAAAGACAAAACTCAATTACAAAGATTCTTAGGATCGTTAAATTATATAGCGGATTTTTTCCCAAAAATAAGACAAATTTGTAAACCTCTTTTTGATAGACTAAAAAAGAATTCAAAACCATGGACAAAAGAACATACAAACATAGTCAAAAAAATCAAGATACATGTAAAACAATTACCCTGTTTAACAATATGTGATCCAAAAACACCAAAAACAGTCTCCACGGATGCCTCAGAAACCGGATATGGTGGAATATTAACCCAACAAATAAACGGGAAAACTCATATAATTCGATATTATTCAGGAATATGGAATAAAACACAATCCAAATATTTAACAATAAAAAAGGAAATCCTTTCAATAGTCTTATGTATAACAAAATTTCAAGATGACTTATTAAACCAAAAATTTACAGTTAAAGTAGATTGCAAAGATGCAAAGGATGTCTTACAAAAAGATGTAAAAAATTTAGTTGCAAAACAAATCTTTGCCAGATGGCAAGCTTTATTATCAATTTTTGACTTTGAAATAATTCATATTGCAGGAAAAGACAATTCTGTCCTAGACTTCCTAACAAGAGAATTCCTGCAAGGGAAAAATGAATAATAAAAAATTAAAATTAAACACATGCTCTTCTTCACAATCCCAACCAACACAAAAACTAACAGCAAGGGAAAGATTGTATGAAGAAACCATTAATATTGCAAGAAATCAAGAAAAACCCGATTCTTCCCTTTTGGGTGTCCTAGAATGGTCTATAAAAATTAACGACAATCTCATATATCTAAATAATATAAATTATTTAAATTATTGTTTTCAAAAAACAGAAGTATTATTAAAAGAAAGTAAAAACATACATACGAAAGTACCAATTAGTAAAACGACAGACCTCAGATATCACATTTTTGATCTAGAAGAACTTTTATATTATAAGTTAGCTTATAAATACAAACATTCCATTGAAGCAGATATTTCTGCACTAAAAAGAATCATAAATTGTATAGAAAATGACTACACAGGAAGTTCTCAACAAAATCCCATGCTAATACCAGACTAATAACTTGTTTTTTCAGGTTCCTTTCCAATGACTTGATTTATGAGAATTTTTAAAAAAATTAGCAGAAAAGAAGATAAGCTTAGAAAGGAAATTAAACTCCTTGAACAAGAACTAATGGAAGAAAGAAGAAGAATCCCTATCATTGGACTAATCTAGAAACTGCATTAAATAATGTAATATGGGCAAAAAGACAAAGGCTCAAGCTAAACTCATTAGAACTACAAATGTACCTACTAAGCAATATCACAGGATGATAGACGCATTCTCCTTTTCCATTAACCCAATTCTTCCAAACATGTGCAGGATGATTACAGGTTCGATTACCAAAAGAAAAGATAAAAAAAACCCTTGTATTCCACAAGACCATTAACCAAAGCTCCAAATTATATCCCTGACAAAACACCAAAAATTGAGAACAAGTTTGCAATTTTAGCCACTGATACAAAACATTTCTTTCCTCAACTCCCAAACCCTCTACATCCTCTTTAGGATCTCTCTCACAAAAAACATACAAAACCACCCTCAAAATAGAATGCCTAGATTGCCCTCAACCATCAACCCCACATCTACCTTTGCCAAAAAATGTTAAACAAATAACCCCCAGTCCTAGCCCAAAACAAACACTACCCACATCTTATATTTACAAAAATTATGAAGACTTCATCTGCGTGATAGAACCCAAATATTTTGAAACCAATTCAAATTGGCATCCTTACCAGATTTCTGAATTTCTTCAACCTTGTTCACACAATTATTTACTTGATAATTTTACAAAATCCCAATTTTATTATGAAATTTTTTTAACACAAACAAGGTCTGCCACTTTCCAATATTCCACAGACCATTTAGATATTTCCAAAATCCGATACTGCGAAGTTCAAATTTTAAAAATCCTCTCAGTATCAGATTGGGGCCAAAAGCCCAACGAAGCTAAAGATTTACAATTTCAAAACGGTTCATCTCGATTTAACTATTGGGATTATATTACTGCCTGGTCAAGAGCATTCCTTAAATAAAACAAATCTTTTTCCCTATCTTATTTCTTTTACATATCACCCCAATTTTCTTATCCTACTCCATTTTGGTTCCATCAATGGTGGAAGAACTTTGGATTAGACAAAATAATTGTTCCAGAGTGTGTACAAAAGGCTTTTGACCATTGGTCAACAAAGATTATATATCCTGAGCATGTTGCTCAAACACCTCTTTGGACCTTATTCTGTCATAATTTCCAAGTCCCTTGGATTTTTATGACTGAATTTGATCTTAAAGAAAAACAAATTTGTGACTGTATTTCCAAGTCCCCTGGTCAACAAAGAATATATATCCTGAGCATGTTGCTCAAACACCTCTTTGGACCTTATTCTGTCATAATTTCCAAGTCCCTTGGATTTTTATGACTGAATTTGATCTTAAAGAAAAACAAATTTGTGACTGTGTACAAATGGGAGCCCAAGGGCAACAAATGTGTGGGTGTGTACAAAAACAATTCTTCCCGTCCTGATTCGAAAACATAAGATCAAGTGTTGGGACAAAACAGAAATATTCCGTTGCGATATGACTGCTGTCATGAAATATTTTAAACAAAATCCAAATTTCTGCAAAGACATTCCACCAAAACAAACACAGAAAAACGAAGAATTTCTCCAAAGAAAACAACAAATCATGGCACAAATGGCTCAATGCACCAACCAAATAGACCTAGAAAAATTAATGACTCAGCTCAGCGACGAAAGGAGCTCATCATCAACAATACCGGAAGATGACTACAATCAAAATGATGATTTCTTCCCCCAGGCAACCCAGGATCTAGATGCAACCCAGGATCTAGACCTAGACCTGTAAAGGTAGCTACATCAGCAAACACATCAGTATACATATCCAGCTGTCCGACAAAACAAAGTGGATATCCCCACCAGAAGACAAATAAAAAGAAAGACAAAAGGCAAAGACAAAAGGCATCTTCATACAGTGAAGCCGCCCTCAATTTCAAAAAAGAAGGCATCTCCACACAGTGAAGCCGCCCTCAATTATCAAAAATCATCTATCTTTTCCTATACATTTTGTTTATATGTATTTAAGTCAAAAAGAGGTGGATCCCTCTCAGGAGGATAAATGCGCACCACACATGTGGCGTGATCCATTACTCTTCCTTAGTTATATAATAAGAGAACCTATCTCAAGGAGAGGAAGGTTTTTCATTTGCAAGTTTTCATTTTCTAGTTTTCTCACTCCTCTCTAAATTCCCTCTCTACAACCATCCAATGTACAATCAACCAACCACTGTACAATCGTTGTAAATTATCAAGTTCTGTATCAATAATAAGTAAGTTGCTCTTAAGCTTCATGTTCTTTATTTTTTCGTATTAATGCTTTCTTTAGTATAGAAGTCTCTTTATACTTATAAGGTATATCGGTATCGGAAACCAGTCGGCAGAATGT
This sequence comes from Adenophora triphylla var. japonica, assembly GCA_022495995.1. Taxonomy (NCBI): domain Eukaryota; kingdom Viridiplantae; phylum Streptophyta; class Magnoliopsida; order Asterales; family Campanulaceae; genus Adenophora; species Adenophora triphylla. The sequence goes on from JAFEMH010000281.1 coordinate 843,075, forward strand.
TGAGACGGGTTTAAGAACCGCTCACTGCAGCTATATATATTCACAAATTATACAGTGTGATTGGTGTAATGATTGGTGTAACAAATGGCCACGTACCTTAGAGTAGTAGAGTCTACTTTACTATTGAAAAAAAAAATCATTTTACTGTAGCAAAATAAATTCCATAGCCTTTTCTGCAGAATTTTATGTTTTTATCCGTTTCTGTTATTCTTTATTCTCATGCTTAGTTGAAAATAATCGATCCTTTGGTTTAAGTCACGCAGTAAGGAGTGTAAGTCGTGCATCCAATAGGTAAGGAAGTGTATCCGAGAAGCAAGACAAATAATAAATAATGAGTTGGTTAGGTAATTTTACGAATAGAAGATCTCTTCGAGATCATAATAATCAAATGAAAGATTATAATATACAAGTTGAGGATAATGAAGATAGAAACAATAAAAATATATTATCTAAAGAAATTTCTTGGGATACTCAGTTTTTAACCAATTGGAAGCCTCCATTAATATCAACTTCTGAAATATACAAAGATAAAGGCATATTCGACTTTAAGTCTAGATTAGCTATTAAAACAAAAGAAACAGTTATTCCTTTATACTCCAACAATCAAACAATGAGTTTATTCTCAAAATCTTCAATTAAAAAATATATATCACAAGGATACAGATTTCTACATATATGATTAGTCCCAGTTGCAATTAAGCCATTAACAATGGAAGGATTAGACACAAGTATACAGATAGCATTAAGAGAAGCAATATACTTAAATTATGTAGACTCTTTAATAGGAGCAATAGAAACAAGTTTAACGAATGGACCAATACATTTCAATACCTATCCTAATTTCACAATATCTTTAACAGACCCTCATATCATGAAAATTTTAACCTTAGATATTTTAACACATAATTATCATATGCAAATGGGTTCTCATATTTATGAAATATTCTATAGATTACATTTTAAAGTAATGAATACCGGACTCTGTCCAAATGCTTTTAATAGAACCAAAACAACCGAAGAAACAGTCTTTTCGGAAATTGACAACACAAAAGCAAATATAACAATTCCAAAAACTATTAAATGGAGTGATATAACTCTACCTGAAAAATGGACTTACCCATCTAAAACCGTACCAAATATGAGTGTAAAAAAGAAACAAAAAAGTGAATTAGAACAAGTAATACAATACGAAGATGGCTCGGTAGATTTAAAATTTAAAAGATCACAATCTTTAAACAGAAGTAAAAACATTAACCTTAATACACCATCTAGAAGATCCACCTCAGGAAGATATGAATTCCAACAAGGAAATAATTCATAAAATAAACAACCAATTTTTGAATCAAAAATTGAAACAGAAAACCAATATGAAACGGATAATATTGGTACAAAAAGAAATGGAAATTTTGTCCATCCTTATGAAGACAGTAATTTTACAGCAAACATGATAAAAAATGAATTTAAGCTAAATAAAAATATTTTAAGAAGAGATTTCAAGAGTAAAGGAAACAAAGAAAATAGAGAACTATTCTTTGACTCTTATAATGAAAAAGAACAAAAAAATAATTAAAGAAACCTATTATGAATTCTGCAAAATACAAGAAATGCATGTACCGTTCTTTGAATTTTTAAATAATGATTATTTATATAAAATAACACCAATAACTCAAAAAATAAGAAGAAGACACAAAGTGACTGCAGGCAATCTATTACCAAGTCATGTTTATTACGAAAGCGAAACCCCCCCTCTAAAACCAGCTTATTTTTGCAAAAATGGAGTAAATTATGGAATATTGCCAATAGTTCACCCTGACCACATAGAAGAAAAAATAACTAAAGACTTACATTTACAAAATAATTGGACAAATTTATCGTTGCACACAATTGGACAACAATTAGATAGGGTAGAAGATAAAATGGACAATGTCACAAATGTAATAGCAATGGTAAAAAGAGAAATAGAAGATATAAACTTAACAGATTTTCCTACACCCGCTAATAAGCAACCAGAAACAGGGATTATATCTCAAAGATACACAGAATATTCAGAATTATATAACAAGACACCATCAAATAGAAAAGAAAAAGAACCAATGATATACAAGAAACAAATATGAGCCGCTCAAAACCCATTTAGAATGTCAGGTGTTAGACCAACCTTACATAATCCTTTAAATGACTTAATGAAAAACATAAAAACTTATATACAAGTAAAAGAAGAATCAAGTACAAGCAACAACAAAAACATCAGCATATTAACGGAGTACAATGAAGAATCCTCATCTGAATCAGAATCTATCCCTACTTCTGAATACAATGATTATAACACAACAAACGATGAAAAAAAGAAATAAACAAAAAATGATACCTATACAAGCCATAAGAAGCTTTTCTAATTATAGAAAGGAAGCGGAAGATTTAGAGATAATAGGAAATCAACCAAAATCTTATAACACAAAAAACATATATGAATGGAACATCGATGGATTAAGTGAAATGGAAATTATAAACAGAACAAAAGAAATGATAATTGTAGGCAATATCTACAAAACAACAAATATTACAGAAAAACAAGCTGTAGAAAACATAATCCTAGGTTTTACCGGACAATTACGTACTTGGTGGGATAAACTTCTAGGAGCAGAAATAAAAAAAACCATATTTTAACCACTGTAAGATTAGATGAACAAGGACAACCTCTAGTAGATGAAAATGGAAGACCTGCACCAGCACAAATAATAACCCTAATATTTAACATCATGACCCATTTCATAGGAGACATAGATCTATATACAGAAAGAAACTCTGAAATATTACAAAATTTAAAATGCAGGAAACTAGAAAAATTCAAATGGTATAAAGAAAATTTCTTAAAAAGAGTTTTCAATTTAGCAGACCCAAATAATATTTACTGGAAAGAAAAATTTATTACTGGATTACCAGGATTATTTTCAGAAAAAGTAAAAGATACGATAGAACAAAAATTTGGAAAAGTTTCTTATAATGAATTAACATATGGAGATCTAATTACTTGTGTAAACATTACTGGATTAAAATTATGCCAAGACCAAAAACTAATTCACAAATTAAAAAAGGAAAATACACATACAAGAAAAGAATTAGGACATTGGTGTGAACAATTCGGTTTTGGAAGATTACAACCACCCCATAAAAAGAAACGAAATGAACGAAGTTATAATCCCTATTACAAAAATAGTACTTATAGGAGGAAACATAGAAAAATAAACAAAAATTATACGAGAGACCCTCCTGAATATTATAAAAAGCCAAGCTCTAAGAAAAGAAATAGTAACAAATACAACAACAAAAAATATAGAAGGTATAATAAAAACTCGAAAACTTACAATAAAGAAATAAGATGTTTTTTATGCAAAAAACAAGGACATATTGCCAGAAATTGCCCAGCAAGGAAACAAATAAAACAAATTTGCAATAGTCTTAATATAAAAGAAATAGATCAAATAATATACAAAATAGACAATCTTGAAATATCATCCACAGAAAGTGAATATTCCAAAAGACCACTCATCCAGTACGGATAACACAGATAATGAAACTGAAGAAAAAGTTGAATGTCAAAATTGTAACAATGGAGTATGTCTATGTAGTACCAAAATCAATACTATAGAACAATATGATGAAATATTAGACAAAATCAAAGAAATAAAAGAACCAACAATAAAACAAAAATTCTTAAGACAATTACAAATGTTTCAAAAACCTCAACACCATCTCAACATGAAGATGTTATACAAATGTTTCAAAAAAAAAAGAAACAAATCTCTTCTATAGACTTACAAAAAGAAATTAAATAAATAAAAATATTAAAACAAAATAACTTAGAATTACAAAAATCGCAAAAAGAATTAGAGGCAAAATTAACTTTACACGAAAGCAAAAAACAAATAAGCGCCTATTATAAAAAGCCAAGCTCTAAGAAAAGAAATAGTAACAGTTACAATAACAAAAAATATAGAAGGTATAATAAAAACTCGAAAACTTACAATAAAGAAATAAGATGTTTTTTATGCAAAAAACAAGGACATATTGTCAGAAATTGCCCAGCAAGAAAACAAATAAAACAAATTTGCAATAGTCTTAATATAAAATAAATAGATCAAATAATATACAAAATAGACAATCTTGAAATATCATCCACAGAAAGTGAATATTCTAGTCCAAAAGACCCCTCATCCAGTACGGATAACACAGATAATGAAACTGAAGAAAAAGATGAATATCAAAATTGTAACAATGGAGTATGTCTATGTAGTACCAAAATCAATACTATAGAACAATATGATGAAATATCAGACAAAATCAAAGAAATAAAAGAACCAACAATAAAACGAAAATTCTTAAGACAATTAGAGAAGACCATAAACGAAGAAAAACTAGAAATCTCAACACCATCTCAATATTAAGATTTTATACAAATGTTTCAAAACAAAAAGAAACAAATCTCTTCTATAGACTTACAAAAAGAAATTAAAGAAATAAAAATATTAAAACAAAATAACTTAGAATTACAAAAATCGCAAAAAGAATTAGAGGCAAAATTAACTTTACACGAAATCAAAAAACAAATAAGCGCCACCTATAAAGGAGAAACCTCCAAAACAAAAAATATAGACTTAGATGAACATTTCCAAAACCCCTTTTCAAAAACTAAAAACAAAGGAATAAAGATAAATACAAGAGAAAATACAGAAACAGAAACAAGCTCTTCCTCTTCCACAAAAGAAAATGCAGAAGGAAGTGTATACACATTAACTAAAGTCAGATTCCAAAAATGGTATGTCACCATAAACATGAAAATAAGAGATTTTCAATACCAAGGAATAGCCATGCTAGACTCTGGAGCAGACTTAAATTGATTAGAACAAGGTATAATACCCTCTAAATATTTTATTAAAACAAAACAAAGCCTTTAGACAGAAAATTCATCAAAATTACAAGTCAAATACAAAATACCAGAAGCACATATATGTAACAATAACATTTGCTTCAAAACAAGTCTATTACTCGTAAAAGACCTAATTACAAGAGTAATCCTAGGAAACCCCTTCTTACAAATGTTATATCCTTTTACAGTATCCAAACAAGGAGTATAAACAAAAATACTAGGACAAAAAATAATATTAAAATTTTTATATCCGGTCTCATACCACGATGTAAACAATTTACAAAGAACAAATATATCAAAGATAAATATATTACAAAAACAAATTGATTTTCTAAAAGAAGACTTACATAATACGAAACTAGAAGAAAAATTACAACTCCAAGAATACAAGAAAACAATTGCAAAAACACTAGAAAAATTTGAAAAAGACCTATGTTCTGATCTCACCACAGCCTTTTGGGAAAGAAAAAAACATGTTATAACCTTACCCTACGAAAAAGATTTTAGCGAAAAAATGATCCCAACAAAGGCAAGACCAATTCAAATGAATCAATAACTATTAGAATATTGCAAGAAAGAAATAAAAGACTTATTAGATAAAAAACTAATTAGAAAAAGTAAATCACCATGGTTATGCTCAGCTTTCTATGTATCAAAAAATGCTGAAATTGGGAGAGGAGCTCCAAGGTTAGTAATTAATTATAAACCATTAAATACATCACTCAAATGGATTAGATATCCAATTCCTAATAAACAAGACTTATTAAAAAGACTCCATAATGCTTCAATTTTCTCAAAATTTGATATGAAATCTGGATTTTGGCAAATAGAAATAGTAAAATTTGATATGAATTTGATACAAAACTGCTTTTACAGTACCATTTGGCCAATACGAATGGAATGTCATGCCATTTGGGCTAAAAAGCGCACCAAGTGAATTTCAAAAAATAATGAATGAAATATTTACAGCATACACTTTTATCATAGTCTACATAGATGATGTCTTAATTTTTAGCAAAAATCTAGAACAACATGAGAAACATTTAAATATATTTTACAAAGTAATGATAAGAAACGGTTTAGTCTTATCAAAAGCTAAAATAAAATTATACCAAACAAAAGCGAGATTTTTAGGACACGAGATAACCAACAACACCATAATACCAATTCAAAGATCTATAGATTTTGCAGACAAATTTTCAGACGAAATAAAAGACAAAACTCAATTACAAAGATTCTTAGGATGGTTAAATTATATAGCGATTTTTTTCCCAAAAATAAGACAAATTTGTAAACCTCTTTTTGATAGGCTAAAAAAGAATTCGAAACCATGGACAAAAGAACATACAAACATAGTCAAACAAATTAAGATACATGTAAAACAATTACCCTGTTTAACAATATGTGATCCAAAAAGCACCAAAAACAGTCTCTACGGATGCCTCAGAAACCGGATATGGTGGAATATTAACCCAACAAATAAATGGGAAAACTCATATAATTCGATATTATTCAGGAATATGGAAAGCTGCAAAGGATGTCTTACAAAAAGATGTAAAAAATTTAGCTGCAAAACAAATCTTTGCCAGATGGCAAGCTTTATTATCAATTTTTGACTTTGAAATAATTCATATTGCAGAAAAAGACAATTTTGTCCCAGACTTCCTAAAAAGAGAATTCCTGCAAGGGAAAAATGAATAATAAAAAATTAAAATTAAACATATGCTCTACTTCACAATCCCAACCAACACAAGAACTAACAGCAAGGGAAAGATTGTATGAAGAAACCATTAATATTGCAAGAAATCAAGAAAAACCCAATTCTTCCCTTTTGGGTGTCCTAGAATGGTCTATAAAAATTAACGACAATCTCATATATCTAAATAATATAAATTATTTAAATTATTGTTTTCAAAAAACAGAAGTATTATTAAAAGAAAGTAAAAACATCCATACGAAAGTACCAATTAGTAAAACGACAGAACTCAGATATCACATTTTTGATCTAGAAGAACTTTTATATTATAAGTTTGCTTATAAATACAAACATTCCATTGAAGCAGATATTTTTGCACTTAAAAGAATCATAAATTGTATAGAAAATGACTACACAGGAAGTTCTCAACAAAATCCCATGCTAATACCAGACTAATAACTTGTTTTTTTAGGTTCCTTTGCAATGACTTTATTTATGAGAATTTTTAAAAAAATTAGCAGAAAAGAAGATAAGCTTAGAAAGGAAATTAAACTCCTTGAACAAGAACTAATGGAAGAAAGAAGAAGAAATCCCTATCATTGGACTAATCTAGAAACTGCATTAAATAATGTAATATGGGCAAAAAGACAAAGGCTCAAGCTAAACTCATTAGAACTACAAATGTACCTACTAAGCAATATCACAGGATGATAGACGCATTCTCCTTTTCCATTAACCCAATTCTTCCAAACATGTGCAGGATGATTACAGGTTCGATTACCAAAGGAAAAGATAAAAAAACCCTTGTATTCCACAAGACCATTAACCAAAGTTCCAAATTATATTCCTGACAAAACACCAAAAATTGAGAACAAGTTTGCAATTTTAGCCACCGATACAAAACCTTTCTTTCCTCAACTCCCAAAGCCCTCTACATCCTCTTTAGGATCTCTCTCACAAAAAACATACAAAACCACCCTCAAAATAGAATGCCCAGATTAAATGTTAAACAAATAACCCCCAATCCTAGCCCAAAACAAACACTACCCACATCTTATATTTACAAAAATTATGAAGACTTCATCTGCGTGATAGAACCCGAATATTTTGAAACCAATTCAAATTGGCATCCTTACCAGATTTCTGAATTTCTTCTACCTGGTTCACACAATTATTTACCTGACAATTTTATAAAATCCCAATTTTATTATGAAATTTTTTTAACACAAACAAGGTTTGCCACTTTCCAATATTCCACAGACCATTTAGATATTTCCAAAATCAGATACTGCGAAGTTCAAATTTTAAAAATCCTCTCAGTATCAGATTGGGGCCAAAAGCCCAACGAAGCTAAAGGTTTACAATTTCAAAACGGTTCATCCCGATTTAACTATTGGGATTATATTACTGCCTGGTCAAGAGCATTCCTTAAACAAAACAAATCTTTTTCCATATCTTATTTCTTTTACATATCACCCCAATTTTCTTATCCTACTCCATTTTGGTTCCATCAATGGTGGAAGAACTTTGGATTAGACAAAACAATTGTTCCAGAGTGTGTACAAAAGGCTTTTGACAATTGGTCAACAAAGATTATATATCCTGAGCATGTTGCTCAAACACCTCTTTGGACCTTATTCTGTCATAATTTCCAAGTCCCTTGGATTTTTATGACTGAATTTGATCTTAAAGAAAAATTAATTTGTGACTGTATTTCCAAGTCCCCTGGTTAACAAAGAATATATATCCTGAGCATGTTGCTCAAACACCTCTTTGGACCTTATTCTGTCATAATTTACAAGTTCCTTGGATTTTTATGACTGAATTTGATCTTAAAGAAAAACAAATTTCACTACAAGAAAGCAGGCTATTTACGGCACTCATTTACGGCGGGTGATACGCGACCGCCGTATATATTAGTTATATACGGCGGCTGATACACGTCCGCAGTATATATTATATATATACGGCGGCTTAAGACGCCGTAAATAGGTTATATACGTACATTTGGCATATACATATATGAGATCGAAGTTATATACGGTGGCTGATACACGTCCGTCGTATATAGGTACTTATTATCGGCGGTTGACACGCGTCCGCCGTATATATTACACAATATTTACGGCGGTGTACAATATCCGCTGTAAATGTTATTAAATACCGGGAAACCCAAATTTCCCTATTCAGTTTCGCGCTATCTCTTTCTCTCAGTCTCTCTTTCTCTCCTCTATAGCTAGGGCACGAATTTCCGACGCCGGTGACCAAATCAGCAGGTAGGTATAGCGTGTTTACTTTTAATTTTTGTTTTTTGTTGTTCTTGGTGTGGTGGATTATTGAACATCGACCTTCTATTTCTCTCTCTCTCTCTCCTCCAGCCAGGGAAATTGAGCATTGATTTCTTTGATCAACAACAATCAAGTATACATTTCTTTCCCCTTTTCTAATTTACTTTTAATTTCTTGGTTTTTTTGTTCTTGGTGTTGTGAGTTGTTGTTGATGTTGCTATTGTTGTTGTTGGTATTGCTGTTACTGTTGTTGTTGTTGTTGCTGTTGTTGTAATTTACAGTACATTCAATAATAAATGCACTTGTATATGTATGCACAATGTTTGATAAGCACTAGACAGAGTTATATGTGTTTAATTTACCTAAGATGAAAACTGAGGCTCCCACAACAATAGGCTCAAATTTCTCTCCTAAATGACTAGCCACCCAATGGACCCCAAGTGCAAGGAATCCAGCAAGAGCAGTAGCACAAATTCTGTTTAAGCATTTATACAAAGTCCCACCTGCAAATAAATGTTACCATACATACATAAGCATTAACCAAAACATTGTCTCTGTGTGTGTGTGTGTGTGAGGATGAAAAGGGTATTTTGGGTACTCACCAACGGTGTACTTGAAGACAACGACGACAGTCATGACTGCCCAAATGGCATTCCCGCCAACGCCATCTTACAAAGGTCTCATATAGTAAAACAAGGAAACAACAGTTAATGCAATCCCAACTTTGAGACAATGCATAACTTTTCTAGGGTCGTCTACTGCTAAATCCCATACTTTTTTCAGGAAACATTGAACCCTCAATATTAAGCTCATAATAAACCCCTTCAACCCGTCCCAAAAACTGCCCTTTGTTGCAGGCTCCTCTGCCAAAATCTCTGATGAGGAGCCATTGCCTACCCTCACACTCCACTCCACACTTGCATTAGCTTCCTTTACGTTTGTCATTATAATGGAGAAAAACTGAGTGTAAGCAAATATTACTCAAGCTTTAAGGAGAAGTTAATGTATATCACAAGTTCTTCTCCATGCAACGAGTGAGTTAAATAATAAGCTGGGAATGAGTTGATTGATACAATGACCATCTTTGCCTATTTATATACAAGTGCATTTATTATGGAACACTTCTTATGGGACGGATAAAAAAGAAAGCGCTACATTTATTATGAAACCTAGGGAGTATTCCACTCACATTAATTTAAATATAATAACACTTTTCTTATATTACCATCGATCTCCTAAGATAGTACCCTTCGTAGACCCTACACAAAAAATAATGTTGCGCACTTCAACCTAGTTCCTAAAAATAGTTCCAAATCTTTTGTCGCATGTGCATCAATTCTTTTGCACATCAACCTAGTTCCTTAAATTAGCTTCTCAATTAGGGGGGGGGGGGCTTGTGAGAGAGAACAAATGAATGTTGTCATGGGGTTATACTATATCATGGGCCCAAGCTCGACTAATAGGCTAGGCTTCAACAATGTATATTATCTACATCGAGCCAAAAGTTGTACATATTTAGACTATGTTTGTTTATGAGTTTATTTTTATTCTAAAATTTGTGTCTCTTGGTCTTATATATAGGTTGTATTTTAACGTTAAAAATATCAAGTCAAGTCATATATGGATAAAAGTTGGATTGATTTGGGTAATCGAATTTCAAATGAGTATATGTCTGGGGTTGACAACTTTCTCGATTTTGCATTCTCAAAAAAGTCTGTTGGTGTTAAAGAAATATATTGTCCTTGTAAAAAATGCGCAAATCGTTACCAAAAAGACCGTGCAACTGTGAAATCACATTGTATTGAAGTGGGATTTCAAAAAGATTACAAGAATTGGATTAGGCACGGGGAAGAGTACATTTCGGCGTATAAGAATGATAATAATGATAGGACAACTGAAGATGGCATTGAAATTGAATTGGGCGTGCAAGATTGTATGAGGCGAATGGTACATGAAGAGATGGGTATGCCGAATAGTAACCAGCAAGGAATTGAAGAAATCGTACAATCAGATGCAGCCACCGCAAAGTTTCTTAGACTTTTGAGAGATGCTGATCAAGCCTTGTGGGAAGGTGTGATAAGTTTACAGTACTCTCATTTATTGTAGAACTTATGCACTGGAAGGCTAATTATCGAGTGGCCGATAAGGGATTTACTTCTTTATTAAAAAATTTCATTAGGGCATTGTCTCAGTCAGCGAAAGTGCCAAGTTCCTATCGTGAGGCGTACAAGATGACTGCAGATTTGGGTTTCAGTTATAAAACGTGGGACGCGTGCATTAATCATTGTATGTTGTTTCGAAATGAAACTGAAAAACTTACTAAATGTGAAATTTGTGGAGCCTCTAGATATAAGCAACAGGAAGAAGGGGGTAGCGGTGAAGGTGCGGAATCAAGTGGCAAGAATAAACTTCCCAAGTAGGTAGTGATGAAGAAAGTATGGTATTTTCCCTTAAAGACAAGGTTACAAAGGTTGTATTGGTCATCTAAGACCGCGACACTCATGAGATGGCATGCCGAGAAAAGAATAGACGATGGTGTGCTGAAGCATCCTGCAGACACTCATGCGTGGAAGGGATTCGATGAACGTTATCCATTATTTTTAAGTGAAATTCAGAATGTTAGATTGGGATTAGCATCTGACGGATTTAATCCTTTCAGAACAATGACTATATCTCACAGTACTTGGCCGGTTGTGCTTATGCCATACAATCTTCCACCTTGGTTATGCATGAAAAACCATATTTCTTCTTGTCGGTGCTTACTCAAGGCCCAAAAGGGCTGGGCAACAAGATAGATGTGTATCTCCAACCGTTAATTGATGAGTTGAAGGAATTGTGGGAGGATGGTATATCAACTTATGATGAATCAAGGAACGAGTTGTTTACTTTACGAGCTTTACTATTATGGACAATAAATGACTTTCCTGCATATGCAATGTTGTCTGGATGGAGCACTAAAGGTGAATATGCTTGCCCTTGTTGCAATGTGAGACCTCAAGCACGATGGTTGGATCATGGTGGCAAGTATTGTTATATTGGTCATCGACGCTTCTTGCCTAGGAGTCATGCTTTTCGTAAGGATAAAAACTCTTTTGATGGTACTCATGAAGTGAGAGATAAGCCCAAGTTATTGTTTGGAACAAAATTGCTTAAACATGTTGAAAATATGGAAACAAAGTATAAAATAGAAGATGTTATTAAAAAGAGGAAAAGAGAAGAGGGTGAGAAGCAACAAGCCAAGTTGGAGAAAAGAAAGGTTCCTAAGTTGTGTCACAATTGAAAAAAGAGGAGTATCTTCTTTGAGTTGCCATATTGGGCAAATAATCATGTTTGTCATAATCTTGATTTTATGCACATTGAAAAAAATGTGTGTGATAATGTGCTACATACTCTGTTAGGTAATGCGGGGAAATTAAAAGATAATGATAAAACAAGAAAAGACCTAAAATAGATGAACATTCGGAAACCATTGCATCTACAAACGCTTCCATCTGGCAAAGAAATTATGCCTCCGGCTCAGTTCACAATGAGTAAGAAGCATAAAGACACATTCTTGAAAGTTCTAAAGGGAGTCAAAGTCCTTGATGGCTACTCGTCAAACATATCTCGTTGTGTACATCTAGAGGAAAGAGCTATTTGGGGTATTAAGAGCCATGATAGTCATATTTTGCTCCAACAACTACTCCCTTTAGCTGTTTGAAAAGCGTTGCCTACTTCTGTTGTAAAAGCCATCATTGAGTTGGCAAATTTCTTTAGGCAATTATCCTCAAAGGTGAATACACTTGCTGATCTCGAAAAGATACAAGATCGGATGGCTGTCACACTATGCGCTCTCGAGAAAATATTCCCACCAGCTTTCTTTGATGTTATGGAGCACTTACCGGTGCATTTAGCCGAGGAGGCCTTACTAGCAGGCCCAATACAATTTCGTTGGATGTATCCGGTAGAGAGGTACATCCATATTAAATTTACTTTGAAAAAAGTTAAATTCCTTTTTACATCTGGTTTAGCATAAGTAAATGTTTTTGTAGGTTTCTACTTACATTAAAATTATATGTTCGAAATCGAGCCCATCCCGAGGCCTCCATAGCTAAGGCAATTGTGGCTGAAGAATGCATGACTTTTTGTACGCAATATTTGGATGACATTGAGACAAAGTCCAATCGTCCTAGAAGAAATGATGATGAAGGTGATGAGTTAGGCCGCTTTGTAGGAAAAGAAGAGGTAATTACCCTTGATTACATCACACGAGTACAAGCGCATAGATATGTGCTTTTCAATACTGAAGATGTTGAACAATACCTAGAGTAAGTGATTCCTTATATGAGGCTTACATTCCTTATATCTTTTATATTTTAAATTAATACTTAATTCATATTTTCAATTTGCTCAGAATGCATCGTACACATTTGAGGGAGACACTACCTCGTAATCATCGACATCTTATAGAGAAAGAACATAATGATAAGTTTGTTAGCTGGTTTAAGGATTATGTAAGTATGAAACCACTTTCATATGATACTTTCAATTTATCGTTTTAAATATTTTCTTATTAATTTTTTTTATAAAAGGTATGCACGACGAAAGATGTAGTGCCCGAAAGAATTATAAGTCTTGCATTGGGTCCTCATATGGATGCGAGGCGGTATAAGTCTTACATAATAAATGGTTTTCGATTTCGAGTGAAGGATGTCGATAGACGAAGGAAAACTCAAAATAGTGGAGTCATGCTAAATGCAAGTGTGACAAGTTTTGCAAGCCGAAAGGATAATAATCCCATTGTAGGGGATGTTAACTTCTATGGGGAGTTGATTGAGATCCTTGAAATTCGTTATAGTAACTCAATAAGATTTGTATTTTTTAAATGTGATTGGGTTAATAACCGGACAAGCAAGATGGAAGATGAGCAAAAATTTACTCTTGTAAACTTCAATCACAAGTTGTATAAGGATAATCGAGTTGGTGATGAACCATTCATATTAGCATCTCAAGCTGAGAAAGTTTGGTATGTTAAAGATCCTATAGAAAGTGATTGGAAAGTTGTGATGAGGATTACACCAAGAGATAGTTTTGACATATATTCAAATAATGATAAACAAGTTTCAGATTCAATTCCACAATTGGTACCATTTTGCTCACAAAATCTGGATGAAAATGTTGCTAACGAAGAAGCATCGTGGGTGCGAGAGGGAGTTGATGGGGTCGAGATTGAAACTACTAATATCAATGATGTTGATGTTGATATGACCGATAATGATGATGTTGATATGGCCGATAATGATGATGATTAGTTTGAGTAGTATTTGTTTAGATCTTATTTGCTTACTATTTACTAAGACAATGTTATTACTTATGTTTCATGTTTCAATCAAACTTGTTATTTTTGTATGGTTGAATATTAATATTGTTACTTCTATATAATATGTATTAGTTTAGATCTTATTTGCTTACTATTTACTAAGACAATGCTATTACTAAAATTTGTGTCTCTCCGTCTTATATATAGGTGGGTTATGCTAAAACTGTAGTGTGGTGGTTCGGTTGGGAATTGGAAGGATAATTTGATTGTGGGGGTGTGTTTATTGTTGCACTTTCTTTGTGATTTGTGTGGAGGTTTTGTAGTTGGTTTTTGTGTTGAAAATATGCCTCCTAAGGAGAGAGACGTTAGAGGGGGTAGCAACAAGAGGGGTAGACAAAACCCACCGCCCGTAGTCCCAAATGATCCTACTTCCCCTAATGCATCATTGATGCCGTTTATGGGATTGATCCAATTGACCTTCGCTCAAAAGAAAAAATAGCGGAATTTGGAGGGTAGGAAATTTCAAGTCAATACTTTCCTTCATTTGCCGGTGTTGAGGGATTTGGGTTTAGAGATGTTAGTAACAGAATTGATGACGCAAGCCAGGTTAGGTAATTTCCTGGGGAAGACTCCATCTACGTATTTGAGATATTCACTTGAGTTCCATTCAACTTTGGAGGTAGGTAAGGGGTCACAAGAAAATTCTATTCGATTTCATCTGGATGATGAAGCCTATCGAGTGACTTATGATGAGTTGAGGGGAATCTTTGGGGTTGATCAGCCGAGAGGAAACTGGGTGGAGGCTGATGGGGCAACTTGTTTTTTCTTTTCGGAGCTCACAGGATTACCCTGCAAAAAGAAATACCTTAGGGCTTCCTCTCTTTCTCACCCGACTTGGAAATTATTTTACAGAGGGCTATCTATGACTTGGTTGGCAAATGGAGAGCCCGCTCAATTGAATGTGGCTATGGTAAACCTTTTGCGAACGAGGTTGAGGAGTTTTCAGGTGATTCCTGATTGGGTTGATATTTTTGTTCGGAGATGTGAGGCATTTGCCCTTACCAAAAAGGGAAACATATCAATAGGGGGGATGGTCACGTTGATTGCTCAAGCTTGTGTGGGGGAACCAAAACTCGAGGCGATGAGATTGATGGGGGGCACGAGTTTTTATTCTGGAGACTGGCTAGTGTAGTATGACAAGTTTGTGAGAGACCCGAGGGCGACAGACAACAGGTCTTTATTGTTTGAATATGGTACTCCCAGGAGGATGGTCCGTTGCAGGGTAGGGGCCACATTTCCGAGTGGTGAATAGGCCAGGCATTGGCGTATGCCCGGTATTGATGATCAAATGGATCCAGTTGATGAGGAGGATGATGAGGAGCAGGAAGAGGAGGATCAGGAGAGACAGGGTGGTCAGGGAGGAGAGCAGAACCAGAGCCAGTAGGGTTCTTTTGATCAATGGGATACCATGAGGGCATTTCTGGAGGAGCAGGAGCGATCAAGGATCGCTCGAGGGCAGAGCCGACATGCTTTGGAGGATGCTAGATGGGAGGAGGTTATTGCTCGGGAATAGAGTCGACAGGCTTTAGAGGATGCTAGATGGGGGGAGGTACAGGATCGTTTTGAGGGGTTGGAGGATGAAACTGCAATTTTGGGAGCCCGGTATAGGCAGCTGGAGGCTTGGGCGATGCAGACAGAGCCCCGGAGTTACGAGCCAGTTTCAGAGGATTATTTGACTATGATGCATTCGAGAGCCACTGCTCGTGCACAGAGGCGTTCTTCCCGTCAGACCTACTATCAGGGACAAGCCTCCGGCTCTCATCAGTGATGTTATTATTTATGTTTCATGTTTCAATCAAACTTGTTATTTTTTATGGTTGAATATTAATATTGTTAATTTTAATATGTATTTGTTTAGATCTTATTTGCTTACTATTACTAAGACAATGTTATTACTTATGTTTCATATTTCAATCAAACTTGTTATTTTGTATGGTTGAATTGAATATTAATATTTTTAATTGTAATATGTATTTTTTCTGCTTCTTTTGTATCATAAATCATAGCTATTCCATTTGCTTTTGAATATTAATATTGTTAATTGTAATATGTAATTGTAATATGTATTTGTTCTTTTGTATCATAAATCATAATTGTAATGAGTGCTGACCATTTGCTTATGGTTTGACAGGCCGTTTCCTCGTGGAGGTGACAAAGCAAGTGTTTTCATACCTTTAATCGAGCAAATATCAAGTTAGTCCTTTACTTCCTTCTTCATTATCACTTTGGGATGTCCCCGCCCCGCTTCCCCACTGATTCGGTACCCGCGGGAGCCCCAACCCCCCATACTATTTTATACTTTTTTTGTAATAACATTTGAAGGGAATTGACCACGTGGGTGTGATTTGGTATGATGTGTGTGTTGAATATTTGGGATTTTGTTTCTTGTGTGGGATTTCTTGCAATAGGCTTAATTTTGTTTCTTGTGTGGGATTTCAATAACATAGAGAATCTCTGGGGTTCAATCCACACCAATGTTATCAGTTGATTTTACTCCCCAAGTATCACTCTTCTAACACACGAAGTCATTGATTAATAAAAGAGCCATTTTAAAAAAAATACAGTAAAAGAACTCTCATTTATCTCTCAGTTGAACTTGAAATTGTTTGTTTTGAAACTCTTCCCGTAATGAAATTGTCATTCCTATTTTTAACGATATTCCTTGTCTATACTCCCTTCATCCCGAAATGATCTTCCTACTTTTTGGTTGTCGATACGAAGGTATTTTTGAGCAATAAGTTTAAGTTGATTTAAATATCCTAATGAACATCTAAATGAGTATTAATGTTAGGTTAATGTGGAGGCTACTAGTTTGATGGTATGTTTATTGCTTACATTTTAGTTTTATCATTTACCAGTTATATGCTCACTCTGTGCCATATGAATGTTCCTCTTTAAACATAACATTTTTGGCAATACCTATTGCCTATTAGATACCTCCCCTCAATTCGCAAAGAACAGTCTAATTTTCTGTTTTGGCTTGTCCTAAAGAGTCCTATTTCTATAAGAAGATGCAGTTTTAGTGCAATTTTGAAGATGTATAAACAGCCAATGCTATAATATTTAAGAATGTTCTTTGTCAAATTGGATTATTTATGCTTGGGCAAAGGGTGTAATTTTTCCTTTGATGAATGAGCATTAATGTTAGAGCTTCTTCGTGTAACAGACATTGCCAAAATTGTCCATACCTAAATGAGTACTAATTAGAGTTGTAAGATTTCAATAAGAACATCTATAATATTTAAGAATGTTCTTTGTCAAATTGGATTATTTGTGCTGTTGCTGTTGTTGTTGTTTTTGCTGTTTCTGTTGCTGCTGTTGTTGTTCCTGTTGCTGTTGCTGTTGTTGTTGTTCCTGTTGCTGTTGTTGCTGTTGTTGTTGCTGTTTCTGTTGCTGCTGTTGTTGTTCCTGTTGCTGTTGTTGCTGTTGTTGTTGTTGTTGTTGTTGTTGTTGTTGCTGTTGTTGTTGTTGTTGCTGCTGTTGTTATAGGTATAAGACCTATAATAAATTTATAGGTCTTATACCTATATTAAAGACAATGCATGATCATTATAAACCAGCTGCTGAACTTTGATATTATAATTAGAAGATCTTACATTGGAGTTGACTAGGTGTCCAATGTTGGCAAATATTCACTTCCTAGTGCCTTCATTCCTAACTCAGTATAAATTTGTTAGTGATGAAAGTTGCACACAGCAAACCTGCAAGTAAACCATGGTTAGGCACTTATTACAAGTTATACCCTCTTCGTGAATTAAAGTCTATATTTTCCTTTCTTTTTAGCAATTTGGAGACCATTTAATGCTTTTTCAGCAAAATAAACTTCACATTATAAGTGTGAAATGTTCGTAAAATCAATTTAAAGGCGTAGTAAAGAATTTCTTTATTTTTAGGTAGGTATTGACTACATAATTCTTTTGGCTGGAATGCACTCAAGAGGATACTATTTCAATTTTCACCAATTTGTTGATAATCCATGACTGCTATAGAAATTATGATTGATTTTTTCTTTTTATATTACCCTTAAAGTGTTCTTTAAGACCTTCCTAGACCTCTACTTGACAACACTTTTACACACTCTATATAACTTTTTCTCATTCACTTTATCCCATCCCATCCCATCCCCTAGCCAAATCCCCAATCCAGTTTATCCCTTCATCTCTTCCATTCCCATACATGGAAAAACTTGGTCTTCCATTCCCATACATTGAGATGGGGGTCTTTATTTGCTATTACTCTTCTCTCGTTCTTTATTCTTTGCCGTTGCCGTTTATTCTTTGCCGTTATTCTTGCCGTTGTTTGCTTCTCTGTTCATTGCCGCATTGTTTTGGAACAGTATAGGTCTTATACCTATATAAATTTACAACTCATTTATGACTTGTAGCATTACAATTGTATATTGGAAGCATTGTTATTCTATAAGGCCATTTATAAGACCAATATATGGTCTTATATAAGATACATAAGACCTATAATAAATTTATAGGTCTTATACCTATATTAAAAGACAATCCATAAGTCCA
Organism: Adenophora triphylla var. japonica; assembly: GCA_022495995.1. Lineage (NCBI taxonomy): Eukaryota > Viridiplantae > Streptophyta > Magnoliopsida > Asterales > Campanulaceae > Adenophora > Adenophora triphylla. The sequence goes on from JAFEMH010000281.1 coordinate 861,868, forward strand.
ATTTCCCTTTTATAGTTTAGTTATAAGACCATGAGCTATCTTGTTGTTGTGATATATAGTTTTTTTTTGCCAGATATGTCGCCAAGGAAGGAATTAATAACAGGTGAGGGCTCGAAAAATAAAGGAAGAGGGCTGGAAAAACCAACCAGAAAATGGGGTAGAGAAAGATTGAATATAATATGGAATGAATATGGACAACCCGTTGGTGGGGACCACGCAAAACTAGCTACTCAGCTAGGACATTTTGCTAGAAATGGGGAACATTTCCCATTAACTAAAGAGTGGCCTCAGATGGACCGTGCAGTTATAGATGCCGTATGGAGAGACGTTCTAGTAAGTTGTAATCCATATTCCTTACATAAATCTCTAGTACGTAGTCAAAAGTCTTATGATTCTCTAGCAATTGTTCTTTTTTCTTTGTTGAATTGTGTATATAGGATAATACAAATGCGCCTCCGGAGTATTACTCAGTTATGAATATTGCTCTCAATAAACAATGGCGTGACTGGAAATATCAGGTGAGACAAGCATATAATAAGTATTACTCAGTTATGAATATTACTCAGTTATGACTTTGTTATAAATATTACTCAGTTATGACTTTGTAATATGGAAATGTCAGGTGAAACAAATGTATTTGATGTATGAATCCGACCGGGAAGCATTGGCTCACCCACCCCATGCGTGCGTTGCGGGTCAATGGGATGAACTTGTTGCGATGTGGGGTACAGATAAGGCTCAGGTATATTTCAAATTAATCTCAATCTATTATCGTGAATGTCTTATATAAGTAGTCAAATTAATACTAATATTATCTTTTTTTTTTCCAGGAATTATCACAAACAAATAAAGCGAATCGAGAAAAGCAAGTGTGACTGAACAGGACCGAAAAAAAGTCCCATCCCAAAGTCATAAAAGAGGTTTGTCATCGTTCAATTTAGTTCTCAGTTGTCAATTAATGTTTCTTTTTGTATCGTATATAAATATATTTTTTTGGTCAAATGATTCTATTATAAATTGTAGAGAGTAGACGAGGGATTACCAACTGATCGCGTAAGCTTGTTCATAGCTACGCGCACGGGCAAAACGGCTGCAGATGAAGAAACCTCTCGTATGATTGTAAGTTAAAGTTTCAACCTTTTCTGTTTCAGTTTTGTTCTTCTATAGAATACCTTTTTCATTTCTAACTTCATTTTCATAATATTAATTAAAGTTAAAACATTTATATTGAACATGTTGTTTTTGTTACAGTTAACGTTTAATGATGCAATTGAAGAGCTACCGGAGGAGCGACAAAACTCTCCCAGCGCGCGAGAAAAGATTTTTACAGATTTGATGGGCACTGATGACCACGGGAGAGTGCGTTGTATGGGAGGCGGTGTTAACAAAACTAAGGTGTTTGGTAAAGCTTCAACTTCTCAGACAGCTATATTGGAGGCGGTGTCATCCGTCAAAGCAGATCTTGAAAGGCAACTTGAGGAGCAACGCCAACAGTTTCAACAACAAATAGAAGATTTGAAACGTTGTTTTATGGAACAACGTGGAAAAGGCAGTAATGAATAGGTGGTGGTATATTTCTCAAAGTTGTGGATTTTAAACATTGATTGTGTTTTGGATACATTCAACTAACTTTTTTGTACATGTTAATGGTTATTATGTTCGGTTATTAGGGTTATTATGTTTGGATACATTCAACATTGATTTTTGTGTTAATGGTTATTATGTGGATTGTAAACATTGATTGCGGGTGTATTTTTGGTTATATACAGGTTGCATTTGTGTGTGTACAGGTTGAATTTGGTTTTTGTGAGTGTATTTTTGGGGAAAGTGAATTATATAGGGCTGGATGGAAAAAAATAGGCTTATTTACGGCGGAACCCTTCATCCGCCGTAAATAGTGACCTAGACGACTCGTGCCCAAAGGGGGGACGAGGGAACCTGGGTGGGGTGCAAATAGGACGACTCGTGCCCTGGTGGACGACTCGTCTCTAACAACTCATTTACGGCGGAACCCTGCATCCGCCGTATAAAAGCGTCATGGACGACTCATCCCCAAAGGGGGGGACGAGGGAATCTAGGGGGGGTGCAATTGGGACGACTCGTGACATATTGGACGACTCGTCTCTTATTTACGACGGTTAACTTACAATTTTTTTTTTATAAAAATTGAAACAAAAAATTATAAACTACCCCTTTATATATATATATATATATATATATATATATATATATATATATATATATATATATATATATATATATATATATATATATATATATATAATTATATATATATATATATATATGTATGTATATGTATATATATATATATATATATATATGTATATATATGTATATATGTATATATATATATATATGTATGTATGTATATATGTATATATATGTGTATGTATGTATATATATATATATATATATATATATATATATATATATATATATATATATATATATATATATATATATATATATATATATAATTGGATGGAATTTATTTTTAAAATATGTTAACCACACATAATGAATAAAAAATATAAATTAAAAATATATTCAATCCAAGAATTAAAAAAAAAAAAAAACCACATTTCCCCCACTGCCTCCTTCCATTTCCCACACTTCAACGCCTCCCCCTCCCCCACTGCCTCCAAATCAACACCAAAAACAGTGGCTGTAAGTACCCAAATTCGGATCGCCAAAATCCGTTAGAAGTCAACCGGAATCCGTTAACTGGCCCGCTCCAGGTTAACCGGAACCCGTTAAGCTCCCCGTTCTCAAGCCAACTGGACGTCCCGAATCTGCCCCGTGCATTCCAAACGTCAAAGCGTACTCAACACACGTTGTTGCACGTAAAAGTACAGCTTTTCCTTAAAAACGCACTTTTCGACACTTTTCGGGGGCGTTTCAGACATTTTCCGGACAGTTATTTAAAAAAGGACAAAACCGAGAATAATGGCACGAAAAACCATGCCCTGGTGAGTCACAGGGGCACGTGGCACGCATGCCACAGCCCTCCGGTCAACATCAATCAGATTTCAGTGTGAAAAGACCAAAATACCCTTGGGATGCAGTCCCAGTCCGTCCGGACTCTTTAGCAGGAAAAACCAGAAATGCCAGCAAGTCCCTCCAATTTCAAAAATACCACAAAACCCCCTGGAATTCAGGTCAAGTCTGTCCGGACTCTTTTGCAATTTTACCCTATAAATACAGAGGGCTGTCAACATTTCAAAAAAAAAAGAAAAAACTTAACACATTTCTCTCCACAGCCACGGCCCAAACCATTTCCTCCCTCTCCCGAGCCCCGTTTTGGCTCGTTTTGCATGAAAACTCCGTATTTCAACCAAATACAAGCCACACCACCTCGAAACACCGTTCCAAACACTAAACCGTATCCCGTATATGCCTCCCGAGCGAAAAGAGTCAACCCCTAGCCATAGGTAACACTCTCTCTCCCTAAACACTCGTTTCATCTCGGTTTACGCGCCAGTCGCTACAACCATTTCGGACGAACGTTGTTGAAATATAGACGTCACCGTCAATGGGGTCCGATACGTTTTAGTCCCTGATCCTCTTCTTTTCCCGTAAGAGAAGTAATCTCGGGTTAAAACGGCGTTCCGGCCCCGTTCCCTTACTTTTTATGTCATTTACAATTTTGGATCGTTTGATCCGTCGAACGTCATTTACTTTACACAACTTTACAGTCTGAACCATTTGGTTCGTGATAGCCATTTAATGGTCCGGATCGTTTGATCCGTTGAATGCTATTTACTTAACTCACCTTTAAAATCCGGGTCATTTGATTTCGTTGATACCGCACTTTAAATACTGTCATTTACAAGTCCGAGCCGTTTGGCTCGTGATAGTATTTACTTATCAGAGTCCGAGTCGAAAAATGATTTGTTGATCGCATATCATTTAATGCTTTTTTCCCGTAAAATCGCTAACAATGTAATGCCCGGTTCAAAACCGGAGTTCGACATTCGAACTCTCTTTCAAAAAACGCGCGAAATGACGTTTGGCATCCAAACGATCATCTTCAAACTTAAAACCCGACATTCGAAACTCAAACATCATTTAATGCTTTTTTCCCGTAAAATTGCTAACAATGAAATGCCCGGTTCAAAACCGAAGTTCGACATTCGAACTCTCTTTCAAAAAACGCGCGAAATGACGTTTGGCATCCAAACGATCATCTTCAAACTCAAAAATCCGACGTTTGACATTCAAACGCTCTTTTCTTAAAAGTCAACATTTGACAATTAAGTTAAAAGTTCAAAACCAACACTCGTGTCACTTTTCCTAAAAAACTCCAAAATCGACGTTTGTCATTCAAACGCTCGCCTTTTCAAAAAGAATCACAAAATCAACGTTTGACATTCAAACCAAGATTAAGCTTGTCATTCAAGCCCCCATTTTCAAAATGCAAACCCACACACACACACGCACACATTTTCGAGAAAGGTAGAAAGACTCGTCATACGAGGCGTTTCGAGTGATCTCAAAATACTCTTCTCGAAACGTAACGTGACCTCCGAACCTAACAATCTCTGGTACTCAAAAAGCCTTTTCCTCGTTTTTGCTACCAATAAAAATGACACCCCTTTTCAAAGCCTTTTCCTAAGCTTTTGCTACCAATAAAAATGACACCATTTTCACTAAAGCCATTTTTCAACGTTTGGGCTGAAAATACAAAACCGCGTGGCGACTCCTCTCCTTCCCGAAAGTGAGGTCTCAAACACCAATCCCGCGAAAGACAACCGCTTCACTCGCGCGAATCCGGGTAATTTCAGTTGGTGACTCCGCTGGGGACTTGGATACTTTTTCAAAACTGCCGTTGTTTTCAAAAAGCCTTTCGTGGGTCAAACTTTCGTTTACCCTTCCTTGTTTTTGTGTGCATGTGTTTCTTTAAACCTCGAACGGTTTTTTTTCAAAAGGGCGTTGCATTTACATCTTTTTTCAAAATCATAACACGTTCGTGCATTCCCGTTCATACTTGATTTTTCATGCTACATTTTGAACTGGGCATAAAATTCTTTAAGACACATTCTGAAAATCTCTGTTTTACTCAGAAAAGGAATTTTAATGACCACACACTACTTGCACTGCTGCCTCGGTACACCGCACTTCACGTGCACTTGCTGCCTCGAAACACTGCACACTACGACCCGTAACCCGGGATGACCGTTCAGTTGCAGCTCGGTTGGTCTGCCAGACACCTTTCGAGCGCGCACGGGGTCATCCCAAACAGCCCATCCTAGCCCGTGTAAGCATGAACACTTTGTGTCACACTTCATCCAAGACCCCGGTTGGTTTTTGGCTTAGTATGTGTCATAAAGCCCAAGTGTATGTTTTTACGCCAGGTTTCGTCACGAGTCAAGCTCGAAAGATTGAGACCGAAGGTCGTTCCCGACGCGAAGTCTCGAGCTTTTCAGCCTTGACTTTGACGCAGAGCTCTGCCAAAAAATATACCCGAAGGTTCAATGTGACACCGTGTCACCAAACCCTCAACGCATGCACCATGCCAGCCACAACTTGGCCAACGCCAAAAGCTAAGGCCCCTCGCGCAAGCGAGTCAGGAGAGGTCATGCCGAAATTTTGGCACGATCCCCGCCTTAACTTAAGGACGTTGACTTCGACCGTGGCCCGTGTGTCACATACGTTGGAAGTTTGCGTGATCAGCTAGCCTTAAGTTCACTTTTTCCTTTGTCGGTGGAACTCGCTTGCCTTATAGGACCCTCGTTCGGGATTGTCCATCCCAGGAAGACGTTATACACGTGAAAAATGAGGGGCTTATAAACGTAGTGACGAGATCCACTGATTAGAGCCTTAGGTTAGTTGCGAAAAAGAAGACACGATCTTTTCCAACCGATTAGGACTCTGAGAAAATGCGTTTTAAGTAAACATTAATCGGTAACTGCACATTGCACTAGCCCAAAACCCTGAGCCAAATACCCTTTCTGAAGCCTAAACCCTGCCTTTCGTTCCCTGCAGCGAGCAGAAAGTGGTTCAGAATTCCGGGTCAGCGCCTCGCCAGAGTCACAGTTACGGCAGCGTCAGACAGTTCTTCGGTTCCCTCAGTTCCCTCAGCCAGAATATTCGACATGTCTAGCTCACCGAGAAATCGTGACGGGGATGGACCCCCGCCACCGGTAACAGATATGACATTGGAAGAAGCCATCCAGGCTTGTGAGGTTCACAAGAGGCAGAAAGACGATCAGTAGAATTTCGTGGCACAACTTCTGAATGAGCGAGGTATAGCAGCTATCCTCCAGTCAGACGGTACTTTCATCCTAATCGAGGAAGACGATTCCCCGAAACCAGCTCCTTAAACCTTCAACCAGGTTCCTCCCCCGTCAACTTACGGGATGCCTTCGAACAAAGGAAACAGCCGACCTAGGCTTTATGTTGCCACCTCTCAGGGCAACCCTGTCATATACGGCCAAGCCAGTACTACTCCCATCACTCAGTACAACCAGCGCATCATTGACCATCTCAAACAGAGATGCCAATATCCTTCAATACCCTCCTGGGTTCATCCCATTGCCTATACACGAATCCCAAAACACCGGGGACAAACCTCGATACAGTCCAGAAAAGGCCCCCATATATCCTCATATATCGAGCCTTCCACCTCCAATCACTACCACTCACATGGTAGCACCCGGCGCCGAGCCTCAAAGTCCACCACTGGACCCAACCTTAGCCTGGATGGTCGAACAGATGAAAGACCTGAAAGTCAGCATGAGCAGCTCAAAGCAAGAGACGCTCAGATCCACAGATCCGGGAATGGTCACGCCTCTCCCTGCCAAGTTCAGAATGCCAGAGATGGACCGATTCGACGGAATCGAATGTCCTCAAACACATGTTGACACCTACGTTCTCGGCAAGAGAGCGAATGGAGCAACCCTTCAGCAAATGGCCGATCACGTCCAGCATATGCTCAAGAGTTCAGCGTTACGATGGTTCCTAAGGGTCAAGCCTGCAGATCGCCATACCTGGGATTAGATCAGTAACATCTTCCTAGAGTGGTACAGATCCAACCTGGAGTGGGAAACAAGTCGTGAGGACTTAATCACCACCGAGCAGAAAGCAGATGAAAGCGTCGGAGAATTCTACAAGAGGTGGAGTTGGAAACTCTCCGAGATTATGGAGCCACTCTCCAAGGATGAACAGATGCAGATCTTCAAGTTCTGCTTAAGACCGTCCATCAGAGCTCTCATCATCCATCACTTCTTCCTCGATCTCCAAGTCATGGTCAATGCCGACTCACAATTCAAGAAGGATCTCAAGGAAAAATTGGCCACTGCACAGCCATACAAATACCGATCAGCAGTTGCATTCAATCCCGCACCGGCCCCCAGCAAAGGGAAAGATACGTCTGTCAACTACATCCATCAGGGACAGCAGTCGGGCAACAGAAACCCAGTCCCGCAAAGCAACAACTCCACTCCGAAGCAGCCTGCCGTACACTTCGACAAGTTGGACATGCCGCTGAGTAAGATGCTGGAAGGGTTGATCAAGGAAGGCCTCCTCAAACCCGTTGCAAACTACAAACCCAAGAATCCCGTAGTCAACGCTGACAAAAGCAAGTACTGCGCCTTCCATCAGTATCATGGCCATACCACCAACAACTGTGTGGGGTTACGGTACGAAATTCAGAATTTGATAGAGGAAGGAAAATTGGAGCATCCCCGTGGACCTAATACAGTCGGAAACCCTTTTCCGAACAACAACAGTGTGAATTCCATTGAATGGGTGCCAAAGAAGATTGCCGCAGAGCCAGTTCCTCCGCTTCTTCCAGCCAGGTCCTCATCGAATGTCCACATCAGTTACGATGTTTGTGATTGCTCCGAATGCCTTGAGTACGAGTCCCAAGACATGATCAGGAATGATTCTCCCAGAAAGCAGAAGAAGAGGTCTTCTCAACAGAAACTGAGAGAAAGATATGAAGCTGGAGACACCAGTGTGGGTCCACTCGGAGAGCCATTCGGGAAGTTCGATTACTACATACTCTACTCCAGCCAGTCCTCCCTTCCTCCAGACCACGCAGCTTTAGAGCAGACAGGGGTGGGAAAGCCGAAAAATCCTGCTGACACCAGAGTTCAGGCCTCAGGACACTGTAACGATGTGTTGCCTTTTTCGCGGGAAAAATTCGATTTTTGCGTTTCTTTGAAAAACCAAATAAAACCGGAAAAAACGGAGTCGCCACGCCATTTTAATTTTGAAGGGCCAAAACTTTAAAAAAAAGCCCGAGATCAGAGATTTAGGTTCGGAGGTCATGTTACGCGTCGGGAAGGACGTTAGTGTGCACCCGACGCGCCTCGTAAAACGAGTCTTCCAAGCTGAAAATCATTTGTGGGTGTGTGTGTGTGTGTGTGTTTTGGCCAAAATAAGTTGAAACTGGAAAAAGTAAAAATTGGGATGTCTTTTTAAGACTTTAAACTGATCCCATGATTTTTTGGAGAATTTTTAGTTTGAGATTTGGTACTCAAAAAACCTTTTGAAGTTGAGAAGTCACTTCTGCCAGAAGGAAATGGCAGCAGACACCTGATTTTGAAATGGATTCAAGGGTCCTAAAACTTCATAATCTGGATGAACTCAGAGAATGAAAGTTTCTCTAGACTCCTTGAATAAACTTTGTGTGAAAGAAATTTCCATTTTGGAGAAGATTTGAGGGGTCAAAACCTTCTGGAAACCTCAGATATGAGATCTGGATTCCCAGAAGCTGATGAACTGCCTCTGAAAGAAAAATTGAAAAGAGGAGTTTTACTCACCCAAAAAATAAGGTAAAAATATGTCTGGAAAGCTCTGGATGTTGGCTACAAAAAGTGTTTTGTAGTCAACACCAAATTCCAAGTTCATCTGTGTCCAAAAATTAAGACCATGGACTGAGGTTTGAGAAAATTGCTACTGGACAGCAACTTCTCAAGAAAGAAAATATGATTTTAAGGGGGGTTTTGCATCCATGCTTGTCCCCATTTCCCTAGGTTTTGGTTAGTGATCACTAGACATTTTAGTGGTGAATCAACTATACCAAACCATCCTTGGGGTACATTAGGACTAAGCATTTCATTTGCTTGGGGAGGGGGATTTTACCCTTTGAAATCAAGATTTAGTGCTTGAAAATGGTTTTTTAGGGTTTTGAAAGTGCATTTTTGCAAGTAAGAAAGAAAAGCTTTGAAAATAATGTTGATCTTTGTAGAAGATCATCCATGGAGATGGTCTTCCATGGTGATCTTCTTAGATCTAGAGAAAAAAGATGAAAGAACTACATTTTGTAGTTTGAAGATGCATGCATGGATGAGATTTAGGGTTAGGAAGAGGAGGGTTTACCAATCTTCCTTGTGTTCTTGAGTGTTTGGCTTGAGTGTATAAGTGTTTAGGGGTTTAATATGAGAGTGAATGGATGAGTATGAGTTGGGAAAGATTGGAGAGAAAAAGGTGACAATTCTTGAGAATTCTCACTGTTTTCTCTCTATATTTCGCCAGAACTTCGTTGCTATTGTGTTCTTCCTCCTTTATTTTTGTGACTGGAGGGCTCAATTTATAGCCCTCTGAAAATAGCAAACGTATCCGCGCGGACAAGGTCGGTGGCGTGCCTTTGTTCATTAATTACAGCTCCAGCTTTGGACAGGAAGAATAAAAATTCAAAAAAACCAAATTAACAGCCAGTTTTTGTGTTTCCAGCCTTTCTATTTATGGTTTTATTCTTTTGTTTTGCTTTTTAAGATGCTTTTCTTGGTTTAACTTCATTTGGCAATGCCCATTCTACCCTCCCTTTGTTAGAAATGTTAGGATAGTTAGGAATTGTTAGAAATGTTATAACTTTCGTTAATTTTATAACGAAAATTCAAACAAGCTCAAATTGGAGCACTTACGGTAGCCCTCGGCGACGGCGCTTTCGAAGGAAGCGGGGTCGTCGATAAGAATGGGCTCCATATTTGGCGAGGATGATCGAGTGATCGGGTGGGTGAACCTAGCGATAGGCTACCTACGTATCCCGAATGGGAATCAAGCCGATCGTAGTTCGGGTCTTTGACCACTGGAGATGATGGCGTTTTAGGTGCCTCGAACCCTGGTGAGCGAGTTCTACGGTCGTTCTTTGGAAAGAAACTCTGCTTTGGGGATAAGAGATGACCATTTTTGGTCTGATGGGTATCCGCTCTGCTGGGGATAGGAATGACCATTTTGGTCTCTGTTTGAGGATGATTGCGATTTATCGCTTGATAGCGTCTTAGGTGCCTCAAACCTTGGAGATGGCGTTTTAGGTGCCTCGAACCTTGAAGATGGCGTTTTAGGTGCCTCGAACCTTGACGATGATAGCCTTTTAGGTGCCTCGGACCTTGAAGATGGCTTTTTAGGCGCCTCGGACCTTGATGATGATGGCCTTTTAGGCGCCTCGGACCTTAATTTGAAATGGCCTTTCGGTGGACTTCGTCTGCTGCCGAAGGAGAGGGTGACCGTTTTGGTCGAGGGGCTGGACCTAATGATAGGCTACCTACGTATCCCTAGTGGGAATCAAGCCCTTTCGTAGTTCGAGCTTTACTCGAGATTCCGTTGGCTTTTGGGATTCCGTTAACTTTGCTGGGGATTTTGTTAGCCTTTGCTGGGGATTTTGTTAGCCTTTGCTGGGGAAAATCAGACATATTTTTCTGGGAAATCGGTCTTACGTTTGACTGCCGTGGGCAATTTTGATGAAAGATACGGGATCTCATTATCTTTCTCGCACTCGGTCTTACGCTGGCAATTTTGATGAAAGATACGGGATCTCGTTATCTTTCTCGGGCACTCGGTCTTACGTTTGACTATAGGAGTAATTTTGATGAAAGATACGGGATCTCGTTATCTTTCTCGGGGCACTCGGTCTTACGTTTGACTGCCGGGGGTAATTTTGATGAAAGATACGGGATCTCGTTATCTTTCTCGGGGCACTCGGTCTTACGTTTGACTGCCGGGAGATGATTTTGATGAAAGATACGGGATCTCGTTATCTTTCTCGGGGCACTCGGTCTTACGTTTGACCGCCGGGATTAGTTATTTTCTCGGCACTGTCTTACGGGTAATTTTCTTGAAAGGGGTTGACTTTGGTTAACTTTGGTTAACTCTGTCAAGTTAAGGGACCGAATTGCAGTCCCGAAATTTTAAGGGGCAAAAGGGTCATTTTGACCCTTGCAATCTCATCCGCGCGGATAGGGATGGAAAGTCAGGGGTATTAATTAGGGCCAACGCCCTTCTCCTTCCCCATTCAGTTTTTTGAAACTGTCGAGAGCAGAGAGAGAGAAGCCGAGGAGAACAGCCATTTTTGGCCTTAGAAGCTTCAAAATTCGTCCGATTTTCTTGATTTTTCGAGCAATGGAACACGGGAAGGCGCTTTTCAAGGCCAAGGACGTGGCCCGGTAGCGGAGAGGCGATTGGAGCTCGTCCGGATGAGGAGGCATTACAATCTTTCGCAATCGGTCGAGGAGGAGCATTACCCCGACGCTTGGCAACATTGGGCTTCGGATCCGCATCTCCGAACGGTATACTTCGAATCCTCTTGATCCTCTTGTCGATTTCTTGCTTGAAATTTTTGGGTGATTTTTGAATTTTTTTTTTTTTTGAATATTGAATATTGATATTGATGATATGCAATGTTGCAATGAATTTGTGAGTGTCCCAAAAATGTGCATTTTGCTTGGGAAAAGAATTGGCATTTTCGCCACATTTTTTTTTTATCCGAAAATTGTATGTGAAAATTCGAAGAATTGTGATTTTTTTTTTTGAATATTGCATGTTCTTGATGATGATTGAATTTTGATATTGATGAATGATGATGCAATGCATGCATTTTGTTTGGAAAGAACGGGCATTTTGCCAATATGAGATGTATGTTTAGATTTTTTTTTTTGAAAAGTGGGACGGATTTTTTTTTTCCCGTTGCATGTAAGATGATACGCATGTATGCATTTTTTTTGTTGAAAATGGGACGGAGTTTTTACTTCCGTAGGAATGCATCTTTTTTTTTTGATGAATGCAATGGGACTTGCTGAAAACTGTTTTCTTTTATGCGAGAAAAATGGGGTTATGCTCATTGTATGTCATGCCTCTTCACAGCCAAATTTTTTTTTTTTTTTAATGTAAAATGCAAATGCAATCTTTTTGACATTTTCTCTTTTTTTTTTTACGGGCGGAAACCGTTTTGTGACGGAGCAGTGAACAAGATGAAGACTCGAGGATCGGTGGAGTCTCGTGATTGACTTGTGGGACCGGCTCCGGATGCGGGCCGAGGAGCTTTGCCGAGTCCGAGACGAGATCGTTGTCGAGACGGGGCTCTGGGAGTTCGTCGAGTGCTTGAGGGGATCGGTCAAGTTCCCTAAGAGCAAGGGCTTGATGTTTGCTCGGCGCGGCACTTTGGTGGGATGCGACCCACACATTCCACTTCTTCCTCGGGGCGAGGCGACCGGTTACGCCTTCGACTATGCCGCGATCACGGGTCTGTCCTTCAATGGACGCGGCATTGAGTGGAGAGATGGCTATAGCGATCTTTGCGATCTGCCGAGGCTCTTCTTGGATTTTCCCCTATTCCCAAAGGGGATGGGGATGGAGTATGCCGTGGTCTACTGCGGCAAGATCGTGGAGACCATAGCGAGTTACGAGGCTGGGGAGGATAGGTTTAGCGCCGAAGCGGTGCTAGGTCCTTCCCGTGGTTTACTTTCGAGCACGCTCTTTGGTCATGCGAGGGACGCGGTCTTTGCCTTCTTGAGGTCCTTGGAGGACATGGAGACGGTTGGATATATTTCTGGGAGGCCGGCCGGGCCGAGCCGTACTTCGCTCTGATAGATACACCGGAAGGCCGTGAGCTCCCCGTCTTGCTTTGAGTTTGCCACGGAGGTATAAGCTCTCTTTTGCTTTCCCTCTCTTCTTTTGAGCACACACTTTTATTTGCACTTTGGATTGATAGGATTTTTACCTTTCGCGAGTATGGGCGTTGGAGTTCTTCCACGTCACGGTGTGGAGGCGGCCCAGGCGTACGTCGGGCTGTATCAGGCCATGCGGTCTTGGTCCAAGCATGCCCGGGAGAAGATAAGCTCCGGGCGTACGACTCTCAGTACGCGGATTGCCTTCCTTTGACGGAGGCCGAGACGGATGAGGGGATGATATTCTTCCCCCAGGATCGCTTTGAGGTAAGCGCACTGAAGGGCGGCGAGATACGGGCGGTGCGGCGGAGGATTTTGAGGGGTGACTTGCGATGCATATTATGCAGGAGAGAGGGTGACGCGCCCCGGCATGGCGTGAACTCGCCTTTGAGGACACCGGTGGAGCCTCCCGCCGATATGATGCACCCGAGTGATCGGTCCGTGACTGGGATGATTAGAAGGCCAGTCGGCACTTCTCGGACTTCGTGGCGATCGAGCCATATGCGACGTTCGTCTTGAGGAGGGCGAGGATGCCTCGGGTTTTGGAGAGGAGGGGCTTGGGATCCCGCGGTACCCTCGGACGGATTTTTCTTACATCCAGGATGGGGTCAGATTGAGGGTGCAGATCCCTCGGCCCAGCGGCTTCCACGAGCTTTCCGGCCTCGTCAGGGTATGAAGGTATGGCTTCACCTTTTCCCCTTCTTTTCTTTCTTTTGTTTCATCATCTCTAGCATCACTTCTTTTTTGACGCTTTTGCTTTTGTGCGGTTTCGGAGGTGGTCGTCGAGACACCGACGGCAGAGTGATCGGAGCCAAGAGGTTCATACGGAGGATGGTTGCTTGCGGGGCACCTCGAGGCTAGGGCGAGGAGACCACGGCGGCACAGTCCGACGGGAGGCTTCTCCTATTCCCTCGGAGACTTCTTCCAGACCCCTCTTTCTCCTCTCATTGATCACCGCGCGGCACTTTGCCTTCGGATCACGTCATCCTTGGGGATTCGTACGGGCGGGGACACGTCGCGGCATGGTGGGTCGTCTCCGTATGTTCGGGGAGTCGGACGCCTTCACCTTCGGATTCGATTTCTTCGAGGATGCAGGTTTACCCTATCGAGTGTGCCGGTTGGTCCCGACGAGCCTCTTTACGGGAGATGAGGACGATTCGAGCCCGAGACTTTCGGGGCTCTCGACGAGGCGGGCCCGAGTCGCAAGAGGGGCCGGGGGAGACATCGGGTCTTTGGAGACTCCGATTGATTTTTTTTTTTGAGATTTAGATTTGTACGGAATTGTGCACATTTTTTTGGATGTAATAATTTAGGATTTTATTTATGTTTGCTTGTTTTTTTTTTTTTTTATGCACACTCTCTTTTTTTTTTTGGAATGTAATAATTTAGGATTTTATTTTATGAATGCAATGCAATATGAATGCGAGTGTTGCATGAGCCTTGGTTTTTTTTTTTTTTGTAAGGGTGTTTGGTATATGGACTTTGGTTTGGGAGGGTTTTTGCACAAGTTTCGAGCAACCGGGACGGAATATTCCTTTTTGGTGTAGCGGCTTGGACTGTTGCAGAATTTTCTGGGAAGCAATCCCATCCGCGCGGAGGAATCCCCGCATCCGATGCTGTCCTTTAATTTTGGTCCAGACTGGTCTTGCTTTATTTCAAATTCAAATATCCTCTTCAACCTCCGCCCAAAATAACGGCCATTTTCGGGAGAAAGAGAGAAAAACCATGGAAAGCCTTAGAAAAGCTCCTCAAAGTTATCCCAAGAATCCCAAATGTCATTTTCAACAAGTTCAAGTTGGTCCGGGAAATTATGCATGAGAGAAGGTCTTTCTTTGAAGAACGGTGCAAGGTACGATGCTTGTGGTCTCTCAAAGAATTGGTTCCGGATTATGACCTCTTAAGGGCTTCTTCTTCGTTTTGGGATACTAGAAGGCATGTCTTTTGCCTTTCCTTCAACGAGATTGTTCATTTGTGGAAGAATTTCGGGCCTTGCTTGGAGGTCAGGAGGTGGAGGAGATAGCAATTCCTTTGTCAGGAGGAGCTTCTTTTGTTGACAAGTTGTGCAACCTTCTTCATCTTTCCTCTCGGGAGGAAGCACGAGGCATGATCCGCGGTCCCGACCATTTTGATATTTCCGGTCTTCCCAGACAGATTTAGGGGCTTAGGCTTGGTGGATGACGCCTATTGGGATGCCTTTGCACTTTGCATGTTCGGCACTTTGTTCATGGTCTATTCCTTTCGGGATTTGCCATCGATCTCTCTTGGATGTTGTCGTTCATTGTCGCACAGGCGAGAGATGTCGTTCCTTTGATTCTTGGGGAGACTTTTCATGCTCTCGACGGATTAGCTAGGACGGCGGTACATGCGCGGAGGCGGCCGTTTCTCTTGACCTGTGGGCGATGGAGCGTTTGGGGTTCTTCGGGAAACCTACGATATGATCAGCCTTGGACTTTTGCCGAGAGAGGTGTTGATGTAGATTTTGATGATCGGGGCTCGTGGGAGCGTTGGATGGCGGAGTCGCCGGGCCGAAGATATCGAGATGGTTGGTGCCTCATTGGCGGGTGGAGACTCGCGAGTGCTTCGGGACGGGTCCCAGGTGGTTATGCTTCCGGGGCTTTCTCGATCCGGTTTCTACATTCCGGCTCTGGTCCTTAGGCGGTTTGGCTTGGAGACGGAGTTCCTTTGGAGGGCTTTGATGATGTAGCCACCGGGGTGGTGGCTCCTGCTTTCCATGGATGATCCCTCGGTGTTTCCATTTCTTTCCCGGCGTGGAGGTATGATGGCTTTCCTCCTCGGGTCATTCTCGGGCGTCAGAGACCGGTGTTCTTGACCACTTGGTACACTGGATTGGTACGAGAGGCATGCAGGAGAGACTCGGTGGCTATTTTGAGGCGGCGTGAGGCCATTATGGGTGCGGAGGACCGGGCTGTTTCGAGAGGAGGAGGGCCGGCGAGGGCCAATCCTCATGACGGGAGCGGAGACGGCGCGTGGCGGTTATGAGGCTTACGTCAAGAGACGGAGAGGAGGGCTCCTATGTTACCGGCTAGGTTACGAGGAGATGAGGGATGACGCTAGGGCTACTAAGGCCACGACGGAGGCCGGTTTGATAGACCCACTGTTCCTATACGAGCTTGGTAGGAGAATACCGACATTTTTCCGGTTCGAGAGAAAGACTCGGAGGGGAAGAAGAAGGGAGAGGCCGATGCAGTGGCTTGGAGTGACTACGAGGTTTCCAAGTATCCCTTTCTTGCCATGTGAGACACATTAGTTTTATTATGTATCTTAGCGAGGTTGCCGGTTGTAGGAATGAATCGGGCTTAGACTCATCAAAGAGCTTTTAACTTGTAATGAATATTTGAATTGCTTTAGAGTTTTTCGAGACGCTTTCATGGTCCGATCAATTGTATTGATGCCAAAGTATGGCTTTTATTTGTGCTTTTAGACCGAGCCGTTTCGTTTGCCTACGTTCCCCTCATTTTGAGGAGCTCGGGTCTTCGTAGTTCAAGCGGTGAACTCTTTTTTGTTTTTTGTTTTGTTTTTTTTTTTTTGGTGCAACCTGTTTTTACCTAGGCCGCCCTTTTCGGGTTTCTAACCTAGTTGGGTATTACTCTTTTAGCACTCTTTTTTGTTTTTTTTTTTTTTTTTTGTTTTTTTTTGGTGCAACCACATTTTTACCTAGGCCGCCCTTTTCGGGTTTCTAACCTAGTTGGGTATTACTCTTTTAGCACTCTTTTTTTGTTTTTTTTTTGTTTTTTTTTTTTTGCCACATTTTTTACCTAGGCCGCCCTTTTCGGGTTTCTAACCTAGTTGGGTATTACTCTTTTAGCACTCTTTTTTTTTTTGTTTGTTTTTTTTGTTTTTTTTTTGTTTTTGTTTGTTTTTACGCGTAGTATCTGCGCAGCTTGTCACCATTCACTGGGTGTACAAAGGGATTCCCGTCGAGGTCCGCGAGTTGCATGGCTCCTCAGGAGAAGATCTTACGGACGACATATGGCCCGACCCATCTGAGCTCCCATTTGCCGAGAGGGTTGATACGGGTGGGGGCTTTTCTTTTAGAACGAGATCACCTTCTCGGATCTCCCGATGCTTTACTTTCTTGTCGAAGGCTCGGCCATTCTTCCTTGGTAGGCCCGGATGTGTTCCATGGCCTTCGGTCGGCGTTCGTCTAGTAGGGCCAATTCATCATGCGCGACTCTGGAGCCATTCGACCTCGTTGATCACGGCTTTCCGGCGGTATACGGGCGAGGGTATTTCCGGCTCGGATTGGGAGTACGGCTTCCATTCCGTATGTGAGGAGCAAAAGGTGTTTCCCCGGTTGCCGATTCGGCGATGTTACGTAGCCCCGAGTGCCAGTGTAACTTCTCGGGCCAATCTCTGCCTTGGGACGGCCATTTTCCTGGATGATATTTTCCATAGTCTTGTTTCTTTGCTTGACAGCTCCGTTGGTTTAGGGCACAGTAGGGAGATGACTTGTGGACGGGTTATTCGAATTCCGCCGGCGGTTTTCACGTTCCCCTTCGAAGTGGGATCCATTATCTGAGATGATTTCGGCGGGCAACCCGTATCTGCATATGATGTTTTCTTTGATGAAGAGGGCGACTTTCCTTGAGTTGAGGATTTTGTAGGACTTTGCAGAGCATCCTTTCCGATTCCTTCAAAGAAATCACCAATCTGCGTCTCTTAGGCTCTTCCGGTTCCCAAATTCTCACTCGTCAAAATCTCTTCGGCGGCTTGGGCTCCGATTTTCCTCTTCCCCAGGACAACTGCTTAAAGATTTTTTTTTGTTGTTTGATTTTTTTTTGTTTGATGTGTCTGCTTCTATATCTAGTGAGTTATTATTAAGTGTTTTTTTTTTAATTTGTCATTAGTGGCAATCAAGGGATACTCAGAAAGGTTCGTCATTTCATTGAAAACGAAAGGGGGTACAACGCTTGCTACAGACTCGTAGTCTTCAGGCGTAAGGCCGTCGGACGACCCTAGAGACTCCGATCTTAACGAGAGAGAGACTGGAGGACTTGTCCTAGATTGACACAGGACGGGGGACCAATCCAAGCTTGGTGATCATTTCCTCCTTGGTCGCGGACGGGCACGAGAGGTTTTCCCAATTTTTAGCGGCTTTGCTATTGGTGGCCTCATGACTCGGGAGCTGTCTTGTTTTTGTTTTCCTTTCTCAATTGCTTTGCTATCATCTCTTGGACCGAGCCGAGACTCAATCAGTCTGGCACTGACTTCTTCTTCGAACAATTGCCGCATAACCGAGACCATCCCAATCATCGAGGGAAATTCCGTGGCCTTAGCTTTTAGCATTGTCGGTTCGAATTCGGAGTTTCGGATCTTCCCTGGGCGTAGGAATAGTGGTTGTGAGCTTCTCGGCTGCTCCACTGTGTCGAGGCACGCCTCGAAGATATACTCACTC
The DNA here is from genome assembly GCA_022495995.1 of Adenophora triphylla var. japonica. Classification (NCBI taxonomy): domain Eukaryota; kingdom Viridiplantae; phylum Streptophyta; class Magnoliopsida; order Asterales; family Campanulaceae; genus Adenophora; species Adenophora triphylla. The sequence goes on from JAFEMH010000281.1 coordinate 880,195, forward strand.
TTCATGGTAGTGGTAGCCCCGTGGTATCTTGGGAGGTCCAGGAACATTCTACGGGCCAAAGGGTTAGCCTTGGTTCCCCTTCTGAACTTGTTGAGGCTATCCTCGTAGCTTTAGCCATCCTTAGTAGGAGTGGGCTCTGTGATGTTTCTGGTTGTGTGGGACCCTTTACAAAGTAGTCACCAAATTAGGACGAAGAGGAGAGATTTGGGATTGTCGGCGGGACCTTTCTGTGGCGGCTTCAAATCTCTTTCCCTTTGCGGTGTCATTGGGGAGGCCTCATATCCCGAGGCGTGGCGAGTATTTTTGTCCTTTTACTCGATGAGTTTGAAAGTTCCTTGTTGGCGCTTCCCCGGGCATCGAGGCCGGGTAGATAGCTCATTTTCTCATCATTTTCAAGACAGGTGGGATTTTATCAGTGACCGCAGGATCTATGTTGCACACTTGGGCCTTGGGAGGCTCGGCCGTGAAGCCCGTTAGCATGTGACCTTCCTCATCATGTTTGATTTCGAGAATAGGTATTCCGCAGTATCATTGCCCTCTAAAGTGACTAAATCCCTAGTAGATAATGGTCGTCGAGATCCCCACGTTCGAGGCGAATTTCACACACAGTGGAAGGCTTGAGGCTGACCCCCTTTGACTTAGTGCGGCCGAGGTCTTCCAGCCGAGGGCATTGAAAGTAATCGGGATGTCGATAACCTGGAATTCCACGGGTATCGAATTTCTGTCCAAACCGGAAGGTCTAAAGTAAGCAACTCCAGGGCCCCCACCTTTCGCCTGGGATGTTGAGTCGTAAGCTTTGGCTTGTGAGAGAAGAAGGCTTCAAGTACGTAGTCTTGATATCAAGCAAGCTCATGATCTTTACTGGAAGAAGGTTCATTCCGGACCCATTATCCCAACCGGGACCCGAGGGAGGCGTCGTTCGTCCAGAAAATTGGAATTTGTGATGAAGAGAGGCTCATTATGATCGGTACCCTTGAAAATTGAGGAGCCTGTCGAGATGCGTGAAAGTGACTATGTTCCCGTAGTGGATGTTTCCAATCCCAGCTGTACCACATCATCGGGAGTAGCATCAATAGGCAATTTGGAGAGGGTGCGAGCTGGGCTTTCTTCCGGTTTCGGCTTATGGGGATAAGACGAAGCTGAGTAAGAGACCAGAGAGGGAAATGCTTCGGCCTCCGTGTTTACTTCAACTGCGGGTAGAGCACGGGATCTCTCTTTTCAGAGTGGTCAGGTTTATTTCACCGTCTTAACCCATAGGGGCGGCGATCTTCTTTTTGGTGCTTGATCTGTGGCCTTCTTATACGCCTATGGGATTCCCTTGGAAAATCTGCGCCGGAGCGGAGTCAACAAGTTAACTTCCTCATGGAGTCGTCTCTGGCCCCGGATTTCTTCCAATCTTTGCCGCTGGTCAACGGGGAGCTCTTTTGGCTATTGGCCATTGGTTACGACGGAGTCTAGTGACGGTTAGGCCAGGCTTGAGCATGCACGGCTCCTTCCGGGCGGCCCTTATAACTCGTGCTTCCCAGTCCCAGGGCTTTTTGGGTTTGGGGTCATGTGTTGTTGCCCCTTGGATGGCCACGAGCTAGGGCGTCCCTCCGAATTCATTCTCGTGGCCGGCCTTGCTCATTGTTATCATGCAACAAGAGTCTGCCATTGCTCTGGGACTTCCTCGCGGCTTTTCGGGATCTAAATCCCGGTATAGTGCGGCCATTCCGGTTCCTTTACTCGTAATATTCGAGTAGTTGGAGATGATTATAGGCCGTTACGTGTGGGAGGCGCATCCGGTATTATGCCGATTTCTAGGACTTCTACGAAAGTTTCGGCATACATTCGGGTGGAAGGTGACCTTCTTCTTGGGTAACCACGACAAGGAGTGTTACTTTGTTGCAGGGTGGATTTGATCTTAACCATGGTTATTTTCTCATTTGGGCGGATGGGAGTTAATTTTTCCTCTTTCCGATCGAGATCTTCGACTA